>MU827310.1:720651-1388307 GCA_029204205.1 Desmophyllum pertusum
GAGCGAGGTCGGTAGTTTATTCTTGTTCGGTGGTGGTGATGTTTAGCCCACGCACGGAGGAGTTCTTTGTGGGTAGACCGGGATGTTGTTGTCTATTTGAGCTGGTTGATAGGTCGTGGCGAGGGTGAGTCTCCCGAGGGTCATGTTCGAGACGCGAAGGAAGTATTGAGTGAAATATTTCCAGTGTGCAGGTTCAGGTTGTAGTAGACGACGGAGTGTGTTGAGTCGTAAGGCCTCGATTTTTGTTGCGAGACGGTGGATGTTGAAACCTCCCTCCGCGAGGGGGAGGGCAAGTATTTCGCGGTTGATTAGTGGGTGCTTATTGTCCCAGAAGAAGCGGTATATCGTTTGTTCTATCTCGGAGATGGCCCAGGTGGGCATGTTATTGGAGGTAGCTGTGTACCATAGCGTGGATGTGAGTAGGCCGTTGATAATAAGGGCTTTGCCTTTGTAGCTCAAGTTTCTGTGGCGCCAGGCGTCCGTGATATTGTTTAGTTTTCTGTATGCGCGGTTCTAGATTTCGTCGGGTACAGTCGGCGTTGCCAAAAAAATTGGCCTAGGATTTTATCTGGAATATAGTCATTGAACCATTCGAAGGTGATACTGTCTGTGCGGTGTTTGGAAGGCACCGCACCACAGTCCTTTACATTTGGCCTTGTTTATTTTTGCGCCCGAAGCGCTCTCGTATAGATCTAGCGTCTTGAAGGTTTCATGGATGGAGTTGTCATCAGACAATAGGAATGTTGTGTCGTCGGCATATTGGGATATTTTCGCATCTTCGTTCGATAGGGGTGGTCGGAGTCCATGTATGTCTGGGTTTCCACGGATGTGGATGGCCAGGATTTCGGCTGTCAAGATGTATAGTGGCATCGAGAGGGCGCATCCCTGTCGCAGGCCTCTTTCTAGTGGAATGACGTGAGCCATCCATTTACTTTCACTGAGCTAGATGCAGAGTTGTAAAGGGTGTGAATCCATTGTGAGAACAGCGGTCCGAAACCAAATTGTTCAAGAGTTTTCATCAGGAAAGGTGGGGAGACCCTGTCAAAGGCTTTGAGTTGATCTATTGAAATTACTGCCAGTGGTTTGTCGTTTTCATTAGCATAGTTGATCGCGTCTCGTATAAGGCTGATATTATCGTTGATGTTCGTCCTGGGATACATGCAGTTTGATCCGTTTGTATTAGGAGCTGGAGGACATTTTTCAGGCGGTTTGCTAGAGCTTTTGTCAGTATTTTGTAGTCGGTAGCGAGTAGAGTAATCGGTCTCCAGTTTTGAAGGCGTGTGCAGTCTCCCTTTTTTGAACAATAGTGAGATTACACCGCGGCGTTGCGTGACGGATAATGTGCCTTCGGCGTTAGCATAATTGTAGATGTGAGCCATTTCAGGTCCGAAAAGATTCCAAAGTGTTTGTAGAAGTTTGTTGTTAGGCCATCGAGGGCCGGGCGATTTGTTGTTCTCCATGGAGTCGAGCGCTTTAAAAAGTTCCCGTTCCGTCAAGGGTGCCTCACATGCATTCCGGGCGTCCCGGGGTAGCTTAGGGACTGGGTACGAGTTGAATAGTTTATCTTGAGCGTGTATATCTATTGGTTCCGCCGTGTATAGTGTTTTGTAGAAGTTATGGGTTTCCTTTATCAGGTCGTAGGTGTCGGTGATGGTATCTAGGTTGTCTTTGGTAAGTGTCTTGATGGATGTTTGGCTTGTTGGGACTTTTCTAACGAGTAGAAGTAGCGCGTGCTTTTTTCTCCTTCCTCGGTAAATTGCGCTTTGGCCCGTATTTTAACAGCTTCTATTTCGTTTATTTCAAATTGCTTTAGTTGACCTTTCGCAGTCAGGTAATTTTCCTGGTCTGTCGCTGTTCCGGTGGTCGCTTTTTGCTGAAGATATTCGAGATTTCGCTCCAGCTGAGCGCGCTCGTTTCGCTGGATCTTCCGGAGTGTTGTAGAGCGTTTGATGGAGATTCGTTTAAAGTTCATTTTTGCCTTTGTCCCACCAGATCAGCGGGTTGTCGAAAGTGGGTTTTTCTTTTAGCCATTGGACCCAGAAGGCATTTATTTCTTCGTTGAAAATAGGGTCTGTGAGGATGGAGTTATTGAAGTGCCAGAAACCCTCTCCGCGTGGTTTTTGCATGAGGTCCACCGACAAGGTGATTAGGTCGTGGTCTGAATTTGCATAGGGTCTTATTGTAGCTTTCATGATTTTTGTAGCGAGGTTACGGCTGATAAAGAATTTGTCGATACGGGTGCGGATAATGGTGTTATCTTGGGGGTTTCTTCCGGTCCAGGTATAGTTTCGTTGGCTTTTATTTCGGTCTCTCCATATGTCGATTAGCGTGGTGCGTGCAGTTATGTCGCTTAGAATGTTGTTTGCAGACTGGCGGGCGGCGGGGTTTCCCCCGAGCTTATCAAGTCGCGGATCAGAAATTGAGTTGAAATCTCCTCCAAGGATATTGTCGTGTTCCGTAGACAAGAATTGTTCCAATTTGTGGGTAGAAATCTCGGCGTTCAGTGTCAGTTCGAGGCGCATAAATGTTGATTAGATTCAGAATGTGATCATCTAAAGTAATTTGTGGCGTTGAGGATGCGACCGTGACGGTCACGCTTGGTTTCATGTATGGTGCAATCAAGTCGTGCATGAATTAAAATAGCTACGCCACGTGCGGTTTCAGTTCCGTTGTTGAAAATAATAGTTCCATCCCATTCCCGCTGAATTAAAGTTTGTTTATCGTCGGTCCAGTGTGTTTCCTGAATGCAAATTATGTCGTATTTGTGTCTTTTGAAATAACTAAAGGCAACATTTCTACGGTCGTCGGCTCGTAATCCTTGAACATTTAAGCTAATTATGCTGCACATGGTTTAAAATTAGAATGTTACGAAAGTAATAGTTCATCATTGTTTAGTTTAAATAAAATCAAGTGGGAGGTTTACCGGCTGTGTTGGTCGCTGATCCTCGGGTCTGAGGTCCACGGTTCCGTCCTTTGTTTAGGTTTGGGGCCGGGTGAAGTCTTGCTCGTCTCGGAAGAGCGGCTTTGACCTCTGTATCGGAGTCTGTCTGGTGTGATCTCTTCGTTCCGGTTCGCTGGCGTTCTTCTTCGGTCATATCCATGTCTTCGGGTTGCGGCGCTGTTTCGGTGGTGTTTTTATCCTGGATAGGAGTCTTTCCGGCAGGTGGAGGTGTAGCGGGGTTCTCTGTATTTTCGGTGGCGGTTTCCTCGGTGTCCGGTGGCGGTGTGGTCTTCATTTGAGTTTCGTTTTCGGTTTCGCTCTCGGCCTCGCCTCTCGGCCGCGCTGTCGGTTGTCGCTGTCGTTGTTGTTGTCCGCTGGTGTCTCAGTTTCACGGATTTCACAGTCGTATGATAAGTGACCTTTGCCTCCACAGACTCGGCATTGGATGTAGGGACATTTACGTCTGGAATGGCCAACCTCTTGGCAGTCTGAGCATACGCGTTGTTGATCGTTGTGTATTATTCTGCACCACTCTCCGTCAATCTTTTAGCGAGTAAGGAATCGAAGGTGAAGCAAGGACCATGCGGACTAAACGGTTTCCGTTTTCTAAGCCCGCTAGTTCGTGATCATTCTTGTATTTCAGTCGTATGACTTTCGTTTTTGACCTCTCTCCATAATCCTGGAGCGCTTTCGATGACATTCTCGTCGCTGATGTAGGCTTTGAGGCCGATTATGCTGACATTTAGATAGTAGCCGTGCGGTGGATGGCACGAGATGTGTAGCTCTTTGTAATCAATTCCGTTTTCGAGGGTTTTCTCTGCATCTTCTTTACGCGAGAATTCGATGAGGTAGTCTCCCCCACCAAGGTCTTGGATGACTGTGAGCTCTGCTTCTTCGTTGTCTTTTTTGGAGGGCTGCTTTTAACTCTCCAAGAGTGGCTTTGCCTGGGATCTTCAGCGAGACTGTTCGACTCTTCCGGTCCGCCATGATGGCGTTTCCGGTTGCAGTGAAATCAAATTCACTCGAATCCTTTCGAAACCAATTCGAGAGGCCGAGAAAATTAGATAGAAATGTTCACTTGTTTTTTGTACACTGGGATATCTGGATTATGAAGCTCGATGGCTTGGCACAAGGCTAGATTCGACGGATCCCACAAGGAGCGCACGAGAACCGGTGTTTTCCCTGTGGTATGGTCGTAGACAAGGGGAAAAAGGGCTGAAATTTAGAGTTTTTAAAGCAGAGAGAAAAATAGTCGTGAAAACTAGGCATGCTCCTTCCATGCGAGATAGACTGCCTGTACCGTACTGAACGTTACCGAACGCACTTTCTCCCGCCTCTCAAAATCACTGTCACACTTGAATTGATGGGCTGGGACATTCAATGGGCAAAAATAAGATGGAGGCCCTCCTTGTTATGTCAGCCTCGTTTTCGAGATATGTACGGCAAGCCCAATCGTTCCATAATGTCGTGATCAGCTGTGGTGATTAAGATTAAGACACTGTCTCCCGGTAGGCGTGTCAATTCTGCCACCCAATAGTGAGTGTCTTGAAAACTATGCCTGATGCCGGCTATGACATCACGCGACCGCTTGGACGCTACTGGACACTAGCGACGGCAAAATACCAACCATATCTGCGGGGGAGGGTCCCCTGACCACCCTCCTAGGTGGGGACATTTTAGGGTATCGCTTCTCAGCCTTTTGGCTAAGCTCAAGGGGTGTCCTTTTCTTTGGTGGATCTTTTTTCGTCGGGAGAAGTTCTGCGATGGCTTCAAATACGGACGACGCGTTGGAGTCCCAAGCATCAGCAAATTTAGAAACGCAAGTTATGTTCACCGAATCAACTGATGCCACCATTCCTGGAACCCAGCCAGAAAATTCTAGCGGAGGTGCTCCACAGGTGCAAGCAGCCTTAAAATCGCTCGAGGCGGCGGGAGTGGTTTTCCAATCTACTACCCTTCTTTCATGGATCCCGCAAGGAAAATCTGCGTCCTTGAGGAAGTCGCTGTCGGTTACCTTTTCTGTGGACACAATTGTGTCGAGTAACGAGATAATCATTGGATTCGACTCAGCCGGAATCGACATTGATGAGATAATCTCTATCCAGCGCCGTACGTCGAATAAGACGTGGGTTGTTACGTTCAGTTCAACGGATGTTAAGGAGCAAGCGCTGCGAATCCCGTTCATTACTATTGCCGGCTGCAAGGTTTTTATCGGCGATGCCGAGAACAAGATGGTATTAGTTAACATCTACGAAGCGCAGAGCGAAATGCCGACACCATCGTAATCAGCCGCCTTTCCCATTATGGGAAGGTGCTCTCATTCCGCCGCGACATGCTGTCGTCCGGAATTGCGAATGGCATTAGAACTGCAAGAATGGTTTTAGGAAAGCCAATTCCATCCGCCCTGTTCATTGCGGGTGAACGCATGTTTACAAGTTATCCGGGCCAACCTTGCGGCAAGTGCGGGGACGAGGGCCACATGGCCGCGACGTGTAAAAGCGTGCGCTGTTTTATTGCGAACTTTCCGGCCATCGTGCAGACGATTGCGAAATGGACGTGGTTTGCGGGATTTGCAGGGACATTGACTACACTTCTGTGGCTTGTCCCTTTCTGAGGTACTGTGCGAATGTTAAGCCGGTCGCGCGCCTGGACCGTTTCTTACGCGAACGTTACCAAAACTCTTGCCGCCGCTTCAAGACCCAAGGAAAATTCCCTCCCAACTGTTGCTGTTCCTCTCTTGAATGTCAGCCTCCCGAAAGACCTACGGGACAAGCACGATCAGACGAAGAAAGCTATGGACAGCAAGAAAGACGAGGAGAGCAAGAAGGTGGATGGCAAGAAAGTTGAGAGGGACAGCGAATGGAAGGACAGCGAACCGAAGGAACAGTGGAGAGAAAAAAAGTCTGAAAGTGTGGTGAGCGAGCGGAGGGGTGACCGAGAGCGTGAGCGTGAACGCGACAGGTCTGGCTATCAGCGAGACCGAGACCGCGCGAGCACGATCGTCAGCGCGACCGCGACTACAAACAATATCACCGAGAAAGATCTTAGAGGCCACAACGATTACCGCGAGGATTCAGAAGATGACCATGGGTGGACAGTGGTTTCCAGACGGCGGAATGGTAGGCGTGATCATGATCGTTAAACACCACCTCCTTTTGTTTTCTCACTTCATAAATGTCACTAAAAATACTATCATTAAATGTTCAAGGCATAAATTCTGCCGGAAAACGTGACTTGATTTTACATGAGCTCGGTAAATTAAATTATGATTTATTCCTTTTACAAGAAACGTATATCTCAAATAAAGATCGCGCGGATTTTGTCTCTAAAAATTGGGGTGGGGATTGTTATTGGTCTTTCAGCACTGGGAAATCCGCTGGGGGTGCTCTTTTTGTCTCTCCAACATTTTCTGGTTGAATTTCTCACTTTGTTTTTTGACACCGATGGTAGAATTTTTAGTGCATTGATTGTGTTTAATTCTCATAAATTCAATGTTGCGAATATTTACGCGCCAAACACGGCCTCTGAGCGTAACACTTTCTTTGAACAGTTGCATAATTATTTTCTTTCTGAAGGCGATCTCGTCATTGGTGGCGATTTTAACTGCGTTGATAATGACCTTGATCGGCTAAATTCAAAAGCAAGTTCTTCCGTCAACAAGAAATCTCTTCAAACTGTATTTGCTGATTTCAGCTTACTCGATGTTTGGCGTAAACATAATCCTCGCGTGGTTGCCTTTACGTGGACAAACAAGAATATCACGCAAGCTTCGCGTCTCGACAAATTTTGCATTTCACTCTACCTTTTGAAAGCGGTTCGTTCTGTAAATATCTCGCCTTGTTGTTTTTCTGATCATGATTTTCTAGATTTGGAGTTGGTGTTTGATGACCATGGTCACAATAGATCTTTTTTTTTAATTTTATTTGCAACACAAAAACATTACTTACAATCTGATTATTACCCTATTAAAATATATGGTTACTTGCTCTATTTACATTTCATTTGTTACAGTGCTTATAATCCGATTGCTTACACTACTTACAATACAATTATTTACACCACTTACAATACAATTCCTTATACAACTTGCAATACAATTGTTTACACTACTTACAATACAATTACGTGCACTATTTACAATGCAACACTCGCACACTGTTTACCATACAGTTACTTACACTGTTTACTCCTACATGAACATACTTACAAAAACGGATATGACACTACTGAGAAATAAATTATGTTATTGTCTGTATAGGTTAAAGTAATCACACCAAGCTCACTTTACGCTCTACTTTAAGCTGAAAAGTTAACTTTGGAAATAAATTCCGCGGTGTCAGCATTCTTTTGCAACGTCTTACAAACATAAGAGTATTGCTTCGCAAGTAAGAGAAGGAAACGCAAACAGTTAATCTGTTGATTTGATAAGTTAGGGATGGGTGGTAGTAGATTCAGGAAAATTTGTATCGGGCCAAGTTTAACATTTGTTTTATGAAGATCATTAAACCATTTCAGGGATTTTTGGTATAAAGTTATCAATGGTTGACATTCAAGAAATGCATGTTCAATAGAGTCATTCTCGCCGCAGAGAGCACATTGCACTTCATTCGTTATCCCAAAGCGATTTAGTTCCTTATTAGTTACTAGAATTCGATGTAGCAGTTTGAAATAAAATAAAAGTTGTTTGTATTGAGGTTGTCCATTGATCAGCAATCTCTCCTGAATATTTCCGCCAAGTTTTAATCGCAGTGGGTTCGACATCAATGGATTCCACAAATAATTTATAAAATTGTTTACAGCGCATTTTCCTTAAGTCCAGAGTGATATCTTTAGATAATTGGTATCGATGACTTTCTTCAAGTGAAATAATTTGCCGAATATCCCTATGTTCTAAAGCAGATCGTTTAAGCCATGTTGGGATGGCAGAGGTAATCTGGCAACATTGCAAGAAATTCAAGTTGAGATTATATTTTTCCCTAAACTCTTCTATCGAAAGGAATTTCCCTTGGCTGTTGAGCAAATCTTGAACGAAAACAATATTTTTGGAAAACCACGTCTTCCAATAGAATGATTGGTTTTCGATATGAATGTCTTTGTTGTTCCAAAGGATAAATTCACGTTTTAGTGGATCTACAAAATTACTTCGCAGATCTAAAAAGAATTGCAAAAGCTCACGATAAAACAAGGGAATTTTGTTGTCCAAGTTCTTAACATTATAGTTACAATTTAATAGAAACAATAGACCTCCATATTTTTCAAAATAATAGTTCGGAATTGCTTTCCAGGTTTCGTTGGTTTTATTGAGGAATCTTGCAATCCAGCTAAGGCGTAATGCTTTAACCGCGAGCCTAAAGCAAGGAAAATTTACACCACCCTTGTCTAGAGGGCGATACAAAACTTGTCTCTTGATCTTGTCTCTCTTATTTTTCCAAAGAAAGGAAAATAGCTTACTTTGGGTTTGCTGTATCACAGATTCAGGAACAGATAGCATAGAAGCGGTGTAAATTAACTGAGACAAACCTATGGATTTTGCAAGCATAGTTCTACCAAAAAGTGTCAAATCCCTAGACAGCCATAAATAAAGCTTTGTTTCCATTTTCTTTATTTTAATGAAGAAGTTGTTGTTATTATTCTTTACTTCATCATGAGAGAGGTACGTTCCAAGAAATTTGATAGGATCCTTAGGGCAATTAAATTCTAGAGGTTCAGACTTATTTTTTCTCGAGGCACCAATCCACATAGCTTTTGTTTTCTTTTTGTTTAGCCGCAATCCCGAGATTGAACCAAAGGTGTTAACAATATTCATAGCTTCTCTTAATGACCCGGTATTGTCAACAATTAGGGTTGTATCGTCAGCAAATTGCGAAATCTTAGCTTCTTGGCCATTTGGGAGTTCAATTCCTCGACATAGTTGGTTCTGGCGTATTTTTAAAGCCAATATTTCCACTCCTAGCACAAACAAGAGGGGGCTCAGAGGGCACCCTTGGCGGACACCTCTGGAGACCATGAAATAATTGGTCATGAAACCTGCATTCATCATGCCACTTTCAACATTGTTGTAAAATATTGAGAACCATTTTCTAATATTTGGGCCAAAGTTTAATAGCTCAATCGACTTTTCAATGAATTTCCATTCAATTGTGTCGAAAGCCTTTTGAAAATCAATAAAAAGTAAAATGCCAGGAATATTTTTTATTTCTGCGTATCCCATCAGATCATTGAGTAGCCGGACATTTTGACCAATAAATCGCTCCTTCATAAAACCTGTTTGGTCTGTATGAATAAGAGTTTGTAATGCTGGTTCGATTCGTTTTGCAATTACCTTGGCCAGTATCTTGTAATCGACATTCAATAGAGTAAGTGGTCGCCAATTTGATAGTTCATTGAGATTTGAATCTTCTTTTGGAATCAGGCAAATTACACCCCGCCTTTGGGATACAGACAATTGTCCTTTTGTGAAAGCCTCATTGTAGGAGTTAAGAATGTGAACACCAATTTCATCAGAAGGTCTCGTAGAATTCCTTAGTAAAACCATCTTCCCCGGGGGATTTGTTGTTTTGAAAGGATTTTATAACAGTTTGAATCTCTTCGAGGGTTAATTCGCCTTAAAAAAGGTTTGATTCTTCAAAGGATAGTTTAGGGATTACTAGATTATCAACGAATTCGTTAAAGTCCTCGTTGAAATCAATTTGCTGGTTATTATTCACAAATTTTGTTCTGAATAAGTCATTGTAATATGATTCAATCTCTTTGTTGATTTGCTTCATGTCTGTAATGATTTCGCCGTTCTCAAGTTTAAGTTGAGCAATGACTTTTTTCTCGTAGTTCCGCTTTTCTAAGTTGAAAAAATAGTTAGTGGGTTTCTCTCCTTTCTCAATCCAACTGACTTTGGAACGGAAAATAGCTTCTCTGCCCCATTTTTCATAGATTCCCTTAAGTTCTTGCTTCGTTGATTCGTATTCATCTAACAGTGGTTGGCTCAGTTGACCATTGCCACGACAAATTTCCTTATCTAAAACATCTAATTTTTCCTGGAGAAGGCTTTCCCTACTTTTAGTCTCTAGTCGCTTCGCTTTTGAAAACTTTATTGTTTCAGACCGAAATTCCATCTTAATCAGTTCCCATTGAAGTTGATAGCTCTCTACATTTTGATATTTTTGTAAAATCTCTGGTAAGGAGCATTTGATTCGCTCGACGTAATTCTCATCTTCTAATAACTGATTATTAAATTTCCATGTACCTGGGCCACGTTTAAATGCGTCGTTAATTCCAAGACTTAGAAAAGTAGCATTGTGATCTGGAGCGATCGATGAGCGGATTTCAGCCTTTTTAATATTAACCTCTAAACGATGTGAAGTGAGGAAAAAATCTATCCTTGACTTAAGCTTTAATGCTTTGGAATTATAAGTAAATGCCTTCTTTCTGGGATGCAAAGTTCGGAAGGTGTCAAAAAGTCCTAGTTCGTCCATAAAACTGAGAACAGAGTTTCTATAGCTGGTTTCATGCCATTGTCGCCCTCCCTTCTTATCTATTGACTGCAACGTAGTATTCCAATCACCAGTGATTATGGCCTTCGAAGTGTTTGTTTTCTAAACAACGTTCGTGGCTAAATTTTGAATAAATAAGGATTGGTTTTGAGAGTCGCATGGAGCATACACTGAAGTTAAAAAAAAAAAATAGATCTAATGTTTGGAAATTCAACACAGGGCTTTTGTCTGGTGCACATATTACTTTGGTCCCCCTTTTTAGGGTGCGAATTCTTTGAATAAATGCCGCACGTGCTCATTTCGTATTCATAAACAAAACTGCTCGTTAGCTTCGCCTCCGCTCAGATGCGAAGTAGCTTATAATCCAACAGCAATTTCTCCAATTTAAAGCCGGGAACTGCCGCAAAAATCGATGCAAAAATATTACAGTACCTTGAAATTCACGTGAAAGGAGTTTGACACAAAACTGTTGGATAATTTTCGAAAAATGTTGGAAAACGCAACTTTGGAGATTTGAGCAGGTCTTTGAGCATTTTATAATGTTTACAGAACTAGTGAATACTTAATGGTTTGCAAGATTGGCAATCGGCTTGGCACTCCGATTTAGCAAGCAATGGGAAGGCTTCTCCCAGAAATTCGGGTTCGTGGCTTGTTTTGTCAAAGAGTATCTGGTATAGAAAATTTCAAGATAATTTCAGGGCTAAATTTAGATGGCCTTATTACCTCCGCACTTCTGCTCCAACGATTTTGCTGAAACTCGGTGAAGATATGTATTAAGTCAATATAAGCTGATTACAGAAATGTAACGCGAATCTATCAACAAAATTTTTCACTGGGTGCGATTTTGTTCAAAAAGTGCTGTCCACTTAAGCGCTAATATCGCTAAAAATATTTTCTCCTAGTTACATCGAATCATGTCATATTATTTCTGAATGATAGCTTTAATTGTTCCCAAAGTTTTATGGCAATCGCATTAAAGCCGAAAAAGTTATAACCCAAAGTTTGTCATAGTCGAGTGCGCCCGACATTTCTCCGGAGTCACCTTAATATTTATCTTGAGACTGTACAAAAGTATAGTCCTCTTACCTAATAGTGCCAAAAGTGCACTTAAATTGTATTTAAAGTGCGCACTTAAATTTAATTTTATTAATTTAAAGTTTTTGGTGATTATACCAAAGTAGAATCTATCTTTCTTGAGTGCCAAAGTGCACTTTAATTGTTTAACATCTTTTTAGTGCCAAAAGTGCACTTAAAGTATTTAATCCATTTATGTAATGCCAAAAGTGCATTTCTTTAAAAAGACCATCAACATTCAAATCGTCTGGAAGTTATCCGATAAGTCCCACGATGAAATCCTAAAAGCGGTTCTTCAATGCTTCATCACCTTCAAAGTCGTTGCTGTTCAGCAGGGCTTTGAGGTCATTCGGGTCACTTTCGCCGACGAGGAGTCAGCAAGGCGTGTGCTACAATGCACTGGCATCAGAATCTTCAGACAATGGTGCCGTATCCAGGGCGGTGGACCCCCTGTCACCATAGCCCACCTCTTTGACTATCCCTTCGAGTCTGATGACTCCTTTGTGAGTAAAGTCTTTGCTGGCTACAGCGAGGTCAAAAGCATCCGAAAACAGAAGTATCTTTCCGACGATGCCATTTAAATGTGGCGAAGCAGGACACATGAAAAGTACATGCCCACAAGCGGACGACGAAGATGACGGCCGCGATGAAACTAAATAAGAGCAAACAACGCATCGAGCAGATCAAACGCCTGGAGCGCGAACAAGAACGCCGCGTGGACCAAGAATTATCCCCAGAACGACGCGAGTTTTTACGCCAGCGCAGAACAGGAGGAAATGGACTCCGCAGACCCAGAAGCAGGATGTTTTAGACCCTTCATAGCAAACTCCGATGTCAGCCCTCCAGCTGGCAGCATCTCTGCTTCCCCCGTTGTTTCTCAGAGGACTACAAGGTCTTCAAAACAACCCCGGCCTGCTGCTCAGACGTCTTCACGTGACCGCTCTCCCCGAGACAACTCTGCCAAGGGGGAAAAGCGTAAGCTTGATGAGGGTAATGGTGTCTCACCCGGGGCCTTTCATAATATGCCTCGGGTTGTTGCATCTGAACACAAATCTTGTTAGTTTTTATTTTATCCTGACTCACTTTCGATTTGAAAATTCTAACCTTGAACGTTAATGGTCTTCGGAATGCTGACAAGAGGCTGGGTCTTCTTCAGTGGCTTAGTCACTTGTCGGCTCACTTCATCTTCCTTCAGGAGTCGCACATTATGTCGGCTTCTGAGGGTCAATCTTGGTTTTCCTTTTGGCTTTGAGGTAGCTATGTCTCCAGGCTCTACTCATTCCTGTGGCTCTGTCCTGCACTACCGCCCCATCTTTACTCTCTTGAACACCTGGAAGGACGAAGAGGGCCGTTTTGTTTTGTGTGAATTCTCGTATCGCGAGAAAAAAAAACTCCAAAACAAAAACAAAAATACCTAAATAAATAAATAAGCAATACAATATGAACCAAAAACGCGGAAGCATCTCATTCAGTATGGCATGCCACCGCATCCCTTTTCGCAGCCCTGGGGACCACCGGGGGGTCACCTAATGCGCCATCTCGCTGGGGGTATTCGGCCGCAGACAGGCGTTACTTGCTGGCTGCCCCTGGGACTGTTGAAAATATTTAGTAGTGAAGACTAGGGACATTGTAGCTCCCAGTCTTCGATCTTAATTAAGTCATCCTTTGAAGGACTGTAATTACTGGATCACTTACACAAACAATATGTAATTTATTTATTTATGATTTCTCGCGATTCCAAATATGCATTTCTGATTCCCATCATTGTAAAATCAAGTTCAAATGACAACTATAAATAAACATGAATTTAAAATTTAAAAAAAAGTCTTCCTTCAGTTTTAATCAATTTTGGAGGCTTTTCCTACGATGCCTGCACAGTCAGCGCTTTTGGCTTTCCTTTTCAGATTGCAACATTGGTGGTGAGAACGGCTATTTGTCTCATCATTTCCGTCACACTCCACTTGGCGTCATGCCAGGCCAACAGTAAGCCACGCGGGAATTTCGCCCCCAACAGACGGTTCCACTCACCGTCGAAATGGGAATACAGGTCACTGCGATCAAACTACTTCAATCTCTGCCCAGCTGGTCCGGCGATATAAAAGGCATTATGCCTCAATTTGAAGGGAAATGTTTCGACAGTACCCTCACCACAATCGTCGCCGCCGCCGCGCGTCTCGCCCAGGAGGGCATTGACTATGAACAAACCCATTTAACTTTACGCCTGCTAGGTAGGCGTGCTATTCATGTCTCGGTGTTCGTAGCCATTGAATACCATGATGAAAGCTTAATATCGATACTGGAAAGATATGGGGAGCTCGCCACTGGCCCCTCGTCAGGGATAATATGACAGAGAACTATAAGAATGATATAGCCTGGATAAACACCCTTAGAGACTCGCTGAGGTCAAGGGGGTATATAGCCTCGGACGCCTGCGCTCATTGCAATCGTAAAGAGACCATTGATCACTGTTTCCTAAACTGTAGCAGGGCAAAGGGGGTGTGCGCTGTTTTCATCCCCACCCTCTCTGCCCTCCTGAGTGTCCAATTTAGAGCTACTATGAAAACTGTTTTTTTCTATATGTGGCCCCCTGCGGGCACCAAACACGACAGACTAGTGCGCTACCTAGTTAAGACTATCTTATGTGGAATTTGGTTCTTTCGCAATAAAGCGACTTTTCACAACGGCACCAAGAACTCTCGGGCCGTTGTGCGGTACATCAGACAGCACATCAAGGCGCGACTGAAAGTGGACTTCACACGCATGTCTGTCCAGGGGATCGAAATTGGGTTTCGCTACTCTGGTCAGCCCAGTACCTGCTATAGGTGTAACTCTACCGATCACAAGATGAAAAACTGCCCAAAAGTTCGCCCTCGACCGGGCAACCTGGGGAACCGGGGGACACAGCCCATCATAACCCCCCGCACCCTCCCGCCGCAGATCCACCATCAACAGTCCCAGAGGCGATGGACACCGCCGCACCAACCGAAGCCACTTCCACTCCTGAGCTATATACTCCTGCCGCGGACTTTATCTACAACACGCAAATGGTGACCACACTGAGTCCAGAGTTAAAGCCCTTCGCGTCACAAGCGAAAATGAGGTCTCCGCTTGGTCGGATTGCCGCAGCATGAATAAAACAGGACGCCTTTGGGGAACTCGTGTGAGCCTACCAAGACCTCTGCAAGAGGTTTAACATTTTCTCATAAGTATTTAAATTCAATTATTCTTACTATTATTTTTTTATGGCTCTGACAATTTGCTCCATTAACGTGAACGGAATAGCCGAACATGCTAAGCGGCAGAAAGTCTTCCTAGCCCTATGTAATTCTCCTTTCGACATCTATCTCATACATGAGACACATTTACCCGACCTTAACCAAGGGGTCATTTGGGAACAGCAATGGGGAGGGCGTGCCTTGTGGTCTCCAGGTACAAACTGCTCAGCTGGAGTGGGTATTTTATTTCACCCAGGTGCACGGTTGAAATCACCGACTCAAAACTCGATTCGGAAGGCCGGGTCCTAGCGGTCAAACTTAAAAGTGCCACTTCTACCTTTCAGGTAGTCAACATTTACGCCCCAAACAAACAAGCCGAACGGGCGCACTGTGTTTCGCACTGTTTCGCAACACAGACAACCCTTTTATCAACAACGGCTGGCTATCTTTTCCCTTTCCCCTCGAAAGAGGAGTTAGGCAGGGTTGCCCCTTTCACCCTTGCTATACTGTCTCGTGGTCGAAACACTAGGCCAAGCGATCCGACGCGAAAAGAGCATTGAGGGAATTCAAATCCCAGGCTCTAATAATAGACAAAGCAAAGTGTCACAATATGCAGATGACACTACGCTGATCCTAGCTAATGATTACTCCATAACAAAGGCATTTAACATTATTAACATTTTCGAACGCGGCTCCGGGTCGCGGCTTAATCCCAAGAAAACCGAGGGCTTATGGATAGGCTCCCAAGCCGGGCGGACTACTGGCCCGGTTAACATATATAGGTATAGCACTACCTCCGAGCGTGGCCCACTTCCCCTCGGGGAAGAAACATTCAATTAAATAAAGAAAAGAAGAAAAAGAAAAAAAAAACAGTCCTCTAACTAAGTCTGCTTTGCGGACCTATTTCTTTCCACAGGCACGCAGGCATGCACAGGACAGGGGGCAACAGACAGACAGTCAGTCAGAGGACTCAAGAAGAGAAAATGACCTCACTGTGATCAAATAGCTGTTTTTTCTATAAATAGCCCCAGCGGGCACCAAACACGACAGACTAGCGCGCTACCTAATTAAGACTATCTTATATGGTATTTGGTTCTTTCGTAATAAAGCGACTTTTCACAACAGCACCAAGAACTCTCGGGCCGTTGTGCGGTACATCAGACAAGACATCATGGCGTGAATGAAAGTGGACTTCACGCGCATGTCTGCACTGAAGTTCACCGCGCTGTGGTGTCATCCCAACATTTGTAGTGTAGATAACTCATCCTTAGTGATCAGCATGAGCTAAAGAAACTTCATTAGGGACGATCAACGGATTTCATCTTCTCCAATTACCGGAAGTGACTTTTGGAATGTTACACCGCTGACCGGAAATGACTTGATAGCATCGGCCAGACACGGGGCCATATGGCGAGTCACCGGGACCCTCCATCATCTTTTCGGCTTTTGTCATAATGCAGTTTCTTTTTCGTTTGTTATAGTGTGCTCTTTGGTTCTTAACGGGAATCGAAAAAGAGCTCCATCAAATGAGATGTGATTAATAGGAAGGGATAATGGTCTTCTGCAGTTAGCAGCTTTTGCTGCAACATAATAGGAAACGATGAATAGGTGGCCAGCAGCTTCGTTGCACGTTAACAGGAAACGATGAATAGGAAAGGTGTCAAATAAGAGCCTCCAGGGGCCAGTAACCTTGCTGCAAAATAAAAGGAAACAATGAATAGGAAAGGTGTCAAATAAGAGCCTCCAGGGGCCAGCAGAATAGGAAAGGTAGTCTTTCGTTACCAGCCTCCATCAGGCATTTGCTGTAGAAGATGAGAATGCTATTCCAGCGATTATGGGCCTCCCCTAGATAACCATGAAAGATATCTGGAAACTTTCTTTTCAGCCTCTTGTAGTTTACATCTTGTAACCGGAAGTGAACAATGTATAAGTATACTTAATAAGAGAATTGTGAAAATACGAGTAAGAAGAAATGACAATAAAAACTTTCAAGAAAAAAAAAAATCTGTTCTTATCAGCTTAATATCTGATACGGAGCAGCTCATATATTAAACTGATTTTTGGAACTGAACCGTGGAAAAGAGGCTTGCCTCGTCCCGGTCACGGGTTGCCTCGGTATAGCACTACCTCCGAGCGTGGCCCACTTCCCCTCGGGGAAGAAACATTCAATCAAATAAAGAAAATAAGAAGAAAAAAAAACAGTCCGCTAACTAAGTCCGCGTTGCGGACCTATTTTTTTCCACAGGCACGCAGGCGTGCACAGGACAGGGAGCAACAGACAGACAGTCCGTCAGAGGACTCAAAAAGAGAAAATGACCTCACTGTGATCAAATAGTGGCGCTCCGGTTTTCGTTTCGCTTTTTAAGCGTTTCTAGTTCGCGGACGTTTTTTGTTTTCGTTTAATCCTACAAGATGTCTTTTGCTGAAACAGTTCAAACACAACATGCTGCCACAATCCAATACCCTTGTGAAATTTGCCACTCTACCGACAACCAAGGCGGAGGATATCACCAGAGCCTTGCTGGTACATGTGGATGTCAAAGACATCGAGGCCATTCAACAAGACCCAGGCCGAGGCAATTGGTCGGTGACATTCACAGAGATTGCCACAGCAGAACAGATCGCGAATAATGGGTTCCTGCTTATGGAAGAACATATCATGCCTCTCGCATACCGTGTTTGCCTGGTCACAGCGACCGTGGCCTTCGTACCACCCGGTACCACGAGACAAGATGTGGAGGACACTTTGGAGCAATACGCGGAGGCGAAGCAAGTCTTGCATATTTACATGCGCGATTTCCCCACGATCAAGTCCGGGAAGTTTCGCGTGGTCCTTCAGCCCAAGGGAGAAGGACCGCCCAAAACTTTGTTGCCGGCCTACATCTCCATCAACGGGACGAAAGGAGCACTTCTCTTCGCCAGCAGGATTCCACGCTGCCCTTACTGCAATTCGGCCGACCACTTCGTCCGCGACTGCCCTTGTAAAGGGCAAAAACTATGCCATCAATGCGGTGAGCTCGGCCATCTTCAGGCCAACTGTCCTGCACAGCCCGACAACAACGATGTCGAGCATCCACCAGAGGCGAACGCCGAACACCCACCCAAGACGAACAAGGAAAATCTAACCGAGGAAAACGTCACACCACCGCCGACAGCACCGCAAGCTCACCAGACACAACAAGGAACACCACCTTTGACTGGTGGCACGCCTGCGGCCGCTACGGCAGAAGGTATTTCACCGACCGACATGGACTCGATGCCCGTTCTTTCGAAGATACGGAAGCCAGCAATCCGCCAGTCGCCCCGGATAAAACGGATAGTTCTTCGCCGCGAGACGCCTCCGATGCAGACGACGAGGAGAGGCGTTCACGATCTCGTTCCCCGGTGGACACAGCGAACTCTCAACTCAACCACAAACACAGCGCAAGAAGCATGGCCAACAGCTACATCGGAAAAAGAAGGGAACCAAAAAACACTGATAAATCAAAGTGGCCATGAGCCACTGAACTCGGAAAATTATGTTAAAGTTAATATTCGAAACACAAGTTGCCTTAATAACGTGATATCATTCTTATCTCTGTATGTGAAACACGCAGAACTCAAATTACGTTTTCAATTTATCAAAATCGTTCGAACATCTAAACAGATCTACAAATGAGAAACATTGCCACTAAAAGACTACTAAAACAAATCACTTGATGGGTAAATCGTGTCACGTCCACGTCAACAACCTCGGCGAGGAGCTATTTGCAGGGTTAAAAAACAGCAACCGGCACGCTCAATCCAGCACTTCAACACTTCGGTGAAAGTCAGTACTCAGAACTCACTTGAGCCTGCTGTGATAGTCAAATAACCCAGCGGCTCAATACAAACGAGTTGATAAATGACTTTTTCCGAAAATTTTTCTGTTGTGTCAACGTGGCGCAGTGGATATAAGCACCGCTTTGAAGTCTGGAGGTCGTGGGTTCGACGCCTAGAAGGTTCCTTTTTTTTCTTTTTTTTCCCCTTTACTTTTTTAACGCATGTATTTATATTTTTTTGGTGGTTGAGTATTTCGATTTCGAACTCAAACAAGGTGTTTGTTTATTGAAGGATGAAATAAATAATGAAATGTAAGACGGCTTCTCGCCCTCGATTTATACTGCTGGAACTTAGATTTCTCGAACCCTCGATTTCTCGAAAACCCCGATAACTCGAGCCAAAAGTCGTTTCCTTTGGATTTATTTCACTGTAATTTTACCCCCGATATTTCGAACTTCCTGATTTCTCAAAACAATTTTCGTTTCGCGTGGAGAGTTCCACTGAATGTCCCACTGTATATTATGCGCAAGCGTTATGCACTAGTCAGCGGATATACAAAATGTTTAACAGGAATCGAAGGAGCGAAGGAGTGAAATTAGCCTCCCACAGCAAAAACTCGGAAATGGCTTTGAGCCATTTTCCGAGTTAAAAACCATAACTATAATTCTCTTCATTTTAATTAACCTTTACATATCGCTAGCCTCAATGTTCGAGGCCTAAAAAATGCCCCAAACGGGCGACTATCTTTAATATTCTATGTAATGACCGATATGACATTATTTTTTTGCAAGAAACTCGTGTCACTCTCACGGAGGAGACGCATCTCACCCGCGAATGGAAAGGACATAGTTTTTGGGCTAATTTTAATTCACGGGAAGCGGGTACAGCTATCCTTTTTTCTGAGAGTTTCACACCCGTTGTTTCTCATGTTTTGAAAGATCCAGATGGGCGATCCATTACTGTAATTGTGAATTCCCATGATTCTACTTTTGCCTTGTGCAATGTTTACGCACCCTCGGGGGGCGTAAACAAAACTGCACGTACGAAGTTTTTTCAAGATTTGGAGACTCAGTTAAATGATCTGAATGTTAATGTAGATCATTATATGTTAGGGGGTGATTTTAACTGTGTTAAATGATTCCCTGGACCACAGTCATGCTATAACGTATCGCGACCCAAGCAAACAGGCGCTCAAACATATGTTAGCCGAATTATCCTGCGAAGACATCTGGCATCTTCATCACCCTGACGAGAAAACTTTCACGCATCGCTCGCATTTAGGCTCTGCCGCGCGCATTGATCGCATTTATACCTCTCGCCAAATTCGCAATTCAATTATTTCCGCCGACATTCAGCGATGTGTCCATACCGACCATGATTTAATTTCAGTGCACATCTTATTAGACCTGGTGCAACTCGGTAAAGGAATTTGGCACCAAAACTGTAGCCTATTGTCCGATAAGACCTTCACCGATCAAATTCATACATTTTGGGCCACATGGCGAGACCGAAAAAACACCTTCCCCGATTTATTACAATGGTGGGAAGAGGGAAAATCAAAAATACGACTCCTCGCTCAAAGCCATTCCAAGAAAAAATCCTGCTCGATGCAAAAAACACTAAAAAACAAAAAACACCAATTGCGAAATGTTCAAAGAAAGGCGGACCTGACAGGAAATGCCTGTCATGTACGCCTGGCTTCCGAAATCCGCGAGCACGTTCGCAAATTGGAAGAAGAAATTGCTATAAGGAGCAAAACGAAACTTGTTCCAAATATTTTTTTAACCTCGAGAAAAAACGTGGAGGACAAATTAATCAAAGCCGTTCGAAATCCACAGGGTACTGTGGTTTCCGATCCCAATTTAGTACACGACGAAATCAGACCATTTTATCAAACACTCCACTGCTGAACAGTGTCAACAGAATGTCCAACAGGACTTATTAAATAATGTCATGGCGAATAGCAAATCGCCGGGAACAGATGGTCTCCCGGCGTAATTTTATAGTTTTTTTCGACTTTCTCGCCGAAGACCTTTTAGAGGTGCTAAATACTATTTTTGACCTGGGCCAAATGTCAACATCCCAGCGAACGGGCCTTATCACTATGTTGTACAAAAAAGGTGACCATTTTTTAGACCTCAAGAATTGGCGACCCATCTCACTTTTAAACTGCGACTATAAAATTTGATCCAAGATACTATCCCTCCGCCTTGCCAAGGTCCTTGGCACGATTATCGAACCTGACCAAACGTGCTCGGTCCCGGGAAGATCCATCACCACTAATGGTCTTCTCCTTCGGGACCTCATCCAGCTGTCAGAAGAACAACATCTTCCCGCGGCTTTCATTAGCCTTGACCAGCTCAAGGCTTTTGATCGAGTCGACTGGGACTTTCTTTTTAAGGTCATGACTGCCTTTCATTTTAGCGATCGTTTTATTCAATGGATCCGAATTTTATACACGGATATCCAGAGCTGTGTCAAAGTCAACGGACACTTGACAGACGACTTTTCGCTGAGCAGAGGGGTGCGACAGGGTTGCCGTTTGTCCCCCCTTTTATATACTCTTATCGCTGAAATTTTCGCCATTGCTATTCGTCGAGACACCACGATTAAAGGTATCAGAATCAATTCCACTACTACAAACGTTATAAATCTTTAAGATTGGCTAAGATGTTTTCGATTTTTGATCGAAATTACCTTGTTCTGCGGATGCACTGGACTTTTTTTCCTGCAATTTTGATGTGTCTTGGCGGAAGCCCTTGACCTTTTCAATTGGGTTTTGGTTCGTTTTGCTCCGTCACAGGCCTTGGGCCAACATGACTTCTACAAATGATGATGGGTCCTTTTCAACGTTTGTGAACGGAATTCCTACTTCTTCAGATCCGATGGATGGAACCTCTATGTACGAGAATATTTCTGACGAGGAAAACGGCTGTTTTGACCAGCCTGATGCCGACGCCGCGGTCAAAGTTGACAACAACAACCCACGTGGCGATACTTATGCAGAGCGCGCCGCTCGCGGCGTAGAGATGGATAATTCTACGAGTGAACAACATGAACCTCGCTTATCTAACTTTGAACGGGAAAATTTCCACCCTCGTAATGTCACTCCTGGCCGTCCCTGCACTGCTTATTTCTTGGCTGGTCAATTATCGACTCTCAGTCTGTCTTCGACATTTTAGGGTATCGCTTCTCGGCCTTTTGGCTAAGATGTTGACCTTTTGGCCAAAAATAGTGTTTCAGGGCGAAGCCCTGCCGAAATTTTAAAAATATCCGACGACTAACTCTGGCCATCCCGCTTGCAGAGTTAGTACAACATGGCGGAACTATGTTCGCAGGATCCTTTGGCGGCCGCACTTGATAGCGATCACAAAGATCCTGGCATGGAGATGGATACCTCTTCGACCTTGTAAGAGGATTTCTCCGATGAGGATCACTTTTCTGAGTGCGACTCAGCTTTTATGGATGACATTACGCGCCTCGAGAGAGTATTTCGACGGCTTGCGAGAGGATAACGCCGAGCAGAATGCCACCTATGCCGTGAAGGTTGCGAGCGGCGTGCCAGTGCTGCCCACATTTAATGAGAGAAATTTGACTGAACTAGAAAGAATTAACTTCCATCGGTACAATACCACACCGTATAGGCCGTGTACGGCTTATTTTCAAACAGACTCGAGGACTAGCGAAAGACGGTTTCAATGCAAGTCAGATCCGATGTTTACAAAGGAAGCCGACCGGTGAGGTGAATATTACTTTCATCAACGCAGGCGTGCGGCAACCATTTTAGGAACATAGCGCCTTTATTCTACGCCACAGACGCGGAAACTCACGAGATCACAGCAGTTTGTCATTTTTAACAGTCTGTGATGCGCCGCACAAGCTACCAGGACAGCGCCATCACGCACCACTTATCACCTTTTTGTGACGTGATATCTTTTCGCCGTGGACACCATGCCTCTGACCGCGGTGTTTCTAATGGCCTTCGGCATTACCGTGTCCAAATTAAAGCCGCCATTCCGAGTTTCCTTCGATTTGGGAAATTTCTGGTCCGACTATACCATGACGGGCAGAAACCAACTTGCCGGAAATGCAACCGTGCCGACCATTTTGCGGCTCAATGTGATAACAAGATTTTTTGAATTTTTTTTCGAAAAAGGCTTTTCCAGGGCGAAGCACTACAGGATCTCACAGAAGATTTGTTCTCTTCTTGGCGGAAGCCCTGGCCGGCTGTTTTGGGTAAGTTGAGGTCACTCATCCAGTTTCGCGCCCATGGCTGCTATCAGTTCGCAGGATTTCTTGGCGGCGGCGATTGATAGCCGTCGCAAGGTTCCTCATATTGATCATGATGACTACGATGCCGTTTCTACCTCTTCCCATACGAGTCATACTAAATCTCTCTATGAGGACGTTTCAGAGGGTGGTGATAATTTTTCTGAGTGTAATTCCGCCTTCTTGGATGATATCTCGCGCTTGGAGAGCCAACACTTCGACGATATTAATCTTAACAATGTGCAAAACATCACATATGCCGCCAAAGCTGCTAGCGGCGTGGCTTACAACAATTTTATGCCGGACGAGAGACTCTTTACTGAACTTGAGAGAATTAATTTCCACCGAATTTTTCGCCGAACCATCCTTGTTCTGCCTATTTTAAGGCGGACTTGTTTATGCCTGCGAGTGAAGTCTTTGAAGCGTTAGCTAAAGACGGTTTTGCTTCAAATCAAGTTCGCTGCCTTCAAAGAAAACCGACCGGCGAAATCACCGTCACCTTCTGTAACGCCGGCGTGCGGCAAGCCTTCCTTGAGCGGAGCTCTTTGATCCTGCGTCACCGCCAAAACTACAGACAATCACGAGAATATGGTCTAACTTACGTAACAGTGTATGATGCGCCGCATGAACTACCTGATGCCGCAATTACTCATCGTTTGTCGCCCTATTGTGAAGTGCATAATTTTCGTCGAGGTTATCACGCTACCAATAGATCTGTAATGGCCTTCGCCACTATCAAGTTCGCATTAAGTCTCCGATCCCAAGTTATCTGCGGTTTGGAAAATTTTTGATCCGTCTATACTACGACGATCAAGACGTGACCTGCAGAAAGTGTAACAGATCTGGTCATCTTGCAGCTCAGTGTCAAAACAGTTTGTTTCAATTGCGAACATCTGGGCCATATGGCCCATGACTGTGTTAAGCTAATGTATTGTTGTATTTGCAATAGCGGGGAACATCTCGCCCGCTCCTGCCCCTTTTCATGGTACCGTGCGCCTAGCCGCTCTCCGAGCACCGAGATCCTGGCACCATCTGATCCTCGCCCAGGAGAAATGCCTGCCCAAGAGGAAAACCTCATCAACCTGGACGAGGCGGTAAATACCCCACCTGAAGCGACTCCGGCTGATGTTACACCGGCTGATGTTACACCGGCTGACCCATCACCTGCTCGCGCCGATAATCCACCTGTGCCACCTGTAAATATTCCTGATGTATCTGATGTAAATATTCCTGATGTATCCGATGTAAATATTCCCGATGTATCTGATGTAAATCTTCCTGATGTAACTGATGTATCCCCTGCGACCTCTGTGATCAACGATGAGAATGATGTAAATATGGCCGAAGAGAGCGAGGAGCCCCCTGTCCTCGATTCGCAATGTCTCCTGGTGCAGCATCCCCCTGTTGCTGAGCTTGCGCCGCGCCCTGAGGGTCCGATCGCTTCGACCGACTTCTCTGAAGTGCCGTCGAATACGCCTGATGTCTCTGCTGAGCTGGTGGCGAGTGCTGGGACAGATCCAAATCACCATCTTGTACCTGCTGGTCAATCCGCGGAACCCCTCCCAGCCCCGCCACCCTCGAAACCAACGAAGAAGCCCCTCACTGGACCCCGAAAGCCGGCTCCTACACCTGCGCCACTGGTAGCTTTGGAACAGAGGAAAACAAGGCCCACCAGGCCAGGTGTCTCTTTCAAAAAGGGTAAGAAGACTCAGGACTCGGCCGCGCGGGAGGTTCCCGCCGTTCCTCTTCCTGACTTGGAACCCATGGATAAGTCTAGTCCCAGTCGGAAGAGGAAGGACCCTCCCCCCTCTTAAGCCTAACGTTCAAAGTAGCATCAATAAATTCCTGCGGCTTTGATATTCGAAAGCGTTCCCTGATCTTTGATTTTGCGCGTAAATCCGATCTCGATTTTTGTTTTGTTCAAGAAACTTTGATCTCTGATGAAAATGCAATTAAATCCCTGTCTTCCCACTGGTCTGGCCCCAGTTTCTGGTCTCCAGCCATTGGGAAACAGGGAGGTGTGCTTGTTTTAGTTTCCCCCAATTTTTGCGGTAAAATTTTATCCTGGCGCAAAGATTGTAGCGGTCGAGTCCTGAGTCTTCTTATATCTTATAACGATATTAAGTTAAATGTAATTAACATATACGCTCCAACAGCCTTAACTGATCGTAAGCTATTTTTCGAATCCCTTCACGAATTTTTTATTCCGGCCGATGGTGTTATTCTTGGCGGTGATTTCAACTGCTATGATAATGCGCTAGATAAATTTGGCGGAAATGTAACGATCGCAAATTATCTTTCTGATTTTCGATCCACTTTCAACTTTGTTGATCTTTGGCGTAAATTGAATCCTCGTCTTCGCGCGTGTACCTGGTTTAATTCAGATCTCACCATAGGTTCGCGCTTAGATAAATTTTTCTTCTCATCCGGTCTTGGCCAATTCGCTAAAAGCTCCGTTATAATTCCTTGTTGTTTTTCTGATCACGATTATGTCAAGGTCGTTTTCGACTTTGATAATTTTACGCCCCGTGGCCCTGGATTATGGAAATCTAATAATTCCCTCCTTTCTGATGATAATTTTTGCAAACTCGTGCGTGATCGCATTGTTGATTTATCGTCTTGTATTTCTTCTTTTTCGTCTATTAAACCGTGGTGGGATTCCTTTAAAGAATCTTTGAAATCCGAAACCATTAGTTTCGCGAAACGAAAATCTAGAACTCTGAATTGCGAACGCGTTGCCCAGACCAATTCTTTGATTGATCTCAAACAAAGGCTTGTCCAGGGCGACGTTTCTCTTGCAAGTGAAATCACCTCCGTAGAATCACACCTCAAGACGCTTGTTTTTCGTGAGCTTGAAGGTGCTAAAACCAGAAGCCGCGTTCAATGGTTTGAAAGCGGCGAAAAGCCGACCCGCTTTTTCTTTAAACTTGAAAGAGAGCGCTTTGAAAAAAGCGCGGTAAACTCTATTTTTAATTCGGACGAATGTGAAGTTTCTTCCCGCGTAGACATCGAACAGGCTCATGTCGATTTTTATTCTAATCTTTTTTCGGCAGAGCCTATCGAACTAGATTGTCAGGAAAGGCTGTTCAATGAGCTATCTAATTTTTTGTCTGAAGAAGAAAGTGATTCCTGCGAGGGGCCTATGTCCCTTGCAGAGATCACCTTTTTCACTTAACAGCCTCAGCTTAGGGAAAACCCCTGGGCCTGATGGCTTTACAATTGAATTTTTTAAGAAGTTTTGGGATCTTTTGGGGCCTCTTCTGCAACGTGTTGCGGAGGAGTCCTTTCTTGATTCCGAACTTTCCGAATCAATGAAGAGCAGTGGCACTCGTCTGATTTTAAAAAGAGAGGCGATATCCGACACCTGAAAAATTGGCGTCCCATTTCGCTTTTGAACGTCGATTATAAAATTCTATCGAAAGTAATCGCTTTGCGACTGTCAAAAGTCTTGAGCTCTGTGGTCGATCCCGATCAAACGTGTTCGGTCCCAGGGCGTACAATCACAAGCAACGTTACTCTCTTGCGTGACGTTGTCGATTATATGGATCGTACCGGTGAAACCGGTATTCTTGTTAGCCTTGATCAAGAAAAGGCCTTTGATCGAGTTGATCGCAATTTTTTGATGCACCTCCTGGGTCGCCTTGGTTTCGGCCACGATTTCAGGTGTTGGATATCGACTTTCTACTCCGATGCTCACATGCGGATTATTCTAAACGGGTGGTTGACTGATAAAATCTCTTTGAAGAGAGGAGTGAGGCAAGGTGACCCTTTGTCTCCCCTCCTGTATATATTGTGTAGAATTGTTAGCGTGTCAACTCCGTAATTCCAAGGATATTCGCGGCTTCCTCCTCCCTGGCGCTCGCGGCCAGCAATTTAAAGTGCGGCAATATGCCGATGACACCACAACCCTTCTCAAGAACGAGGCATCGCTTTTCTGTCTTTTTAATTTGATTTCTGTCTACGAGAAGGGCTCTGGTGCAAAACTTAATCGCTCGAAGACTGAGGCCATGTGGCTCGGTTCCTGGCGCTCGCGCGCTCGGACGAGCCACTTGGCCTCACTTGGGTCAAAAAAATGAAAATTTTGGGCGTTGTTTTCGGCATGCTTCCAGTTGAAACCGACAACTGGCAGCCTAAAATCAACAAACTGGAGAAATCTCTCAATTTATGGAAGTCGCGCTCTTTATCCTTGGTTGGTAAATGTCTCATCATTAATGTGCTAGGCCTAAGTAAATTTCTCTACTTAGCACAAGTGTTAGTGCCCCAATGGGTCTTTTCCGCTGTAAATAAGTTAATCTGGCCTTTCTTCTGGGGTTCGAGGCTGGAGACCGTAGCCCGCAATACTTGCTTTTTGCCGCTCTTGTCTGGCGGACTGGGCGTCTCCAGTCTCGAGCTCAGAGTATGGGCCCTGAGGCTCTCCACAATGATTTCGGTAATTGGAATGCCCGGCGATTCCAGCTTTTTCTTATGTAAATATTTTGTTGGCTGTCGTTTGGCTCGTTTTAGGCCAGATTGGTCGCGCTTACGGGACGTGTCTGCCCCAAGCACGATCAATCTTACCCCGTTCTATGGGGCCTGTCTGATGACCCTTAAACAGGTTGACGATGGCGCCATCACTCTTACTGCGAAAAACATCTATTTGGCGTTATTGAAAATAAGAGTGTCTCCTCCTCTTTTCCCGCCCTCTTGGGCGTGTTACACGGGCCCTGGTTTCTCGATGAAAAACCACTGGGCCAATGTACGGGATTTCTTTACGGAAAACTTTAAGAATGACCTTCTTTGGCTTATTACCCTCAAGGGTATCAAAGTCCGTGACTCCCTCAAAAAGTGGGGGTATATCAACTCCAATGTTTGTGCCTCTTGTCCCCTTAGGGAGACAACCATTCATTGTTTCTTGGGTTGTCCCAGAGTCAAGGCTGTTTGGGTGCGCTTTATTCCCTTACTCACCTTGCTTCTGCGACCGCCCTCTCGCTTAATCATTAACTGCGTTTTTGCGTTTTTCTTTCTTTTCCCCGGTAACCCTAATGATCGAGAGAAGAAAATCTGAATTTTCTTAGTTAAAACCATTCTATATGGTATCTGGAAGTTTCGAAATAAGGCTACTTTCCATAATGGCTCGGAGAATTCAAAGGCTATCGTTAAGTATATCACTCAAGACATTAAGTCGAGAATACTTACCGATCGTCTACGTCTTTCTAATGCGCAATTTACTGCTGATTGGGGAAATGAAAGTTTTATAACGCGTTTATGTTGTGATTTTACCTTGATTTACTATTGATTGATTCTCGATTATGTCCTTTGTACCTCGTGTGTAAATGTGAAGGTTGTCTTTCAGGTATGTCGATGTTGCTTGAGGACCTTTTAGTACGGAATTTATTACGTTTTTACGTTTATGGACTTTACTCTAAGGACTTTTTCCGCGTACGCGTTTCACTGGGACTTGCTGAGAACATTTATTTTCTGAGTAACATATAATTGTAGCATACCTAATAATAAGATGAGAGAACAATAAAATATTTTACATTTAAAAAAAAAAAAAAAACTGTTCTTATCAGCTTAATATCTGATACGCTGCTCATTGAGCAGCTCATATATTTAACTGATTTTTGGAACTGGACCGTGGAAAAGAGGCTTGCCTCGTCCCGGTCACGGGTTGCCTCGGTATAGCACTACCTCCGAGCGTGGCCCACTTCCCCTCGGGGAAGAAACATTCAATTTAAGAAAAAAAGAAAAAACAGTCCTCTGACTAAGTCCGCTCTGCGGACCTATTTCTTTCCACAGGCACGCAGGCGTGCACAGGACAGGCAGCAACAGACAGACAGTCAGTCAGAGGACTCAAGAAGAGAAAATGACCTCACAAAGGTAAGGAACACGGCCCGCAATGCATCTACCATAAGGATATAGGGGTAAGGGTAGCTTTTCCGATAACGAGCCTCGACACAGTTTTTTCATACTTAGCTGACGCGGGAGGCACTGTGATCAACTAGTGGCGCTCCGGTTTCGTTTCGCTTTTTCAAGCGTTTCTAGTTTTCGTAAGTCATTTGTTTTCGTTTTAATTCATCGAGATGTCGTTTGCTGCCACAGTCCAAGCTCAATATGCTGCCACAATTCAGTACAGATCCGTTAAATTCACCACTTTAACCGACGACCAAAGCGGAGGATATCGCCAGAGCCCTATTAGTTCATTGCGATGTAAAGAACATAGAGGCAATACAGCAAGATCCAGGCCGGGGCAATTGGTCGGTGACCTTTACCGAGATTGCCACGGCAGAACAAATCTCAGAGAAAGGATTCCTACTCATGGAGGAGCGCGTTATGCCACTCGCATACCGTGTTCGCTTGGTGACAGCGACGGTAGCCTTCGTACCACCCGGTACCACGAGGCAAGATGTTGAAGATGCGCTGGAGAAATACGTGGAGGTCAAGCAAGTATTGCACATTTACATGCGGGACTACCCCACGATAAAGTCCGGGAAGTTTCGAGTCGTACTACAACCAAAAGGAGAAGGGCCGATAGAAACTTTATTGCCAGCCTACGTCTCCATTAACGGGACGAAAGGCGCCCTATTCTTCGCTGGCAGAATCCCACGCTGCCCTTATTGCAATTCGGCCGATCACGATCACGGCTTATTTCCAAACGGACTCCTTCGCTCCCGCGAGCAAAATTTTTGAGGTGTTGGCCAAGGATGGGTTCACGGGGAACCAAATTCGATGTCTTCAAAGAAAGCCGACCGGCGAGGTAAACATTACATTATCAACGCTGGAGTGCGACAAGCTTTTCTTGAAAAGAGTACCTTTGTTCCGCGCCACAGACGGCGAAACTCAAGGGACCAAAGCCCTTTGTGTTACCTTACCGTTTATGATGCGCCTCACGAACTGCCGGACAGCGCTATCACGCACCGCCTGTCACCTTTTTGTGACGTGATTTCCTTTCGCCGCGGGAAACATGCCGCCGACCGCGGTGTTTCAAACGGCCTTCGCCATTACAGAGTCCTCATTAAAGCAGCTATCCCGAGTTTTCTCCGCTTTGGAAAGTTTTTAGTACGGCTTTACCATGATGGGCAGAAGCCGACATGCTGGAAGTGCAACCGCGCTAACCATCTTGCGGCCCAGTGCGACAACATCGTCTGTTTTAATTGTGAGCGACTCGGTCACATGGCGCACGATTGCGTTAAACCCATGTACTGCTGCATATGCAAAAGCGGGGATCACCTCGCCCGTACATGCCCTTTCTCGTTGCATCGCGCGCCAAGCCGCTCTCCGAGCTCCGAGATCATTTCGTCCTCAGATCCTCGCCCAGGAGAAGAAGTGCCTGCTGAGGAAAACCTCATCAACCTAGACGAGGCTGCGAGCGTTCTGAATGATCCACCTACAGTGACACCGGCTGTCGAGGATACTCCGGCCGACGTTAGTACTCCGGCTGATCCACCACCTGCCCGCGCCGATGATCCACCTGCGTCATTTTCTACACTTTAACAAGAAAACACGAAGACACCACCGGCGCTTTACAATTCAAGAAGCAAAAAACTGAAACCTCCATCCTTAAACTGGAGAGGCATTTAGAACAAAAGACTTGCCCTAAGTCGCTTCAGTATACGGCGAAGGCAAATGTCCCGCCAGATGAAACTTTCCGAAAGGAAATAAGCGCAATTAAGAGTCGCGCCGAAGGAAAATTTGTTAGCGCCCTAGTGCGCTTCCATCAGCGTAGACTTGTCAGTCACAATAACAAACTTGAAAAGGCTATTAGTACCAAGTCTAGTTCACAAAACAATGATGTAAAAAACACGTGAAAGATCACGTTCGCCCTTGAGGAACATTGTCAACACTGATGTCAATAGGATAGACAAAATAGAAAATCATCTTTCTGAGCTGAAAGACTTTTTATGTACACATTTTCAGAATGATAATAAACATGTTGCAAATTACAACAGTGTCATCTCTGAACAATCAATCGTTAAACCCACTGAAGCAGAAAGGCTATCTAAGAATAACAAACGCAAAAAGCGTAGAAAAAATACAATACAGAAAAAGAAGACAACAGAAAGGGAGCAAAATGAAAAATACCTAAAAAACCTTTCAAACAATACATTAACTGACCACCAAGTCAGCGCGCTAGCAAAAGGGCTTAAATTTATTGAAACACCCGTGACAAATGAAAATAAAATTAGGCAACAATTGCTGCGTGATTTCGAACAATTCGCTAGACGAATGAGACTAAGATATATATTCCACGGGAACGACAAGGAGCCACATCCTTTCCATGTAAAATCAAACTGGATACCACCAGTACAACCTTCCATTGCCCTTGAAAGCTACTTGGAAAATGTCAAGTTAAGCATTGCTGAGATCGAAATAACAAAGCCAAAACACAACCTGTCATGCAACGAACACAAAGCAGTAAAAGAACTGCAAAAGAATACAGCAATCAACCTTAAACGTGCTGATAAAGGCAGCACAACAGTGATTCTCAACAAAAGGGACAAAATTCAAGAGGCCCAGGTTCAGCTAGACAACAGAGACCATTACCGACCTCTTGATAACCCCATGGTCACTGAAACATTACGAAAAGTTAATGAACTTATCGCTCAACTACACAATGGCAAACATATAGACGACATGACAAAAAAGTGGCTATCACAAACTCCTAATCCGCCCAGGATACCGATTTTCTACACTTTAACAAAAATCCACAAACCTTTGCCAGTCGGTAGACCCATTATATCGGGCTGCGAAGGGCCAACTGAAAGGATATCATCCTTTGTGGACCATTTACTACAGCCAATTGCTCAAAAAACAAACATCGTATCTTAAAGATACGACTGATTTCATCAACTTTATAGAGAAAACACAAGTGTCACACGATACCATTTTAGTAACAATGGATGTAACAAGCTTGTATACAAACATTCCACAGGAAGAGGGTATCACAATAGTATGCCGAGCATACGAAAAACACCACAATAACAGGCCTCCAATCCCGTCCCACTATCTTAAACAAATGCTCGAGCTTATACTTAAAGAAAATTCGTTCCAGTTCAACGGAGAAAACTATCTCCAATGTCACGGAACGGCCATGGGAACAAAAATGGCGGTTGCTTTCGCCAATCTCTTCATGGCAGAAATCGAAACAAAAATGCTTAATGAAAGTAGAATCAAGCCGAGAATATGGAAACGTTACATAGACGACGTTTTCTCCCTGTGGGATGTCAGTAAACAAGACATTGATCTGTTCATAGAGCAAGCTAACACATTCCATCCAACTATAAAGTTCACAGCTGAAATCTCAGAGAAAGAAACGACATTCTTAGACACGGTAGTGTACAAAGGTGAAAGATTCCAAAACGAATCTATCCTCGACGTCAAAACTCACTACAAACCGACCGAGACCTTCCAATATACACACTACACCTCTTGCCACCCACCAGGTGTCAAGAGAGGCTTTATTAAAGGAGAAGCTATCAGACTTCTAAGAACAAACTCCTCGGAAGCAAACTTCCAGGAGGCCATGTGTAACTTCAAAACACGACTTGAAGAACGTGGTTATCCAAAAAGCCTAACTGAAAAAACGTTATCTGACGTCTCCTTTGCCGAAAGGCAGTCGGCACTCAAAAAACAAACCAAAAAGACTAAAGGCATAATTATGCCTTTTGTGACAACATACCACCCAGGGGTCAAAATTTAAAACAAATATTGATGCAAGAATGGAGTCTCATCCAAAAACAGCCACTGCTGAAAACAATTTACAAAACACCTCCGATTATATCATTCAAAAGAGGAAAATCGCTAAATGACACACTCGTCAGAGCAAAACTTTAATGGCTTATGAGTCGCTAACGTAAAACCACATAGGGGAGTCTGTGTAGGCCTGTCAATTACGTTTTTAACCCTACTGGGGGCCGATCGTTCGCCAACACAAAAAGCTTATCTGTCGCGGGAGGCACTGTGATCAACTAGTGGCGCTCTGGTTTCGTTTCGCTTTTTAAAGCGTTTCTAGTTTACGTAAGTTATTTGTTTTCGTTTTAATTCTTCGAGATGTCGTTTGCCGTAACAGTCCAAGCACAATATGCTGCCACAATACAATACCGTTCAGTGAAATTTGCCACTTTACCGACGACCAAAGCGGAGAATATCGCCAGAGCCTTGTTAGTTCATGTTGATGTAAAGGACATCGAGGCAATCCAACAAGACCCAGGCCGGGGCAATTGGTCGGTGACCTTCACCAAGATTGCCATGGCAGAACAAATCGCGGAAAAAGGTTTCCTGCTCATGGAGGAACGCGTTATGCCACTCGCATACCGTGTTCGCCTGGTCACAGCGACGGTGGCCTTCGTACCACCCGGTACCACGAGGCAAGATGTCGAGGATGCGTTGGGGAGATACGCGGAGGTGAAACAAGTCCTACATATCTACATGCGTGATTACCCCACGATCAAGTCCGGGAAGTTTCGCGTAGTCCTACAACCCAAGGGAGAAGGGCCGCCCGAAACTTTTGTTGCCGGCCTACGTCTCCATTAACGGGACGAAAGGCGCACTTTTCTTCGCCGGCAGAATACCACGCTGCCCGTACTGCAATTCGGCCGACCACTTCGGCCGCGACTGCCCTTGTAAAGGGCAAAAACGGTGTCACCAATGCGGTGAGCTCGGCCACCTTCAGGCCAACTGCCCTGCGCCAACCGACAACGATGCAGAACATCCAACTGGCACAACATCCACCCAAGGCGAACGTAGAGAATCCACCCACCAATGCAGACAATCCAACCGAGGAAAATGCCACACCACCGCCGACAGCACCGCAAGCGAACCAGGCAGAACAACAACAAGACACACCACCTTCGACTGGTGGCACGCCTGCGGCCGCTACGGCACAGGAAAAATTCACCGACTGGCATGGACTCGACGCCCGTTCTCTTTGATGGTTCGGAGGCCAGCAATCCACAAGTCGCCCCTGATAAAACAGATAGTTCTTCGCCGGGAGACGCCTCTGATGCGGACGAGGAGGAGAGGCATTCCCGATCTCATTCCCCGGTGGACACAGTGAACTCTCAACCTCAAACACAGCGCAAGAAACATGGCCAACAACTAAACAGGAAAAAGAAGGGAGGAAAAAAAACACACATAACCGTAACTATAATTCTCTTTATTTTAATTAACCATTAGCATTCAGATCCTTAAGTATCGCTAGCCTCAATGTTCGAGGCCTTAAAAATGCCTTATGTAATGAACGATATGACATTTTTTTGCAAGAAACTCATGTCACTCTAAAGGAGGAGACGCGTCTCACCCGCATCACCGTTCCGGTCACGGGTTGCCTCGGTATAGCAATACCTCCGAGCGTGGCCCACTTCCCCTCGGGGAAGAAACATTCAATTAAATAAAGAAAAGAAGAAGGAAAAAATAAATAAATACATACGTCAATAAATACACACTAGAAATAAAGGTTTAAAAACCTTTAATAACGGAAACACATGTAAACAATACCTACTAAATAGAGGCCTTTCTCAGGGCAGGTGGGCCTCGTACAGGCATCGCCCTCCTGAGAAACTTTTACATCTAGAAGTACTGTAGTTTCTACATAGAACTACTCCAATTTACTCTGGAAACTCCTGTTACTATTAATTTATTTATGGTTCCATATACGATGATCACTATCATGTAAATCAAATCTATATCTTATAAATAGACTTGATTCAAAGAAGAAGAAAAAAAGAAAAGAAAAAAAAGTACTTTGATCTTAGTACGAGAGCCAGAATAGTCCTTCTCAGTTTTTAACAGCTTTTTAGAAGCCTTTCTACGACGCCTGCGCACTCCGCGCTTTCGGCTTTTCGCTTTGGGATTTCGACATTGGCGGTGAGTACGGCTGTTTTCCATCAATCACCAATCTTCCATCACGCTCCACCTGGCGTCACGCCATGGCGCAGCTTCGTGGCCACACAACGCCTGCGGCGAATTTCACTCACCGGAGGACAGTTCGCCTGATGACAGAGGAGGGCATGCGAGTTGATGTCCTCACCATCGCCAAATCGCTGCCGGATTACACCGGCGAAATTCGAGTCATTGTCCCCTTGTATGGTGGCAAGTGCTTCGACATTACTTTGGACAGCCCTGAATCGGCTGCTTAACTCGCCCAATCGGGCTTCGATTACGAACAAACTACAAAACCCTTACGCCTGTTGGGGCCCCGATCGATCCACGTGTCTTGCTTCGTGCCGGTCGAATTCCCCGACGAGGAACTTTACACTCAACTTGCACGTTACGGCGAGTTGAAATCGCGTAAAGCCCGCCGTCTCTATCTCAAGGAAGCGGGTTTCGCACACATAGAACGCGGCGTGAGAATCGTTGAATTTGTCACCATAAAACGAGATCTTCCGAAACGTTTGGCCGTACAAGGCATAGAAATCGGTTTTAAATACTCCGGACAAACCTATTCTGTGCCATAGGTGCAATTCTACCGACCATGTGGTCAAGGATTGCCCAATGGCTCGGGGCAGGCCATTATTGTTCCCTGATCTATCGTGCTGGGTCTCCTTAATTGGTGTACTGCACATAGATGGCTTTCTTGTTTTGTATCCCTTGTCTCTATTGTATTGTGTTTGTGTAGGGTTCTGGGTTGGGTTAATTTCTAAGTGGAGGCGGGGTTCGTTGCCCCGGTGAAGTTGACGTGCTCGAGCACCCTCCGTTTGAGTGGATTCTTCTGTAGTTTGGCAGGCCTTGCACTACCCTTTGGGGAGCCTGACCGCCCTCTCAAACATTAAAAAAAACTTACCTGACGCGGGAGGCACTGTGATCAATTAGTTGCGCTCTGGTTTCGTTTCGCTTTTCTAAGCGTTCCTGTTCGTGTAAATATTGTGTTTTTAGGAAATATTCAAGATGTCTTTTGCACAAACTGTCCAAGATCAATTCGCGGCCACCATCCAATATCGGTCAGTCAAATTTTCAACTTTACCGACAACCAAGGCGGAGGACATTGCCTGAGCTTTGCTAGTTCATGTCAATGTCGGTGACATCGACGCTATTCAACAAGACCCTGGCTGGGGCAATTGGTCTGTGACCTTCAAAGAAATTGCTACAGCCGAGCATAATTATTGCCAAGAATGGGTTCCTGCTAATGGAGGAAAGGATTATGCCGATTGATGTCCGTGTTCGCCTAAATTACGGCGACGGTGGCACCACGAAACAAGACATTGAAGATGTCTTGGAAGAATATGCTGGAGTCAAGCAGATTTTACATATACATGCAAGACTTTCCGACTATAAAGTCCGGGAAGTTTCGCGTTGTCCTTTAGCCCAAAGCGAACGAACACGCGCGACAACGAATAGTTTGGTTAATGTTTGACTGTTTTGAATCAGCAGGCAGTTGGCTGGCGTGATGGTTGGAATTGGAGCACTCGTGAATTCATTCATTACTTGCACGGACGGCGGACGGCCACAAGAGCGAGCAAGCAAGCAAGCAAGGAACGTTCGTGAATAAAAGGTGAGTATTTTGTTTGATTGGCAGTTGGCGTTTTTTTGGCGGTTCTCTATCGTCGAAATTTCAGCGATGGCAACCCAAAATGACGACGCATTGGTATCCCAAGCGTCAAGTTCCGAAACTCAAATGCTCTTCTCAGAGTCGACATCTGGTAAATCAATTCCTGGAACCCAACCTAACAACGAGGACAGGTCTCCACAAGTACCAGCAACTTTAAAGTCCCTCGAGGCGGCGGGTATGATTTTCGAGCAAACAGACCTCGCTTCTTGGAAACCGCAGGGAAAATCTGCAGCATTGACAAAGTCCATGTCGGTAACGTTTTCTGTCGATACAATCGTGTCCAGCAACGATATCATTATTGCCTTCGATAAGGCCGGCGTCGACATCGACAAGATTGTGTCTATCCAGCGTCGTACCTCGAACAAAACGTGGGTTGTCGCATTTAGCTCCGTCGATGTTAAACAACAAGCGCTACAGATTCCTTTTATCACCATCGCCGGCTGCGAAGTGTTCATCGGCGATGCAGAGAACAAATTGGTTCTAGTTAAGATTTACGAGGCACCATGCGAAATGCCGGACACCGTGATTATCGGCCGCCTTTCCCATTATGGGAAGGTTTTGTCGTTTCGGCGCGACATGTTATCGTCAGGCATTTCGAACGGCATCCGAACCGCCCGCATGGTTCTGGGCAAGCCGATACCATCTGCTATTTTTATTGCGGGAGAACGCATATTTATTAGTTATCCAGGACAGCCAAAGACTTGCCGCAAATGCGGCGATGAGGGCCATTTGGCCAACACTTGCACAAGTGTCAGGTGTTTTAACTGTGAACAATCAGGACACAGAGCAACAGAGTGCGAGGAGGACGAGGTTTGCGGCATTTGTAGAGACACTGATCACCTCTGTGTGTTGCCCATATTTACGCTATTGTGCAAATGTGAAGCCATCTGCGCCGGGCGTGGTCTCCTACGCGACCATCACGAAAACTATCACCAGCGCCGCGAAACCAAAACAGAAGCAAAAGAAAGATCCACTACCAACCATTCCTGAGCCCTTCCTGATGGTCGACCTCCCCAAAGATCTAAAGGAGAGGCACGACAAAATGAAGAAGGCCGCGGAGGACAAAGATGCGAAGGAAAGTGGGTCAAAAGAAAGCGAAAGAGATCGAAAGAAAGCTGACAGCGTGGCAAGCGAACAGAGCGAACGGAGGGGTGACCGCGAGCGTGACCGCGAGCGCGAGCGAACCCGGGACAGGTCTGGCTATCAGCGAGACCGGGACCGGGATCGCGAGCGCGAACAGGAGTGCGAGCGCGAGTACGATCGTCAGCGCGACCGGGACTACGAACAGTACTATCGAGAGAAATCACACAGGGACCATCGCGAGGATTCGGACGACGAGCGTGGGTGGACGGTTGTTTTCCAGAAGGCGGAGTGGTAAGCATGATTATGATCGTTAAACACCACCTCCTTTTGTTCTCCCACTTTAAATGTCACTGAGAATACTATCATTGAATGTCCGGGGCATAAAATTATGCCGGTAAACGTGACTTGATTTTACATGAACTCGGTAAACTAAATTACGATTTGTTCCTTTTGCAAGAAACGTATATTTCAAACAAAGATCGCGCGGATTTTGTCTCTAAAAATTGGGGTGGGGATTGTTATTGGTCTTTTAGCACCGGGAAATCCGCTGGAGTTGCTCTTTTTGTCTCTCCAACGTTTTCTGGTCGAGTTTCTCGCTTCGTTTTTGACACCGATGGGAGAATTTTCAGTGCATTAATTGTGTTCAATTCTCATAAGTTTAATGTTGTGAATATTTACACGCCAAACACGGCGTCTGAGCGCAAGACCTTTTTTGAACAGTTACATAATTATTTTCTTTCTGATGGCGATCTCATCATTGGTGGTGATTTTAATTGCGTTGATAACCACCTTGATCGGCTGAATTCAAAAACAAGTTATTCCGTTGACAAGAAATCTCTTCAAACTTTATTTGCTGATTTCAGTTTACTCGATGTCTGGCGTAAACATAATCCTCGCGTGGTTGCCTTTACGTGGACAAACAAGAATATCACGCAAGCTTCGCATCTCGATAAGTTTTGCATTTCACGCTACCTTTTGAATGCGGTCCGCTCTGTAAATATCTCACCTTGTTGTTTTTCCGATCACGATTTTCTAGATTTGGAGGTGGTGTTTGATGATCATGGTCACAATAGATCGAATGTGTGGAAATTCAACACAGGGCTTTTGTCCGATGCCGACTTCAAACAAATGATGTCGGCGCTCATTGTTGTGCAGAAGCTCCGTGTTGACCGCTTTAACACACTTGGGGAATGGTGGGACAACTTGAAAACAATCATTCGCGGTGCTTCTATTCAATTCGGAATAAACAAACGCAAACTTGTGAACCGCGAAAGATCAACGCTAACAAAGCGTCTTATTTTCTGAAAAACAAATTTCATTCTGGCGACGCAACCGTTACGCAACAGATTAATGACCTGATTGCGCCCTTCGGTCTCTTGTTTTAAAGGAGGTCGAGGGCGCTAAGATCAGGTCGCGCGCAAAATGGTTTGAAGAAGGCGAAAAGCCGACTCGTTATTTTTTTAGACTCGAAAAAAAGAGAGCTAATAAAAATTATTTTACCTCCCTGTTTGACGAGCATGGCGCGGAAAAAACCGCGCCCTCTGATATTCAGGATGTTTTGGTCAATTTTTATACCACTTTGTTTAGACTCTTTAGACATGCAAATTCAAACCGAAATCATTGATGATTTAGAATTTTCTTTAACTGATCTTGAACGCGAAAATTGTGAAGGATTGTTTTCCAGTCAAGAACTTTTGATTGCTCTACAAGGCCACCAAACCGGGAAGTCACCCGGTTCGGATGGCCTTCCACCTGAATTCTACTCCGCCTTCTGGGATGTTTTGGGGGATTCCCTTCTAAATGTACTTAACGAGCGCTTTGCGCTGGGTGTCTTAACCGACAGTCAGCGCGAAGGGCTCCTTAGATTAATTTATAAGAAAGATGAAATTCGCTCGCCTAAAAATTGGAGACCTATTTCTCTTTTGAATACAGATTACAAGCTCACTTCAAAAATTATTACTGAACGTTTAAAGATTGTTATGGGTAATATTGTTCATTCTGACCAAACTTGTGGGGTGGTGGGGAGGTCTATTTTTTCAAATTTACAACTTGTTCGTGACACTTTGGACATAATCGATAAAACAAACGAACCGGCAATACTAGTCACGCTAGATCAGGAAAAAGCCTTTGATCGCGTTGATCATGAATTCTTAATGAGGGTATTGTCTAAATTCGGTTTCGGCCCATCTTTTTGTAATTGGGTCAGTCTTTTTTATAATAATGTCTTTTCTCGTATAATTTGCAACAGGAAATTAACGCGTCCTATTTTCCTTGGTAGGGGGGTGAGGCAGGGATGTTCCCTGTCTCCCCTCCTATACGTGCTCGTTTTCCGAAGTTTTGTCAACTCAAGTTCGTAAGTGTAAAGAAATCGAGGGCTTCCGGCTCCCCGGAGCCGGGGGTCTTCATTTCAAAATTTCCCAATATGCTGACGATGCAACGAATCTTCTGAAAAATGAAACATCTCTTTGTCATCTTCTTCGAATCGTGGCAGGGGTCTGGTGCCAAGCTCAATACCATCAAGTCCGAGGGTATGTGGCTTGGTCGGTGGCGAGCAAATGGCGCCTCCCCCTATGGCCTCGAATGGGTTAAAAAGATCAGAATCTTAGGAGTTTATTTTTCGAACGGAGTTCTGAATGTAGACAATGACAATTGGAAACCTAAACTAGATAAGCTCAATCAAGTGATTGGCTTATGGAAACAAAGAGATCTTTCTTTTATCGGTCGCAGCATGATTATTAATGTCTTGGGGGCGAGCCGGTTTTGGCATGTTGCCAAGATCGTCCCGCCTCCGAGATGGGTTTCAGATTCTTTTAAACGTTCAGTATTTCCTTTCATTTGGGGCTCTAAAATCGAAAGCGTAAGTCGGCAGCGTTGCTGCGCCCCTGTTTCTAAGGGGGGTCTCAACGTTGTCGACTTTGATGTTAAATGCGCTAGTCTTCGTTTATCCAACTTTGCTAGCTTTAGGGATGAATTTAGTTCCTGTAAGTGGCATTTTCTTGCCCGTTATTTTTTAGGTTATAAATTAGCAAAGTTCGATAAACGCTTTAATTTTTCCTCTCGTCTCATACCGTTATCATCTGAACCATCACGTTATTACAAAATTTGCACGCAAAACTTGGAAATCTTCCTGACGATTTTTCTTGTAAGAACATCTACATTCTTTTGCTAGATCCTCTGAACGAGGTCCCGAAGTCCGCCGGTTTTTGGGGGTCCGTTGTGGGCCGTCCCATAAATAGGTGGGCTTCGGTTTGGCGTAAGTCCAGACTCAAGATTATTGAGAATAAAAAAACGATCTCATCTGGCTAATTATTTATCGTGTTGTTCGTGTCCGTTCCAATCTTAAAAATTGGGGTTACATTCCTAACAATAAATGTGCTATGTGTTCCGCCGTCGAATCGATCGAACACTGTTTTCTCATTTGTCCCCGTGTTTACGACGTTTGGCAATATTTCGCTCCTTTTCTTTCTCGTCTTCTTGGTATTCCTTTCGTTGTTTCTATTTCTTCCGTCTTCTATCCTTTCTCTACTTCTCAGTCTTCTCCTAGTCTTTCCTTATCTTGCTATTTAATTGCTTCTATTCTATTTTGGTCTTGGCGTGCAAGGAATTTAGCTACTTTCAGAAATTCGATTTTGAATTCAGACAAAGTCATAAAGATGATTACTAACGACGTTAAACTTCGTATCCGTTGTTCAAAACCCGATCACGTACGGAATTTCTGGTCTCTACGCGATATTTTTTGTTCTGTTGATGATACCGGTATGATCTCCTTCATCTTGTAAATATTATATATATACATATATATATATATATATATATTAGATCAATACTTAGTTTCTCCCAACGGGTCGCCTTTGCTGGTTGTACTTGGCGGGAATTTAAATTGTATATATTTGCCTTTAAATTTATAGTGATCAATACTTAGTCTCTCCCAACGGGTCGCCTTTGTTGGTTGCACTTGGCGGGAATTTAAATTGTATACATTAGCCTTTAATTTATTGTGATTAATATTTAGTTTCTCCCAACGGGTCGGGTCGCCTTTGTTGGGAACTCAATTGTATATACTAGTCTTAATTTATGATGTCAATCAACATCTAGAGCATTGTATTAGTCTTAAGTAATTAATTAGTATGTGTGCTACTAGCCTTTGCGCATGTATATATCAGCCTTAGCTTATAAGTCTACCATTTTGTATTAGCTGTATATATTAACATTAGCCTATAAGTGCTTGTAATTAGTGCTTATTCGTTATCTACCTTTTTGTAATCAGTACTTATCCATTATTTACCATTTTGCATTAGTATATATTAGTATTAACTTATAAGTACTTATCCATTGTCTACCATTTTGCATTGGTTGTATATATTAATATTAGCTTATAAGGCGCTTGTAATTAGTGCTTATTCGTTATTTACCTTTCTGCTTTAATATTTAATTTATACTTGTTTCTAGCATTAGTATTTAATTCATAGTAGTTTCTGATCTGAATCTGATCAATGAATCAAATGAACAATGAACTGATCACAATGAACTTTTACTTTAATTTATTTACCGCCTTTTTCGCTACACTACAGCCTGTAAATAGCATTTGGTTTTCCGCTTCTTCCTTAAAGCATTGTAATTTAATGTTAAGGTGATCCCTTTGGATCACTTGCAATAAACCTCCCAGGGTCACTGGGATTTTATATTTAAAAAAAAAAAAAAATCTGTTCTTATCAGCTTGATATCTGATACGCTGCTCATGAGCAGCTCATATATTAAACTGATTTTTGGAACTGGACCGTGGAAAAGAGGCTTGCCTCGTCCCGGTCACGGGTTTGCCTCGGTATAGCACTACCTCCGAGCGTGGCCCACTTCCCCTTGGGGAGAGAAACATTCAATTTAAGAAAGAAAGAAAAAACAGCCCTCTGACTAAGTCCGCTTTGCGGACCTATTTCTTTCCACAGGCACGCAGGCGTGCACAGGACAGGCAGCAACAGACAGACAGTCAGTCAGAGGACTCAAGAAGAGAAAATGACCTCACAAAGGTAAGGAACACGGCCCGCAATGCATCTACCATAAGGATATAGGGGTAAGGGCAGCTTTTCCGATAACGGGCCTCAACACAGTTTCTTCAAACTTACCTGACGTGGGTTTTTTCCTGTTGGTGGTATCATTTCCTATCCTTGTGGGATATTGTGGATCTGTGGATCTTCAAGCTTCTCGAGCGCTCAAGCATCGGATTGGTAAGCAAGGCTGCCAAATTTTCTGTAACGCTGACCCTCCCAAGGACTAATGCTTGGCAATCTGTCATAACTTGGGGTAGGCGTTTGCTTTTGACACCGAGCTCTTTTTGGTTGGGTTCGCCCTTCCTTTCGAGCTCTTTCTTGTCGCTTGGGTGATCCGTCACCCATCCGATTTCGAGCCCCGGCCGTCAGGGCTCCATTCTATTTTGTATATTTTTTCTCCTTTTGGAGAGTTGTCTTGCGGGCCGGCGACCTCGGTCACCCATCCGCTTTTGGACCCCGGCCGTCAGGGCTCCACTTTTTCTTTCTTTGCTGTTTTCGGTTTTTTTCCTTCTTTTCTTGTTTCTTCCTTCCAATTGTGTACATTAAATGATTTTTTTGGATTATACCAAAGTATGATCCTTTAATTTAACCTATTTAACTCAATGGCGCCCGTGCCGCCTCAAACCGGCTTTGCGGAAACCCACCCCGAAATACCGTGCCGCCTCCAGCCGCCCGTAAATAACATGTGTTTGACAAATGCACTTGCCCTCCCTCCCTGGATAGTTTTTGATTCCCCTATTGTTCTATTGTTTTAGAGGACAAATAAAACCAATCAAAATCCGTCTTTTGCGCATATTTTTAGAGAACTCTAGGGGTACTAGAAAGAGGGTTTTTCGTCTTTATGTCGCACGGATCAAATGAACAAGAAAAGTATGGCGCGCCTTGTATGTCTCAGCATGAATGTACAAAACTTTCAGGGCCTTGTTTTCATTTCTTAACACGGAAAATTATCTCTTTGAAGCTGAAAATGAAAAGGAGAAACACCAATTAATTTCTAAATGGCTTCAAAACGGATGATCACCGAGTACAGACTGAAGAAACCTTGCTGGAGAAGAATTTATACTCTCCTTCGGTGGCCGGGAATTGCGAAGACATCGAGCGGCCCCTTCAAAACAAATATTCACAGACTAATTATGGATCTTCTCAAGACTTCTAAAAGCGAAATGGTAATGTACTTTATTTCTTTGAATGTGGATGGAATAGTGGAAGGATATTTTAAAGCGATCGATTTATTAAATGACCACAAAAGTCATCGCTAAAAATCAAAAACTTTTGCAACGAAATTGACAGCGAATTGAACGGCGGCGGGTCGGCGGCTCCATGTTTTTGGAAATTAAAATATTTTTACGCTTTTTAATTCGTTTCTTGGCTTCGGCCTGAATGAAAATTAATATCAAACAAAGTCTCTTTCAAGTTTCTTTCATTTGGTCACCTTTAACGGGGAATTTTAGGTTTTCAAATGAACAACAAATCTTGAGTCTCGCACGAGGTGTTATTTGATCTGCGTATTTACGGCGAGTTTATCGCCTTTGTTTATTTAGCTTCTAAATTTGTTTTATTCGAAATTTATTTTCGGAAAGTGACCACAGTATTTCAGAAAATAATTCTGAATGGTTTTATTAATAATACCACCGAGAGAAAAGGAGAAAATTCTAAGTGTTTTTTAGCCATAGAAATTATTTAGTTTCGAAAGCGATTTATGCCGCGGCAACTCGCAATCAGTTTTGTCATCTCGAATTACTGCTTTTTGCACGAAGATTTAATACTTCCGTTAATACCAAGCCGTTGAATTAATGAAAGTTCAAGTTGAACAAAATAAAAATCGACTTTTTACCAGAGTATTTAGAGATATTCTTATCTTTTGTGCAAAGTCTTTCACTTTGTCAGCTTTGTGCTTTTTGTGAGTTTCTAAAATGGCGTGCGGTTATGTGAAGAAAATTTTATCGCTGTTTTCAAGTTTTGTAATGAGATATATTTATTCAGGCCGATGACCTTTTGTAGTTATAAATTGTTCTTTCAACTTGTCTAGTTGGAATAAAAGTGTACTAAAGAAGCTAATTATTTGTCTGTATTTACTGCGCATATGGTTTATTTTTTCAGTTCACACATTTCGGTCAAATGCCGTAAAATCTCCAGGTATTTAGGGGTAGGTGCGCACTTAAAGTCTCCAGGCGCCAATGGGTTAATTTATTTAGGAGTGCCAAAAGTGCACTCATTTGGCGTACCAAAAGGTGCGTTTAATTTAAATAGTTTAACTTTATTTAATCTTGTAGTGCCAAAAGCGCACTCATTTGGCGTACCAAAAGTACGTTTAATTTAATAGTTTATTTAGTGGTGCCAAAAGTGCATCAAAATTGTTTAAGTTTATTTAATCGTGTGGGTTATGCCAAAGCATAATCCTCTAATTTAATTTATTCTAGTAGTGCCAAAAGTGCACTCAGTTGTATATTTAATTAGTCCAGTGCGCCACTGGAATTGTTCATATTTATCTTACGGATTATACTAAAGTATAATCCATTAGTGTAATAGTGCCAAAGGTGCACTTAATTGTATAAATTATTTAGATTAGTGCCAAAAGTGCACTTTGAGTGTTAATCTATTGTTAATAGTGCCAAAGTGCACCTAAATTGTTTAATTCATCGCACAAAAGTGCGATTTAATTTAATTTTAATTTTTGTTCAATTGCACCAATGTGCAAATTGATCCCATTGTCTTTCGCTTTTTGCCACTTTCGGGGCATTTTTGCTTTTTGGCCATTTGTGGGCCTTTTTTCTTCTTTTTCTTCTAATTGTTCATCATGCAGCTGGCCCGCACCATCAATCTGATTGTGGGCAGGAAGTTGGGCGGGATGTCAAAGGAGGACATCATGAAGGCCGTTCTTTCTGCTTTCCCTGGACTGTGTATCGTCGCAGTCCAGATTGGATTTGAGGTCGTTCGGGTCTCCTTTGCCTCTAATGAGGATTTCACAAAGGCTCGAAGCATGAATGGCATTAAGATAAAACAAGCATGGTGTAAGATCCAGGGTGGAGGTCCCCCTATCACCATGCTTCATCTCTTTGACTTTCCGCATGAGGGTTTAGAGTTAAGTGTGGAGCAAGTCATGCGGGGTTTTGGGGAGGTGGTCAAGGTAAAGAAACAGACTTAACTTACTGATCACAGTATCTCTACTGGTACTCGCCTTGTTTCCATCCAACTCAAGGCCACCCCGCCCCGTTTGATCACCATCGATGGGTACATTTGCCGTGTATGGTATAAAGGGTAGCCTCTGATTTGCAATCTTTGTGGTTCTCAGGGGCACAAGGCCCAGGATTGCCCAAATAAGGACAAGTGTCGTCGTTGTGGCCAGACCGGTCACTTTGCGCGTTCTTGCCCCAACCCATGGAAAAAGACCTCTGCGCCCTCTACGGGCCATCCAGCCACCGAGGCTGGGTCTGCGGATTCAGTGGCCACTGAATCTGGTGACACTGTCCCGGCACCAATTATCGCCGAGTCGGGCGTTCCTGTAGCACCCGATGGGTCCTGCGGCTACGGCCGCGCCTATGGAGGACGACTCAGCCCCGGCTGAGTCTGTTGTGCCTGATTCTGGGGCTGCTGCTGTGGCTCCTGTTGTGGCCGCGGGTTCTGTAGCCGCTGGCTCTGCCGAGTCTGGCGTCGCAGTTCCTGCGTCCGGGTCTGGGGCTGCAGCTGTGGCCCACACCATAGCCGCGGTTCTGAGGCCGCTGACTCTAGTGGCTCGGTCCCCGCGGCCCATCCTACCGCTGCCGCTTCTGGCAGCAACCAAGCATCTAAATCGATCGCAGAATTTGTGAGCGAGATTCTAGATGGTATTGTCGTCAAGATTGTCAAGGGTGACGCTGAGGAGGAATTCCACGACGCGTCAGATTCGGAGAATATCGAGTCTTTCGATTCTCCTCCTTCCTCATCATCGATCTCCATTGGTTCTTTCACCGACAGTCAATCTTCTGCCGGTGAACAAGTTTCGCAGAGTATTTTACCTTCTCTACCGGTCGCTTCCCTCTCCCTCGGAGATGGACATTCCTGAAGCATACCCACCTGTTGCTTCCTCCCCTGGTGAGAAGATAGCGGATTCTGTGGAACCCTTGCCGACCGGCAAATATGGCGACGTTACTGTAGTTGTTTTAGCCTCTTCGCAGCAGGCTGCTGACTCCATTGTCAGCCCTCCATCTGGGAGCACCCCTGCTTCCCCCGTTGTTTCACAGAGGACTACAACGTCCTCGAAACAATCTCGGCCTGCTGCCCAGACGTCTGTTCGTGATCGCTCTCCTTGTGACAAATCTGTCAAAGGGAAAAGCGCAAGTTTGAAGAGGGTCATGATGCTGCACCCGGGGCTTTTCACAATCTGCCTCGAGTTGCTTCATCTAGACCCAACTCTCGTTAGTTTTTTTCTTATCCTACATAATTTTCGATTTGAAAATTCTAACACTAAACGTTAATGGTCTTAGGAATGTTGACAAGAGGCTGGGTCTTCTTCAGTGGCTTAGTCACTTGTCAGCTCACTTTATCTGTCTTCAGGAGTCGCACATCATGTCGGCTTCTGAAGGTCAATCTTGGTTTTCCTCTTTGGTTTTGAGGCAGTTGTGTCTTCGGGCTCGACTCATTCTTGTGGCTCTGTCTTGCTCTATCGTCCCATCTTTACTCTCCTGAACACCTGGAAGGATGAAGAGGGCCGTTTTGTCCTGTGTGAATTTTCTTATCGCGATCTCGGTTTTCCGTGTTTGTTGTCTTTACGCCCCAAACCATAATCCTGATCGTGATGAGTTCTTTGGGTTTGTATCTGATGCCATTGATCCGTCTATTCCGACCTTGCTGTGTGGAGACTTCAATTCGGTCCTACACCGTTCAATCGACCGGAGAGGCTCCTGCCCTTTTGACACCAGTCGTGAGAGTTCAGCTGCTCTTTCGGCTCTTTTTTCCAACTGTTGTGTCCTCGATTCTTGGCGTCATTTTCACCCTTCAGATGTTTGCTTCACCTGGGAGACCTGATGGTTCAATCTCTTCCAGGATTGACCTCATTGGTTGCCCCCTTTCCTGGAGTTCTTCTATCTCTGATTGTTCCTTCATTCATTGTCCCTTCTCCGACCACTCTGCTGTCTCCTTGGACGTGTCTGTCCCTGGCACGATCCCTCGTGGTCCCGGTAATTGGAAATTAAACGTATCTATCCTAAAGGATGCTGACTTTGTATCTCAACTGTCTGTCTTTTGGTTGTATTGGCAATCCCGCAAGTCCTGCTTTTCTTCGTTACCTGAATGGTGGGACGAGGGGAAAGCCAAAATCAAAACGTTCGCTGTTCAGTTCTGCTGCCAAAAGTCATAAGACCGCTCTTCATCGTGCTCCCTACAAACTAATCTGGCCTCTCATCTCAAAGCCAAAATTGACACTGGTGTTATTTCCTGTTTTGAGGTTTATCAAAATGTCTTGGGAAAAATTGCTGATCTTGATCTGGAGGATGCCAGGGGCGCTCAGATTCGCTCTCGTGCCCGCTGGGTGGAGGAGGGCGAATCCTCTTCTGCCTTTTTCTTACACCTCGAAAAGAAGCATGGCGCCGAATCCTGGATCCCTGCCATTCGTGATGCCCATGGCAACGTTCTTTGTGACATCGATGGCATTTGCTCCACCTGGAGAGACTTCTATTCCTCCCTGTTCACGGCTGGTCCGACTGATCCCGATGTTGCATCTCTTCTCTTGGATGGAATCACCTCCCAAGTGCCTTTCCGACCAGGTCCCTCTTTGTGAGGGCCTCCTGTCTCCAGCAGAAGTTCTCACAGCCCTCCGGGGTATGGCTCACAACAAGGCTCCTGGTTCGGATGGTTTACCTGCCGAGTTTTATCTAAAATTCTGGGACGTCCTCAGTGCAGATTTGGTTAGCGTCCTTAACCATTCCTACAGCGCTGGTCACTTATCTGACTCCCAACGTCATGGGTTGATCACTCTACTCTATAAGAAAGGCGATCGTCTGTATTGTAAAAATTGGCGCCCCATCACTCTTCTCAATGTTGACTATAAGCTGTGTGCTCGTACTCTGGCTGGTCGTCTCCTCAAGGTCCTCCATCATGTTGTTTGCTCCGGATCAGACTTGCGGTGTCCCTGGCCGTTTTATTGGGAAAACGTTGCTCTCCTAAGAGATGTTGTGTCATTTGCAAATGAGACCGATCTCCCTGTGGCTATCCTTTCTCTGGATCAAGAGAAGGCTTTCGACCGGGTTGATTGGCCTTTTCTTCTTGCCACTCTTAGGATGGGTTTTGGCCCTTCCTTCATCTGCTGGGTCAATCTCCTCTATTCTGACATTAGTAGCTCTGTCATTGTCAACAAGTATTGTTCTGATCCGTTCTTTCCATCCCGCGGGGTGCATCAGGGGTGTCCCCTGTCGCCCTTGCTCTGTGCTTAGGCAAGATGTCGAGGATGCGTTGGGGAGATACGCGGAGGTGAAACAAGTCCTACATATCTACATGCGTGATTACCCCACGATCAAGTCCAGGAAGTTTCGCGTAGTCCTACAACCCAAGGGAGAAGGGCCGCCCGAAACTTTGTTGCTGGCCTACGTCTCCATTAACGGGACGAAAGGCGCACTTTTCTTCGCCGGCAGAATACCACGCTGCCCGTACTGCAATTCGGGGCCGACCACTTCGGCCACGACTGCCCTTGTAAAGGGCAAAAACGGTGTCACCAATGCGATGAGCTCGGCCACCTTCAGGCCAACTGCCCTGCGCCAACCGACAACGATGCAGAACATCCAACTGGCACAGAACATCCACCCGAGGCGAACGTAGAGAATCCACCCACCAATGCAGAGAATCCAACCAAGGAAAATGCCACACCACCGCCAACAGCACCGCAAGCGAACCAGGCAGAACAACAACAAGACACCACCTTCGACTGGTGGCACGCCTGCGGCCGCTACGGCACAGAAAAATTCACCGACTGACATGGACTCAACGCCCGTTCTCTTTGATGGTTCGGAGGCCAGCAATCCGCAAGTCGCCCCTGATAAAACGGATAGTTCTTCGCCGGGAGACGCCTCTGATGCGGACGAGGAGGAGAGGCGTTCCCAATCTCGTTCCCCGGTGGACACAGTGAACTCTCAACCTCAAAACACAGCGCAAGAAACATGGCCAACAACTAAACAGGAAAAAGAAGGGAGGAAAAAACACACATAACCGTAACTATAATTCTCTTTATTTTAATTAACCGTTAGCATTCAGATCCTTAAGTATCGCTAGCCTCAATGTTCGAGGCCTAAAAATGCCTTATGTAATGAACGATATGACATTTTTTTGCAAGAAACTCATGTCACTCTAAAGGAGGAGACGCATCTCACCCGCATCACCGTCCCGGTCACGGGTTGCCTCGGTATAGCAATACCTCCGAGCGTGGCCCACTTCCCCTCGGAAAGAAACATTCAATTAAATAAAGAAAAGAAGAAGGAAAAAATAAATAAATACATACGTCAATAAATACACACTAGAAAATAAAGGTTAAAAACCTTTAATAACGGAAACACATGTAAACAATACCTACTAAATAGAGGCCTTTCTCAGGGCAGGTGGGCCTCGTACAGGCATCGCCCTCCTGAGAAACGCCTTTTACATCTAGAAGTACTGTAGTTTCTACATAGAACTACTCCAATTTACTCTGGAAACTCCTGTTACTATTAATTTATTTATGGTTCCATATACGATGATCACTATCATGTAAAATCAAACCTATATCTTATAAATAAACTTGATTCAAAGAAGAAGAAAAAAAGAAAAGAAAAAAAGTACTTTGATCTTAGTACGAGAGCCAGAATAGTCCTTCTCAGTTTTAAACAGCTTTTTAGAAGCCTTTCTACGACGCCTGCGCACTCCGCGCTTTCGGCTTTTCGCTTTGGGATTTCGACATTGGCGGTGAGTACGGCTGTTTTTCCATCAATCACCAATCTTCCATCACGCTCCACCTGGCGTCACGCCATGGCGGAGCTTCATGGCCACACAACGCCCGCGGCGAATTTCACTCACCGGAGGACAGTTCGCCTGATGACAGAGGAGGGCATGCGAGTTGATGTCCTCACCATCGCCAAATCGCTGCCGGATTACACCGGCAAAATTAGAGTCATTGTCCCCTTGTATGGTGGCAAGTGCTTCGACATTACTTTGGACAGCCCTGAATTGGCTGCTAAACTCGCCCAATCGGGCTTCGATTACGAAACAAACTACAAAACCCTTACGCCTGTTGGGGCCCCCGATCGATCCACGTGTCTTGCTTCGTGCCGGTCGAATTCCACGACGAGGAACTTTACACTCAACTTGCACGTTACGGCGAGTTGAAATCGCATAAAGCCCGCCGCCTCTATCTCAAGGAAGCGGGTTTCGCACATAGAACGCGGCGTGAGAATCGTCGAATTTGTCACCATAAAACGAGATCTTCCGAAACTTTTGGCCGTACAAGGCATAGAAATCGGTTTTAAATACTCCGGACAACCTATTCTGTGCCATAGGTGCAATTCTACCGACCATGTGGTCAAGGATTGCCCAATGGCTCGGGGCAGGCCATTATCGTCCCCTGATCTATCGTGCTGGGTCTCCTTAATTGGTGTACTGCACATAGATGGCTTTCTTGTTTTGTATCCCTTGTCTCTATTGTATTGTGTTTGTGTAGGGTTCTGGGTTGGGTTAATTTCTAAGTGGAGGCGGGGTTCGTTGCCCGGTGAAGTTGACGTGCTCGAGCACCCTCCGTTTGAGTGGATTCTTCTGTAGTTCGGCAGGCCTTGCACTACCATTCGGGGAGCCTGACCGCCCTCTCGAACATTAAAAAAAACTTACCTGACGCGGGAGGCACTGTGATCAATTAGTTGCGCTCTGGTTTCGTTTCGCTTTTTAAGCGTTCCTGTTCGTGTAAATATTGTGTTTTTAGGAAATATTCAAGATGTCTTTTGCACAAACTGTCCAAGATCAATTCGCGGCCACCATCCAATATCGGTCAGTCAAATTTTCAACTTTACCGACAACCAAGGCGGAGGACATTGCCTGAGCTTTGCTAGTTCATGTCGATGTCGGTGACATCGACGCTATTCAACAAGACCCTGGCCAGGCAATTGATCTGTGACCTTCAAAGAAATTGCTACAGCAGAGCATAATTATTGCCAAGAATGGGTTCCTGCTAATGGAGGAAAGGATTATGCCGATTGATGTCCGTGTTCGCCTAATTACGGCGACGGTGGCATTTGTACCACCGGGCACCACGAAACAATACATCGAAGATGTCTTGGAAGAATATGCTGAACTCAAGCAGATTTTACATTTACATGCAAGACTTTTCGACTATAAAGTCCGGGAAGTTTCACGTTGTCCTTCAGCCCAAAGGAGAAGGGCCGCCAGAATCCTTGCTGCCAGCTTATATCTCCATTAATGGAACAAAGGGAGCAATGTTCTTCGCCGGTAGAATTCCTTGGGTATCGATTTACATTTGGAGCTTTTCCTGATTTTGTGCGAGTGTCACTTAGAACTTTTTCAAAGGTTTTCTAGAGCTGCAGGAACTTTGCCTTTTTTGGTTGATCAAGATCTTCCCAGGATGTCATCATTTACTAATGTTTGTATTTCTTTTGATGCCGGAATTTACTGCTGCGGTGAATTAGCCTTGGTTGATCAAGATTGCCCAAGCCTATTCCGCCTATCCTGGAAATATTTACCATCGTTTGGCGACGTTTACAGATTTCAAGGAAGGATTTGATTTTCACTAGGATACATTTTGCATGGAGACATTTCAAGACCAGATTTGACTTTTTTGCGTACACCACTTGTGTACGGGATTTGACTTTACTTATGAATGCCGGATTTGACTTATCACGATTGTAACTCTTTTGTATATATTGTGAAATTAAAGTACAGCTGTTGCGGCTTTTTTAAAAAAAATTAATCTGTTCTTATCAGCTTAATATCTGATACGCTTTATCAGCTTAATATCTGATACGCTGCTCATTGAGCAGCTCATACAGAGATTGCTACGGCAGAACAGATCGGCAATAATGGGTTCCTGCTTATGCCACTCGCATACCATGTTCACCTGATCATAATTGTGAATTCCGAAGATTCTACTTTTGCCTTGTGCAATGTTTACGCCCCATCAGGTGGCGTGAACAAAACTGCACGTACAGAATTTTTTCAAGATTTAGAGACTCAGTTAAATGATCTGAATGTTATATAATAATTATTATTATATAGTTGGGGGTGATTTTAAACTGTGTTAAATGATTCCCTGGGCCGCAGTAATATTCCACCCGAAGTGACTCCGGCTGTGCCGTCAACTGTTCCTGTTCGTGCCGATGATCCACCCGTCACTGACACCCCGGCCGACCAACCATCTGTAAATATTGTCCCGACTCCTGATGTAACTGATGTAACCCCTGTTGTAACGCATGTGATCAATGAAGTTTGTGACGAGAATGCTGATGTAAATATGGCTGAAGAGAGCGTGGAGCCCTCTTTCCTCGACTCGCAAGGTCTCCTTGTGCAACACCCCCCAGTTACCGAGCTTGCGGCACGCCCTGAGGGTCTGATCGCTTTGACCGACTCTCAACTCTCATCCATCGTTCTCATGTTATGGGTGGCAGGCATTGCAATGCGCCTGTCATACCGCCTTAAACACAAAAAAAACATACCTGACACGGGATTCTTCCTTCTTCAGTGTGGTATTGGTGGCCCTTGAGGACGCTTTTTTTCTGGAGCTTGTGGTTCTTCCTTTTTGATCAAGCAACGGATTGCGAGTATTTTCGCCTATTGGTTACTATTTTAAGAGGGCCCTGACTGGAAATATGGAGAATCGCTGGCTAGGGCTGGGAAAATCGAAAATCCTGATAATTGGCCTGAATGACCCTTATGGGGAACTATCTTCGAAAATAATACTTAAAGTTTCTGGAAATTTATACTTTTCGAGAAAATCGAGAAAAAACGAAAATACGGGTTTTGCCTAATTAATTATGCAAAAATCACACTGAAAATTGGCCAAGGTTCAGTACGTTTGTATTCAAAACATTTCGCATTATCAGAAAACGAGATTGATTTTTTATAATAGCATACCTCTTCTACTTTCTAGCAATTGGAAATGTTTTGGTTCTGGAGTGACTAGGAAGGTTGCAGGGATGTTTAAAGTAACGACATTTCAAGCACTTTATGAGAAGTAAAAAAATGCTTAATTTCGAAGGTAAAAAAACGCACCTTGGTATGTCCGATATGAAATCCAAATTACCATCGTGATACAGTTTGGCCTTAGTACTTTCATAATATGAAATAAAAAAATCTGGGCAATCAAGGCACGCGCTGGCAAAAGCGAAAGTTTGCGACGCTCTAAACCGTCAAATTAGCATAATGCAAATTTCTAAACTGAAGTATTCGGATTGATCTGGTGTGTGAAGGTTCCATTTTGACGCTGTGATTTGAAGGAAACACACAATAAATAATTTAAAAGATGATATTAATCAATCTTACTTCGCTGTTGTTTGTTGGTTATACTTTGATGGTATGAAACTGAACCGCGGCCAATTATGTAATCGGAATGTAAATAAATGTCAAATCGTCCATACGTTGGCTGACAATTGCGTGACCGGAGTCACGTGAATATTGTCTGCAACTTACCTGACTAGGGTTTTCTCATTCCCTGTTTACAGATAAAAAATTAGGGCTGCTAAAATTGCATGAAATGTAATGGAGAAAAATACCCAGCCGTATGGGTGCGCATATATGTAATCATGCGCCAGAGCCCCGGGTTGGGGTACCCCAAGTATATTAGTGACGGGGTGGTGCGAAGGCCTTTTGGGGGTTCGAACTTTTCCGCCGGATTTTTTTGGGTAGAAACAATTTTGGCAGGAACTTTTTTAGAGTTAAATAAAAGGTGTACCCTAGCGTTCTCAATATAATGTCAATCAACTGTAACAATTTCATTTACAACCTAAAACTACCGGCAAATGTTAAGGAGACGTTTATTCCGTATAAATTAAAGGTGGACGCAAGACTATCTCGAACTATCTTGATGGGTTTTTTTTACTTTAATTTTCTTATGCGGTTAAATTCTGTGCCATTGGACTTTTTGGGGTCAAACTGGACTTTTGGGGGTCTAAAATGTAGCCTCATTCGCACCTCCTAGTCACTAATTAACAATTAGACGGTAATCTCGAGGTTTGTATCGGCTGATAGTGAGGGGCGAAGCCCCGAGCCAACTATCAAAGTCGATAGAAATCGAGAGCGAGCTGTCTAATTGTTTTAGAATAACCCAGTACCCCTGGGTGTGTCGTTCAGTGAAATCAGCTGTTACTTGTTTGAAGTATGTCACAGCGTAGTGAAAGTAAAAAAGAAGTTTAGTCTGTGAACTCTGTGAATTTTATTGACTTTGAACTCTGTATGTCAGTGACTTTAATTTTCAGGTTAGCTGCCATATTTGTCCATTGCAATACATTTTGTTGACACACCATTTGAATTTTTTCGACCACAAGAGAGTTTTACTGTGACGACAAATTAGGCGGGTAAATAAAGCACAGGTGAGTTATTTTTCGCTTAAAAACTGAAAAATACAGAAATGTAGAGAAAAATTGCCTTGTAAAGTAATTACTTAAGATTTAGCGCCCTCCTTTCAATATTAAGCACCATCTTTCTCATAAGCTCCCTCCCCTGTTGAATCCGTTTATTTATTTAACAATAAACATCCCTATTCCAATAAGCACTCTTTTCCAACAAACACCCATATTCCAATAACCGTCATATTGTGCATGAATGCCTAGACCAATAAGCGCTCCTGTCCTGAAAGTTAAGTGGCCAGCTATTGGCCATAGACTTTCTTACTGTCAGTTCCTGTTGTTTTTCATTTTCTTTCTTACTAAAAGATGTTTAGGTCAAAACAGAAATAAGCGAGCTGTCTCCCTTGAGTTCCAAAACTTAATTGAGCACCACTTACCCGTACCATCTACTGGGTGCTAAATCGGATATTTACGGTATTCTAAACAGCTGAGCCAGGTCCATCTTTCAGTCTAACGTAAGAAACGAGTCTGATGTTAATCAGTCTTTATATCTACCCGAATTTAACAAAACGTACTCAATGAAAATATCTCACACTTTGTTTCACAAAAACTCTGCTCAAAGATCTGAAGATGACAAGGATAAGTCCGATTCGCCTGTAAATCACCCGACCAGACAGATAGAAAAAAGGAAGAAGAAGGAGAAAAGGAAAAAAAGTTGACATTATGTTTTTATATCACCAACTTTGGAGAGTTTTTGAACGGCAAAAGCCAAAACCCGAAATCGAGAATTAACGTACCTTTTCATAAATCAAGCTAGATATATATGCAATATCACAAAACGTAAAACGTTCGTTGTACTTAGCCGGTAGGGGTGTTTGGCGTGGATAGCGAAGGATTTCTTATGGGTATGGAATGTACGATTTTGATATTTTGGGGGATTTTTTTTAGATCAAAAAGTAATAAAGTTCAACGATTTTACTAGACTGGCATACAGTCCGTAAAGAGTTGTTTGGCGACTGGCATACGCTCGCGATCTTAGAGCAAAGACACTAGGGTGAGTGTGAATATAGCCTGCTTAGCCGGCGCAGAAAGGGGAGGAGAGGAGGTATTTGGGATTCGCGCAATGCCCGGAGCGCGAGGGGAAGGAGAGAAAGGGAGCTCCTTTCCCTTTTTTCCACACGCTGTGCGCTGCGCCCCCTCTCCCTCCCCTTTCTGCACCGGCCACGCAGGAGGCTCGCGGCGCATACTCGCCAATTTGTACATTGTGCACAAAGTAACTTCCACGGAGTATTGTACAGTATTTTCGTTAATCTTTTATGTTACTGTGTATTTTGGGGGGAAATGAAAAAAGGGCATGGTTAATTTTGTGAGTTTTGTCTTGGTTCATGGAATACGGGGATGACTCGTCCCCAGTTGTCTCTCTTGTTTAGAGCCGCGCGTGACAATAATGAGGAAACGCGCGTGGCAAGGGGAGCTTGTCACGCGCGTCAACTAACAAGGGAGACGACTGGGGATGAGTGAGATTACGGGGGGATTAGTCGCAGTCTGTTGTCAAAACAATCTGACAGTAATAGATGATATTGTACTGCAAGAGCAGATTTCTACCAGATCTTCCCCGGAGATCTTCCACAACAGAGATGCAAGGGATGTTACATTCATTACTCGTAAAAAAGGGGTTTAATACACCAGACTATACCAATTTTTGAAATTGCATTGTACGCAGTTAGACAGATCCAACTACTGTTTGAAGCAGCCTGATAGTCTCCATTTGGACTGAAAATATTGTTTTTAATTGGTTTTATGGAGGTCTCTTGGCAACATTTGTTGTTGTTGTTTAATACGTTATACTTGTTTACTTCGCTCAGATATCCGGGAGAATAATGAGCTACCTGTAGGGATTTCTTGTGCTTGACGCAGTTCATTTTGTATAGCGTAAGAACTTGTTCAACCATGCTAATCTCACGCGCGCCGGCCAATATTATATCGAATAGGCACGGGCATAGCATCACGTGGCGCTACCAAGGAAGTGGTTGCTAGTATTAATAGCAGTGATCATTCCGCCGCCTTCTACATTTGATTCTAGACAGAGATCTGAGTGCAGCATATTTGCAGTGTGCCTATCAATTAGTGTCTCTCTTTCAATCGACCTTATATGTTGCAAAAGCAAGATGTTTTTCACTCTTTTTTTTGTATTGGTAATCCTGGGTTGTGTTTTTGTTTTGCTTCGGTGTGGAATGGATAACTCACCAATAGAGAGTGGAGCAAATGTCTGGCATCCAACCTGTCTAGATAAAACAGCTCTTTTTGGAACAACTTGTCTGGACTTGAATTGGTACTTATCTAAATTGACTTCTTTTTTGAAGATTATATTCCAAACATGTAGCCTACACCACGCCCGGGTACCCGAGAAGTACAACTCCCACCTCGCCCAGCCAAGTTCTGATCCATGCTGTGGTATTGTTTTAAAATTGGAGTGGAACCTGAGGGGTTGGTTGTTATTCAGATTTCATGAAAGCAAGATGGCGCAAATTCGAGGGAAGGCTCAGGGCCGATTAATCAAGGAGAATACCGTATTTATTTTGAAATGGCAAAAAAAGTTGCCCTTCACGATTAGATATCATGGCAAAAATAAACATTTCAATAACATATATGCATTGCATTAAGCAGGCTATGTTTGTCCCCATTTCTTATTTTTCAAACATTTCAGTAACACGGCATGTGTCAAAACTATATTGATGTGACTCCGATCACGCAATCGCAGGTAAGTAAAGTCAGCCAAAACAAGGGTTGACAATCTGTTCAGATCAAAGTGTAACCAAAACCAGCAGCGGTGAAGTAAAGGTTGATTATAATCGTCTTTTAAATTATTTCTTGCGTGTTTCCTTCAAATCACAGCGTCAAAATGGAACCTTCACACACCAGATCAATCCGAATACTTCAGTTTAGAAATTTGCATTATGCTAATTTGACGGTTTAGAGCGTTGCAAACTTTCGCTTTTGCCAGCGCGTGCTTTGATTGCCCAGATTTTTTATTTCAATATTATGAAATACTAAGGCCAAACTGTATCACGATGGTAATTTGGATTTCATATCCGGACATACCAAGGTGCGTTTTTTACCTTTGAAATTAAGCAATTTTTCCCTTCTCATAAAGTGCTTGAAATGTCGTTACTTTAAATAACCCTGCCACAACCTTTCCTAGTCGCTCCAGAACCAAACATTTCCAATTGCTAGAAAGTAGAAGAGGTATGCTATTAATGAAAAATCAATCTGTTTTCTGATAATGCACGAAATGTTGAATACAAGCGTACTGAACTTGGCCAATTTTCAGTGTGATTTTTGCATAATTATTAGGCAAAACCCGTATTTTCGTTTTTCTCGATTTTCTCGAAAAGTATAAATTTCCAGAACTTTTAAGTATTATTTTCGAAGATAGTTCCCCATAAGTGTCATTCAGGCCAATTATCAGGATTTTTCGATTTCCCAGCCTGGCCAGCGATTCTCCATATTTCCAGTCAGGGCCTCTTAAGCGCTGACCCTCCCAGGGACTTATGCTGGGTTTCTGTCATAACCTGGGGTGGGCGCATCTTTCGTTGTGTGTATTTTCTGGTTGGGTGACTGTCACCCATCCAGTTTGATACGGTTTTTTTTTCTTCCGGGAATTTTTTTCCCGTCTACCCTTCTGGCCGGGTGTCTTTTTCACCCATCCATTTTTGGAGTTTTTTGCTGCTGCAGTTTTCTGGTGTCTTTGTGGTTTCTGGCCATTTTCGGGGGCACCCATCCGGTTTGGTCACCCATCCAGTGGGGTCTCCCATTCTGGTGGTGTCCAATTTTCCAAATTATGTCCGTCTCCTTTTCCGAGAACCCTTAGAATTGTTATTGGTAGAAAGTTGAAAGGTTTATCTGAGGCTGTGGTTGTCGAGGCAATCAAAAATGCTTTTCCCTGATTCATGAAATTGTTGGGATTCAGAATAATTTTTCTGAAGCGTGGGTTACTTTCGCAAACCAGATTGATAGATATAGCATATCAAACGACAGTATTGACATCAACGGTAATTGGTGAAGAATCCCAAAGGATGAATATATAAAACCTACTATGGTCCATATATTCCATCTTCCTCTTGAGTTCGATGATGATCTCCTCTCGACTGCCCTTGAAAAAGTATGGCGTCAGTTAATAGCGTGGCGCCTTCAACACTTTCGTGTGATGCCACCATCTTCACTGGGACTTAGTTGGTCTCATCATGGATACGCCAGTCCCTCGTCTTCTTGCAATTATTGGGAATTATTCTTGCCGGTCTTGGTACCGTGGGCAGCCCCCTTGTGTGCGATATCTGCCGTGGTGGACACAAGGCATCTGCTTGTCCTGATAAGACGGGTACCTCACAGAAGAAAAACCAGGAAGTTGCGACGAAACAGACGAGGGAAAGGCCTCCCACCGATATGGAAACTGGGATACGAGAACGAGGATGAACTCGTAAAAGATGACGAAGATGGAGACACTACGCGCCTGACCATCCTGAGCCGCCGAGAAAATGGAGAAAAACAAGAGTGAGCCTAGAGAAGTCCAGAACAGGAAACGCCGCCACAACCAAACATCATTAACCCACTGAGGAACGAATCAAAAAGCGCAGAGAAAGCGATTCAATCGCTAAAAAAGACACTCTGATAAAGGAACTTGCCCGTCGTCATTCAGGTTCATGGCAAGAGCAAACATAACAGCAGACGAATGTCTTCATAAAGGACATTAAACATATCAGTAAGAAAAACGGAACAAGAATTTGTTAAAGCGCTCACTCGCTTCCATTACCGAGATATTGATAGGTCTAGAAAAGAAATCAAACAAGGCAACAAAAGGCTTAAAGCTCAGAACAGTAAACAAAACACTAAATAAGAAAGACAAGAAAGTTGCGCACTCGGGCGCCCAGCCACTCAAATGTTGTATTAAACAATGTAAATAAGTTAGCAACAACCATCATGGAGAAGTTTACTCAGTTCAATGAAAAGTTTGTACATAACCTGGTACCATTTGAGTTTTTGCAGACACTGATCCTTGTGGGAGTTGCTGCCTTGCTGACCATATTGCTAGCGAGCCGATCCTCAGTCTAGCCGTACGTTTATCGGGACTTGGTAGCCCATCCGGGGTTGTTGTCCCTTTAGGGAAAACCCGGTAAACTCTCTGCCGGTTTGGCTGATCCTTGCAGATCACCCATCCGGTACCAGTTTGGTTGATCCTTGCGGGGCACCCATCCAGATTTTTGACTTGGGTGAGCCAGTTCACACATCTGCACCACTATGCCGGAAGTCGTCGCCTGTCCCTAACAGCCTGGTGGCTTTCTTCCCCGCCTGCCATGTACCAGTCAGGGGTTCGGACTATATCGCTGCAGTCCGTCTCGCGTGAGAGTTTTATTGACCGTCCAGTTTCTTCGGAACCGTGCGGTCCGCCTCACCCTCAAGACTGTCGCCGCCTGCGATGCCCGTTGTCACCAGTGGTATCCATGTACATGGCCATGATCTCAGGGTCGTCACTGTCAAGATTTGGTTTTCTTCGTGACTGCCCTGCTTAAGTTGTTTTTTTCGGTTCCTTAGGTGAGGTTCACTCTATCCTCACTCAGTGGGCATGATGGTTTCCCCGGCCTTCGGGACAGGACTCGCGTTGTGAAGATGACCCTCACCAAGGACATTCCTCCTGTGGCTCGCGTCGCTGGCTTTAATTGCCGTGTTTGGTACCATCGTCAGCCCGTCTATTGTACGATTTGCAAGAAGTCTGGCCACCGAGGCAAGGATTGCCCCGCTCAATGGTCTGTGCCGGCGCTGTGAAAAACCCGGTCACGTGGCCAGAGAGTGTCTTAACGTTTGGGCCTCCTGTTCCACTTCTGTTCGTTTTCCAGCTGCTCCCGCCGCTCCAGCTCCTGCTGCTGCTCTGGATGACGCTATTGTTACATCCACCGGCTGCTCCGATGCTTCAGCTCCTGCTGCTGCTCCGGCTAGCTGCCACTGGCTACTCTGACACTCCACCCGTCCCGGAGACTGCCATGGCCCGTTCTGATGACGACGAAGAGAGTCGGATATGGACTAACTCTGGGTAAACTCTGGGCACCCATCCGCTTTTGAGCCCTGGCCGTCAGGGCTCCATTTCTTCTTGTTTTCTCTTTTTCCTTAACTTTGCTGTTTGCTTCATATTTAATGATTTGCCCAAAATTGTTCATCCAAATTGTTTAAATTGTATAAATTTATTGAGTAATTGCACCAATGTGCAATTATTTGTTAAATATCCAAATTGTTTTCATGCCAAAAGGTGCATTTGTATTTAATAGCCTAATTGTTTATTTCCTAGTTGTACTAAAGTACAATGGGTCTTTTCCATTTAAATTCATTTAGTCTAATTTTTTGCTTAGTTTTAATTGCACAAGTGCAATTAATTTATATTTAATTGCTAAATTGTTTTTCTCTTTTCAATCTAAAAGTTATTTAGCCTAAATTAGTACTACTTAATCTTGGTTGCACCAAAGTGCAATTAATTTGTTAAATTGTCATTTTTAAATTATTTAATTCTTAGTCTTAATTGCGCCAATGTGCAATTAATTTGATTGTATTTAATTTCTTAATTTAATTTCTAATTAATTTCTTAGTTTGTTCCAAAGTACAAAGGGAGGGGAGGGGCTGAAAAAATAAATAAATTTCCAGCAGTCATTTCACTACAGTAACATTTTTTTTTACTGGAAGTTGGTGATAAACTTTTCTTTTTGATCTGCAGTAGTTCGCAACGGACAAAAGTTGCGATGATCATTAGCAAGTAGACCTGATCACAACTGAACAAATATCAAGAGTTAGAGTTGACTGACTTTATGCTATTGAGCAGCTGTATCTTGCATTTTATAGAGAAACGTTTTTATGACAACATTATATCGCCATAGATACTTTAAACTGACAACTATAGGCAACTTAAGGTGGATTTTTCACGCTACTCTGAACTGGGGTTCACTGCCTCGTGGTGCCACCCCACCATTTGTTCATTGGTTAATTCCAAGTTAATTATCCATATCAACTAGATCTGCTTTATGTTTTACAACTACATCATCTTGAACTATAAAATGTATAAAATGAGTACAGGAGATGCGAAATGTTGTCTATCGGAAATGGAATGGCGGTCTTCTTCTTGTCCAAGTGACACCATTGACCATACCCGGTCCCCATTAATAAAACGCTTAAACGATTAATAGGAAGGGGTAATGGATCTTAATTACGAGCCTCCAGCAGGCATAACTCTAGATAACAACGAAAGACATCTGGGAAACTTCTGTGCTTGCTTTGAACATTCTTCCAGGTTCTTTTACGTTTTGCATTTTGAAACCGGATGTGACTACTGTAAACCAAACTCAATAGTATAAGGAATACTTAAGAGAATTGTGAAAATACTGATTAAGGACAAGTGGAAATAAAAACATTTTAAGAAAAAAAAATATGTTCTTATCAGCTTAATATCTGATACGCTGCTCATTGAGCAGCTCATATGGAGCAATCCAGTGCGATAAACGGGCAGTGTTTATGGATGAGTTCAAGAAAATGGACCAGAAGAAGATCAGTGCAGTGTTAAATTCATAATTCAATCTATTCAAGAATTGCAAGCTAAAGGCTGTCTTACTGCAGAAGCCTTTGCTACAATCCTTCTCAAGAATCACGCTGTTTTTCAAGAAATTTTCATGTCCTGGCGGAAAGCCCTAGCCGGGTGGAGGTTCATTTTGTTTAGAGCTTCGCCAGTCTGCAAACAATATTCTACGCAACATAACCGCATGCAATACGCTAATCTACATATGGATAAAGCCAAAGAAACTATACCTGGACCAGTAGAAATCCCAGAGACAACACTATCATCCGCACCCATATTGACAAATTCCTCATAAGTCGTAACCTCGCCACAAAAAGTCACGAAAACAACAATACAACGTTATGCAAATTCAGACCATTACCTGATCACCTCCTTGTCTGTGGATCTCATGCAAAAACAACGCGGAGAAGGATACTGGCATTTCAACAACTCAATCCTTACGGATCCCATTTTCGAAGAAATTAATGCCTTCTGGACTCAATGGCTAACAGAAAAATCAAACTTTGACAACCCGCTTATCTGGTGGGACAGAGCAAAACTGAAACTTTACACGAATTGCCATCAAACGCTCCACAATGCTCCGGAAAATCCAGCGAAATGATTGTGCTCAGCTGGAACAAAATCTAGAACATCTACAACAAAAAGCGATGACCGGCACAGCTGCAGACCAAGAAAACTACCTAACCAAGAAAACTACCTAACCGCAAAAGGACAATCAAAACAATTTGAACTCAACGAAATCGAAGCTGTCAAAATAAGCGCAAAAGCGAAATTCACCAAAGGAGAAAAAAAGCACACGCTATTTTTTACTCGCTAGAAAAGTCTCAACAGGCAAAACACACAATCAAGACACTCACGAAAGACAACCTGGATACGATCACTGACACTTATGACCTCATAACCGAAACCTACAATTTCTACAACACCCTCTACTGAGCGGAACCAACCTATGTGGAAGCACAAGAATTATTTAACACCTTCACGATTCCAAAACTTACCGAAAATGCACGGATATCCTGCGATACCCTCCTCACAGAACGAGAACTAAACCAAGCACTCAACTCGAAAATAATAAATCCCCTGGCATTGACGGGCCTGACAACCAACTTCTTACAAAAAATTCTGGACCCTGAAATGGAAAGCGAAACAGTCTCAATCCGTCTTGGAGGCCAAACATAAAATGCCCGGCGATGGTAGAAATAAGACTGCCTCATGCTCCGATTGCAGCGAAGAAACCCAAGCTGAAAAAACTATGAAAACAGTGACAAAAGAAAGGGGACTCGCTCGCCATCTGGCATGCGGACGGCAAAACACAAGAAGAGAGATAAGCAATGAATTATGATACTTTATTTTGACTTATTTGTTTTTACCAGAAGTCTCTTTTAATTTCCATGCTATAATTTCCGTGCCAAAATAACTACTTTGAATGTCCAGGGTTTTATTGCAAACACAAAGGTATTACTTACAATACGAATACGTACTTACAATACAATTCTTACATTTACTTGCAATACGATACTTACACTAATTACAATGCGCTACTTACCCTACTTACAATACGATATTTAGAATACAATGCTTACACGAGTTTGTTGTTTTTTCCACCTACAAATATTACGGTATATAATACGGATAAATCCTGGAAACATCACAAACATTATTAATTTAGTTTTACTTCCTGCTTTGCTTTATGTGTCTCTATATTTAATTTTTGTTTGAGAAAAACCGAAAAAGGCATCCCAAAAGTAATCCTCCTCATTTCTTGAAGCGTTATAAATGTAGTATTTAGCGATCATCATGCAGAGGTTTAAATTAAGTTTCTGAGGAAAGGCGTCAATAAAACCATATAAAATTTTTGTCTTTATCAAGGGTGACTAGGTTGCCGTTCTTATTATTCCACCAGTGGATAAAGCTGGCCCAAAAGATCTGAACATTAGGGCAGGTAACGAATAGATGAGTAAGCGTTTGCCTGTCGTTACACAGATGGCAAAGATCATGGTCTTTGAAACTATCTCGAAAGAGAGTCGCATTAGTAGGCAGAAAGTTGTGTGTAATCTTAAATTGAAACATAGACAGTTTGATGTCCTTCATTACACTGAATGGTAACTTATAAATTTGCTGTATCTCCTTATCGTTTATATCAGATGTTTTGAACCATTTCTCAGCAGTAGGAGAAATAAACTTTTGGGTAACAAAATAGTTTTGTAGCAAGTTTTACAAGATAACTTATCAAGCGATATTGTATCAGAATCTGAAGGTTCCTTCAAAGGCGCCTGCAGCTTACCTTTTATAACTTTTATCCAGTTTGGGGGAATTGCGTTGCATAGACCGTAATACATTAAGAAATTTGTTTTGAGGTTATACTTGCTACAAAAGTCATTAAACGAAAGGAAAGAGTCACAACAGATGATATCTTTGATTTTAATGACACCCGCATCATGCCACATCTTATAGTAAACAGAATAACCATTAATTTTGATGAAGCGATTATTCCATAGAATCTCTTCAAGTATTTCTTTTTTAGAGCATGGAGTTATGGAATTAATAGTTTGCCAAGCATCTAAAGCTTCTTTATAGAAAGTAATAGGCATGTTTAATTTAATGAACTTTAGATCGAAATTACACTTAAGGAGAAACAGGCCACCTACATGTGTCAGAAAGGCGACAGGAATGTGACTCCAGCTCGCGGAACCAGTACTATCATTGAGTCTTCTTATCCAAGTTGCTTTAAGCGCATTATTAATGATATCGAAGTCAGGCATACCTAAACCACCTTTTTCTTTTAGTCCTATCATCGTTTTTTGCTTTACTTTTGGTATTTTTTTGCGCCACACAAAAATTCTTGATAACTTGATTCACTGTTTTAGCGAAGGCCGGCGGGAGAGTGAGCACAGACGTATTATAAACGAGTTTTGAAAGAGCCAAAGTTTTTAGAATGACAATGCGACCGTATAGTGTTAGGTCTCTTTGATACCACATATTAGTAAGGAATTCATTGAAGACCGTTTTTGTTCAAAATTTTTCTTAACGTTAACCTCTTCATTGTAAGAAAAATGTATACCGAGTGCACATATAGATTCTTTGGGCCAAGAAATGTTCAGAAGTTCTACCGTGTTGTTTTTGTTAGCACCAAGCCACATACCTTCTGTTTTGCTTTTGTTTACCTCAAGGCCTGAGCATTTTTTAAAGGCGTCAAGTAGTTTAAACAGATTTTTTGCAGAATTTGTATCAGGAACAAAGACTGTAGTGTCATCTGCATATTGTGATATTTTAAATTCTTTATCATAAATTTGTATCCCTTTGATACTTTTGTCTGCTCTGATGGCATTGGCCAGAATTTCTGCGCAGAGAACAAAAAGAGATCCGGAAAGCGGGCATCCTTGGCGGATACCTCTTTCAAGTTTAAAGAACTCTGAGGCGTAGCCATTGTTAATTACACAGCTCGAACAGTCAGCATAAAAGGTTTTTATCCACTGTCTTATTTGTGGGCCGAAATTTAATGTGTTTAGTGTTTGAAAAAGGAAGTTCCAATCGAGCGTGTCGAACGCTTTTTTAAAGTCAATGAAAATCGCCATCCCGGGAATATTCTCCAGATCCGTCATCTTCATAATGTCATTTATAAGTCTTATGTTTTGTCCAATGAAACGACCCTTAACATAACCAGTTTGGTCTTCATTGATTTATTTGGGAAGCACCTTAGAAATTCTATGAGCCATTGTTTTGGTGGCAATTTTGTAATCAACATTAAGTAACGTTAATGGTCGCCAGTTTTCAAGGTGTAATTTGTTCTTACCTTTTTTTGGTATTACCTTTATAATGCCTTGTCTTTGGGTTATGTTAAAACAGTGACAAAAGAAAGGGGACTCGCTCGCCATCTGGCATGCGGACAGCAAAACACAAGAGAGATAAGAAATGAATTATGATACTTTATTTTGACTTATTTGTTTTTACCAGAAGTCTCTTTTAATTTCCCTGCTATAATTTCCGTGCCAAAATAACTACTTTGAATGTCCAGGGTTTTGGTAGCGATGCCAAACAGAATTCGATTGTGGATTTTGCTAAACGCACGCGGTTAGACTTTGTATTTTTGCAAGAAACGCTTGTGGCAAACCCAGTTAACATTGAATCCTTGAAGGCGAAATGGCCCGGCAAAAGTTTTTGGTCACCGGCCCTTGGAAAACAAGGCGGTGTCGCTGTTCTCGTCAAAGAAAAATCTGACTTCAAACTTGCTAAATGGAAAAAAGATACTTCTGGTAGAATGTTAAGCGTTCTCGCTTACCTCGGCGAAACGCGATACAATCTTGTGAATGTTTACGCACCGACTAACCCGACCGAAAGGAAATGCTTTTATGATACACTACCTGATTACTTTTTCCCGAATTCAATCAAAATAATTGCGGGTGATTTTAACTGCATTAAGAGCGTGGTAGATAAATTTGGGGGAACTTCTGCTGTTTCCACGGATTTGAGCGATTTGCATAAGATTCACCGCTTAGTTGACATTTGGCGAAAAACACACGGAAGGCAAGTTCAATGTACTTGGTTAATGCTGCAAAGACGATCGGTACTAGATTAGATAAGTTCTTTATCGCCCAAACTCTGATAAGCAATGTTAAAAAGCTGCAAAATTTTTCCGTGCGTGTTTTCAGATCATGATTCTGTAGATCTCAAATGAAATCTGCGCAATGTTGACTTTCATGACTGTTTTATGTAACAACCATTAGTGGAATAAGTTTAACATATCATTTCACGAGTCGCTCATAAGAGCTTTTGATTTATTTCGGAAAAAAAGCTCGCGCCAGCTTTATTTGTAAACGATTTTTGTTCCCCGAAAGTAACGACCCCCCGAAAGTAACGAACCCCCGAAAGTAGCGACCCCTAAAGGCTGCTAATTCCGAAAGTAACGAGGGTCGCTACTATCGAAACTCTACGATAGGTTTTTAACATTTTATATTTAATGTATGTAATAATTTTTTACCATTTTACTTATTTATAATTTCACGTTCACGTTTTAACAAGCTTCTTTAGCACCTGTGTGATACGTGATAAATAAAGTATTGTATTGTATTCTGAAACCATTTTTACCATTAGATAATCAAATTCATCCAAATTCCTAAAAACCATTTGCACCATATATATGGTAGTAGGGCTCATATAGCAAATGGTTGCCATGTTCTGCGATGTTTTTAACTGTGAGGAAACTGGCCATCATGTGGAGAAACTGAGAGTTTCTTGCTTAAAATCTGGTCACACATCTTTAGTTTGCCCGTATTTCAAATTTAGTGGAAACTTCATGACGTGCCATCTTATTCTCAAGGAGCCTCAAAGCCACTATCTGCTCAAGAAAGAGTCACACTGCTGAGCAAGTTGATCCCATGTCTCTTTTGCATGCTTTGAAAGAAAGAAGAAAAGAAAAGGCTAAGGAGAGAGAAGGAGTAACGTGAAAAGGAGAAGTGTAAATATTGTAAATAATAATTGTTCTGAGAAGAGTGCCAAAAGTGCCCCTTCTACTGTTAATATTAATAATAATTGTTCAGTGAAGGGCGCTGAAAGTGCCCTTCTGTTGTTAATTGTAATAACTGTGCTCAAAAGGACATTTTCTGGATCCAGAAAGTTTAAACATTCCATAATGTTCTAAATTGTCTAACCTAGGGGCCAAAAGTGCCCGGACTGTGCTAAACCACGAAACAGCAAAAACAGCGAAACACCGAAACACCGATTTATTTTTTATTTTTTTATTTTAACGAAACACCGAAACAGCTATTTTTTAAATGGTTATTTACTGATCCGATGGAAAGAACAAAGAAGAGCAAGGAATGCAGTGTTTGTGCGATTGCGTGACCTTACTAACAGTACGCCATATGCATCTTTTCTCAGTAGTTTATACCTTCGTGGAGAACAGAGAATATCTCGCGTTTTTCTTTACGTTTATATAATCGGAAAGCTAGCTAAATGGCTTTGTCAATTTAATTGGAAACAGCCCGGGCCGTAAAGCTTGCAATTAACTTCAGTAACGAATTGAATTGTCGTAATGAATTGTCGTCGTTTGTTTTTTGGCTCCTTGCATGTACATTTCACCGCTTCCTTTGTGGCCGTGATATAAATATATCTGTAAAATCATGAATTGCGAATGAATGAATGAATGAATGAGTTGTACTCGATAAAAACGCTCTTTACTGTGGTGGGTGTATATAATTTTTCCTTCAGAAATCCGTAGTATAATGTTTCAAAGCCTGTCGTTTTCCAAGAAACGTCCACCGAAATTCCCAGAAAATTCGCCGCGCACCAGACATCACAGGTTGCCCCATTCGTACCCAAGTGGATCGTTCATTCGCTGCGAGGATCTTTATAATTTACTGACTGAACTGAACCAGTACAACTGGAAATAAATCCACTAACCATTTAGTATATAGGCTTACGGAGAAGCTTCGGAAAGCTTTAAACTGGGCGTTTACTAATCAAAGTCCGTATGCCGAATGCAAATTCTGCCGGGATTATGGTATGTCAACAAATCCAATGCGAGGAAGACATTCTTCGCTTATCACTAGTATAAGGGGAGGATCTACAAGCGGCCCTTAAAGTTTTTTTGGGTAGTAGACAGTAGCCTTCTTTTTTGGAGTACTTAAGGTATCAGTATGTATTGTCGTACACTTTACGTTTGAGGGTTCTACATCGTACGATCGATAAAGTAAACGCTAAATTATTCTTCAACTAAAAACTTCAACCATTTGTTTCAATAATTCTGCTAATCAAAATTTTTAGGAAGCGATAAATCTCGGAAAAAAACTCTCAGAGAATGGTCAACCTTCCTGATGTAATGTCGTACACTAATTTAATGTCGTACACCTGGGTTCACAGGATCCTCGCTCGCTTTCTACGAAGTTTTGAAGCCTAATCTGCTTTCCCAAACAAACATAAATTCATTTCTTCTTGATTAAAGCAAACTAAAATATATTATGATACATAAGAGGGAGACCGGCTTGTCTTCAAGCGAGAGCGCGTGGATTTACTTGCGATTTAACGAAGCGCGGCTTGTTTACAAAGACTTTGTATGGCTTTACGATCGCTGTACGACAATACATCGGCCCGATTATCGGATAAACACTACTGTGGGTCAAGCAATGTTTGTGTCGTCACGCAACGCTTCTCCCAAATAACTTGATAAGGACTACTGTTTCACGTGATCCATCGGAAATTATATCATCAAAACATAACCATTAAAAAAAATTAGCTGTTTCGGTGTTTCGATAAAAAAAAAATAAAATAAAAATAGCTGTTTCAGTGTTTCGTGGTTTAGCACAGTCCAAAAGTGCCCTCCTAAATCTCCTAATCAAATAAGTTGCGATAGTGTTAATGATGAGGCCAATAGTGCCCGAGATCCTTGAACGGCGCTGAAAGGTCCGTCTCGCTCGCCACCGTTGAAATGTCTGCTCCGCAAAATTTCGAATTGTCTGCCTCACCTGGCGTGGAAAATCCTTCAGCCTCACCGGAGGAGGAAAATGCATCGCCTGATCTTTTCACCTCCAACGCCGCAGATGACAATATGGATAACGAAAGCCAAGACGAACAATACTCTTCGGCAGAATCTGAAATGGAAAGCGAACAGTCTCAATCCGTCTTGGAGGCCAAACATAAAATGCCGGCGATGGTAGAAATAAGACTGCCTCATGCTCCGATTGCAGCGAAGAAACCCAAGCTGAAAAACTATGAAAACAGTGACAAAAGAAAGGGACTCGCTCGCCATCTGGCATGCGGACGGCAAAACACAAGAAGAGAGATAAGCAATGAATTATGATACTTTATTTTGACTTATTTGTTTTTACCAGAAGTCTCTTTTAATTTCCCTGCTATAATTTCCGTGCCAAAATAACTACTTTGAATGTCCAGGGTTTTGGTAGCGATGCCAAACAGAATTCGATTGTGGATTTTGCTAAACGCACGCGGTTAGACTTTGTATTTTTGCAAGAAACGCTCGCGGCAAACCCAGTTAACATTGAATCCTTGAACGCGAAATGGCCCGGTAAAAGTTTTTTGGTCACCGGCCCTTGGAAAACAAGGCGGTGTCGCTGTTCTCGTCTCGGAAAAATCTGACTTCAAACTTGATAAATGGAAAAAAGATACTTTTGGTAGAATTTTAAGCGTTCTCGCTCACCTCGGCGAAACGCAATACAATCTTGTGAATGTTTACGCACCGACTAACCCGACCGAAAGGAAATGCTTTTATGATACACTACCTGATTACTTTGTCCCGAATTCAATCAAAATAATTGCGGGTGATTTTAACTGCATTAAGAGCGTGGTAGATAAATTTGGGGGAACTTCTGCTGTTTCCACGGATTTGAGCGATTTGCATAAGATTCACCGCTTAGTTGACATTTGGCGAAAAACACACGGAAGGCAAGTTCAATGTACTTGGTTTAATGCTGCAAAGACGATCGGTACTAGATTAGATAAGTTCTTTATCGCCCAAACTCTGATAAGCAATGTTAAAAGCTGCAAAATTTTTCCGTGCATGTTTTCAGATCATGATTCTGTAGATCTCAAATGAAATCTGCGCAATGTTGACTTTCATGACTGTTTTATGTAACAACCATTAGTGGAATAAGTTTAACATATCATTCACGAGTCGCTCATAAGAGCTTTTGATTTGTTTCGGAAAAAAAGCTCGCGCCAGCTTTATTTGTAAACAATTTTTGTTCCCCGAAAGTAACGACCCCCCGAAAGCAACGAACCCCCGAAAGTAGCGACCCCTAAAGGCTGCTAATTCCGAAAGTAACGAGGGTCGCTAATATCGAAACTCTACGATAGGTTTTTAACATTTTATATTTAATGTATGTAATAATTTTTACCATTTTACTTATTTATAATTTCACGTTCACGTTTTAACAAGCTTCTTTAGCTCCTGTGTGATACGTGATAAATAAAGTATTGTATTGTATTCTGAAACCATTTTTACCATTAAGATAATCAAATTCATCCAAATTCCTAAAACCATTTGCACCATATATATGGTAGTAGGGCTCATATAGCAAATGGTTGCCATGTTCTGCGATGTTTTAACTGTGAGGAAACTGGCCATCATGTGGAGAACTGAGAGTTTCTTGCTTAAAATCTGGTCACACATCTTTAGTTTGCCCGTATTTCAAATTTAGTGGAAACTTCATGACGTGCCATCTTATTCTCAAGGAGCCTCAAAGCCACTATCTGCTCAAGAAAGAGTCACACTGCTGAGCAAGTTGATCCCATGTCTCTTTTGCATGCTTTGAAAGAAAGAAGAAAAGAAAAGGCTAAGGAGAGAGAAGGAGAAACGTGAAAAGGAGAAGTGTAAATATTGTAAATAATAATTGTTCTGAGAAGAGTGCCAAAAGTGCCCCTTCTACTGTTAATATTAATAATAATTGTTCAGTGAAGGGCGCTGAAAGTGCCCTTCTGTTGTTAATTGTAATAACTGTGCTCAAAAGGACATTTTCTGGATCCAGAAAGTTTAAACATTCCATAATGTCTAAATTGTCTAACCTAGGGGCCAAAAGTGCCGGACTGTGCTAAACCACGAAACAGCAAAACAGCGAAACACCGAAACACCGATTTATTTTTTATTTTTTTATTTTTAACGAAACACCGAAACAGCTATTTTTTAATGGTTATTTACTGATCCGATGGAAAGAACAAAGAAGAGCAAGGAATGCAGTGTTTGTGCGATTGCGTGACCTTACTAACAGTACGCCATATGCATCTTTTCTCAGTAGTTTATACCTTCGTGGAGAACAGAGAATATCTCGCGTTTTTCTTTACGTTTATATAATCGGAAAGCTAGCTAAATGGCTTTGTCAAATTTAATTGGAAAACAGCCCGGGCCGTAAAGCTTGCAATTAACTTCAGTAACGAATTGAATTGTCGTAATGAATTGTCGTCGTTTTGTTTTTGGCTCCTTGCATGTACATTTCACCGCTTCCTTTGTGGCCGTGATATAAATATATCTGTAAAATCATGAATTGCGAATGAATGAATGAATGAATGAGTTGTACTCGATAAAAACGCTCTTTACTGTGGTGGGTGTATATAATTTTTCCTTCAGAAATCCGTAGTATAATGTTTCAAAGCCTGTCGTTTTCCAAGAAACGTCCACCGAAATTCCCAGAAAATTCGCCGCGCACCAGACATCACAGGTTGCCCCATTCGTACCCAAGTGGATCGTTCATTCGCTGCGAGGATCTTTATAATTTACTGACTGAACCAGTACAACTGGAAATAAATCCACTAACCATTTAGTATATAGGCTTACGGAGAAGCTTCGGAAAGCTTTAAACTGGGCGTTTACTAATCAAAGTCCGTATGCCGAATGCAAATTCTGCCGGGATTATGGTATGTCAACAAATCCAATGCGAGGAAGACATTCTTCGCTTATCACTAGTATAAGGGGAGGATCTACAAGCGGCCTTAAAGTTTTTTTGGGTAGTAGACAGTAGCCTTCTTTTTTTGGAGTACTTAAGGTATCAGTATGTATTGTCGTACACTTTACGTTTGAGGGTTCTACATCGTACGATCGATAAAGTAAACGCTAAATTATTCTTCAACTAAAAACTTCAACCATTTGTTTCAATAATTCTGCTAATCAAAATTTTTAGGAGCGATAAATCTCGGAAAAAACTCTCAGAGAATGGTCAACCTTCCTGATGTAATGTCGTACACTAAATTTAATGTCGTACACCTGGGTTCACAGGATCCTCGCTCGCTTTCTACGAAGTTTTGAAGCCTAATCTGCTTTCCCAACAAACATAAATTCATTTCTTCTTGATTAAAGCAAACTAAATATATTATGATACATAAGAGGGAGACCGGCTTGTCTTCAAGCGAGAGCGCGTGGATTTACTTGCGATTTAACGAAGCGCGGCTTGTTTACAAGACTTTGTATGGCTTTACGATCGCTGTACGACAATACATCGGCCCGATTATCGGATAAACACTACTGTGGGTCAAGCAATGTTTGTGTCGTCACGCAACGCTTCTCCCAAATAACTTGATAAGGACTACTGTTTCACGTGATCCATCGGAAATTATATCATCAAAACATAACCATTAAAAAAAATTAGCTGTTTCGGTGTTTCGATAAAAAAAAAATAAAATAAAAATAGCTGTTTCAGTGTTTCGTGGTTTAGCACAGTCCAAAAGTGCCCTCCTAAATCTCCTAATCAAATAAGTTGCGATAGTGTTAATGATGAGGCCAATAGTGCCCGAGATCCTTGAACGGCGCTGAAAGGTCCGTCTCGCTCGCCACCGTTGAAATGTCTGCTCCGCAAAATTTCGAATTGTCTGCCTCACCTGGCGTGGAAAATCCTTCAGCCTCACCGGAGGAGGAAAATGCATCGCCTGATCTTTTCACCTCCAACGCCGCAGATGACAATATGGATAACGAAAGCCAAGACGAACAATACTCTTCGGCAGAATCTGAAATGGAAAGCGAACAGTCTCAATCCGTCTTGGAGGCCAAACATAAAATGCCGCGATGGTAGAAATAAGACTGCCTCATGCTCCGATTGCAGCGAAGAAACCCAAGCTGAAAAACTATGAAAACAGTGACAAAAGAAAGGGGACTCGCTCGCCATCTGGCATGCGGACGGCAAAACACAAGAAGAGAGATAAGCAATGAATTATGATACTTTATTTTGACTTATTTGTTTTTACCAGAAGTCTCTTTAATTTCCCTGCTATAATTTCCGTGCCAAAATAACTACTTTGAATGTCCAGGGTTTTGGTAGCGATGCCAAACAGAATTCGATTGTGGATTTTGCTAAACGCACGCGGTTAGACTTTGTATTTTTGCAAGAAACGCTCGCGGCAAACCCCAGTTAACATTGAATCCTTGAACGCGAAATGGCCCGGTAAAAGTTTTGGTCACCGGCCCTTGGAAAACAAGGCGGTGTCGCTGTTCTCGTCTCGGAAAATCTGACTTCAAACTTGATAAATGGAAAAAAGATACTTTTGGTAGAATTTTAAGCGTTCTCGCTCACCTCGGCGAAACGCAATACAATCTTGTGAATGTTTACGCACCGACTAACCCACCGAAAGGAAATGCTTTTATGATACACTACCTGATTACTTTGTCCCGAATTCAATCAAAATAATTGCGGGTGATTTTAACTGCATTAAGAGCGTGGTAGATAAATTTGGGGGAACTTCTGCTGTTTCCACGGATTTGAGCGATTTGCATAAGATTCACCGCTTAGTTGACATTTGGCGAAAAACACACGGAAGGCAAGTTCAATGTACTTGGTTTAATGCTGCAAAGACGATCGGTACTAGATTAGATAAGTTCTTTATCGCCCAAACTCTGATAAGCAATGTTAAAAAGCTGCAAAATTTTTCCGTGCATGTTTTCAGATCATGATTCTGTAGATCTCAAATGAAATCTGCGCAATGTTGACTTTCATGACTGTTTTATGTAACAACCATTAGTGGAATAAGTTTAACATATCATTCACGAGTCGCTCATAAGAGCTTTTGATTTGTTTCGGAAAAAAAGCTCGCGCCAGCTTTATTTGTAAACAATTTTTGTTCCCCGAAAGTAACGACCCCCCGAAAGCAACGAACCCCCGAAAGTAGCGACCCCTAAAGGCTGCTAATTCCGAAAGTAACGAGGGTCGCTAATATCGAAACTCTACGATAGGTTTTTAACATTTTATATTTAATGTATGTAATAATTTTTACCATTTTACTTATTTATAATTTCACGTTCACGTTTTAACAAGCTTCTTTAGCTCCTGTGTGATACGTGATAAATAAAGTATTGTATTGTATTCTGAAACCATTTTTACCATTAAGATAATCAAATTCATCCAAATTCCTAAAACCATTTGCACCATATATATGGTAGTAGGGCTCATATAGCAAATGGTTGCCATGTTCTGCGATGTTTTAACTGTGAGGAAACTGGCCATCATGTGGAGAACTGAGAGTTTCTTGCTTAAAATCTGGTCACACATCTTTAGTTTGCCCGTATTTCAAATTTAGTGGAAACTTCATGACGTGCCATCTTATTCTCAAGGAGCCTCAAAGCCACTATCTGCTCAAGAAAGAGTCACACTGCTGAGCAAGTTGATCCCATGTCTCTTTTGCATGCTTTGAAAGAAAGAAGAAAAGAAAAGGCTAAGGAGAGAGAAGGAGTAACGTGAAAAGGAGAAGTGTAAATATTGTAAATAATAATTGTTCTGAGAAGAGTGCCAAAAGTGCCCCTTCTACTGTTAATATTAATAATAATTGTTCAGTGAAGGGCGCTGAAAGTGCCCTTCTGTTGTTAATTGTAATAACTGTGCTCAAAAGGACATTTTCTGGATCCAGAAAGTTTAAACATTCCATAATGTCTAAATTGTCTAACCTAGGGGCCAAAAGTGCCCTCCTAAATCTCCTAATCAAATAAGTTGCGATAGTGTTAATGATGAGGCCAATAGTGCCCGAGATCCTTGAACGGCGCTGAAAGGTCCGTCTCGCTCGCCACCGTTGAAATGTCTGCTCCGCAAAATTTCGAATTGTCCGCCTCACCTGGCGTGGAAAATCCTTCAGCCTCACCGGAGGAGGAAAATGCATCGCCTGATCTTTTCGCCTCCAACGCCGCAGATGACAATATGTGACCCTCCATAGAAAAAGGGGGCTTAAGGTGATTTTTTACAAACGCATTTTAACGCAGCGCTTGAAATGCATTTCAAACGCATTTCTAATTATTTCAAATGCATTTCAAACGGTTTCAAACTGAAGGCGTTTCAAACAGAAGAAACGCGTTTCATTGCGTTTGAAAAACAAAAATAATTAATTAAGATGTGCATAATTATTGCCATTACAGAGGTTAACTGCCATACGCCGGCCAAATTTATAACAGAGCCGGACAACTAGGGTCTTTTTTGTAGGGAAGCTCGCGCACGAACTATTAGACGAATGATAGACGCAACAACCTAACAATGAAAGTGTTGATTCACCACCGGTTCCAGCTATTCTAAAATCCCTCGAGACGGCGGGCGTTGTTTTTGAACAGACAAACCTGAACTCTTGGGCTCCGCAAGGAAAATCTGCGGCTTTGACAAAGTCTTTATCCGTAACCTTCTCTGTTGACACGGTTGTGTCTAGCAACGACATCATCATTGCATTCAACAAGGCCGGTGTGGATATCGACGAATTGTTTCGATTCAGCGCCGAACCTCCAACAAAACGTGGGTTGTGGTGTTTAGTTCCATTGATATCAAGCAACAAGCACTCCAAATAACGTTTATCACCGTCGCTGGTTGCGAGGTATTTCTAGGGGACGCTGAGAACAAGCTAGTTTTGGTTAAAGTGTACGAAACGCCGTGCGAAATGCCGGACACGGTTGTTATCGGCCGCCTTTCCCATTATGGGAAAGTGTTGTCTTTTAGGCGAGATCTATTGTCATCCGGAATCTCGAACGGCATTCGAACCGAACTACAACTGTGACGGTCTCGGTCATCAAGGGAACACGTGCCCCCACCCTGTAATGTGCTGTATCTGCCGCTCCGAGGAACATCGGGCAAAGGACTGCCCCTATTCGTGGTCACGGGTACCACTAACCCCCCTCAAGTCAGGAACAAGAAACCCCTACTGTTGATGATGATGATCTCCCCTTTGGTGAGGGCTCCGAAGCGGGCTCTGCAATTAACGAGGATGAAGCAACCGATGGCGAGGCCACCGCAACTGAGGTCAGCGAGGATGAAGAAGATGACGATGATGCATTCGAGGAGGTGAACGAACATCTCCCTCCACCTGTTGACAACCAAATGGAAGTTGCACAGGAGCCCCCCGCAACAGTACCTGCCGCACCTGAACAGGAAGGCACCCCGATGGATACACCCGCTCCAGACCCCCCTGTAGTTACGCCAGCCGAGCCGGACCCCGCTGCGGCCACCCTGAGTGCCGCGCCAGTTCCATCCAAGCCAGTTCCTTCCGCTCCCCGTCCACCGCTCACTGGCAGTCGCCGACCGGCACTACTTCCGGAGGCCCTAGCCTCGCTACTAAAGCCAACCAGATCTTCAGTAATCGCATGTGCGCAGGTGCCCAAGCCCCCAGCAACAACTCCAGAGTCTACATCATCACAAACTGATCCTGACACTCAGCAGCCCGGGACTTTACAACTACTCCCTGATACACCTGAACCGATGGACTCCTCCTCCTCCCAGACGAAGAAATGCAAACCGGACAGTAAGGAAACCGTTACAATAAGAAACCTAAGTCTAAGAAAAAGAAATGACTCCGACCTTTGTATCCTTTTTCTTGACTGATTTTCGCCATATCCACTACTAATATTCGTGGTTTCGCAAACGCCACCAAATGCTCCTTAGTTTATGATTTTTTTAAACGAAACACCGCGGATTTTTACTTTATACAAGAGACCCTTGTTACTCGGGCTGATAAGATAAAAGAGCTTTCACGCGCATGGCCGGGTGACAGTTTCTGGTCCCCCACCTTAGGTAAGCGAGGAGGTGTCGCGATTTTGTGTTCGAAAAATTTTAATGGCAAAGTATTTCAGTGGAAAAAGGATTCAGAAGGTCGGGTACTTAGCTTATTAATTGAATATGGTGATATAAAACTTAACTTAGTCAATATCTACGCCCCAACCGTGTTAACCGAACGGAAAAGTTTCTTTGATCAACTCCATAGCTCCTTTTTCCCGAACGCTAAAATTGTTTTTGGAGGGGATTTTAATTGCTACAATTATAGTTTGGACAAATTCGGCAGAAATGTAAACAAGGCGGGAGATCTTACCAACCTCCGCTCCAACTTTCACCTAGTTGATATATGGCGAAAATTGCATCCGTCGACCAGCCAATTCACCTGGTTTAATTCCGACTTCTCCATAAGGAGTCAGCTAGATAAGTTCCTGATCGATAAATCGATGGTGTACTGCGCAAGTGAATGTCGAATTTTCCCGTTTATTTCTTCGGATCACGATGCTGTGTTTCTGAAATTCAATTTCGTAGATTACTACGATTACGGCCCGGGGCTCTGGCATTTTAATACGTCTCTCCTGGACAACGATGTCTTTTGTAACCGGATAGTCGATCTTATTACGACCCATGTAAAATTCCAGACAGCCTTCCCCACTCCCCATAAATTTTGGGAATTTTTGAAAGAATCGATTAAAATATAATCAGTCAAGTTCGGTAAACAACAAAGAAAAGATTTGAATCACAGTCGAGTCTGTCACAAATCAGCTTATTAATGAGAAACGTTCTCTTGTCGATGGTGATCTTTCAGCTGGAGAACGAATCAAAACTCTGGAAAGCAAATTAAGTGCTATTATCAATCGTGAATTGGAAGGGATTAAAATTCGTAGCCGAGCGAAATGGTTTGAAGAGGGCGAAAAGCCTAGAAAATTCTTTTTCACGCTCGAACGGTCACGAGCAGAGAAGAATCGAATCATATCTGTTTACGATCAGAATGAAACGGAAGTCTCCTCGAAAACAGAAGTCGAACAAGCTCACTTTGATTTTTACCAAAACCTGTACACTCAAGAAAATGTCGATTTATCGACTCAAGCCGAACTACTGGATCGCGTTGACCTTTCACTCTCACCGGACGGCATCTCCTCATGCGAGGGGAATTTAACGTTGGCTGAAATTACTCGAGCGGCAAATGGGCTCACACGACAAAAGTCTCCTGGGCAGGACGGGTTGCCCCAGGAATTCTACCTTAAATTCTGGGGCCTCTTAGGACCGATCTTAGTCAAACTCTACAATTTTAGTCTGTCCGTCGGTCACTTCAGTCAGTCAATGAAGAAGAGTGCTACTCGGCGGTTCTATCGTCGAATCTCAGCGATGACAACTCAAAATGACGACGCGTTGGCGTCCAATTCCGAAACTCAAATGCTCTTCTCAGAGACGACTGGTCAATCCATTCCTGGAACTCAACCAAACAACGAGGACAGGTCTCTACAAGTGCCAGCAACTTTGAAGTCCCTCGAGGCGGCGGGTATGATTTTTGAACAAACAGACCTCGCTTCTTGGAAATCTACATAGCTTGTAGATTTCAACCCAGCTCAAAATCGTACAGCGAAAGCTTATAAGCTCAGAACAAAAAAGCTCACCTTCGCTTTCACGTTCTTGTCTGTGTTCCTTCTATACTCGAGGATTCCTCGCTGCTTTCAGTTCCTTTTCTTTTCAGGAAATGACGAAGCTTTTCTCGAATGCTCATTGCGCTCGGGATGACAAAACACACTGAGAAACGCGATCACATCTTTAAATTTCGAATTACGATTTCAGATATAAATGGCAACACGCGCGACGGCGAGAAAAATCTTCGCAATGACATCTGATCTGCTGATCATTGGCCGCGCGACCATGGGGACGAGAACTAAAATAACTTTCACAGCATGGCGGGAAGCTTAAAATAGATTGAAAAAGACTATCATGGGGCATGGGGATGTGTTCTCTTTGATCATAGTCTCTTGGGGTCAAACATATCTTGGGAATGACGGCGTCTACACAGGCACCCGTCTTGTCACTATGGAATTAACTACTAACTGTGCAAATGCCACGTTTCATCTCGGTGGCAGATTACAATTGTCGGGTGTGGTATCGTGGCCAGCCCCTCATTTGTAATCTTTGTGCTCTCCAAGGCCACAAGTCAGCTAATTGTCCTAACAAGGACAAATGTCGTCTCTTGTGGTGTCGCTGGTCATTTCGCCCGTGATTGCCCCACTCCGTGGGGTAGGCACACAGCTCCTAGACCGGCGCGTGACAACCCGGCTGAGGTAACTACCGTTCCCGCTGGGACACCTCCGGCTGCCGCGGGACAGTCCCATCTGCGGCCCCTTCACCGGACGCTGCTGGGACTGTCCCCCCCGCAGTCCCTTCTCCGGATGCTGCTGTTCCTCCCCATCTGATGCTGCTGTGACTTTACCTTCTGCAGCCCTTTCACCGGAGGCTGCTGTTCCTTCCCCATCTGCAGCTGCTGTGTCTTTACCTTCTGCAGCCCCTACACCGGAGGCTGCGGTTCCTCCCCCATCTGACGCTGCTGGGACGGTGCCTCCTGCTGCCCCTTCATCGGAAGCCACTGTCTCCCCTAGTGTCCCCCCGTCTGACACGGCCGGGACTGTCCTTTCTTCAGAAGCAGACCATACTCCTGATGAAGAGTTCTTTGACTCTCGGACGAGGATAACATGGATACTACTCCCCCTGCGTCCACTCAATCGTCGTCTGACGCCATAGGATCCTTCTCTTCTGTGGAGTCCACTCAGTTGTCTTCGGACACCATCTCTTCTTTCACCTCGGGTGAGAGTGTTGAGCAGATTCGTTCTGAATCTGCAGTATCTACCGTAGCTACGCCTGCTTTAGGTGTTAATGTTGAGGTTGTTGAGGAGTCCTCCAATAGGGACACTGTAGAGCCTGAAGCCTCTGACTCCCAAGCCAGTCAGAGTATTCTCGCTCCCCCAGCTGTCCCAAAGGAGAAGAGGCCCTCCCGGGCCAGCAGGAAAAGCTCTACTCCTTCGGAGCGTGGCCGTTCTCAGAGCTCTTCTACTTCGAATCGGAAACCCACCACTCCTGATGATTCAAGAACTCCAGTTTCCGAAAGTTTTTCCGTAGAACGGGCTCGCCAATCTTTCCAAGAAAGTAGGCCTAAGCGCTGAGTGTTTTTATCCCCTCATTCCACTTTAATGGCCTTTAAAGCTATTTCTCTGAATGTTAATGGTTTGCGCAACCCGCAAAAGCGCGATGGTCTACTTCACTGGTTTTTTTTTTTTTTTTTTTTTTTTTTTTGCAACACAAATTATTTTATTGTCAAAAAAACACGAATTACAAGGTTGGTACTAACACTAATTACAGAATTGACATTAACAGAAATTATAAAACTGTGACTAGCTCTAGTTACAAAGTTGTAGATAACGCTAATTGTATAATTATCACTAACCCTAAATACAACACTAATTACAAAATTTCACAAGCACTGGTTGTAAGTTGTAGCTATCGATAATGTAGAGGAGCTTTTATATAGCTATAATTATACATTAGGTAGTAAGCAATGAGCAGCAGGGAAGTGGACAGGAAGGAAGGAGGAAGTAGCGAAAGCATCATGTGAAGAGGCAATGGAGGTGGAGAAGGAGTGCTGGAGGAGGGAGACAAGAAGTAGTTTTGATTGGCGCTTCCTACGATATGGGCTGGCAGAAGCATGGCAAAGGGCATAATAGTTTGACAGGTCAGTAAAGATAAAAAAACATGAACAATTTTATAACAACAACAATTTTATTTGCATGCCATTTAGATGGTATTGCATAATAAAGAAATATAAATATATAAAAAGAGAAAATGACAATGATAGAATAACAATACAACAAATTAACTGATTAATTAATTAATTAATTAATTAATTAATTACAATCATGATCATTGTTTTCTTTTCTGGATTATGCTTCAAAGATAAAATAACCTAATTTCTTACAAATAAAAGGATCTATGTTATTGAAAAGAAATACTATTTTATCAGGATTACTAAGGGTATTACAATTTGGGTGTTTCAAATTTAAATATTTTATATTTTCAAACGCACATACTGTACTCTGCACTGTGTAACATTGTAACAACAGTGGTGTTTTCTATTCAGTTTGTAATTATTAAAAACAATTCTACTTGTACAGGTGTTGGGTCCATGATTGGCCTTCGATCAGGAAAAGTTATAGCATACAGTACAAGGAACAAACGCTGTGCTGTTTGTCAAGCTGATGAACGAAGTGGCCGCAAAGCAACATCGCACGACTGTCGCCTCAACTGGTCTGGGTCGTCAAAAGCAATGGAGCCAGATGTTGCTGCCGAGTTGGCCAACAACTCAGGAAAGTATGGAGCTCAGATATCCGTTCTGGTTGGGGACGATGACTCTGCAACCATCAAAAAAGTCAGAGAGAGTGTTCAACACGATGTTGACAAGTGGTCGGATATTGTCCACGCCAAAAGATCGTGGCAACCAGCCTTTATGCACTGCAGCCAAAACACAAAGGGTCTTGAGTGGCAAAGTAATTGAATACCTTCTGAAGTGTTTTGGCTATGCACTCAAGCAAAACAAGGACAACCAGTCTGAGAGCAATTGTTCCACATGCATTTGGCAATCACAAAACCTGCAGTATTTCCTGGTGTGGCTATCTAAAAAATCCCTCAGCTTACACCCATGGCTCACTTCCATACGGAAAAGATCTTCATGGGCAAGAGCTAGAAAATGATCTGAGAGAAGTGGTGGAAATTTTTGTCCAGAGTGCTGATAAGCTTGCGCCTCTGGGAAGCAGTCAGGCAAATGAGGCTCTAAACAACACCATCAGCAGCAAGGCCCCAAAGATCCGGCATTATGGGTCCAGTGAGAGTAATGATTTTAGAGTGGCATGTGCTGTGAGCCAAAAGAATGTTGGTCACTCATATGTGGCAGAGGTGAGAACTTTAGTACACATTTTTGTCGAGGACTACAATAAATTTTTAAGAGTGTGATGTAGAGGGGGTAAAATTGAGTGATGAATTTTATTTTTTAGCAAGGGAGTCTGAGAATTTCCATAAACAAAAAGTACAGTGGAACCCCGATTTCTCGAACCCTCAATTTCTCAAAAAGCCCTATTTCTTGACATTCTCGACATTTTCTCAACATTTCGAAGTTCCCGATTTCTCGAACCAATTTTCGTTTCCCGTGGAGATTCGAGATATCGAAGTTCCACTGTATTCTGAAAGCAATAGTACATGTACATGCAGTACCTGTACTGTACCTGTAAATGTATATGGGCAGATCAACCCTGATAATTTCAAAAGGGGGTTTGGGGGGGGTGACTAGAAAGGTGGGCTGGGAAGTAAGAAAGAGATCAGATAGAACTGTTTTCAGTGTATTTTCTGTATTAGTGGCAGTCAAAAGGGGGTACAGCTCCCTCAACCCCTCCCCTAATTATACCTAAACAGTAGACAGTACATAAACAGTAAACAGTACATGAAATTGAATACTGAGGGCCAGAGAGGGAGGGGGATGGGAGTCGGTCGGTCATACCAAGTTTTAATTTAGCCAACATGTATCCCCTTCTCCTCCATTACTGATAACTGGTCCCTTGGTCTTGTAAAAAAAGTGTTGACAGTATGGTACCAGTTTCTGCTGTTCAAAGTCTAACTGAAGCGGGATCGAAGCTCCTTGATTGGTTGAAGGCAAGAAAGCCATGTGTACTGTTGGCTCACAACGGCAAAGGTTTTGATGCTAAGCATCTGATGAAAGCCTGGATAGCATGTGGCAGCTTTGAAGAGTATTCCAAAGTGGTTATGGGGTTCTCTGATACACTTCTAGTGTTTAGAGAACTCTACCCTGACCGTCAGTCATGAAGTCAGGAGTCTCTGGTTACTGACCTTCTGGGCACTACCTATAGTGCTCATAATGCATTGGCTGATGTGCACATGCTGCAAAACTGGCTTCAGAATTTGTCAGCGACAATTGCCTCCTGAAACACAGTTTTGCCCTTTCGTGGTTACAAGAATATTAAGACTTCTTGGATAAGAAGAGAGAAAACCTCAGGTCACTGCAGCCAGTCATTCAGTCAAAAGCAATCACCAAAGGAATGGCTGAGAAAGTGGCATCTTCAGGACTCACACTTGCACACTTGCAACTGGCCTTTCTGAGGAGTGGGATTGATGGTCTCTCAAATGTAGTCCATCAGCTGAGATCCGAAAATTAGGGTTTATGGCTCACTTGAGGGGAACAGCCGAAACATGTCTTATCTTAATCTTTGACTATTAAGCATCATAAAAATGTATGATAGCAAGGATAAAACGGTACCTTTCACTTTGTAAATCGAATTTTAAATTTGCCCCTCATACTCTCCTTTTGGCCGCCATCTTGGATTTTTGGGGAAGGTTACAAAGTTGCTTGTATTCTTTTAACGTGAACGAATCGCATTTCAAACGCAAATTTAGAACGTATTGGAACTACAAACATGATTTCCGTTTATTCTAGTGCTTTATTATAACTACGTGACGTCATATGTGACGTCACAACGCCTGATTATCGGTCACAATATGACCAGTTTGCACTTATAATCATTGCAGAAAAAATTGTGGGGTTTTCAAAATTATTTCAGAAAAGAGAGCAAGTAGATAAAATATATGTATACATTGCAAGTGTGTTGAATAAAGCCCCCTCAAAAACAATTGCCTGTTTCCTACCCCCAGCCCCAGTTTCCAAACACGTGGTCTCACAAACATTCAATAGGTTTTCAATAGGTCTTGGCCACCTAAAGAGGATGATTTGAAACCAAGTAGAACTAATGACTATATTCCACATCCACACGACGTCTTTTTGACTGTGCTTATTTCTGGGAAATCACTCGACAGTGAGAGCAGTAGTACAGAAAGAACAATAAGGCTGAAAGAATCTTTCGCACAATATATTGTTTTTTCTGTTAGCGGAATGGGGTTGTGAAACTCCAAAAAGCATGTTATTTCCTTCTGTTGTAAAGGCCCTGTGTAATAACACAGAGATTGTGAAGCTTATCAATAAGTACGGCCAGCGTAAGTTATGACCTAGTAGAAGAGATAGCGACCGAGTATGCGTTAGAAGTTACCAATGAGCAACAAGAAAACCGAGTCGTCATTCCGGCCAGTGTAACGCAGCAGGAATCCAGGTCCACTGTCGCCCTGATGGTGGCGGATAACATTGATAACCTAGAGTGTACACTGAGTGGGTCTGGAACATCGCGTGAACACCATCCTCGTCACGGAGAGAAATGAGAGAGAGAGAGAGAGAGAGAGAGAGCGTAGACGAGTCAGATGACCAAGACTACGCACCACCAGTAGCGAAGAAATGCAGGAGATCCCTACCAGCGACTGTGGTGACTAGAGAGATCCCCGAGTACTAAGGCAGGAAACGTAGTACACTGCTCAGTGTCACCGCAAACAAGCCTGAGATCGTCAAATTCCTTGTGTCACAGTGGAAGACAGAAGCATTCAGAGGCAGGCTCGGCAACCGGATCATGTACGTGACAACCGAAGATCATGTGCTGGCGACTAGACGCAGCCACATGCGAACCTGTTCCTGAGCTAGAGTGTAATCACGAAGAGGCTGGTACGCGTATGGTTCTCCATGCTCGACACGCGGGAGGCACGTGCGTCATCCACTCTGATAACCCATGTCTTTGTCCTACTGCTTGCTCATAGCCGAAACCTTGGAAAGTGCTAGGTGAAGAAGAGAAGAGGCGCGAAGACCAGAATAATAGAACTTTCTATAGTTGTTAACAGCTTGGAGAAGCAACTCGACCCAGGCATTGATAAGCACTGCTTCATGAAAGCCCTAATCGGCGTACACGCGATCACAGTCTGTGATACCATCTCTACCTTCTCTGGTAAAGGGAAGTGGAAAGCAGTCCAGCTTCTCCAACGCAATGAAAGGTACGTCCGAGCTATGGCGAGTATCGGGGAGGAGTAGGCAGTATCCGAGGAGACCTTTAAAGATACGGAGGCACTTGTGTGTCAGCTGTACGGGAAGAAGTGCCAGAGTGTGGATGTGCTGCGCTATGAGATCCACTGCACCAGAGGCGGGAAAGTCGAGCCAGAGGCTCTGCCGCCATGTCTGTCATCTCTACGACTTCACGTTACAAGAGCAAATTATCAAGCAGCAATCTGGAGAAGAGCCATTGTTCCACTTCCGGTAATCCCCTCCCCTCATGGGCACGGCTAGGAAGTAGACAATATCTCTAACGTCGTGGAATTTGTGTGGCTTGGATCTAAGCCGGCTCCAGAAGAGATCCTGGAACTACTCTCCTGTACGTGCAAGAGAGCATGCACGGTCGAGAACTGCTGCTGCTTGAAGGCGGGTCTGAAGTGCACTGACATGTGCAGTATCCAGTGTGAGAATATGGCGACTGATGATGGCGTTCAGTATGAGTGGGGATAGTGACTCTGAAGATGTAGAGGATTGATACGGGTAAGGACATGTACGTTCACAGGTGTGGGTTACTTGGAATGGTGAACAGAAAGATAGTTATTACCTTTTGTTGTGTCTTTCCGTCTTCAGGTTCGATATAGCAAGATCCCTCTTGACGGGACACATGTTGTATAATGCTTTCTGCAACTCGTGCGTAGGAACGTTTTTCTTTTTCAGCTACGATGTTCGAGAAACAAAAGCAGTGCATGACATGAACGTATGTTTATGTTATAGATCCCATATGCAAGTGACAGCAGTGAAGAAGGACGTTGTACGATCGTCGCGCTTCTGTACTCAAACGAGCTCTAGACTGAAGTGTGGATCTAGTTATCTACTCTGATTTGTGGTATATTGATTCATGGCGTAGTATATAGAAAAAGACGTTAGCAATAGCTTTAAGCGTGTTTTTCTAGCATTGCGATGCAGAGCGCCTTAATGGTAATTTAGTTATTTCAGATGATTGAGATAGCGGCTGAATACACAAGCTAGAAAACAAAATGGCGGTCACTGTGACGTCATTCATGACGTCATCATAGCTTGAATAACCGTAAACAATGCTGAAATAATATCTCAGATATGTATTATTCCAAATATACATCTAGGCAAAAAATCGCGTGCATTTAAGAAAGAATAACATTTTTTAACTTTTCTTTAGAAATCCAAGATGGCGGCCAAAAAGAGGGTATCAGGGGCAAATTTAAATTCGATTTGCAAAGTGAAAGCTACCGTTCTATCCTTGCTATCATACATTTTTATGATGCTTAATAGTCAAAGATTAAGATTATACAAGTTTCGTTTGTTCCCCTTCAGTGAGCCATACAACCTCCCTAGCTGATGGACTAATGTGCTAACAGAGAGTTTTCAAGGCAAGCCAAGAGTCACCAGCAACAAGCAAATTGTTTCAAATATTTGTAGCTACTTTCAAAATTAGTGTGACAGTACATATAGTTTCTTCTTTATCTGAACTGTGGTTGATCTTCACATACATGCAATACAAAAATTATTATTTTAGTGAAGTGAACCTTAGTGAACAGAACCCTGATAGGGTTTAGTAAGCCTGCAGATTTCAGAATACAGTGCTACTATAATGAATGAGAATTGTGGTCATTTTGCCTGGAAGGTGATTCACCCAACAGCGATTCGCCGGACTGAAAGTCGATTCGCGTAGCCGGGAGAATCGTCTTTCAGTCCAGGCGAATTGCTGTCGGGTGAATCGTCTTCAGGCAAAACGACCGGTTATTAATTATATTCCCTTAAGGTAGTACAACTGGCTAAAATGCTCCGAAAAAGGACCCTTTTTGAGAACTGTTTCAAATCAATTTCAAATTCCATAGAGGAAGTTGTTAAGTCATTTTTATCAGAGAAACAGATTCTGAAATCGACATTTTCATTTTCGTAACGGGAATGTGTGAAATCGATTACCTCGCAAACGGTGTAAAAATCAGTTTTTTCTAATGTTTAGGGTTATGTTTTAATTAGTAGTCATAATTTTTGTTTTATAAACAGTTATGAAGAAAATACATGAAATATGAGTTAGCCGCAGTGAAACAGCAAATTCTGTGTTAATTATTAACAGGCATTAAAATCAAGGACATGACTCCCTTAATTTTATTCAAATTGAATGTTTTTTTGCGGCTAAATGCAGGAAGATTACTTAACATGTGGACAAAAGCTGTGCCAAATTTCGTCAGCATTGAGTTTTTCCTAGTGGCAATTTGTTAAATTTTATCACATGTAAGTCAAAAAGACGCCGAATTCGACAAATTCATCCGGTTTTTCATCGCGATTTCTCTGCAAATTGATCCGCCATCTTGAGCCTTGTACTTACCAGCCTGATCAACATGAGCACACACGAAAAATAATCTGGAATGTTGTGCGAGACTCCCGTGAACAAAATACCAGAGCGCATGTCCTTAGCTTCCACCGTTCGATACTTACGTCTGCAAATCCAAGATGGCGTCTTAAAATGGCGCCCCAGACAACGAAATTCAATCTCCGCTTTCTCCAAAACCCGCAAACGGTGGACTCTTATCTTTTGGAATTGATCATAATAATGTTTTATCTACCAGCTGGCTGTAAACGAAGGCAACTTTATATTTTAAGACTCACCCAATTGTACTACCTTAAAGGGACACTGTCCTGATTTTAGCATGATTTTGGGAAGTTCAGAAACATATCTAGATCATAGGAAGTTGAACAATAATGGTTTGATTTTGTACAATAGCACTCGACAAATGACAGGAACCCATTAGGAAGTGAGGATGACAAACGACAGCGAGGATGGAAATGGATTGCAATATGGATTTTTGAAAAAACGTTAGGATGTCAGTTTTTCAAAGTTTCAAATTTGGCTCGGAAATCTTTGAAATTTTGCAAAAAATTTGTTGCAGTATGGAATTTCTTGAAGAAATTGCTTTTTCTCATTTAGTTAGAGTTTAAAAGTTCTTATTTCATAGATTTAGGGACCATTTCATGCATTTATAACAGTTTTGAGCAAATACGCCGGGACAGTGTCCCTTTAATGTTGTTGATGTAATAGACTGCAAGCAGTCCCTCTTTTGGATAGTATTGAGCGAGCACGAAGCGCCCTTCACTCACACTCTGCACTCGTTCTACTATCCGAAATAGGGACTGCTTGCAGTCTATTGTTCTAACATTCTTCATGTACAATGTACATGTTATGTAATTAATCGTATTGCCATCCAACTATATGTAGGGAAAAAATGAGCAAATTTTCAGTGTTACAAATATGCGAAAAATGAGAAAAACATTGGCAGGAAATACATTGTTTCTTTGGGTATGGTAACCATAGAAACACTTTTACAAAAAAATACATCACTATAGCAAATTTTTGCTGAAACACAGAGAAAAATATTCTCAATATCCAGGAGTGCTTATTATATTGCCTTTTTTTATGTTCCTTGCATCTTTGAATTTTATTTTGGTTTTGGAAATAAGGAAAGTACAATTTCAATATTTAGCTTACATTAACAAAAATACCCCTAGAGGGGTGTATTTGGACCCACCATATCTCAATAATTAGCATGGGCACCCCCCCCCCCTTTTTATTTCATTTTTGCAGTTTACGTATATTGAATCACACATGGGCAAAGTTTGACAAAAATCTCAGTGTAGGTTCTATTTCAGGGGAATGACCTTAAATTATATTTAGTAGTGCGCACTTTAATTTAATTTCATTAATTTAAAGTTATAATCTATCTTTCTTGAGTGCCAAAGTGCACTTAATTTGTTTCACATATTCTGGGTGCCAAAAGTGCACTTAAAATATCTTATCTATTTGTGCACTTCAATTGTCTTTAGGATGGTCTTCAAAAAGACCATTAATATTCAAATTGGCCGCAAACTCTCTGGCAAGTCCAGAGATGAGATTCTTGCGGAGGTCTTGAACAGCTTCCGTACCCTCAACGTTGTTGCGGTCCAACAAGGTTTTGAGGTTATCAAAGTCACTTTCGCTGACGAGGTGTCCGCGGGTGGGCGTGTCCTCCAGTGCGACAATGTCAAGCTCTTTGGCATTTCTTGCCGCATTCAGGACAGTGGCCCCCCTCCTACCATGATCCACCTTTTTGACTACCCCTTCGAGGCCAGTGATAGTTGTATCAAGGGGTACTTCGATTGTTTTGGTGAGGTCAAAAGCATTCGATGCCAAAAATACCTCACCAACCAATCTGTCTTCACCGGCACTCGTCTTGTTAGCCTGGTGATGAAGCGGGCCCCAAATCGTACCGTGACGATCGACAACATCACCTGTCGCACATGGTACAAGGGCCAGCCCATTATGTGCAATATCTGCGGAGTGGAAGGACACATGTCCAGGTCTTGTCCCAACAAGGACAAGTGTCGTCTTTGTGGCCAACATGGTCATTTTCCCCGATCCTGCACCACCCCATGGAATCAGGCCTCCTCTGGCACCCAGACGCAACATGTTCCGGCTCCTGTTACTCGCGATCCCGTAGATACTGATGAGGCTGTTAGCGATGCCCAGACATCTGCCCCTCTTTAACCTCCCGTTACCGCTCGCTCTTCCGTGATCATGGAAGCCGTTTCGGGAGAGCCCATGGAAGAAGAGGAAATCTTTCAGGATGCCTCCGAGCATTCTGACTCAATTGAGGAGTTTACCTCTTCTGCCTCGCACGCACCATCTCAGGCAAGTCAGAGCATTCTTCGGGAGGTCCCCCCTGTACGGGCCCATGAGCCTCCTCTTGCCGAGGAGGCCCCTAGTGTTCTTGTCGCTTCCCAAAGCGCACCGGCCCTTGAGTCTCCTCTTGTTGAGACCACCGGTGTTGTTGAGGGATCCACCAAGGAAATCGTCCATCAGTCTCCTCCTGTTGAGGAGACTTCAAGTGAAATTGTTCCGGAGTCTCCTCTTATTGAAGAGAACTCCGCTCTTGTTGAGGAGGGTTCTAGTAGCGCCGCACCTGGAGAGGTTCCGGTGGCCTCCTTTACAAGTAACGTCAGAAGTCGCGAATACAAACCGTTTCGCCGTTTCATTTCTTGCAAAATGCTGAAGCTTGACTTTGTTGTGGTTTTTCCCGTGTGCTTTGCCTTAGATTTGTCTGTTTCCCAGCGTTCTTTTAAGAGCCTCGTACGAGAAAGGAGGGAGACCCTGCTTGTCATGTCAGCCTCGTTTTCGAGATATGTACTGGAAGGGAGAGAGGGTCGCTACTATCGGAACTCTACGATAGGTTTTTAACATTTTATATTTAATGTATGTAATAATTTTTACCATTTTACTTATTTATAATTTCACGTTCACGTTTTAACAAGCTTCTTTAGCTCCTGTGTGATACGTGATAAATAAAGTATTGTATTGTATTCTGAAACCATTTTTACCATTAAGATAATCAAATTCATCCAAATTCCTAAAACCATTTGCACCATATATATTTAGACTCCCAGCTGCACACTTCCTGTAAGTGTGGTAGTAGGGGTCATATAGCAAATGGTTGCCATGTTCTGCGATGTTTTAACTGTGAGGAAGCTGGCCATCATGTGGAGAACTGAGAGTTTCTTGCTTAAAATCTGGTCACACATCTTTACTTTGCCCGTATTTCAAATTTAGTGGAAACTTCATGACGTGCCATCTTATTCTCAAGGAGCCTCAAAGCCAGCCACTATCTGCTCAAGAAAGAGTCACACTGCTGAGCAAGTTGATCCCATGTCCCTTTTGCATGCTTTGAAAGAAAGAAGAAAAGAAAAGGCTAAGGAGAGAGAAGGAGAAACGTGAAGAGGAGAAGTGTAAATAATGCAAATAATAATTGTTCTGAGAAGAGTGCCAAAAGTGCCCCTTCTACTGGTAATATTAATAATAATTGTTCAGTTAAGGGCGCTGAAAGTGCCCTTCTGTTGTTAATAGTAATAACTGTGCTCAAAAGGACATTTTCTGGATCCAGAAAGTTTAAACATTCCATAATGTCGAAATTGTCTAACCTAGCGGCCAAAAGTGCCCTCCTAAATCTCCTAATCAAATAAGTTACGATAGTGTTAATGATGAGGCCAATAGTGCCCGAGATCCTTGAACGGCGCTGAAAGGTCCGTCTCGCTCGCCACCGTTGAAATGTCTGCTCCGCAAAATTTCGAATTGTCCGCCTCACCTGGCGTGGAAAATCCTTCAGCCTCACCGGAGGAGGAAAATGCATCGCCTGATCTTTTCGCCTCCAACGCCGCAGATGACAATATGGATAACGAAAGCCAAGACGAACAATACTCTTCGGCAGAATCTGAAATGGAAAGCGAACAGTCTCAATCCGTCTTGGAGGCCAAACATAAAATGCCGGCGATGGTAGAAATAAGACTGCCTCATGCTCCGATTGCAGCGAAGAAACCCAAGCTGAAAAACTATGAAAACAGTGACAAAAGAAAGGGGACTCGCTCGCCATCTGGCATGCGGACGGCAAAACACGAGAAGAGAGATAAGCAATGAATTATGATACTTTATTTTGACTTATTTGTTTTTACCAGAAGTCTCTTTTAATTTCCCTGCTATAATTTCCGTGCCAAAATAACTACTTTGAATGTCCAGGGTTTTGGTAGCGATGCCAAATAGAATTCGATTGTGGATTTTGCTAAACGCACGCGGTCAGACTTTGTATTTTTGCAAGAAACGCTCGCGGCAAACCCAGTTAACATTGAATCCTTGAAGGCGAAATGGCCCGGTAAACGTTTTTGGTCACCGGCCCTTGGAAAACAAGGCGGTGTCGCTGTTCTCGTCTCGGAAAAATCTGACTTCAAACTTGATAAATGGAAAAAAGATACTTCTGGTAGAATTTTAAGCGTTCTCGCTCACCTCGGCGAAACGCGATACAATCTTGTGAATGTTTACGCACCGACTAACCCGACCGACAGGAAATGCTTTTATGATACACTACCTGATTACTTTTTCCTGAATTCAATCAAAATAATTGCGGGTGATTATAACTGCATTAAGAGCGTGGTAGATAAATTTGGGGGAACTTCTGCTGTATTCACGGATTTGAGCGATTTGCATAAGATTCACCGCTTAGTTGACATTTGGCGAAAAACACACAGAAGGCTAGTTCAATGTACTTGGTTTAATGCTGCAAAGACGATCGGTACTAGATTAGATAAGTTCTTTATCGCCCAAACTCTGATAAGCAATGTTAAAAGCTGCAAAAATTTTTCGTGCGTGTTTTCAGATCATGATTCTGTAGATCTCAAATGAAATCTGCGCAATGTTGACTTTCATGACTGTTTTATGTAACAACCATTAGTGGAATAAGTTTAACATATGTGACCCTCCACGGGAAAACAGGGATAAAGGTGATAGCACGCTCACAACACACTTCCACTTTAAAACAAAAGAAATTGGTTTTAGCACGCTTAAAGCGTGTTCAGGAGCACACTTCGGTAGAAAACTCCGTTGTTTCGTACAACAATAAGCGTGCGCATACGAACAATGCAGTCAAACAAAGAAGCGTGTTAAGCTTCGAAAACAAAAGCTAGCGTGCGACAACACGCTTAGCGTGCGAAATAGCACAACACGCTTAGCGTGCGAGATCTCACGCAAAATTTAACTAAAGAGTTTTCGAAAGAGAGAGAGAGAGAGTATTGAGATTACGTTGATGCAAGCGTGAAACGTAAACATGCAAGTTTGTCTGGACAAACCGTTGCGTTACCGACTTTATGTTTCTGAACATGTAATCAAGATTTATTTTGCACAAAAACTTGTTTAGTGCCGGTTGTTAAGACTTTTCACTCGTTCCAATTAAAGTCAGTTTTGTATTCATATTGCTCGACAGAACGGATTTCCCATGTTTGTGAGTGAAGAAGCGCGACGGTATTTTAGTACGCTTGAACAAACACCGAAAAAAAAGAGCCGTTCACGATGCTTTGTTTGGAACGAAACACGTTAATTAAAATGAAGATTCTGACGCTGACATTATTTTAGCAGTTCAAAGCATGCGATATGTGCGAAATGTTTTTAAAATCAGTTTATAATTTCAAGGTTTCTCAAGGAAGAAAGTGAAATTTCAATTCAGGAAGATTTTGGTCACGTGCTAGGCAACGAGTTCTTGGCAGATTCCCGTTAATTAGTGTAGCAGTACACACACGCAAATCGCGGAAAGTGAAAACAAGTTCAACTACTACGTGCTCATTCATTATTGACAGCCGGGAAAAAATGAGCCTTGACGAAAAAAGCCTACAAATTCAAGCTAAAAGCTGTGATTTTATTTTGAACCGGGATTCCCATAATATATTTTTGTTTTGAATTCACGTGTTCGTATGAATAATGGCGACCGCGGATTTGCAGAGCAATAACAATCACGATTAATGTTTAACACAAAGTAAAAGAACATCAAAGGTAATATTAACTGCGTATATTTCACATACATCAATATTTAAAATAAGGAGGGCGATCAATTTACTAAATTTTATGTCTGTTTGACCTTTAATATTCGGATAGTGTCTCTCTTGTTCGTCGTTCGATAGGACGCTAATTTACCTAGTTGTTTTCCGATCTCTTCCTTCTTCCTTTATAACGAGATCGCAATTTTTCTGCCATGTTTATTTTTACTCTAGCGTGTTCTAGCATGCCAATTCGCACGCTAAGCGTGACATGTTTAGCACGCTAATTCAAACAAAAGGTTTAGCGTGTTAACATCTCCGAAACAAAACCTAGTGTGCCCTTCATTGTCCTACGAATTAAATATGCACATGAAGCGTGTCCTTGGACACACTAAGCGTGCTGTGTTAGCGTGTTGTGAGCGTGCTATCACCTTTATCCCTGTTTTCCCGTGGAGGGTCACATATCATTCACGAGTCGCTCATAAGAGCTTTTGATTTATTTCGGAAAAAAGCTCGCGCCAGCTTTATTTGTAAACGATTTTTGTTCCCCGAAAGTAACGACCCCCCCGAAAGTAACGAACCCCCGAAAGTAGCGACCCCTAAAGGCTGCTAATTCCGAAAGTAACGAGGGTCGCTACTATCGAAACTCTACGATAGGTTTTTAACATTTTATATTTAATGTATGTAATAATTTTTACCATTTTACTTATTTATAATTTCACGTTCACGTTTTAACAAGCTTCTTTAGCTCCTGTGTGATACGTGATAAATAAAGTATTGTATTGTATTGAAACCATTTTTACCATTAAGATAATCAAATTCATCCAAATTACTAAAACCATTTGCACCATATATATTTAGACTCCCAGCTGCACACTTCCTGTAAGTGTGGTAGTAGGGGTCATATAGCAAATGGTTGCCATGTTCTGCGATGTTTAACTGTGAGGAAGCTGGCCATCATGTGGATAACTGAGAGTTTCTTGCTTAAAATCTGGTCACACATCTTTACTTTGCCCGTATTTCAAATTTAGTGGAAACTTCATGACGTGCCATCTTATTCTCAAGGAGCCTCAAAGCCACTATTTGCTCAAGAAAGAGTCACACTGCTGAGCAAGTTGATCCCATGTCCCTTTTGCATGCTTTGAAAGAAAGAAGAAAAGAAAAGGCTAAGGAGAGAGAAGGAGAAACGTGAAAAGGAGAAGTGTAAATAATAATTGTTCTGAGAGAGTGCCAAACATGCCCCTTCTACTGTTAATATTAATAATAATTGTTCAGTGAAGGGCGCTGAAAGTGCCCTTCTGTTGTTAATTGTAATAACTGTGCTTAAAAGGACATTTTCTGGATCCAGAAAGTTTAAACATTCCATAATGTCTAAATTGTCTAACCTAGGGGCCAAAAGTGCCCTCCTAAATCTCCTAATAAAATAAGTTGCGATAGTGTTAATGATGAGGCCAATAGTGCCCGAGATCCTTGAAGCGCTGAAAGGTCCGTCTCGCTCGCCACCGTTGAAATGTCTGCTCCGCAAAATTTCAAATTGTCCGCCTCACCTGGCGTGGAAAATTCTTCAGCCTCACCGGAGGAGGAAAATGCATCGCCTGATCTTTTCACCTCCAACGCCGCAGATGACAATATGGATAACGAAAGCCAAGACGAACAATACTCTTCGGCAGAATCTGAAATGGAAAGCGAACAGTCTCAATCCGTCTTGGAGGCCAAACATAAAATGCCGGCGATGGTAGAAATAAGACTGCCTCATGCTCCGATTGCAGCGAAGAAACCCAAGCTGAATCAAAGGCACTATGTGCCAACTCGTGAATGGGAAAGTAAAGAAATTAATTAACATAGAAATATGCAGTGACCGGGTAAATGTAAGTTGACAGTCTCGTCCTAGTTCGACGTGAGTATAAAAGACAATACTTCGATGTTTTCGAGAATCGATTTTCAAGTTTTGAGTCTGACTCGAATAGGGATTTTGAGGAAACGATTTATTTCTCGAAACAGAACAATAAGATTCCGCGCGGCATTCACGCAAGCCGGTGTATTTTCGTATTCACGTCCAAATCAGTGTTGGTCAGGAGGGAAACTCAAACGAGAAGTCTTTAATCACTGGTATTCGATAATCGCCAACTTTATGGGCAGAATATTTTAAAAACAAGGTTTAGACAGGGTTTAACAAAACCATGGCCTTATACGATTTTAAACTGACTGGCCAACCTAACACAGTAAACCCTGTTTAGAAGGTGTATATAAACACAGACTAAAAAACTGACCTGCTTATAAGTTGATTTAGACCTCATTAACTAACTTTTTAGACGTCGTTTAAATATTCGGCCAATATGTTCGAACTGGTTTGAGTTTTATTTTAAAGCAAGTTGCTGTTCGTGAAATAAAATATTTCAATCATTTCAAAACGTTCTGATCTAGTTTGTGAAGTCTGTGCTTCGCACGCACAATATAAAATTAATTATATATGTAAACATTCATTCGTCTTCAGTTCTGTCATACACGAAACTCTTGGAAAGAAAAATACTTCAGTTATTTATGAAGTTGCAATTCTTGGACTAAAATTAGCTACAGTTAAATTATCAAAAATGGTTTTGCTCTCCTATTAAAAAACATATTGAGATACTATGAAAATGAAAGGTAAATCTTATTTTTTTGTCCCCCGTCACGCAACGCTTCCTCGTTCCGATAATAATTTTAAAATTCTTTCCACCATTCATGCAACTAAAATGACAGAATTTTTCAGCAAACCAAGACACATCTTCGATTTCTAAGCAACTTTAGGATGGGGTATTAATTTTGTTATCTTGTCATCAAATAAACTGGGACTTTCGTGTTGTCTTTAATACTTGCAATGTAATGCCGGTCAGATTTAAACGTATATGTTTCATGATCATATATTTTAAAGCTTTCTATCAATTATTCGCTCCTCTATGTCGTTGGCACTTTTGCGGTAACTATAACTAGTATAAAGAAAATACACACTGATCCAGATAAAATGGTACTTTATTCACGAAACAAAACACGATGAGATGTTTAATTCTCCTCAGAGAATATTGAATTAACAACAACAAACAACAAATAATTCAAATATAAACGCTACATTTCCTTTTAGAAGCAGAAATAAAAAGTTTCAATTTTCTTTCGCAAATAATTTTAGCTGAGGCTTCATCTGCTATAATTTTCCATCGAGCGAAATCGTACAGCTTTATACGTCCGAGTACAAACATTATTTGAATTGGGATCAAACAAGAAAAACAACATTAAAAAATATCACTTACCGAACGGCACCGTTCTCGTATTAAAGTCCTGAAAACTCCAATAAAGTACGAGGTTCGGTTTCAATTTTCGAGCCGTTTGAATATAGCTTGTCTTGAGAGTGGATGACTTCAATACTTCAATAATTATGTCCTCTTATTTGGCGATCGAGTATTCTTGACTGTTACTTCTTTCCATTTCGAACTTACTGAAGGTGTATTTTGATCGTAATTTAATATGCCCTATGCGACACTTGGCGCCCACAGAATGGATGATGATTTTGATCATAAAAGCAGAGAAACACCGTCTTCCAACAAGAAACCACGAGGGTACTGTGTTCGTTTTGTTTACTGATCGAAAGAAATGGAAATACTTAGCTTGTGGTGTGCAACATGAATTCTCGCTAAGATGGTCTTGAATATTTTGTCAGGGAACACAAAAGTCGTTGAAAGCTCACTGGTGACACAACTGCTTGAACCATAAAGCTTCCCAATCATGAATTGACATGAAGCAGCATAAAGAAAACGCCTTGATTCGCCTACGCCATTGACAACTCCCGCGCACAGATGGATCCAGCGTGTCCAGAGATAAAACGTCACTGTATCTATCGTCCGGTTGACCCGAAAACTAAGGCATTCATTCACTACAAAAACAAATTCCTGTAGCCTGTTTTATCCAGTGTTAATATCCACCCCAAAAACGAAAACGAGCCAGAAAAGCAAAGTTTGAGCCTACAGTAGTCGTAATTTCGGTCAGCGTAGTAACAATGGCACAATGGCCCCCCCATATGTATTTATATGTTTTATTTTCACCTTCCCAAATCAACAAGTGCTGGCGTGGCGCAGTAGTAAGGTTCTGAGTTACAAAGCAGGACTTCGAGGGTTCAAATCCAACAACCCCTCGTTTCCAAAAAAAAGGAAATAAATAAATAAAATAAATAAAATAAATAAATAAAGAGGGAATTAATGCACAAATTAATTTAATTAATTAATTAGCGATTAAAGTTTACAGCCCATTGACCGAGTGAATTTGTCCACTAAATGCTATAACTCGTTCTGCGCATGCGCGCATTCACGAGTTAAAAACTATGAAAACAGTGACAAAAGAAAGGGGACTCGCTCGCCATCTGGCATGCGGACGGCAAAACACAAGAAGAGAGATAAGCAATGAATTATGATACTTTATTTTGACTTATTTGTTTTTACCAGAAGTCTCTTAATTTCCCTGCTATAATTTCCGTGCCAAAATAACTACTTTGAATGTCCAGGGTTTTGGTAGCGATGCCAAACAGAATTCGATTGTGGATTTTGCTAAACGCACGCGGTCAGACTTTGTATTTTTGCAAGAAACGCTCGCGGCAAACCCAGTTAACATTGAATCCTTGAAGGCATTACCGTGTCCAAATTAAAGCCGCCATTCCGAGTTTCCTTCGATTCGGGAAATTTCTGGTCCGACTATACCATGACGGGCAGAAACCAACTTCCCAGAAATGGAACCGCGCCGACCATTTTGCGGCTCAGTGTGATAACAAGATTTTTCGAATTATTTTTCGAAAAGGGCTTTTCCAGGGCAAAGCCCTACAGGATCTCACAGAAGATTTGTTCTCTTCTTGGCGGAAGCCTTGGCCGGCTGTTTTGGTAAGTTGAGGTCACTCATGCAGTTTCGCGCCCATGGCTGCTATCAGTTCGCAGGATTTCTTGACGGCGGCGATTGATAGCCGTCGCAAGATTCCTCATATTGATCATGATGACTATGATGCCGTTTCTACCTCTTCCCATACGAGTCATACTAAATCTCTCTACGAGGACGTTTCAGAGGGTGGCGATAATTTTTCTGAGTGTAATTCCGCCTTCTTGGATGATATCTCGCTCTTGGAGCGCCAATACTTCGACGATATTAATCCTAACAATGTGCAAAACATCACATATGCCGCCAAAGCTGCTAGCGGCGTGGCTTACAACAATTTTGCGGCGGACGAGACTCTGTACTGAACTTGAGAGAATTAATTTCCACCGAATTTTTCGCCGAACCGTCCTTGTTCTGCCTATTTTAAATCGGAGTTGTTTATGCCTGCGAGCGAAGTCTTTGAAGCATTAGCTAAAGACGGTTTTGCTTCAAATCAAGTTCGCTGCCTTAAAAGAAAACCGACCGGCGAAATCACCATCACCTTTTGTAACGACGGCGTGCGGCAAGCCTTCCTTGAGCGGAGCTCTTTGATCCCGCGTCACCGCCGAAACTACAGACAATCATGAGAATATGGTCTAACTACAACAACAACAACAACAACAACAACAACAAGCTTTATTAACTCTTTGGTTAAGTACAATGATTTTCACCTCCCGCAAATTAGCAGGGCTATTCGAGGCGGGAGGTGACGAAAAACAAATTATAATAAGGGTAGCTAATAGTATAGCCTGCGAGAGCAGACGTAATTTCCGGCTCGAGTTTCCCCGCCGAAAATTAGCGTCTGCGAAACCGAGCTGGTGAGATGATTTCCGTGACGTAAATTCTTGTTAACCAATGACAATTCACTTGCATATCCGAAAAAGTACCACGCGCGAATCGTGCGTGGAGCTCACGCTAACACGTGGAAAAAAGATGGCGGAAGATGTGGAGAGCGCATTGAGGAAAGTTTCCGCTGTGTTCGGCTTCGATAAGCTCAATAAGCATCAAGAGGATGCCTTGAGATTTATAGTTGAAAAGAAGGGCGATATATTTGTGAATCTTCCAACTGGATTGGAAAGTCTGTAGTATTTCAAGCTTGCCTGTGTATTCGTGTATCGAGCCGAGTTCTAAGAACATTGTTATTGTTGTCTCACCGCTGATAAACCTCACGAAGGACCAGGTCAGCCTCTTATAACTACGCTTGAGATCAGCGACTATGGTCAAAGGAATTGAAAGTGGAAATTAATTACGGGTCAAAGAGCTACAGTAACCTGCGAGGGCATCCGTTGTTTTCAACTCTTGTTTTACCTGCTGATGGATAATATCCTCTACAGTTGAAGAAATCTGCAGGTAGCTTTCCTGAAATCATTATAGTGTTTATACAATTTGATTTGATTTGTCAAAACCGTATGCACTCACTGTCTCATACAGGCTAAGTTAAGCTTATATTGACTTTTTGCATTTTCTACTGAAATCTTGTTTTTGAGACCCCAAAATACCAATATCAACATTTCAATTCTCTTCAGTGGTCTCCATACATTTCGTAGGTTACTTATTGGGAGATGTTGTTTAAACATCAGGACAGGTTTTCCTCAGTGATCATTTTCTTTATTCTCATGACCTGTATGATCGTGCACATTCCAGGGGAAAATTAGGTGCTGATATAAAGGTGTTTGATCATGCATATTGCAAGGAAAAATTAGGTGCTGCTCAGCTGTGATAAGGTAGGCTTTCTTGGCCTGACTGAGTCAAATCATTTTCTGCTTTTGCCAGATTTTCGCAACTCTTGCATGTGACCCACAGGAGCCCCAAGTTCACATTGTGAGCTATGCCGTATTGCATTAGCAGTAATGGCTAAAAATATAAGGTTTTGTGCGAGGGTTTTTCAAGTGGATTCTAAGATAGGATTATGGTAAAGTTCACAATAAAATTTCCTTACCTTATTATTGTGACGTGTGGTTTTACTGACTTTCTGGGGGGGTATACTTCGAATTTAAAGTGACGGGGTGGTGCATTAGAAAATGGGGACATAAATTGAAACCTAAAAAATTCCCTAGGGCTTGAAGCGAAACCTTAAAAAATCCCCTCGAACCAAAATTAAACCCCCCAAAATCCCATCAATTTTCAAACCTTAAAAATACCGAGAACGGATTACCGTATTTCCACGAATAATAGCCATCCCCCGATTAATTGCCCCCCCCCCTCGAATAATCACCCTCCTTTGTTGAAAATGTTTCAAATAATCGCCCACCTCAAATAATCACCCCCCTCCAACTCTCCCACCCCTTTCTTTCATTCCTAGCCTTCCCAGTCAAGTTAAAAGTTTACACCTTGGATAGGAAACAAGCTTTGATTCAATTGTTACAACAGGAAAACACAGGTTTCATAACAGTTTTTAAATATAATCGCCCCCGGTTATTATTCGAGGCAATGTCAGTAATTTGATAATGACGAACAACAGTACAAATTGAGTTTTTGTGTTTCTTTGTTTGTTTATGCATACTACATGTATCTGCAATAAACGTTCCGAGATCTAGTGGCAACCTCGTTTGCAGGATCTCAAGAGAGACCCTGGGAACGAGGTTGATCTAGTAGTTATGAGCTGTGATCAGTGTAATGCAAGCCGTTCAAATGGTCCATGTTGCTTCTTTCCGAGAGTGTTCTTGCTTTGTATCTTAGATCTAAATCAGTATGACTCTGAATGTAATCATTGGCATATTTTTTTTAATGATTCAAAAGAAAAATTAACTCTGTATTCAAAAGCTTAAGGGCTGAAGGCATTTTGTTGTATTACAAGGCAATGACAATATATCATGCCTACAATATGAAGACAGTTATTAAAAGTGTGTGTGTATCAAAAAATCTTGCCTTGGAAACACTTTCAATTCTGACAACTTTATATCATTGTATTAAATAGATTTTAGAGTGAACAAATGACGGAGAAAGCAGTTACTAGAACTTGCCAAGTAGAAAAACCAGTAAAAGCTGTGGTTGTTGGCAAGGTAGACAAACTTCACTTCTATGTCAGCAGTTAATAATTCATTCAGGAAAACATGTCCATGGACCTAGATGAGCTGGTCAAAAAGCTAGCAGAGTGGTGTTTACAGGTATCAAGAAGGGTGCAGTTTAATACAGACATTTCAAAGGATTTCTAAGAGATGCACTGGTGGATTTGGATATGTCCAAGTGTTAAGTGTACAAGTGGATAAATTATCACAAGAACAAAATTTGATCAGGTGTCAAGGCTAGATATGGCTATTAGTTTCGGGCATGTATATACCCAGCTGACAGTATTTTTTTACTGTATATATGGTTAAAATATTCAATGCTTTTTGTAGTCAAAAGTAAACAATGGAATTGTTAGTGTCTAACATTGTCTAAATGTGTTTCATGGGTTATGTAGGTAAAACCACTCTATACAAACAGACATAAGCTTAAATAGAATGAATTTTCTAGTTGAGAATTTTTAAAAGTAAACAGTGATTCGCATAAACAAGAAGAATTTTGTCCCAGCCTGAAAAAATTAGGGCTTCGATCGTTCAGGCTGCAAATTAAGCTTAGGTAAATCTGTAACTAAGCAAATAGTAGAGAATCGGAGAAAAGACACACTTGATGAGTCATTTCTTATAAACATTTCCAGAGCTATATTTTATGGCCTTCTCGAGATCTTGATGTAAACACAACTGACAACAGTTGAAGATGTACTTCACAAGTTCACTCAATAATCCAACCTTTAAGTGCAACAAAGGGTAGAAAACGAAATATAAAATGCTACATAGGCTTACACGATTTGAAGGGAAAACAGTTGCTTCGCCCACACGTTATTCAACTTGCCCACACTATCCATTCTTCGTGCAAAATATAAACAGGTCTTTGCTTTCCTATATTTCGGTCGAGACATTTACTCAAAAGGCTGTTCAAAATCCACTGAGAGCCATAACAGATTCCACGAGTAAACAGTCAACAACATCCGCCATCTTTGATGTTTCGTTCGCGCGTGTACGCGAGTATCAGATTCTATCGGCTAATTTTATTGGTCAACTACAAAACAAAAGGTTTGACGTCACGGAAATCGTTTCCCAGCTCGGTTTCGCAGACGCTAATTTTCGGCGGGGAAACTCGAGCCGGAAATTACGTCTGCTCTCGCAGGCTACTAATAGTAGGGTTTTAGTAATAAATAACAAGAAGAAAATTATCAATTTATATAATGGCGTAGAACAAAGAAATTATAGTAATTTTGTTTCTTACGTAACAGTGTATGATGCGCCACATGAACTACCTGATGCCGCAATTACTCATCGTTTGTCGCCCTATTGTGAAGTGCATAATTTTCGTCGAGGTTATCACGCTACCAATAGATCTGTTGCTAATGGCCTTCGCCACTATCAAGTTCGCATTAAGTCTCTGATCCCAAGTTATCTGCGGTTTGGAAAATTTTTGATCCGTCTATACTACGACGATCAAGACGCGACCTGCAGAAAGTGTAACAGATCTGGTCATCTTGCAGCTCAGTGTCAAAACATTGTTTGTTTCAACTACGAACGTCTGGGCCATATGGCCCATGACTGTGTTAAGCCAATGTACTGTTGTATTTGCAAAAGCGGGGAACATCTCGCCCGCTCCTGCCGTCCTTTCTGCTTTCCGTGGACTGTGCATCGTCGCAGTCCAGATTGGTTTTGAGGTTGTCCGGGTCTCCTTATCACCATGCTTCATCTCTTCGACTTTCCACATGAGGGTTTGGAGTTAAGTGTTGAGCAGGTTATGCGGGGTTTCGGGGAGGTAGTCAAGGTCAAGAAACAGACTTACCTTTCTGACCACAGCATCTCCACTGGCACCCGCCTTGTTTCTATCCAACTCAAGGATAGTACATATGCAGAGTCTGGTATAAAGGGCAGCCCCTGATTTGCAATCTTTGTGGATCTCAGGGGCACAAAGCCCAGGATTGCCCAAACAAGGATAAGTGTTGTCGCTGTGGCCAAACCGGTCACTTTGAGCGTTCTTGCCCCAACCCGTGGAGAAAGACCTCTGCGCCCTCTACGGGCCATCCAGCCGCTGAGGCTGGGACTGCGGATTCAGTGGCCACTGAATCTGGTGGCACTGTCCCGACATCAACCATTGCTGAGTCGGGCGCTCCTGTAGCACCCGGTGGGTCTACGGCTACGGCCGCGCCTATGGAGGTCGACTCAGCGCCTGCTGAGTCTGGTGGCGTTGTTACTGTGCCTGAATCTGGGGCTGCTGCTGTGGCTCCCGTTGTGGCCGCGGGTTCTGTGGCCGCTGACTCTGCCGAGTCTGGCGATGCAGTTCCTGCATCCGGGACTGGGGCTGCAGCTGTGGCCCACACCGTAGCAGCGGGTTCTGAGGCCAGACTCTAGTGGCTCGGTCCCCGTGGCCCATCCTACCGCTGCCGATTCTGGCATTAAACTATCTAAATCGATCGCAGAATTTGTGAGCGAGATTTTAGATGGTATTGTCGCAAAGATTGTAGAGGCTGACGCTGAGGAAGAATTCCACGACGCGTGCCAGAAAAGGCAAACAGCTCTTTCTTGTTCAATGAGTCACGGAGGAAGTCCATCCAGTTTCATGGAAGCCTGGTTTCCCCGGACAACTTTCTGTGTAGCCCCCTTTCTTCTCTTTTCACAAGTAGAATCCTTTAAACTTTCAGGACTTTTGGGGGTTATTTTAACATTCTTTTATTGGTTTTGTTTACTTTTGAATCATATTTGGTGGTTTTCTGTCATTTTGGAAAAATCAAGAAATCCAAGATGGCGGATCCAAGATGGTGGCTGTTCGGAAGTCATGACGTAATTTCTGTCATATGATGTCATCAACTCGTGTTTCATACGTCAAAAGAAACATTGTTGGATGTTCTATGTACCCTCCAAGTTTTGTTGTCATAGCTTCAATGATCTTGGAGAAACGGAGGGGCAAGGGGGTGGGGCTGGTCCGAAAAGACCAAAAAAGTCCCGTCTGAATAGAGTTAAAGTCCAATTTAAACGAAAATGGTAAAACAATGTTTAATGTTCTAGAACACCTCAGTTTTCTGAACTAAGTAACTGCAGCATTACGTACAGAACAGAGAAATATTTCCATCAGCATTGCACCAAGGTAAGACGAAGTCTGTAGTGGCGCAAGCGAGTTTGCATATGATCAAATTGCTGAGCGAATTATGCAGATTGCAATCAAAAATAAAAGTGGAGCCACGGATAAAATGTTTCAGTAGTCTTTCAGGAATCATCCCGCAAATTTTGGTGCTTTTATCAACGCTGTAACGACATCTCCAAAAATTTATGCTAAGCAACCTGACTAAACACACCAACAGTTCAGACAATCCCGAATAAAGCCGATGCCAAATATCACCGTAGCAAGACCGCAACTACAAACATTTAAATAATTGAATTTATGATGGCTTCCTCTAGAGGTTGGTTTATTTTTCTATATGTTCTCATTGTCACTTTAATTAGTATTTCACGCTCCGTTCTTTTTTCAACTTTTAGCGCGTTGCGTTCTAGATACGCAATCAGTCTGAAAATTGATAACTGCAGGGGTTTCATTGGAAGCCGGCTACCGGCGATATACCGCCGCCTACGTTGCCTCTTGCTGCCGCTTACTAATCAAGCTTTCTGGCCTTCTGAGAGTTTTATAGAGATTTATGAAAGAAAAAAACAACGACTGTAACAGTGGAAGTCTTTAAACTCAAAACTTCACGCAAGATCGTTCAAAACACCTGAGATCTACTGTGATCGATAAAAATTGTCATATATAGCACTAGATTTAACTCCCAGAATGCTGGAAATTGCATTTCCAAGCTTCTACATTTACAAAATGTTCTGGGGGGGCATGCCCCCATACCCCCTAGTATAAAAGGGGCCTCATGGACCCTTTAATGGTTACAGCCGCCTATTCCACCATGGTAAGCCGCTTACTTCAAAAATTATTGAAACCCCTGTAAGTGGTTAGATATTTTCCATCTCTAGCGTTTTAAACGCTTTCGCTTTTGATCAGCCGCTATGGAGAGTCAGCAAAGCGAGGTCTATCGTTTTCCGGTCGCTGACCGGCGTGTCACTGGCCGACATTAGAGCCAGCATAGAAAAGGATCTTGGCGTTGGAGCCGTAATTGTAGTTCAAGAGCTGCAGTCAGGAGAATACCTTGTGGAGGTTGAAACCACCGAGCAGGCGGAATAAATTATTGGCCAAGGATTCGACCTGAAAGACGTTCACGTCCAACCCAATCCGCCTTCAGGTCAGTTTACAAACGTACCCATTATGGGCCTTTATGGGTACAAAACCGGGCAATGGCAACCGACTCGTACGCATGATATTAACGGAGAAATCAATCCCATATTCCATCAAAATAGCCGGCGAATGGTGCCATATCATTCATTCCAATCAAAAGCCAATCTGCAATATATGCCACGAAGAGGGCCATCACCGCTCAGCCTGCCACAACATCATCTGCTTCAAATGCGGCGAAGTGGGACACATGAGAAGTGCATGCCCAGAGAAAGACAGGGAAGACCGACTAGCCCGCGAAGAAACACGGGAGCGTTTAGAAACAATCGCCCACGAACAACAACAACAAGATGAGCAGTTCGCACAACAGCTGTCAATAGAGGAGCAAACCTACTACTCTAACGTCGAACCTGACGACGAAATGGAAACGACAGAACACAACACAGGCTATGATTCAAGCAAGAAAAGCCCCGCCGAAACTATGAAAAACCTTGGTTACACCGAGCAGGATAAAATCCCAGCGACCCCACAACCGACCAATGTTAACAAGAAACCCGCTCAAGCAGGCTCCAAACGAGAACATGCTGACAGTTCAGACGACCCAGAATTACACCTACACCCAATATAAATGTGGCTAGGAAGAAACCAGATGACAAGCACAAGACCGATGAGAACGCAAATACAAACTCTTTAAATAACATACATACATACATATACATACATTTTATTGGACACTCCCCATAGGGCTTTTCAGGCCAATTTACAAATAATGATAGTTAAGAATATATACATGTTTACAAAGGTTTGAAAAGTACTAATTAAAACTAATAATGCTAAACTAAACTAATGCTAGACTAAACTAATAATGCTAAATTAATATAAGAAACTATTTGATCTCATCTTTCTGCCAACGTTCCAGTAATGATCTCTTCAGAGAGTTTTTGAAAACTTTGACAGACTTTTTGTCTTTGAACTTGGCTGGAAGAGCGTTCCATAACTTTGTTCCTCTGTATGAAAAACACTGTTGTGCAGTAGCAGTTCTGCAATTAGGGATCTGAAGATTGTTACAATTACGTGTATTTCTTCCATGGACGTCAGAACGATTTATAAACATAGATGACAAATAGTTAGGTGCTAATGAATCCATGCACTTAAATTAAACATCAGTGTGGCGTCCCGTAAATACAAAGCATCCGAAATAGGTAATAGTTCAAGTTGTTTTAATGTAGGTGTTATATGATCGTACTTCTTTTTTCGGGACAAAATACGGGCTGCAAAGTTCTGCACTAGTTGTAATTTGGAAATGTTGCTCTTACTGGTGCCAGACCATATACTGGAACCGTACAACTGTTTGCTGAAGACAAGTGAGTTTATGACGATGGACAGGGTGGAGTGGTCTAACAGGGGGCGAATAAAAATGAGAGGTTGCCATCCAATATGATTCCGAGGTCTTTAATGGAGTCAACAACACTCAGGTCTTTTCCAAGGAAATTAATTGATGGAATAGTAGATCTTGTTAGTAATTGCCGCGAACCGAACACACAGAATTGAGTTTTCTCCGGATTTATCAACAGGCAATTGGAACTACACCAGGCAGCTACGCGTAATAGATCGTGCTTTAGGTCTTTTAGGCCTTTAACAGTATCCTTATTTGAGAATGAGATGTATAGTTTGGAGTCATCAACATAGGATTCAACTTTACAGATCTCGCAGGTGGATTGTAAGTCATTGATGTAAATGTTGAATAGTAATGGCCCCAATATCGAACCTTGGGGTACTCCGTGCTTTATCACTAGGGGGGGCTGGATAATGAGGTGTTAATATGTACTCGTTGAACTCTGTCCGATAAATAACTGGTAAACCACTTCAATGCAATAGGAGAGACACCAAATGTACTAAGCTTTTTAAGCAAAGACTCGTGGTGAATACTGTCAAAGGACTTACTTAAGTCTAGCAACAATGCCGCGGTGATCTTCTTTTCATCTATGGCTTTATACAATTGGCTTGTGAAAAAGATTCCAAGGGTTTCTGTGGAGTGAAGCTTTTTATTTCCGCTTTGGTGAACTGAGAGCATTGCATTGGTTGTAAGGTAGGTAGTGAACTGATCATGAACAATTCTCTCCACAACTTTCGATAGTGCTGGGAGTAAGGATATTGGTCTGTTGTTACTGGCAATTTCATGATCACCGTCTTTCAGATGTGGAATAACCTCTGCAGTTTTCCAGGTTTTAGGGAAAATTCCTTCGGATAGAGACTCATTTACCATATCAGTTACAACTTGGAGAATATGTGGTAGACCAATCTTGATCACTTTCATACTGACCTTGTCATGACCTGGAGATTTGTTTGAAGCCATTTGCATGATAGTGTCTCGGACTTTGGTGGTGGAGACAGGTTGGAATGAGAAGGTTTTAGAATGTTCCATCGACGTGTCACGACCAGAAGCAGGGTTTTGAAGCACAGGTTCAACAGGTGGTAAATTAAAATCACGTGCCAATATCTGGGCTTTTTGAGCAGCTTTTTCTCCAACCGATGTGAAGAACGCATTGAAATCGTTCGCCACTTCAACACAGTTACGTGAATAAGGTAAGCAGGGAGTTCCAGAGAGATTAAGGCAATGGCGGACAGTTTTCCAAATAGACGTTCTATTTTCTTTATTGGTGATTATTTCGTTTCTGACATAGTTAGTCTCTGCTAGCCTGATCTTTGATTTAACGTCTCGGCGCAGCGTCCTATAGACTTCCCAGTCACTAGTGTTGGAGGAAAGACGGGCTAGTCTATGTTGGCTGTCTCGTTGCTTCATTAATGCCTTTATCTCGGTAGTAATGAATGGAGTTGATGTGTTCCTAACTTTAAAAGTTTTTAAGGGAGCGTGTTGGTCTAGTACCTGGAGAAACAGGCTGTTAAAACAATCCACTCTCTCTTCAAATTCATCGAAAAAACCAGAAATACTCCAAGGGACTTTGGCAACTTCGTCAGCAAAGGTGTCTGGGTTGAAATTTTTATAGCTTCTTGTAGTAATTAATGTAGATGTTGGTTTGGGTACTTTGAGATTAAGTATCGTATAAACAAGGAAGTGGTCACTGATGGTTATATCGAGCACGTCACTGCGCCGCACCAGGTCTTTGTTTGAAATGAACATAACGTCAATCAGTGTTTTGGATGCTGCTGTTATTCGGGTAGGTTTGGAGATAAGTTCCGTCAGGTTCAAGGATGTGCTTTCTCTAGAGGTTTGTTTATTTTCCTTTATGTTCTCATTATTTTCAGTCTAATTAGTATCAATTCTCAAGGCCTTCGCACAGCCGAAGCTCTGCCTTTTTTGTTTTCAAAATCAAAAGATATATAATTTTACTGCAGGAAATGCACTGGACAGACGATTTATGACTGGACATAGAACGTGACTGGGGCGGAAAGCTTGTTATGTTCTGGCAACTATCGCTCGCAAGGTGTGGCAATACTTTTCCACCCTAATCTAGATTGTGACATAACCCTGAAAAATGACACCGACGGACACATAACGACAGCTACAATTAACATTGATGACACAACACTACACATATGCAATATCTACGGCCCAAGTACTGACTCCGACGGAACCCATTTTCCCCCTACAATCCACGATTACCTTTCCCCGACCCATGGCAACATTGTCAGCGGCGACTTTAACTGTATTACGAACAACAAACTATACAAACAAGGGAGCAACCGGCAACCAAGACAAACCACAATTACTGCACTTAGCACATTACAGACCACTCACAATCTGACAGACATCTGGTGGAGCCAACATCCTACAACAAGTGCATTCACATGGGCTGGCAAAAATCCCAATAAATTCTTTATTAGCCACGCTATAACCCATAATGCCGCTAAAACCACCATTAATCCGTATCCACATTCTGACCATGACCTTATAACACTCACACTAGACCTTTCCCACATGCAGCGTGGTAAAGGTTACTGGCACTTTAACAATACACTACTAAACAATGCTGCCTTAAACACATATAAATTATTATTATTATTAGATTAGTGCCAAAAGTGCACTTTAAGTGTTAATTTATTGTTAATAGTGCCAAAGTGCACCTAAATTGTTGAATTCATCGCACAAAAGTGAGATTTAATCTAATTTAATTATTTGTTCAATTACACCAATATGTTCAATTGATCCCATTGTTCCTAGTTTGTTTTGCCCTCCTCTTTCTGAGGGATTTTTTGTCTTTCGCTTTTTGCCACTTTCGGGGCATTTTTGCTTTTTGGGCCTTTTTTCTTCTTATAGTATTGATTATCATGCAACTGGCTCGCACCATCAACTTAATCGTGGGCAGGAAGTTGGGCGGGATGTCCAAGGAGGACATCATGAAAGCCGTCCTTTCTGCTTTCCCTGGACTGTGCATCGTCGCAGTCCAGATTGGTTTTGAGGTCACGGCACGAAGAATCCATGGAGGTTTCTTCCCAGTCCCTCAAGCGTAAAGCCCCCTGAGGGAAATGATGCCGAGGGTGCCTCTACCTCTGCCTTAGATTTGTCTGTTTCCCAGCGGTATTTTAAGAGCTTCGTACGTGCTTGTAAACAGCTCTCGAAGCTAAGAGCTTATTCGCTTCGAATTATTTGATGTCACAGGCGTTAATTTGATCTCATAAAACCGTCGCGCGCTCTAACGAACTAACGCGTGCGAGACGATTGCTCGGCCGTTACAAATCGATGATTCTGGGACTAATTTCAGGGGACTATTTCAACTTGCTTCCTTTTCTTTCATCGCAAAGCAATCTTTATTTTGTTGCCGTGCCTTTGACGCGAGAACGTGATAGAAAAGCGGCGAAAGTGGCCCAAAATCGGCAAGTTAATCGACTGCATGAGAATGAAAAGGGATTGAAAAGGAGAAGCCTACACAACACGGGGTATTCCCAGGCGGTCACCCATCCAAGTACTAACCCCGCCCGACAGGGCTTAACTTCGGTGATCAGACGAGAACCGGTGTTTTCCCTGTGAAAAGATTAAGACACTCTCTCCCGGTAGACTTGTCAATCCTGCTACCCAATAGTGAGTGTCTCGAAAACAATGCCTGATGCCGGCTATGACTTCACGCGACCGCATGGACGCTACTGGACACTAGCGACGGCACAATACCCACCATATCTGGGGGGGAGGGTCCCCCGACCACCCCCCCTAGGTGGGGACATTTTAGGGTATCGCTTCTCGGCCTTTTGGCTAAGATCAAGCCTTCGGAGAGAAATCGGAAGGAAGACGGAGCAAATCTACCAATCAGAACCCTCGGGAGAAGCCGACGGGAAGGGACGAATGGCAGAGCGGGATGCCGATGGGGCGCTGCCCTCGACGAGCTCTTCGCTGCTCGCCAACAATGGCGCAGACATTCTTCACGATGTTGATGTTGAGTTGAGAAATCCTGAAAACGGCGCGAGCGCGACGCGCGCTTATTCCGCAGTAGTCAGAGAAGATGAAGTACGTGTTAATGGTCCTTTGGTTGTAGCTGATGACGAGAATGCCATTCCCGGTCGTCCACTAACTGTCTTTGTTAACCCGCGAGGAAGAATCCCAGCGGTCGAAGTTTTTGATGCCCTGAAAGATGCTGGCGTGGATAGCAGCAACATTTCCTGCATCCAGCGTCAGAGTTCTGGAGAAATTGTCCTCACCTTCCGGTCCAATGCCTTCAAAGAGAATTTCTTGGCAAAAAGCACCCTGCAAATCAGAGGGCAACCTTTCGCCTTGCAAGATGTGGATCGCCCTTTGACATACCTTCAGGTTTTCGACACACCTCATGAGATGCCAGACTCCGCCATTGTTACTCGCCTTTCCAAGTATTGTGACGTTCTTCACCACCGTAGAGGTTATTTCCGACAACCGGGATGGGAAAATGTGCAGGACGGCGTTCGCCACTTTCGCGTCCGTATCAAGAATCCAGTACCGAATTTCCTCCGTTTTGGCAAAGTACAACTTCACCTTTGTTATGATGGTCAGTCGAGAACCTGTCGACACTGCAACCAGACCGGGCATTTCGCCAGCTCGTGTCACACCATATCCTGTTTCAACTGCGAACAGCATGGTCATCTCGCGACAAATTGTCCCGAACCCCTGATGTGCAATCTTTGCAAATCCACCGAGCATCGTGCGAAAACCTGTTCTTTTTCATGGGCGCGCCAAATTCCACAAGAACCACATCATGTTGATCTTCTTGCCTCCGCCGAAGGAGTACCTCTTCTTGAACAACCATCGACTGACTCGGATCATGAACAGTTGAGAAATTTCGCTGTCAGTGCTCCGAGCCAACCGGCCTCGCTAAATGTAGCTGAAATGCGTGCCTCCTTGAACGGCGCTGTCGCCACCTTTGAAATGTCTGCTTCGAATTTCGAATCGTCCTCCTCTTCTATCATGGAAAATCCTTCAACCTCACCGGAGGTTGAAAATGCATCGCCTGATCTCTCCATGGAAAATCCTTCAGCCTCACCGGAGGTGGAAAATACATCGCCTGATCTCTTCCCCGTGGATGATAACATGGATAACGAAAGCCAAGACGAACAATACTCTTCGGCTGAATCTGAAATGGAAAGCGAACAATCCCAATCCGTCTTGGAGGCCAAACATAAAATGCCGGCGATGGTGGCACCAAGAAAGCCAAATGCTCCGATGGCAGCGAAGAAACTTAAGCTGCAAAACTTTGAAAACAGTGAAAAGAGAAAGGGGACTCGCTCGCCATCTGGCACACGGACGGCCAAACACAAGAAGAGATAAGCAATGAATTATGACATTTTTTGATTTATTTGATTTATCTGTTTTTTACCAGAAGTCTCTTTTAATTTCCCTGCTATAATTTCCGTGCCAAAATAACTACTTTGAATGTCCAGGGTTTTGGTAGCGACGCCAAACAGAATTCGATTGTGGATTTTGCTAAACGCACGCGGTCAGATTTTGTATTTTTGCAAGAAACGCTCGCGGCAAACCCAGTGAACATTGAAGCCTTGAAGGCGAAATGGCCCGGTAAAAGTTTTTGGTCACCAGCCCTTGGAAAACAAGGCGGTGTCGCTGTTCTTGTCTCGGAAAAATCTGATTTTAAACTCGATAAATGGAAAAAAGATACTTCTGGTAGAATTCTTAGCGTTCTCGCTCACCTCGGCGAGACGCGCTATAATCTTGTGAATGTTTATGCGCCGACTAACCCGACCGAAAGGAAATGCTTTTATGATACACTACCTGATTACTTTTTCCCGAATTCAATCAAAATTATTGCGGGCGATTTTAACTGCATTGAGAGCGTAGTGGATAAATTTGGAGGAACTTCTGCTGTTTCCACGGATTTGAGCGATTTGCATAAGATTCACCGCTTAGTTGATATTTGGCGAAAAACACACGGAAGACAAGTTCAATGCACCTGGTTTAATGCTGCAAAGACGATAGGAACTAGATTAGATAAGTTCTTCATCGCCCAAACTTTGATAAACAATGTTAAAAGCTGCGAAATAATTCCGTGCGTGTTTTCAGATCATGATTCTGTAGATCTCAAATTAAATTTGCGCAATGTTGACTTTCACGGCCCGGGCTTATGGCATTTAAACTTGAATCTACTCGATGATGAGGAATTCTGCACGCAGATTTCGCACCTCATTTGTAGCCATGTTATTTCCAAATATTCACGATTGGTGGGATTTTTTGAAGGTTTCGATAAAACAGGCCGCTCTGGAATTTGGTCAAAACAAACAACGCAAATTAAATCGAGACAGGGTGCGCGCAACGAATCTGTTGATAGACGCAAAACGCGATTTGATAGCGGAGATGACTCGGTCAAACCCCTCATTTACCGATTAGAAAGTGAAATACAGGCTTTAAATTCTGTCCAGAACGAATCAGCGAAAACTCGAAGTCGAACGAAGTGGATCGAAGAGGGTGAAAAGCCAACAAAATATTTTTTCGCGCTTGAGTCAACACGTGCTCAAAGGAATTCTGTCAAGTCTATTTATGACACCGCCGGAAATGAAGTTTCCTCGAAACATGAGATTGAACAGGCCCATTTTGACTTTTATAGGAACCTATACTCTAGCGAACCGGTCGATATTCAGATACAACAAGAACTTCTGAGCAAAGTCGAAAATTCCCTGGATGAAAATGCGGTTTTTAGCTGCGAAGGAAATTTAACACTCGCCGAGATCACTGAAGCGATAAGCAGTCGCTACGGGAAAACCCCCGGATCTGATGGCTTACCGCAGGAATTCTACGCCAAATTTTGGAATCTTTTGGGCTCGCATCTGGTGAAACTGTACAATTTTAGTTTACGAACGGGACATTTCAGTCCTTCCATGCAGGGAAGCGTGACGCGCCTTATTTTCAAGAAAGACGATCTGAAACATCTCAAGAATTGGCGACCGATTTCTTTGTTAAATGTCGATTACAAAATCTGCTCGAAAGTCTTGGCCAACCGCTTGGCAAAGGTTTTGTCGACCATTGTGCACGAAGATCAGACATGCTCTATTCCTGGAAGGACGATTTTTGACAATCTCGCGCTGTTGCGTGACACTTTGGATTATGTAAACATCACGGACGAACCCGGTATTTTACTGAAATTAGATCAGGAAAAGGCCTTTGACAGAGTTGACTGAACTTTTCTATGCAATGTCCTGACTCGCTTTGGTTTCAGTCCGGAATTTAGACAATGGATTTCGGTCCTGTACCAAAATGCCACCAATGGTTTTGGTGAATGGTGAATGGTTTTCTGACGGATGAAATTCCTCTCGAGCGCGGAGTGAGACAGGGAGACCCTTTGTCTCCCCTTTTGTATGTTCTGTGTGCAGAAGTTTTAGCCTGTAACATAAGACGTGAACCAGCTATTCGGGGCTTTCTTCTCCCAGGGGCGAAAGGATCATATTTCAAGATAAGACAATATGCCGATGATTCCACCTGCTACATGAAAGATTTTTTCTCGCTTAGAATTTTGTTTAATCTGCTGGGTAAATACGAGGCGGGCACTGGCGCAAAGTTAAATGTCGCCAAGACCGAAGCCATGTGGCTAGGGGTGTGGCGCGCTCGCACAGACACACCCTTTGACCTCAAATGGGTGTCAAAAATGAAAATCCTTGGAGTCTGGTTTGGAGCCTTGCTGCGATGTAATAGGAAAGGGGGCCAGCAGCTTCGCTGCAAGATAAAAGGAAAACGAGGAATAGGGGTCAGCAGCCTTGCTGCAACATAATAGGAAGGGTGTTTCTTTTTCTTTTGTTATAATTTGCTCTTTGGATCTCAGAGGAAATCTAAACAGCGCTCCATCAAATGAGTTGTGTCTAATAGGAAGTCTTCTGCATTTAGCAGCCTTGCTGCAACGCAATAGGAAAGGTCAAATGAGCGCCTCCAGGGGCCAGCAGCCTTGCTGCAACATAATAGGAAAGGTGTTTCTTTTTCTTTTGTTATATTTTACTCTTTGATTCTTAGGAAATCGAAAGAGAGCTCCATCAAATGAGATGGAATAGGAATAGGGACCAGCAGCCTTTGCTGCCACATAAAAGGAAAACGAGGAATAGGGACCAGCAGCCTTTGCTGCAAATAATAGGAAAACGAGGAATAGGGACCAGCAGCCTTGCTGCCAAATAAAAGGAAAATGAGGAATAGGTCATATCAGCAGCCCTACTGCAAATAAAAGGATAACGAGGAATAGGTCATATCAGCAGCCCTGCTGCAAATAAAAGGATAACGGGGAATAGGTCAAATAAGAGCCTCCAGGGGCCAACAAAATAGTCTTTCGGTACCAGCCTCCATCAGGCATTTGCTGTGGGCCTCCCCTAGATAGCATGGAAAGACATCTGGAAAATTTATTTTCAACGTCTTGACGTTGACATCTTGTAACAGGCAGCTTATAAGTATACTTTAAGAGAATTGTGAACATACGAGTAAGGAGAATTGAATAAAAATATTTTCAAGAAAAAAAAATCTGTTCTTATCACTTGGTCTTAGTACGAGAGCCAGAATAGTCTTCTTCAGTGTTTTGAGTTGTTCTACGACGCCTGTGCAGTCCGCGCCTCGGCTTTCTTCTTTATTGCAACATTGGTGGTGAGTACGGCCATTGTCTGATTTCCATCACGCTCCACCTGGCGTCACGCCATGGCTAATAGCAAGCCACGAGGGAATTTTGCCCCGCAACGGACGGTAAGACTGACAGTCGAAAACGGAACGCAGATCTCTGCCATAAAGATCCTTCAATCTCTGCCAGGCTGGACCGATGATATTAAAGGCATCATGCCTCAATTTGGAGAGAAATGTTTCGACATTACCCTCAGAACAATCGAAGCTGCTGCACATCTCGCCCAGGAGGGCATTGACTACGAGCAGTCACATCAAACCCTACGCCTGCTAGGCAGGCGCGCAATCCATGTCTCGGTTTTCGTAGCAATCGAATACCCTTGCTGCAAAATAAAAGGAAACGAGGAATAGGAAAGTCAATTAAGAGCCTCCAGGGGCCAGCAGCCTTGCTGCAAAATAGAAGGAAACGAGGAATAGGAAAGGTCAAATAAGAACCTCCAGGGGCCAGCAGCCTTGCTGCAAAATAAAAGGAAACAAGGAATAGGAAAGTCAAATAAGAGCCTCCAGGGGCCAGCAGCCTTGCTGCAAAATAAAAGGAAACACGGAATAGGAAAGGTCAAATAAGAACCTCCAGGGGCCAGCAGCCTTGCTGCAAAATAAAAGGAAACGAAGAATAGGAAAGGTCAAATAAGAGCCTCCAGGGGCCAACAGAATAGGAAAGGTAGTCTTTCGTTACCAGCCTCCATCAGGCATTTGCTGTAGAAGATGAGAATGCTATTCCAGCGATTATGGGCCTCCCCTAGATAACAAAGAAAGATATCTGGGAACTTTTTTTTTCAACGTCTTGTAGTCTACATCTTGTAACAGGAAGTGTATAAGTATACTTAATACGAGAATTGTGAAAATACGAGTAAGGAGAAATGACAATAAAAAATTTTCAACAAAAAAAAATCTGTTCTTATCAGCTTAATATCTGATACGCCTTTTGGCTAATCCCTTTAGTCTTGGTCGAAAAACACTGTTTTCGAATATTTTTGATGGCTTACGGGAGGAGAATGCAGAGCAAAATGCCACGTATGCCGCGAAAGTTGCAAGTGGCGTGCCGGTTTTTCCGACTTTTAACGAGCCCTGACAGAACTTGAAAGGATTAACTTTCACCGTTATAATACCACGCCGGATAGGCCGTGTACGGCGTACTTCCAAACGGACTCTTTCGCACCTGCGAGCGAAATTTTCGAACGTTTCGCGAAAGACGGCTTCACGGCGAATCAAATAAGATGTTTACAAAGAAAGCCAACCGGCGAGGTGCACATCACCTTCATCAACGGTGGCGTGCGGCAAGCCTTTCTGGAACAAAGTGCCTTTGTTCCACGCCGCCGACGTGGAAACACGGAATCAAATTCCTTTGACTTTTCTCACAGTTTACGATGCGCCGCACGAATTGCCAGATAGCGCCATCATGCACCGCCTGTCACCTTTTTGCGATGTGATTTCTTTTCGTCGCGGGCATCACGCATCCGATCGTAGTGTTTCAAATGGCCTTTGCCATTACCGTGTCCTACTTAAAGCCGCCATTCCGAGTTTCCTTCATTTGGAAAATTTCTGTTCCGACTATACCATGGTGGCATCTGGCCTTTGCGGGCCTGGTACATATTAGTCTTTTGCAGACGCTGATCTTTGTGGGAGTTGCTGTTCCGTCGCTGCCTTGCTGACCGTCGCTGCCTTGCTGCCCATCCTGCTAGCGAGCCGATCCTCACGGGTCACCTCAGTCTAGCCGTACGTTTATCGGGACTTGGTAGCCCATCCGGTTGTTGTCCCTTTAGGGACACCCGGTAAACTCTCTGCCGGTTTGGCCGATCCTTGCGGGTCACCCATCCGGATTTGTGACTCGGGTGAGCCAGTCACACGTCTGCACCACCATGCCGGTAGTCGTCGCCTGTCCCAACAGCCTGATAGCCTTCTTCCCGCGTGCCGTGTACCAGTCAGTGGGTTCCACTTTGGTCCTCCCTGAGTTGCTCCAGTCTATGTCGCGTAAGGAATTATCGACCGTTCAGTTTCTTCGGAACGGTGCGGTCCGCCTTACCTTCAAGACTGCCGTCGCCTGTGATGCCGTTGTCGCCAGTGGCATCCACGTACATGGCCATGACCTCAGGGTCGTCTTTGTCAAGACTAAATCACGCCTGATTTACCTCCGGGATTGCCCTGCTGAAGTTCCTAACTCCGCCGTTAGTGGTTTCTTCGGTTCCTTTGGTGAGGTTCATTCTATCTCACTCAGTGAGCATGATGGTTTCCCCGGCCTTCGGGACGGGACTCGCATCGTGAAGATGTCCCTCACCAAGGACGTTCCATCCGTGGCTCGCATCGCTGGCTTCGATTGCCGTGTGTGGTACCGTCGCCAGCCCGCCTTCTGCACCATCTGCAAGAAGCTTGGCCACCAAGGCAAGGGTTGCCCGCTCAATCGTCTGTGCCGGCGCTGTGAAAAGCCCGGTCATGTGGCCAGAGAGTGTCGTAACGCTTGGGCCTCTCGTTCTACTTCTGTCCGCCGTCCAGCTGCACCCGCCGCTCCAGCTCCTGCTGCTGCCCCGGATGCCGCTGCCGTTCCACCGGTTGCTCCCGTTGTTCCAGCCCCGGCTGTTGCCCCGGTTGCTGCCGCGGACCCTCCTGTCACTCCACCCGTCAAGGAAACTGCCATGGCCGTTTCTGACGACGACGACATCGAGGATGCGTCGGATATGGACTACATTCCTGGCAACGAGGAGGAGGCGTACGTCAGTGCCTGCAGTACTGGTGAATTCGCGTCTGGTGATGAGGTCGCCGCAGCTCCGTCTGCCACTCCATCGCCAAAACGTTCTAGAAGGAAGCATAAGCGTCGCGGTCAGGGCCCTCCTCGGCCGGCCCCCGGGCCGGTCCCCGAGCCGGGTGCCATGGATCTCTCTTCGGAGGATTCCCCTGATGCCAGGCCCATCCACACCTACCGCGAGGTCTGGAAGGACACCTTAACCTGGGAGGAAATCCGTGCCAGGAAGGTAGATTTGTCCAGGTTTGTACCCTCGCGGGAGCCACCCGGTACCCTTGTTCTCTTCTATGAGACCCCTCTTCCTACTTCTTCTTCTACGCCAGTACCTCTGGATTCCCCTGTGCCCTCTTCTGTCTCTTCGGATGGCTCCATTGTTGCCTCCTTGGCCGTGACGCCCGTTCCCGACTTCCACACCAGAAGTTCGGCTGCCATTCACGTCTCGCTCATGACCGGGCCCGATGCCAATGGTTTTTACGACTTTGGCATTAACACCGAGTGTGTATTGGATGGTGAGTGCCCCGAGTGGGTCCATCTCGAGTACTACACAAGACAGCCCGATCTACGCCCTCCGTTCGTGGCTCCAACTGAGCCCGCGACCGTCCTGCCTGTCTGCCCACCAGTCAAGTTTCCAGCTCCACCAGTTGTCCCACCGTAGTGTGGTGTCGGCTTTTTGAGGTGATGACCGGTTTGCACTTGGTCGCCTTTATTGGTCGTACTGAGTGCTCTCCATTTTGTCTCCTTGATCAGTCGGCATTTGTCTTGTCACTGTCTGTAAACTCGTTGTTTGTTTCAGTAGTGTGGGATCCTCTGTTTGGGGTCCCCTGTGTCCGTTGTGTGGGATCCTCTGTTTGGGGTCCCCTGTTTCCGTTTCATGTGTGCCTTGGGGTACAATTTCTGTTCCATGTGGGAGCGGGGTTCAACACCCCGGCGAAGTTGGCGGCCTGGTGCCCTCCCGTTTTAGACGAACCCTTTCCACAGGCGCCTGCTGAGGATTGGGATTAGACGTTATGTCCGGTGGCCATTGCACTCACCCTGTAATGGGGGCCGACCGTTCGCCTAAAATACAAAAACTTACCTGACGCGGGCAACCAAATCGGTAGGGATCTGTCGCTGTCCTTTGTGGTTTTGCGAGTTCCATAGGATTGTGGTACGTGGTATCTTCTTCTCAAGCTTCGGTGGTAAGTTGTGCAGCCCAAAAACTATCTCTGTGCTGACCCTCCCAGGGACTCATGCGTGGCTCTTGCCATAACCTGGGGTAGGCACTTCTTTCCATCGGAGCTCTTCTTCGGTTGGGTTCTCCCTTCCTTGGAGCTTTTTTCTAATCGTCTGGGTGATCCGTCACCCATCCGATTTTGAGCCCCGGCCGTCAGGGCTCCATTCTATCTTCTTGTATATTTTTTCTCCTTTTGGAGAGTTATCTTGCGGGTTGGCGACCTCGGTCATCCATCCGTTTTTGAGCCCCGGCCGTCAGGGCTTCATTTTTTCTTGTTTTCTTTTCCTTCGACTTTGCTGTCTTCGGAATTGTTTCTTCTTTTTTCGCTGTATATTTGCTAATTGTATTTGTAATTTATTTAGTCTTGGTGCAATTATTTTTCCATTCATTAATTGTATTTAACAGTTAATTTTGTCTTAATTGCACCAAAGTGCAATTGTTTTTTTCATTATTTAGTTGTATTTAAATAGTTAATTGTTTGGTTGTGCCAAAGTACAACGTTTTTCTTCTTAATTTATTTAAACAATTGTATTTAATAGGCGTTTGTACCAAAGTACATCGCTCCATTTAATTATTTAGTATAAATTTTGTCTTAGTTGCACCAAAGTGCAATTATTTTTCCATTATTTAATTGTATTTAATAGTTAATTTCTTGGTTGTGCCAAAGTGCAACGTTTTTCTTCTTTAATTTATTTAAACAATTGTATTTAATAAGCGTTTGTACCAAAGTACAACGCTCCATTTAATAATTTAGTTTTAATTGCACCAAAGTGCAATTTTTGTCTTTTTCCTTACTATTTAGTCTTAATTGCGTCTGTGCAATTAGGTTGTTTAAATAATAAATTGTATTTGATAGTGTTTGATTGCACCAAAGTGTAATCAAAATTTAATCGTTTTTCTTTCAACTGTGCACAGTTTAATTTGTTTAACTTATTTAGTGTTGATTATACCACAGTATAATCGACTAAATTGTTATTTAACTTTTCTTTCTCTCTTAATAGTCAGGGAGCATATGTCGCGATTTAAAGTCCCGTGGGATTTTCTTGAAGATAACAAGCCACCTATCTAAAAGTGTCAAGGGGACCCTTAGGAACACAGAAAATGTTGTCGGCAATTTTGCGACTTGCACCGGCAGCTGCTACGGTGGTTTTAAAATAGGCCCCGTATGGCTCAGCATGGAAACGAGGCTGAGACTTAAATTGCTCATAACTATCGCTAATTGCAACCAAATGTCACCAAACTTGCTCAGATTTATTATTGGATGGTATCTAACATGCCAATAGTCATAAAGATAATGAAGGAGGTCACGTGACCATTTTGACATGGAAGCGAGTCTCTAACATTAGATGGCCTATAATTATCGCTTATTTGAACCAATTGTCACCAAACTTGCTCAGATTGGTTATGGGATGGTATCTGACATGTTAATAAACATTAAAGTAATACATATAGTCACGTGACCTTTTTGACATGGAAGCGAGGCTCGAACAGAAAAATGTTTATATCCGGCATAATTATATGTACATTCTTTCAAACATTGCTATCACTTGTTCCCCAACGGCACCAGTACTTTGAATATTGACATGGTCATTTATATCATCATTCATGGCATGGAAACAAGGCTGTTAAATGAATACCTAAGGCTTTCTGCAAATACTAATTTCAGAAATTTATATATTTGTCCTTTTTAACTTTTTAACTTAAACGGTATAAAAAGATGTCCTAAGCTTTGATTTTTACGAGTCATCTTCATCGTCATCATCAACATCCACTTCCTCCTCCTCGTCACTGGACTCGCTGCCCATGGATGTGTTTGATAAAGAGAAGGAGAAGAGTCCGTTGTTTAAAGTCGTGCGACAGTACATGAGAATGGTAATGGAAATTATGACATTCATTCGAGCCGTTCGAACTGGCGACTGGGCACTTCACCTAGAAGCTCTCGAGGTATTTACCAAGTACTTCTTCGCACATGACATGCTGAACTATGCTCGGATGATCCCTGTCTATTTGGCTGAGATGCATATGCTGGAAGAGTCCGATCCAGAGATCTATGAGGAATTTCAGCGAGGAAACTGGGTTGTTAATAAAAACCCATGTGTATCATTCTGTTCACTCGGCGCAGATAATGCACTTGAGCATGTAAATCGCTTGATGAAGGTCTCAGGAGGGCTGATCGGCATTACGCTAAACCCAAATGCTCGCTCGAAGTACTTCCTGATCGCACCAGAGCTGGCACGCCTGGCAGAGAAGGCAAAAGAGATGTCTGGTATGTCAGCTTGTAAGACGGAGAAGCTCCACCATAGCCTAAGCACTGCTGTACGGGCGCGTCAAGAGAAGCACATCGAGCAGCTGGCTACAAGCTTCAGGAACTTCACAAATCCTTTCCTTGATGAGAGCAGTGACCTCTTTAACATCGCGACAAAGGTTGTAATGCCCGACAAGGTGAAAGAAGACCTCTGTCAACAAAGCGCTGTAGGGACCCAGCTGCTGAGCCACTTCGTAGAAGAAATGGTTACGACAGGCACATATAGCATCTGGTATCCTATGAAGAAGCGGAAGCTCAACACGTGGAAGAGTGCTACGAAGGTAATCAGAGTGAAAGCCAACGATAAAGTCATCGAGCTAAAGGAAGATCGCTCCTTGTTCGCACGCATGTCCTTGGTAGCAAAATCTCGCCTGGAAATCGACATCAAGGAAGCTGTTGGTGAATTCGAGTTTAACGTGGTACCAAAGTCGATGTTTGCCCCAGATGGATCTATGCTTCACTGTTCCTGCAAGAGCGCCTTAATGGCTATTCTAGAGAAGTTAGATGGCACACGTACGGGTTCTAACACGGAAGAGCATGAGATCCCTCCTCCAGAAAGAACGGCTACTCGGATGAAAGTATCTCTTGTCGGCGGAATGGCAGAGGTACAAGCGCTAGACAAACCGTCTTGGGTCAATAATTGTTTGCAACTGGCGGAACACTTCTCAACACGCATCTTTGCTAAGTACGATGAAAGTGACGAAGTGCGACTGATATTTGACAGGTAAGTTTTATCATCATTCATTATCTATCACTCTAATGGCGACGGTACATTAGAAAGAAATACGTTTTAAGTAAATGAGGAGAGATAACGATATGTATTGTAAATTTTAGATACGATGTGCCACTATCGTTGAAGGCGGCGACAAGAGTGTCAAGACAGGGCAAACAAGCGCCAATCTACTACAAGATCACTGATGCAACCCTCATCGCAAAAACTCCCATGAAGAGACTTCTATCCCATGTAAAGACAAAGTCAGAACTGACTCAGTATCTAGCCAGGAAGGTCTTGGAGAAGGGACAAGAGAGCGGAAAGAATGTGGTAGTGGCATGGGGCACTCGCTGTCAGGCCACTCACAGAGATATGGCCCATCTCGAGAGCAGTCACGAAGAGGCAGACACCAAGCTGTTGTTGCACGCTGTCGACGCGACTTCCTCCGGAGCCACCTGTATTGAGATGGTCTCACCTGACACTGACGTCTTTGTGTTGTCCCTTCGACGATACTCGCAGCTATGTGAGGACACATTATTTGTCACCGGCAAAGGAGAGCGTTATCGAAAGATCAAGCTTGGCCCAATCGTGCGTGCCCTTGGGCCTGCTAAAACTGCAGCGCTTCCTGGATTCCATGCATGGAGTGGAGCAGATATCACCGGGAGCTTTGCAGGTAAACTAATGATTTCGGTTATCTGGATAAGTAGAATCTTTAGAAGGGCAAACGTTCTCATTGTTATGATGTTTCAGGTATAGCAAAGATGTTATGCTGGAAAACTTTCATTAACGCTGATCAAGACAGCATCACTGCACTCGCAGACCTGGGAACCACTGTTCAGCCGAATGGAAGTACCTATGCTGGGATCGAAAAGCTAGTTTGCAAGCTGTACCAGCCAAATACCCACATCACCAAGGTAAAGGAACTGAGATGGCTCCTGTTTCGCAAGAAGCAAGCCGTGAATCGGAGAGACTGCCGCCCACCCTAGCAGCACTGAAGGAAGCTATCAAGAGAGCACATCACCAGTGTATGGTATGGAACAACGACATCGTGCCAAATCCAGAACTGCCTTCGCCATCGAATTACGGATGGAAATTGGAAACAGGTACATATCAATGTAATATATGTTTATCTGAAATTATCCACCCCATGGCCAAGAATAATTCGCAAAAACTTAATGTATACGGCATGTATATGCTTTCATTGACAGATGAATGGTTTCCGATAATGACACCATTACAGCCAGCGCCAGATGCCGTGCTCCATCTAGTCAAGTGTGGTTGTTCAAGGGAGAGGTGCTCAACGAACCGATGCCAATGTCGCAAGGCCGGACTCCCATGCACTGATCTCTGTAGTTGTATGGACAATGAAGAAGACAAGCCCTGCAATAATGCAATTGAGGAGGAAGAGGAGATGGGCAGCGAGGCCAGTGACGAGGAGGAGGAAGTGGATGTTGATGATGACGATGAAGATGACTCGTAAAAATCAAAGCTTAGGACATCTTTTTATACCGTTTAAGTTAAAAAGGACAAATATAGAAATTTCTGAAATTAGTATTTGCAGAAAGCCTTAGGTATTTATTTAACAGCCTTGTTTCCATGCCATGAATGATGATATAAATGACCATGTCAATATTCAAAGTACTGGTGCCGTTGGGGAACAAGTGATAGCAATGTTTGAAAGAATGTACATATAATTATGCCGGATATAAACATTTTTCTGTTCGAGCCTCGCTTCCATGTCAAAAAGGTCACGTGACTATATGTATTACTTTAATGTTTATTAACATGTCAGATACCATCCCATAACCAATCTGAGCAAGTTTGGTGACAATTGGTTCAAATAAGCGATAATTATAGGCCATCTAATGTTAGAGACTCGCTTCCATGTCAAAATGGTCACGTGACCTCCTTCATTATCTTTATGACTATTGGCATGTTAGATACCATCCAATAATAAATCTGAGCAAGTTTGGTGACATTTGGTTGCAATTAGTGATAGTTATGAGCAATTTAAGTCTCAGCCTCGTTTCCATGCTGAGCCATACGGGGCCTATTTTAAAACCACCGTAGCAGCTGCCGGTGCAAGTCGCAAAATTGCCGACAACATTTTCTGTGTTCCTAAGGGTCCCCTTGACACTTCTAGATAGGTGGCTTGTTATCTTCAAGAAAATCCCACGGGATTACAGATGCTCCCTGACTATAAGAGAGATTTTTCGTTCTTACGAGGCTTTTGACCCTCTTAAACTTCTTCGCCATGTGTCTTCCTGAGACTTTAAACATTCATATCGGCAAGAAGCTCTCTGGCAAAACCAAAGACGAGATCTGTGAGGACATCCTCCGTGTCTTTGGAAAGCCAAATGTCTGGGCTGTCCAAGTCGGCTACGAAATTGTAAGGGTCACCTATAAATCGGCCGATCAGTTCCGTGTTGCTAGGAAGAGAGATAGTGTTTATCTCTTTGGTCTCTGCTGCACTGTCTTGGGCGGTGGTCCCCAGACCACCATGGTGCACATTTTTGATTTTCCTTTTGAGGCGAATGTAAATCAAATTCATTTACATTTCCGCAATCATTTTCACAATTTTGATCATCAAATTCCTTTACATTTCCGCAAGCATTTTTACAATTTTCATCATCAAATTTCTCTACATTCCAGCAATCATTTTCAAAAACTTGATGATCAAACTCCTTTACATTTTACAACCATTTTAACAATTTTGATCATCAAATTCCTCCACATTTCTGCAACCATTTTCTCAATTTTGATCATCAAATTTCTCTACATTCATGCAATCATTTTCACCATTAAGATTATCAAATTCATCCAAATTCCCAAAACCATTTGCACCATATATATTTAGGCTCCCAGTTTCACACTTCCTGTAAGTGCAGTAGTGGGGGTCATCTTTACATCTTTACTTTGCCTGTATTTCAAATTTAGTGCTAATGGAAACTTCATGACGTGCCACCTTATTCTCAAGGAGCCTCAAAGCCACTATCTGCTCAAGAAAGAGTCGCACTGCTGAGCAAGTTGATCCCCTGTCCCTTTTGCGTGCTTTAAAGGAAAGAAGAAAAGAAAAGGCTAAGAGAGAGAAGGAGAAACGTGAAAAGAAGTGAGATAAAGATCAAGCAAGGTAAGCTGTGGGAGAACCAAACCAGTTAATTTAGAGTGCGAATGTAGAATTTTTCTCATGCAGACGCTGCTACGAATGCAAAGGCTAGTACAAATGAGGACAAAATGAAAGCGAAGGCATAGGCAAAAACCAAGAAAGATGCAGAATTGAAGGCCAGCCAAGAAGGACAAAGAAAGGAAAGAGGAGGAGTTGGAGCAAAAGGAGAAAGAAAAGCAAGAGCGGAAAGAGCAGGAATGAAAAGAAAAAGCAAGCAAAGAAAAGGGAAGTACTAAGAAATACAAGATATTACAACGATCGTTAAGCATCAATTTCAATATTTTCAATAATTATGATGGTAAGAATCCCATCATTAAAAACAAGGCATTAATTTGGGAGTGCGACTATTTGCCGGCCTCCTGACCACTCTGACAGACATTGAGCATGAAGAGAGGATTCAGATGTATCAGATGGAGAATGATGGCAAGTGGTTAAGAGTCGGCAAAAGTATAAGTATCATAGAAGTAGGAGTAATCATTAATGACTAACACCATGCTTTTACCTATTTCGCCACCTAAATGTCACTAAAAATTCATTATTAAATGTCCAGTTTGCCAGTGTTTCTTTCTCTGCAGGCAGGCACACACAGGGAGGTACAGACAGAGAGAACAGATAAGATGACACCACAGCAAGGAAAGGAACACGGCCCACAAAGCACTACCACAAGAATGTAGGGGTAAGGTGAGTTTTTCCATCGACGGGCCCCATACTTACCTGACGCTTTAGTTCGCTACTAGAAGAAGGATTAAGTATCTGGCTTCCTTGTGGGACGTCTTTTGGAGTCTTTTCCAAGCATCGGTTGGTGAGTACGGCAGACAAAATTATCTAACGCGCTGACCCTCCCAAGGACTTATGCTTGGCTTCTGCCATAACTTGGGATAGGCGCTCTGTACACCAAGCTCTTCTTCGGTCGGGTTCGCCCTTCCTTTCGAGCTTTTTCTGATCGTCTGGGTGATCTGTCACCCATCCGATTTGGAGTCCCGGCCGTCAGGGCTCCATTTTCTCGTTTTCTTTTCCTTTGACTTTGCTGTCTTCGGAATTTTTTTTCTTCTTTTCGCTGTATATTTGCTATTGGTTGGAATTGCCAACATTTTTTCCAAATTGTTTATATTATTTTGTTAGTTTTGGTGCCTGTACCAAAGTATAGTGCCACATTTAATTTAATTGTATTTATTATTTAACTTATTGGTTGTGCCAATGCGCAACGTTTTTTTCTCTTAAACTTTAAACAACTGTAGTTAAATAGTTTTAGTTGCACTTGTGCAACTATTTCCTAAATTAAATTGTATTTAATTTCCATTGTTGTGCCAAAGTACAACTTTTTTTGGCGTTCGCACCAAAGTGCAACGCTCCTCTAAATTTAATAGTATTTAGTAGTTTTCATTGCACCAAAGTGCAATTACTCTCCATAAATAAACTGTATATTATTTGTTGTGCCAAAGTACAACAAATTTTCTTCTAAAAATTGTATTTAATTTTTGGCGTTTGTACCAAAGTGCATCGCCCTCTTAATTTATTTAGTATTTAATAGTTTTCTTTGCACCAAAGTGCAATTATTTTCCATAATCAAATTGTATATTCTTTGGTTGTGCCATAGTACAACATTTTTCTTCCAAATTTGTATTTAATTGTTAGTATTTAATAGTTTTCATTGCACCAACGTGCAATCTTTCATTCTTCTTCTTATTGCTTAGTCTTAATTGTGCCAATGTGCAATTAAGTTGTTTAAATTATTAATTGTATTTGTTTGCACCAAAGTGTAAACAATTTAAACCGTTTTTTCTACTGTCTAATTGTTCCTTTTGCTCTCTTAAGAGAGATTTTTGATTTTCTTGCGCCATGCGTCTTCCCAGGTTATACCAAAGTATAATCCTTTAATTAATTTAACTTAGTTTTATAACCTATTTCTTAAGGGGTGCCAAAAGTGCACCTTAATTTTTTGTCTTTATCTAATTTGTGGATTATACCAATGTATAATCTTTTGTTTTAATTTAAATCCACTTGTAGTGCCAAAAGTGCACTAAATTGCATAATTCTTGTTTTTTTCTTGTGCCAATAGTGCACACTTAATATTTATCTTGGGACTGTACAAAAGTATAGTCCTTTTCTTTAATAGTAATTTATTTTTCTTGAGTGCCAAAGTGCACTTTAATTGTATTTGTTTAGTGCCAAAAGTGCACTTAAATTATCTTTAGGATGGTCTTTAAAAAGACCGTCAACATCCAAATTGGCCGCAAACTCTCTGGCAAGTCCAGAGATGAGATTCTTGCGGAGGTATTGAAGACCTTCCGTACCCTCAACGTTGTTGCAGTCCAGCAAGGTTTTGAGGTAATCAGAGTCACTTTCGCCGACCAGGTGTCCGCGGGGCGTGTCCTCCAGTGCGACAACGTCAATCTCTTTGGCATTTCTTGTCGCATTCAGGACAGTGGCCCCCTCCTACCATGATCCATCTTTTTGACTATCCCTTCGAGGCCAGTGATGATTGTATCAAGGGGTATTTTAATTGTTTTGGCGAGGTCAAAAGCATCAGATGCCAAAAATACCTCACCAACCAGTCGGTCTTCACAGGCACTCGCCTTATTAGCATGGTAATGAAGCGGGCCCCCAAATCGTACCGTGACAATCGACAATATCATCTGTCGCACATGGTACAAGGGCCAACCCATCGAGTGCAATATCTGTGGAATGGAGGGACATATGTCCAGGTCTTGTCCGAACAAGGACAAGTGTCGTCTTTGTGGCCAACATGGCCACTTTGCACGTGCCTGCGCCACCCCATGGAATCGGGCCCCCTCTGTTCCGGCTCCCGTTGATCCCGTGGCTACTGATGAGGCGGTTAGCGAGGCCCACACATCTGCCGAAACTCCCGCTCGCTCTTCCGTGATTATGGAAGCTGTTTCGGGAGAACCCATCGAGGAAGAGGAGATCTTCCAGGATGCTTCTGAGCATTCGGACTCGATTGAAGAGTTTACCTCTTCGGCCTCTGACGCACCATCTCAGGCAAGTCAGAGCATTCTTCGGGAGCTCCCCCCTACACAAGCCCATGAGCCTCCTCTTGCCGAGGAGCCTCCTAGTGTTCTTGTCGTTTCCCAAAGCGCACCGGCATTTTTACAATTTTCATCATCAAATTTCTCTACATTCCAGCAATCATTTTCAAAAACTTGATGATCAAACTCCTTTACATTTTACAACCATTTTAACAATTTTGATCATCAAATTCCTCCACATTCCTGCAATCATTTTCAATTTTGACCAACAAATTCCTCTACATTTTCGCAACCATTTTTCACAATTTTGATCATCAACTTCCTTTACATTTCTGCAACCATTTTCTCAATTTTGATCATCATAGTCCTTTAAATTTCCACTACCATTATCACAATTTGGAACATCAAATCCCTCAACATTCTGACAACCACTTTCACAACTTGGATAATCAAATCTCTTTACATTTCCGCAACCATTTTAACAATTTTGATCATCAAATTCCTTTACATTCCCGCAACCATTTTCACAATTTTGATCACCAAATCCCTGCATCACCAAATTCCTCCACATTCCTCCACATTGTAAAGAACATTAAAGAATTTGATCAGTTCAGTTTTAACACAACATCAGTTTCCACAACTAAGTTTAGGGACACTGATTTTATTTACTTTGAAAAATACAGTTTCTGTTCTATTTATTTATTTATTTATTTATTTTTCCTCCTTATTAAAATAATGTAGATAGTATATACTATATGGTTCCAAATGTATGTAATTATTACTTTTAGATGCATGACCCCATAAGCTTGTAGCTTTTATACTTATCGTGTTGAAATAAAGGCTTTGTATTGTATTGTATTGTATTGTATTGTATTCTGACAACCATTTTTACAACTTGGATAATGAAATTCATTTACATTTCCACAATCATTTTCACAATTTTGATCATCAAATTACCCTACAATCCTGCAACCATTTTCACAATATTCATCATCAAATTTCTCTACATTCATGCAATCATTTTCACCATTAAGATTATCAAATTCATCCAAATTCCCAAAACCATTTGCACCATATATATTTAGGCTCCCAGTTTCACACTTCCTGTAAGTGCAGTAGTGGGGGTCATCTTTACATCTTTACTTTGCCTGTATTTCAAATTTAGTGCTAATGGAAACTTCATGACGTGCCACCTTATTCTCAAGGAGCCTCAAAGCCACTATCTGCTCAAGAAAGAGTCGCACTGCTGAGCAAGTTGATCCCCTGTCCCTTTTGCGTGCTTTAAAGGAAAGAAGAAAAGAAAAGGCTAAGAGAGAGAAGGAGAAACGTGAAAAGAAGTGAGATAAAGATCAAGCAAGGTAAGCTGTGGGAGAACCAAACCAGTTAATTTAGAGTGCGAATGTAGAATTTTTCTCATGCAGACGCTGCTACGAATGCAAAGGCTAGTACAAATGAGGACAAAATGAAAGCGAAGGCATAGGCAAAAACCAAGAAAGATGCAGAATTGAAGGCCAGCCAAGAAGGACAAAGAAAGGAAAGAGGAGGAGTTGGAGCAAAAGGAGAAAGAAAAGCAAGAGCGGAAAGAGCAGGAATGAAAAGAAAAAGCAAGCAAAGAAAAGGGAAGTACTAAGAAATACAAGATATTACCACGATCGTTAAGCATCAATTTCAATATTTTCAATAATTATGATGGTAAGAATCCCATCATTAAATGTACAAGGCATTAATTTGGGAGTGCGACTATTTGCCGGCCTCCTGACCACTCTGACAGACATTGAGCATGAAGAGAGGATTCAGATGTATCAGATGGAGAATGATGGCAAGTGGTTAAGAGTCGGCAAAAGTATAAGTATCATAGAAGTAGGAGTAATCATTAATGACTAACACCATGCTTTTACCTATTTCCCCACCTAAATGTCACTTAAGATTCATTATTAAATGTCCAGTTTGCCAGTGTTTCTTTCTCTGCAGGCAGGCACACACAGGGAGGTACAGACAGAGAGAACAGATAAGATGACACCACAGCAAGGAAAGGAACACGGCCCACAAAGCACTACCACAAGAATGTAGGGGTAAGGCGAGTTTTTCCATCGACGGGCCCCCAAAAATGGTTTATACTTACCTGACGCTGGCGTTTGGGTGAGTATCAAGTCTAAGTGGCTTTTGTGGTTTCGCGCCATCGCCAAGGTTGTGGGAGTGCAGTTTTCAAGTCTTCGCAAGCTTCGGTGGTAAGTTCTTCTAAACACACTACGCTGACCCTCCCAGGGACTTATGCTTGACTTCTGTCATAACCTGGGGTAGGCGTATCTATCCATCGAGCTCTTCTTCGGCTGGGCCACTTCGGCGCCCATCCATTGGGCTCTTTCTTGTTGCCTTGCTTTTGGCTTGGTAACGTCCGGTTGGGTGACCCGTCACCCATCCGATTTTTTGCCGCGTGGTTGGGCTCTTGCCCATCCATCCCGTGTGTCTTGGCTGGGTGACCTTGTCTCCCATCCCTTTCTTTTTTCTACTTCTTTGCTGTTTTTGGAATTTCTCTTCTTATTCTTGCTTTAATTGCTAATTAATTAATAATAGTTTGTAAATCCGTCTTAGCCATTTTCGGGGCTTTTTTGCGTGCTTTGGTTTTTTCGTGTGGGCCATTTTTGGCTTTTTTCTATCGGCATGGTTGATCAGCGCCAAACCGCTGTCATCCATGCCCATGGCATGGTGGCCCATGTATCATCCAATGTGATGGTAGACAAGCTGTCAAAATTGATCGATTTTAAATCGGTAGAATCTATCCAATTTGTGCCCGGCGGAGGCATCCGCGTCGCCTTCTCGTCGTGCGATCTGCGCGACGCTTTTATCGCACAAAAAGTCATCATTATCGATAACCACCATCTAGACATTACGGAGTCGGACGCGCCACTCACGTCAATTTACCTCCACTACCTCCCTTACGAGGCAACGGAGAATGTGGTGTGGGACGCACTTCGTCCTTATGGGAAGGTGGTGGACATCCGCCACCAAAATTTCTCCGGGTGCCGAAACATCCACACTGGTACCTGCATCGTGCGCATGGCCCTGGGAGATCATCACATCCCTTTCGATCTCTCAATCAAATCTTTCCCATGCTGCGTTTGGTATAAAGGACAGCCCATTACATGTAACATCTGTAAGGGCTCCCATAAGGCTGCGGACTGCCCGCTGAAAGACAAATGTCGTCGTTGCCATCAAGCGGGGCACTTCGCCCGCGATTGCAAAAATGCGTGGGCCGCTCCGCCGCAGAATCGCACTGTTCCTGTGGCCCCTGTTGTCCCCCTGTTACTCCCCCTGTCCCCCCTAGTGGTGCTTCTGCCGAGGCCGGTTCAGTTTTACCCCCGACTGCCCCTGCTGTCCGACCTCGTAGTACCCTCCCATCTTTAATGTCCCTTGTTACTTCCCGTCGTCCAGTTGTCCCGGAAACTCCGGTTGTACCTCCCGTCTCTCAGGAGTTGTCTTCACAATCCTCTGAGACTCCCATGGAGTACATATCTTCCGAAAACATCGCTAGTTTTTCGGATACTGGCCCCTCCCTTCCCCCTCCTCACCATCTATTTCCTCCTTCCCCTCCTCATGTTCTTCCTCTGACCCTAGTCAGAGTATCCTGAGAGAACATGCGGCCTCTAAGACCTCCCCCGCCAAAACTGGTAGAGTTGGGGGTCTCATGAGATCTGCCCTTAATGGTCTTAGAAATATTTCTAAAGGCCCAAATGTGGCCCTTGATAATAGCAGTAATACACCTAAAACATCTAATGACCCAAATGTGGTCGCTCAAGTGGCGTCGTCACCAAAACAACTATTCCTCTCTTGCCAAATGGTGGGAGGCTGGCAAGGACCATATAAAGAAGTTAACAATAGAGTACTGCGTTAAACTCTCTCGGGATCGTCGTGCCCATCGTTCTTTGCTTGTTCGGCTGGCCGAACATTTGAAAGGCCATGTAGACCTCGGCCGTAATTCTTGCCTGGGCCCTTATCATTCCACCTTATCTGAGCTGGCTAAACTCGATCTCCTGGCTGCTCAGGGTGCCCAGGTGAGATCACGCGCCAAATGGGTCGAGGAAGGCGAAACATCGTCCGCCTACTTCTTTCGTCTTGAGAAGAAACGGTCTGCCGACCGTAAGATCTCCGCGCTGAAAGAGAGTGATGGAACCATTGTTTCTGATATCACAGGTCTATGTGATTCTGTATCTGCCTTCTATTCCTCCCTTTTTACTGCTGAACCCACAGATGCTGCTGCTCGCGAGTCATTGTTGGGCAACATCAGCTCAACTCTGGCTTCCGAGGAAGCCGGTATCTGTGATGGTCTTCTCTCTGCCGATGAATGTTTTGTTGCTCTCCTGGGCATGGCTAAGCGCAAGGCCCCTGGTCTCGATGGTCTGCCCATGGAGTTCTATGTGAAATTTTGGGAGGTACTTGGTGAAGACTTGGTATGTGTGCTGAACCGTTGCTATGACTCTGGCTCTCTCTCCCTCTCTCAACGTAGAGGTGTCATCTCTTTGTCCTTCAAGAAGGGGGATCGTCTGGACATACGTAACTGGTGCCCGATCTCCCTTCTCAATGTCGACTATAAATTAGCGTCTCGTGTCATTGCTGGGAGACTTCTTAAAGTAATCCACCTTGTGGTTGAGGAAGATCAGACTTGTGGGGTCCCTGGTCGTTTCATTGGGGAGAATGTTGCTTTTCTCAGAGATGTTGTTGATTACGCCACCCTTTCCAACGTCCCTGTTGCCATTCTCTCCCTCGACCAGGAGAAAGCCTTCGACCGAGTGGACTGGTCCTTTATGCGAGACACCCTGACATCTATGGGATTTGGGCACTCATTCATCCGGTGGGTGGATCTTTTCTATCACGGTGTTCAGAGTGCCGTTAACGTTAACGGTTACTTGTCTAAGTTCTTTCCCTTATCCCGTGGTGTCCGTCAAGGCTGTCCACTGTCACCCTTGTTATACGTTCTGGTTTCGGAGGTTTTGGCCGTCAACATACGTGCCAACCCTCGCATCTCTGGTCTTTCTCTTCCCGGTTCATCTTCACCTCTCCCGTGCATCTCCCAATACGCCGATGACACCTCTCTTATCATCTCGTCTGATGATTCCATCAAAGCGTCTTTTGAGACCTACTCCCTCTTTGAGGATGGATCTGGTTCAAAACTGAACCAATCAAAATCGAAAGGTCTGTGGCTGGGTTCATGGAATGGGCGATCAGATCCTCCAATCGCTTTGGACTGGTCGTCGGTCAAGATCAAAGTGCTCGGGGTCTTTGTGGGGGTTGGTTTTCTGGAGGAGGATAATTGGCGGCCCAGAATTACTGCGGTGGAGAATGTTCTCATGTCTTGGAAGCACCGCATCCTTTCTTTCCGTGGTAGAGCTCTGGTGATCAACGCTTTGGCTCTTTCCCGGGTTTGGTATGTGGCGTCGCTCATCCACATGCCGGCCTGGGTCCTTAAAGAGCTAAACACTCTTGTTTTTAATTTTTTCTGGAAGGGGAAACGTGATTTAGTCGCCCGTTGTATTGTTGTTCAACCTACTTTGTTTGCTGGCTTCTCTGTTGTCTCTGTTAAGTTTAAGGTTTGGTCCCTGATTGCTCAGTGGGTCAAACGTTTTGCTAGTTCCCCTTCTGGTTGGGTTTCTTTTATGACATATTGGTTTAGCACGTGCCTGAATGCCTCTCCGGCTGAAGTTTTTTCTAGACCTCTTAGTTTTGATCCTGGAGCTTTACCCCCCTTCTACCAGTCCCTCGTCACTGCTTGGTGCTCTGTCGGTGGGTCCTACTCATCGTCTCGCTCCTCGCTGGTCATGGCGTCGTCCTCTGCCCACTCGCTAACCCCTGTCGGGGGCATGACGACCAAATCTTGTTATCTGCACCTCCTGTCTGAGAACATGTCTCCATCGCACTGTGTCGATAAGTTCCTTCCCGTGTTTGGTGTCCTTTATTGGTCTACTACGTGGAGGGAGCTTTTCTTCTTCGACCTGGATCACCCAGTCATCGATCTCTCCTGGAAGATCGCCCATGGTGTCTTGTACACTGCGGCTCGTTTGTCATCTTTTGGCTACGACCTTTCTACATCTTGTTTTTGTGGCCCTATCTCCGAAACCCTTGAGCACTTGTTTTTTTCCTGCCCTTTAGCCCAGAGCGTCCTCTCCTGGTTACAGTCCCTGATGTTTCGCTCCTCCCCACAGTCCCCATCTCTCGTCTGTCGTCATGCTCTCTTCGGCTTTGATCCTGATGAACTATTGGTGGTTCCCTGCATCTTTGTATATATTCTTAACGTTTGCAAATATTTCATCTGGCGTGCACGTAACGATTTTCGTTTCCGTGATGTTCGCCCTGGTGCCACCGTAGTCATTGAGCTTGTCAAAGCCCGTGTGCGTTTCAACCTCCAACTATTCTTCAAGAGATTCCGCTCCCCCAGACGCCGTCGTTACTTTCAACGTCAGTGGGGTGCCAGCGGAATCGTGGGATCAGTTGCTAACGGCCACTTCCATATTCGTCTGTAATTATTGCATGGCCCTGATCTGGGTATTTTTTCTCTGTCTCTGGTGCTGATGGTCTCCTTAATTGGTGTACTGCACAGAGATGACGTTTTTGTCTTGTCGCATGACCCTATCTGGGTATCTCGTTTTTGGTCCTAATCTGGACGTCTGTGTCTTAATTTTTGGGCCATGGCCGTATACTCCTAATCTGGACGTTGCGCTCTGTGTTTTCTGTTTCGTCCCGTTATCATCCCTTGATCTCTTGTGTTGATGGTCTCCTTAATTGGTGTACTACACAGAGATGGCGTTTTTGTCATGTCCCGTTTTGTTTGCCCGGTGATCGTCCCTTGATCTCTTGTGTTGATGGTCTTCTTAGTTGATGTACTACACAGAGATGGCGTTTTCGTCATGTCCCGTTTTGTTTGTCCTGTGATCGTCCCCTGACCTTTGTGCCGGGTCTCCTTAATTGGTGTACTGCACTCTGGTGGCTTTTCCGTCTTGTAACCCCTGTATCGTGTTGTATGTAAGGGTTGGGTGGTTAATTTCTGTTAAGTGGAGGCGGGGTTCGTTGCCCCGGTGAAGTTGACGTGCTAGTGCACCCTCCGTTTGTTGTGGACCCATCTTTGGGATGGATCAGGTTTTTGACCAGCAGGCATTGCACTCCCTCACGGGGCCTGGCTGTTCACCTCAAACATAAAAAAACTTACCTGACGCGGGCAACCAAATCGGTAGGGATCTGTCGCTGTCCTTTGTGGTTTTGCGAGTTTCATAGGATTGTGGTACGTGGTATCTTCTTCTCAAGCTTCGGTGGTAAGTTGTGCGGCTTTAATCATCTTTAAGTGCTGACCCTCCCAGGGACTCATGCGTGGCTCTTGCCATAACTTGGGGTAGGCACAACTTTCCACCGAGCTCTTCTTCTGGTGGGTTGCTTAGGCGCCCATCCAGGGCTCTTCTTCTTAAGGTGACGCAGGACCCTTGCTCTCATTATGTATGTATTTATTTAAAGAGTATGCACGAACCATAACGACTGATGCCGACAATACGCGAAATATTTATGAGGATATTTTTTTTACGTTCTTAATAATGTATTCAATAAATGCTGTTTTCGGCGTATTAGTAATTACACGTGCGATTGAAATATTCAGGTACGAGCTTGTTGTGCATTTTACTCTCGAAAAATACTATTTCGAGAGCTCGTTGTTTCAACTGAAAAACGGTATTTTCTACAGGTAATTCAAAATTATCAAACCGTAATCCATCACCACTAGTTGAAACGTAAAAAGGTGTACACGTGTATTTACGGTGGTTCAGTTTGTTTCGATAATTAAAGCATTTCAGTGCACAGAAATTGCAATGTAAATGAACAGCGTTCGGCACACGTGGCGCGTTCTTGCCATGGTGTTCAAGAAATATGTTGTTGTTTCCGATACAAAATAAAGTTATTTATGACTGTTGTCTGGTTTCTTTGAATAGCGTTGACTGAATACGAAAAATAAAGAGTCCGCGAAATTGAATGAAAAATATAACAAATTTAAGAACTTGCATGCTGAAAATTGCGAAAAATAATTTATCCACTTGTTTTTTTTATATAACTGGCGATGGTATGTATCAGGCCTTGCCTTTCTCTTGTGCACTACAAAACTCTCGAAATCTTCACTCACCTTGAAAAGTACGCGGTTAATTACCACGTTATTGTACTTATTTTTACGGCACGTGCACTGGAATACGGCAAATTATCATAATTAGATTCACAGCTCTAAAGGCGTCGTTGTTGAATATATTATTGACTCGTGTGATCTTCGGAGACGGGAAAAACTACAACTTTGTGTCCAAGCTTTCGTCGCGGATATAGAATTTCCGTAATTGATACTCGAGGAAGGTAAACTTAGTACATTGTATTGTGATGTGACAGAAGCGGAATTTCAAAAAAGCCTTTCAAAAAGAAGATCGAACGTTTCAAAGTCTAATTTTCACATTTTTACTCCCTTAGATGCTAACAACTTTCAACGAGTCTTGAAATTGCAAAATCTGCTTCTGTCACATCACAAAAGAGGTTATTATCTACCACTAGGTAATACAAAACATTTAATTTAGAACGCTTCTCAAGTTGAAAGCTTGGACACAAAAATTGCATGTCCGCAATTCTAACTTTAGAAGCTTAAAGTATCACCGTACAGCGCGATCTGCCAGAAAAACCACAATCATGATATAGTTCCATTATCCGCCAATATCCCTATTAAGTTTCAGCGGAATCGACTTTCAAAATTCGGAGATTTGAAGGTTTAGAAGACAACACCCACCCCAGAAATTAAGCTTATGAATTTATTCATGGGCAAGGGTCCTGCGTCACCTTAATTGTCGCTTGGGTGATCCGTCACCCATCCGATTTTGAGCCCCGGCCGTCAGGGCTCCATTTCTATTTTATCTTTTTCTCCTTTTGGAGAGTTATCTTGCGGGTCGTCGACCTCGGTCGCCCATCCGCTTTTGGGCCCCGGCCGTCAGGGCTCCATTTTTTCTTTCTTTGCTGTTTTCGGTTTTTTGCTTCTTTTCTTGCTATTTTCTTACCAATTGTGTACATTTAATTAATTACATTTTTACATTAATTACATTTTTATTTATTTAGTTTATTTAGGAGTGCCAAAAGTGCACTCATTTGGCGTACCAAAAGGTGCGTTTAATTTAATAGTTTAAATTTATTTAATCTTGTAGTGCCAAAAGCGCACTCATTTGGCGTACCAAAAGTACGTTTAATTTAATAGTTTATTTAGCAGTGCCAAAAGTGCACTTAATTGTTAATAGCGTATTTCTTAGTAGTGCCAAAGTGCACATAAATTGTTTAAACTTTACTTAAATTTGTGGGTTATACCAATATAATCCTTTAAATTAATTTAACTTATTTTTGTAATTTATTTAAGGGGTGCCAAAAGTGCACCTTAATTTTTTGTCTTTACCTAATTTGTGGATTGTACCAATGTATAATCCTTTGTTTTAATTTAAGTTCACTTGTAGTGCCAAAAGTGCACTAAATTGCACAATTCTTGTTTTTTTCTTGTGCCAATAGTGCACATTTAATATTTATCTTGGGACTGTACAAAAGTATAGTCCTTTTGTTTAATAGTAATTTATTTTTCTTGAGTGCCAAAGTGCACTTTAATTGTATTTGTTTAGTGCCAAAAGTGCACTTAAATTATCTTCAGGATGGTCTTTAAAAAGACCGTCAACATTCAAATTGGCCGCAAACTCTCTGGCAAGTCCAGAGATGAGATTCTTGCGGAGGTTTTGAATACCTTCCGTACCCTCAACGTTGTTGCGGTCCAGCAAGGTTTTGAGGTGATCAGAGTCACTTTCACCGATGAGGTGTCCGCGGGGCGTGTCCTCCAGTGCGACAACGTCAAGCTCTTTGGCATTTCTTGTCGCATTCAGGACAGTGGCCCCCTTCCTACCATGATCCATCTTTTCGACTATCCCTTCGAGGCCAGTGATAATTGTATCAAGGGGTATTTCAATTGTTTTGGCGAGGTTAAAAGCATCCGATGCCAAAAATACCTCACCAACCAATCTGTCTTCACAGGCACTCGTCTTATTAGCATGGTAATGAAGCGGGCCCCAAATCGTACCGTGACAATCGACAACATCATCTGTCGCACATGGTACAAGGGCCAACCTATTGAGTGCAATATCTGCGGAATGGAGGGACATATGTCCAGGTCTTGTCCGAACATGGACAAGTGTCGTCTTTGTGGCCAACATGGTCACTTTGCACGTGCCTGCACCACCCCATGGAATCGGGCCCCTTCTGTTCCGGCTCCTGTTGATCCCGTGGGTACTGATGAGGCTGTTAGCGAGGCCCAGACATCTGCCGAAACTCCCCTTACCGCTCGCTCTTCCGTGATTATGGAAGCTGTTTCGGGAGAGCCCATTGAGGAAGAGGAGATCTTCCAGGATGCTTCTGAGCATTCGGACTCGATTGAAGAGTTTACCTCTTCGGCCTCTGACGCACCATCTCAGGCAAGTCAGAGCATTCTTCGGGAGCTCCCCCCTACACGAGCCCATGAGCCTCCTCTTGCCGAGGAGCCTCCTAGTGTTCTTGTCGTTTCCCAAAGCGCACCGGCATTTTTACAATTTTCATCATCAAATTTCTCTACATTCCAGCAATCATTTTCAAAAACTTGATGATCAAACTCCTTTACATTTTACAACCATTTTAACAATTTTGATCATCAAATTCCTCCACATTCCTGCAATCATTTTCACAATTTTGACCAACAAATTCCTCTACATTTTCGCAACCATTTTTCACAATTTTGATCATCAACTTCCTTTACATTTCTGCAACCATTTTCTCAATTTTGATCATCATAGTCCTTTAAATTTCCGCTACCATTATCACAATTTGGAACATCAAATCCCTCAACATTCTGACAACCACTTTCACAACTTGGATAATCAAATCTCTTTACATTTCCGCAACCATTTTAACAATTTTGATCATCAAATTCCTTTACATTCCCGCAACCATTTTCACAATTTTGATCACCAAATCCCTGCATCACCAAATTCCTCCACATTCTGACAACCATTTTTACAACTTGGATAATGAAATTCATTTACATTTCCACAATCATTTTCACAATTTTGATCATCAAATTACCCTACAATCCTGCAACCATTTTCACAATATTCATCATCAAATTTCTCTACATTCATGCAATCATTTTCACCATTAAGATTATCAAATTCATCCAAATTCCCAAAACCATTTGCACCATATATATTTAGGCTCCCAGTTTCACACTTCCTGTAAGTGCGGTAGTGGGGGTCATATAGCAAATGGTTGCCATGTTCTACGATAATTTAACTGTGAGGAAGTTGGCCATCATATGGAGAACTGAGAATTATTTGCTTCAAATCTGGCCACACATCTTTACTTTGCCTGTATTTCAAATTTAGTGCTAATGGAAACTTCGTGACGTGCCACCTTATTCTCAAGGAGCCTCAAAGCCACTATCTGCTCAAGAAAGAGTCGCACTGCTGAGCAAGTTGATCCCGTCCCTTTTGCGTGCTTTAAAGGAAAGAAGAAAAGAAAAGGCCAAGAGAGAGAAGGAGAAACGTGAAAAGAAGTGAGATAAAGATCAAGCAAGGTAAGCTGTGGGAGAACCAAACCAGTTAATTTAGAGTGCGAATGTAGAATTTTTCTCATGCAGACGCTGCTACGAATGCAAAGGCTAGTACAAATGAGGACAAAATGAAAGCGAAGGCATAGGCAAAAACCAAGAAAGATGCAGAATTGAAGGCCAGCCAAGAAGGACAAAGAAAGGAAAGAGGAGGAGTTGGAGCAAAAGGAGAAAGAAAAGCAAGAGCGGAAAGAGCAGGAATGAAAAGAAAAAGCAAGCAAAGAAAAGGGAAGTACTAAGAAATACAAGATATTACCACGATCGTTAAGCATCAATTTCAATATTTTCAATAATTATGATGGTAAGAATCCCATCATTAAATGTACAAGGCATTAATTTGGGAGTGCGACTATTTGCCGGCCTCCTGACCACTCTGACAGACATTGAGCATGAAGAGAGGATTCAGATGTATCAGATGGAGAATGATGGCAAGTGGTTAAGAGTCGGCAAAAGTATAAGTATCATAGAAGTAGGAGTAATCATTAATGACAAACACCATGCTTTTACCTATTTCCCCACCTAAATTTCACTAAAGATTCATTATTAAATGTCCAGTTTGCCAGTGTTTCTTTCTCTGCAGGCAGGCACACACAGGGAGGTACAGACAGAGAGAACAGATAAGATGACACCACAGCAAGGAAAGGAACACGGCCCACAAAGCACTACCACAAGAATGTAGGGGTAAGGTGAGTTTTTCCATCGACGGGCCCCCAAAAATGGTTTATACTTACCTGATGCGGGAAACCAAATCAGTAGTATCAGTCGCTACCCTTTGACGTCTTGCGAGATCCATAGGATTGTGGTACGTACTCAAGTATCTTCACCAGTGGTATATATTCTTCTCAAGCTTCGGCGGGTAAGTTGTGCTGCAAAATTATCTCTGTGCTGACCCTCCCAGGGACTTATGCTTGGCTCTTAGCCATAACCTGGGGTAAGGCACGTCTATCCACCGGAGCTCTTCTTCGGGTGGGTTGCTGCGGCGCCCATCCATTTTTGTGCTCCTTCTTTTGCCTTGCATTTGGCCTGGCAACTGTCGTTTGGGCAACTAGTCACCCATCCGGCTTTTGACGCCATTTGGTCGGGCTTTTTGTCCTTCCAATTTTGTTGCGTGTGCGACCTTATCCCCCGCCCATTTTCTCTCATTCTTTGCTGTTTGCGGGGTTTTTCCTTCTTTTCCGAATAGTGCGGATATTTAGTTATTGTGCCAAGCGCAATTTATTTATAATTGTAGGGGTTTTCTGCCCATCCACTTTTTCAGCGTTTTACTGTTTGGTGTGACCCGTCACCCATCCAGTTTGGTTCCATTTTTCGCCGCGTGTTCCTGCGTGGTGACTTTGTCACCCATCCGGCTTTTTCTTCTTTGCTGAACAATAGTGTTTAATTTATAGTGTAAATTGTACCAAAGTACAATTTACTTGGATCCTCTCCTTACGAGTGGCTCCTTTTCGCTTTTTCGTGTTTTTTCGCGTGTTTGTGCCATTTTCGGGGCACCTTTTTCTTCGTGCTTTTCGCCTTTGCGTGTCTTCATCATAATGCTGTCTAAAACAATTATCATCCAGTTTGGCAGAGGACTGAACAGCTTTAGAAATGGCGACACCATCTTAAAAGAACTAATGGAGGCCTTCGATGGTACCATTGTGTCAGCTCAATTTTTGTATGACTCTATCCGTGTCACTTTCTCCTCCGAGGAGAGAGAAAGGAAGCCATAAAGCTTGAGGGGATTCATATCCTCCGCAAGTACTGCCAAATTCAGGGGGGTGGCCCACCCACCACGATGGTTCATCTGTTCGATTATCCGTTTGAATTTGGCGACCATCACATCGAAGACGTCCTTTCCGACTATGGTGAGGTTAAAAGCGTCCGTTTCCAACATTTCATCGGTTTCGAAGACGTCTATACGGGAACCCGTCTGGTTCGTATGGTCCTCCATCCGGACCGTGAGCCACCTCGTTTTATCAACATTGATGGCTTCATTTGTAGACTTTGGTATCGTGGTCAACCCCTTATTTGCAACAGGTGCAATAAGGAGGGACACAAAGCTGTGGCCTGCCCTTTAAAGGACTGCTGTCGTATTTGTCACAAGGAAGGGCATTTCGCCCGTAACTGTCCGGATCCATGGAGGAAGGAGACTAATGAGGAGCAACCCCCTGAAAATTCTGGAGGTCCCTCTGATCCCCTGAAAACCAACCCTCCGAAAATCTTGCCTCTATGGAAGAGTTGGAACGCGAACCTAATGTGCCTAATCGTAATAGTGAGAAAGGGGCCGAAAGTGCCCCCTCAGTATCTAACAATGTGGCCAAAAGTGCCCCTCCAGTATCTAAAAATGTAAATAGTGTTCGTTCCGAGAAAGGAACCAAAAGTGTTCCCTCGGGAAAGGTAGCTAGTGCTGAGAAAGGGGCCAAAAGTGTCCCCTCAGCGTCTAACACTAATGTGGCCAAAAGTGCCCCTCCAGTAACTAAAAATGTAAATAGTGTTCGTTCCGAGAAAGGAACCAAAAGTGTTCCCTCGGAAAAGGTAGCTAGTGCTGAGAAAGGGGCCAAAAGTGTCCCCTCGGCGTCTAACACTAATGTAAATAGTGTTCGTTCCGAGAAAGGAACCAAAAGTGTTCCCTCGGAAAAGGTAGCTAGTGCTGGGAAAGGGGCCAAAAGTGTCCCCTCGGCGTCTAACACTAATGTAAATAGTGTTCGTTCCGAGAAAGGAACCAAAAGTGTTCCCTCGGAAAAGGTAGCTAGTGCTGGGAAAGGGGCCAAAAGTGTCCCCTCGGCTTCTAACACTAATGATAGCGAGTGCAATGTCTCGGGAAAGGGGGCTGAATGTGCCTCTCCCGAACTCTCCACGATTGATAGCCAGGAATTTGTCTTTGGGCAATGTACACCATCCATGATGGATTCCCAGCCCCCCCCCCCCCGCAGACGGAGCAACCTCCGAAACCACCCAGGGCCCGTGCTCCTGCGCGGAGAGCCAGGTTGTCAACCAGATTAGCCAAGTCTTTAAATGCTCTGGCCCGAGGCGTTTCGCAACGTTCTCGTTCGAGATCCCCTCCGGGCCAGGAGAATGATTCGTCAAAGGTAGCAGATTCTGACTCTTCCGTTGAATAGTGTTGTTGGTCTCCTCTTTCACCTCCAAAATGGCTCTTTCTTTGATATCCATCAATGTCAACGGACTCAGGTCTGCCTTTTTGCAATGGCTCTCTCATCTTTCAGTATCGATTGTCTGTCTTCAGGAATGTCATATTTTGTCCTCTGATGAAGCTATAAATTGGTTTTCATCTTTTGGTTTTCAATCCGTTGTTTCGCCTGGTTCCAATCATTCTTGCGGGGTGGTCATCCTCTACCGCCCTATTTTTACCTTGCTTAACTCTTCTACGGACTCCGATGGCCGTTTTGCCTTGGCCGAGCTCAGCCTCCATGACCGTGTTTTCCGCGTTGTTTGTCTCTACGCTCCAAACAGGAATCCTTCCCGTGATGCATTCTTTTCTTTTTGCCAGTCCCAAATTGATCTCTCCATGCCCACTGTGGTGTGTGGGGATTTCAATACTGTCCTTGACCGATCTCTGGATCGCCGTGGTTCTTGTGTTGCTGATGCCTCTCGAGAAAGTTCCTGTTGTATCCGCCTTACTCGAAGATTGCTGTGTTGTTGACATCTGGCGCTATCTACACCCTTCGGACATCCGTTTCACGTGGGATAAGCCTGACGGTTCAATCTCCTCTCGTATAGACCTTGTCGGTTGTCCCATTTCTTGGGTGCCTTTTGTCTCTCTTTGTGACATCTTAGTGTGTCCTTACTCCGATCATTCGGCCGTTTTCCTCAAATGGACTATCCCTGAATCCATGCAGCGTGGTCCCTGGGCGCTGGAAGTTAAATGTTTCCTTACTATCTGACGACATTTTTGTTGATCTTGTTACCCGCTTCTGGAACGGCTGGCGTTGTCGTAAACGTCGATTTGCCTCCCTCACCGAATGGTGGGACGCTGGCAAGAGCAAGATCAAATGCCTTGCTATCCGTTTCAGCTCTGAGAAATCTAAGCAGCGTAACATGGAGCGGGATCTGCTCACAAGGCTGCTTGACCATCTCAAGGCTAAAATTGACATTGGTGGTACTTCTTTTCTTGATGTTTATTTATCTGTTCAATCCCAGCTCTCTAAGTTGGATGCGGCGGCCGCTCGCGGTGCCCAAATTCGTTCCCGTGTCAAGTGGGCTGAAGAGGGAGAGACCTCCTCCTCCTACTTCTATAGGTTGGAGAAGAAGCGATCCATTGAGAACTGGTTCGCTGCCATTGAGGATGACAATGGCAACATTGTTACCTCTTTGGATGACATCTGTGAATCCTGGGTCTCCTTCTACTCGTCGCTTTTTGAAGCCTGCCCGGTTGATTTGACCACTCAGGACTCTTTGCTCGATGAGACCTCTCATACCATCCCGTCTGATTTTGAGCCTGTTTGTGAAGGTCTCCTGTCACCTGAGGAAGTTCTTATTGCTCTGAACGGTATGGCTTCCAACAAATCGCCGGGAACCGATGGTCTTCCGGCCGAGTTCTATTGCAAATTTTGGAACATTCTTGGTCAGGACTTGGTTGATGTCTTCAACTTCTCCTACTCTACTGGCTTGCTGTCTGAGTCTCAAAGGATTGGGCTGATCTCCCTTTCCTTCAAAAAAGGTTCTCGTCTTGAGCGCAAAAATTGGCGCCCTATTTCCTTACTGAACGTGGATTATAAATTGTGTACTCGCTCAATTGCTGGCCGACTTCTGAAAGTTCTTCATTTCGTCGTTGCTCCTGACCAAACATGTGGAGTCCAGGTCGCTTCATCGGAGAAAATGTCTCTTTTCTCTGTGATGTTTCGACTCTTGCTGCGGAGCTAAACCTTCCCCTAGCCATTCTTTCTCTTGATCAAGAGAAAGCGTTCGATAGAGTTGACTGGGTCTTTTTGCTCAAAACCATCTCCGTTATGGGTTTTTGGCCCTCTTTTCTGAAATGGATTAAATTATTTTACTCGGACATCAAGTCTGCTGTCCTGTACAACGGTTATTGTTCTCCTTCTTTTATCTTGTCTCGTGGAGTTAGGCAGGGTTGTCCCCTGTCTCCTCTACTGTACATTCTCACCATGGAGGTCTTGGCTGTTAACATCCGCAATAACCCAGTCATCAAGGGTCTGTCTCTTCCCGGCATCCCAACATCTCTGCCGGTTCTTTCACTGTACGCCAACGACACTTCGGTTGTGGTTTCTACTGACGCAAGCATCGTCGCGGTTTTTGATACTTACGACACTTTTGAAAAGGGCACCGGTTCGAAGTTGAATCTCTCCAAATGCGAAGGCCTCTGGCTCGGCGCTTGGCGAAATCGGGTAGATTGTCCCGTTGCAATACGTTGGACGTCCGATAAAGTTAAAATTCTTGGTATTTACATTGGCTTTGGTGACTTACAAGAGTGCAACTGGCGGTCTCGTATCGACGCGGTTGACAATTGTTTGGCATCTTGGAGGCATCGCTCTCTCTCTTATCAGGGAAAGGCCCTTGTCATCAACAGCCTGGCTTTGTCCAGGATATGGTACGTTGCCTCGCTCGTCCATATGCCTGTCTGGGTTTTAAAGGAGCTTAATTCGCTCACTTTCAAATTCTTCTGGAACGGCAAAAAGGATCTGGTGGCTCGACGATGTGTGACTCAGCCCACTGACTACGGTGGTTTTAAAGTGGTCAATATCTTGCTTAAAGTCTCTGCCCTTCTGCTACAGTGGGTGAGGAGATGGTTCTCGGCTCATGGCGCCTGGGTTTCCCTCCTTACTTATTGGTGCTTCGACAGGTTTGGTACAGACCCTCTTTCTGTCTTGACTGATCCCCATGCTTTTGTACTCTCCCGGCTTCCCCCATTCTACCTGGCTTTCTTCAAAGCCTGGCGTTTGGCTGGTGGCGGTTTTCTGCAGAATCTTAATAGTTTTGCTATCGGCACTGGTTCTGATCATGTCTCTCCGGTCGCCTCCACTACTTGTAAGTCTGTGTACGATTTTTTGTTGTCCCGGGATTACGTTCCTCCCCACTGCATTGCCAAATTCCAACCTGTCTTTGATGACCTATATTGGACTTCAACATAGCGTCAGCTTTCCAGTCTTCCTCTGGATCGTAAAACCACAGATTTCGGTTGGAAGGTAGCTCACGGTGTTCCATACACGGCAGAACGACTCATTTCCTTTGGGTACGACATCCCATCGTCTTGTTTCTGTGGACATCAGATGGAGTCCTTAGACCATCTCCTCTTCTCTTGTCCCCTTGCCCAGAGCGGAATTAGTTGGATCCAATCACTGCTATTTCAAGCCTCACCCGTCTGTCCGTCTATTGGTCTTCGTCATGTTCGGTTTGGTTTCAGCCCCGATGAATTGCTGTGTCCCCCGTATATTCGTCTATTTGCTGAATGCCTGTAAGTACCTTGTGTGGTGTCAACGAAACGACCTTCGTTTCCGTAATGCCCACCCTAGTGCCATTGGCCTTATTAGTACCCTCAAGACCCGTGTGCGTTTTTATCTTCCACTGTATGTTAAGCGTTTTCGCTCTCGTCGTCGTCAACGCTGGTTCAATCGTCAATGGGGAGGAAACGGTGTCATCTGTACCGTCAGACTCCAAGCTTATTCTCCACATATAAGCTCTCTAACTTGCTGACGTTGTCCTAGGCTCGATTACCAGCCGCTGTTCGGGAAAATGAGCCCACGCTCATCCCCCGAAGGCACGGCTGGAGTCGTGAGCTTGGCATTGTTAATTTCCACCAATGAGAAACGTGCCTGCACGAATCGAGCAGGCATAAATTATCTTTCACGGATGCAAAGCAGTTGTTTGGGCCGGCGTTCGATCGTCTTCAAGAGACATTTAGCCTTGAAACTCTTGAAGATATATGCAATAGGAATCATTAATGTCAATTAATGGGCATGATGTCTTTGTAATTCAACCGACAGGATGGATTTTTCATCCGCACCAAGGAAATACATCACGGAAAGTTCGCGCTAAGCCGGGGAGCGAAGCCACCACAACCGCACAAGGCAACTAATGAGATCCATTTGGACATTCTACATGTACTATACAATTCATAAAACAGTCCGGTAAACTTGTGTGATGAATTTTATCTGGGATTTGATGTAAAATCGTGTGGTGCCAGAACGCGACGTCTCTGGCGAAATTGCATCAAAACATTGTTTCTTGTCACGCATTGGTCATGTTACATCTTGTAATATTTTTCATCCCGGGTTTTCAGTCATAGCTTTACAATAAAGGCGAGAAATCAACATCATTCGCGGAATATTTCTGATCAGATCCTTTTCTTTCGAAAATATAAGAGATAATAGAAAATAAATGAATGTCACGAGCCAGAGTAGCGTTACATAAATTACTTTTTCTGATTACGTCACAGACACGGCTGTTCGCTCACGCGTCCAGCCGTTCTTCTCGGGGAGGAACAAGACCGGACTCGAGATAGCGGCGGAAATCGAGCCTAACGTTGTCCTAATCTGGGCGTTTTGTCTCTGGCAGCTTTCTGTCAGCACTTGGTCCTAATCTGGACGGTCTTATTCATCATCACCCCCCCAAACCTGGTCGCCTTCATTGGTAGTACTTGGTTGGGTGAGGTTGGGTCCTAATCTGTTTCGGATATTTTTGTCATGTATCATGTCCCTTGATCTCTTGTGTTGATGGTCTCCTTCATTGGTGTACTGCACAGAGATGGCGTTTTTGTCATGTCTAGTTTGTGCTTGTCCCTTGACCTCTTGTGCTGGGTCTCCTTAGTTGGTGTACTGCACAGTGGTGGCGTTTTTGTCAGGTTCAGTTGGTATGGGTCGGGTGTAATTTTTTTCAGTTTTTGGGTGAGGCGGGGTTCGATTCCCCGGCATAGTTGGCGAGCTGGCTACGTTTAGTAGGGGCTCCCTCTCCCGAGGTGGTATGAGATACGTTTGGATTGCACACCCCTCCATCGTTCTCATGTTATGGGTGACGGGCATTGCACTACGCCTGTCATACCGCCTTAAATACAAAAAAACTTACCTGACGCGGGCAACCAAATCGGTAGGGATCTGTCGCTGTCCTTTGTGGTTTTGCGAGTTTCATAGGATTGTGGTACGTGGTATCTTCTTCTCAAGCTTCGGTGGCTTTAATCATCTTTAAGTGCTGACCCTCCCAGGGACTCATGCGTGGCTCTTGCCATAACCTGGGGTAGGCACAACTTTCCACCGAGCTCTTCTTCTGGTGGGTTGCTTAGGCGCCCATCCAGGGCTCTTCTTCTTAATTGTCGCTTGGGTGATCCGTCACCCATCCGATTTTGAGCCCCGGCCGTCAGGGCTCCATTTCTATTTTATCTTTTTCTCCTTTTGGAGAGTTATCTTGCGGGTCGTCGACCTCGGTCGCCCATCCGCTTTTGGGCCCCGGCCGTCAGGGCTCCATTTTTAGCTCAGGATGAGCTTATCGTTATGGTTTGGAAAAATTTGTTAGTTTATAGGTGTTTATAGGTGTTTATAGGTGTAAACTTTTCTTGGTAATTCCGCTGACCAGTGCATAATGCTTGAAAAATCACAACACTAAACAACATTGCGGGCGCAATATTTGGTAGTTATTGGGGGTCGGGTGGGTCGGGGGTAGTAGCCCGATCGCACAGCGAAAAAAATGGCGGATTGTTTCCGATTTTCAGGACGGTATCTCTATTTCTCTCGTCTTATACATTTAAAGATAGACCTTTTTAGGAGTTCCGATGCCAACAAACGGATAAATTCTGCAATTCCTTCGTTCCTCGGTTTGAGAAATGCTTCTGTCACGAATTTACATCATGTTGTACATCGACAAAATTTGGAGATGAATCAAGGAGTTTATACAACTTCACTGAAGCACCGACGGTTCCAGCAGGGAATATTTTAGGAATGATCGATCGATAGCTTAAACTTAAACAGGTATTTGAATAAGCTTAAATATTTTGGCTGCAAAACCTTTTTGCTTGTTATTGTGTAGACCTGAAGTTTATTCATAGTTTCCGTGTAGAAAAGCAGGCTTCATCTGAGGCTTGTGTTTATAATAGCACATATTATTTTAAATTTCTCTGATGGATTTTTCTACTATAGTTTTATTAAGTTATAATTTGCCCAAGGTGGGGGAGTTTGATCCGATTTGAAATACAAGTAGAACAATCAAAATGTTTTGATCCCTGTGCTTCTCAGTTTACATGTAATATGGACACTTGCACTTGTTTTAGTTCAGGATGAGCTTATTGTATATAAAAGACAAAGGATTCATTATCTCTGTTTCAAGTACTTATCAACTGAACGTAATATTTCTACTAAGAAGCCTACATGCACCTTCACATCTAAAGCCTGGTTTTCGCTTGGCACACAAGCACAAGTGCAAGAGTCTGTATAAACTGACAAGCTCAAGGAAAAAAACATTTTGATTGTCCTGCTAATGCACGTAACTGTGTTTCTCAGTGTTTGTATGGACTCCAGCCTTTAATGCTACTCTCCTTCATCTTCAGACTTTATGCTATAAAATTAATTATTAAATGAACAAGTTAGAGTCCGACTACTGTAACCGGGGCCACCCAGACAATCACAGGGCAGAATGGGAAGAATACATTCCAACATGTTCGATTTGAGCCAATTAAAAGTCAAGTACAGAACAATGAAATTTCAACTTTAAAAGTTTAAACTTGTTCACTTGTGAAACTTATGATGGATGCGTTGACTTTTGATTGGTTAACTTTGTCTGGGTGGCCCTGGTTACACAGTAGTCGGACTGTAAAATGTAATGAACCTACCACTGTTAAGCCAGAGGGAGGGGTAGGGGGCATATGTGGGGCATTAAATGTCATGTACCTACCACTGTTAAGCCCGAGGGAGGGGGCATATGTGGGGCAATTAACTTTTCAGAATAATTTTTTGACAAAATCTCTACCCTAGGACCCCCACAATGGGTCAAATCAGATTCCCCAATGGGCACATTATATATTACAGTCAAACCCCAGTGGCCACTTAATAGGGTTTGACTGTTGTGTATTTATAAATCATTTTGATTGTCATATCTTCAAATTGCCAGGGGTGGAGATGGTAATGGAGACCAGCTAACAGTTAAAATTTTGACCAATCAGCTATCAGTTAACCCCCATCAGGACCCTTTATGAACTACACACTATTGTTGTTCTAAAGAGGGAAACTTATAAAACATTTAACTGTTGTAAATCACTATTGACTCGTGGTACAAAATATGTCAAATAACTCCTTGCCCAGATAACATAACCATAGGAATATGTATCCCCATGTTTCACAGACAAGAGTCATATGCATTCAATTAATGTCAAAATATCAAATACATTCCCGAGCTGGCTCACAAGTGCCTTTAATTCTACTATAGTTATATTAAGTTATATTGTATGAATAAATTCCCTTTTCATCTAAATCAGTCTATAAACACAAAACATTCATTTCATTACCTCTGTTACACATACTTATGAACTGTAGGTTAATATTTCTACTAAGAAGCCTACATGCACCTTCACATCTAAAACCTAGTTTTTATTTGGCACACAAATGCAAGCATCCATATTACATGTAAACTGAGAAGCACAGGGATCAAAACATTTTGATTGTTCTACTTACATTTCAAATCGGATCAAACTCCCCAGGGTCGCTGGGTCTGTGAATCCAGCGACCCACCTTGGGCAAATTATATACCTATAAGTATACTTTGTTTTGTATTTATAAATAATTGAGCAATGGAGATCAAATTCCCTGTATATGCCCAGCCTGCCCCCTACCCTTCATTGATAGGTGCATATTTACATAAATACCAGAGTCAAACCAGCAGAACTTTAAAATAATACTCATCAATAATTATTTCAATGTTATTGTGTTTTGGTATGCAATAGTGGAAACTGTATCAAAATAATCTCCTTTTGTCAGATTTGGCCTGGAATCCCCATTTCTCATACCTCATAATAAGGCTTTTCACAGGGAAGGGCCAACAACTGCATTCAATGAATGTCATTAATAACAATTACATCCTGAGCTGGCTCATGGAGCCTTTGATTTCTTTCTTTGCTGTTTTCGGTTTTTTGCTTCTTTTCTTGCTATTTTCTTACCAATTGTGTACATTGTGTGATCCTTTAATTTATTTATTTAGTTTATTTAGGAGTGCCAAAAGTGCACTCATTTGGCGTACCAAAAGGTGCGTTTAATTTAATAGTTTAAATTTATTTAATCTTGTAGTGCCAAAAGCGCACTCATTTGGCGTACCAAAAGTACGTTTAATTTAATAGTTTATTTAGCAGTGCCAAAAGTGCACTTAATTGTTAACAGCGTATTTCTTAGTAGTGCCAAAGTGCACATAAATTGTTTAAACTTTACTTAAATTTGTTGGTTATACCAATATAATCCTTTAAATTAATTTAACTTATTTTTGTAATTTATTTAAGGGGTGCCAAAAGTGCACCTTAATTTTTTGTCTTTACCTAATTTGTGGATTGTACCTATAATCCTTTGTTTTAATTTAAGATCACTTGTAGTGCCAAAAGTGCACTAAATTGCATAATTCTTGTTTTTTTCTTGTGCCAATAGTGCACATTTAATATTTATCTTGGGACTGTACAAAAGTATAGTCCTTTTGTTTAATAGTAATTTATTTTTCTTGAGTGCCAAAGTGCACTTTAATTGTATTTGTTTAGTGCCAAAAGTGCACTTAAATTATCTTCAGGATAGTCTTTAAAAAGACCGTCAACATTCAAATTGGCCGCAAGCTCTCTGGCAAGTCCAGAGATGAGATTCTTGCGGAGGTTTTGAATACCTTCCGTACCCTCAACATTGTTGCGGTCCAGCAAGGTTTTGAGGTGATCAGAGTCACTTTCGCCGATGAGGTGTCCGCGGGGCGTGTCCTCCAGTGCGACAACGTCAAGCTCTTTGGCATTTCTTGTCGCATTCAGGACAGTGGCCCACCTCCTACCATGATCCATCTTTTCGACTATCCCTTCGAGGCCAGTGATAATTGTATCAAGGGGTATTTCAATTGTTTTGGTGAGGTTAAAAGCATTCGATGCCAAAAATACCTCACCAACCAATCTGTCTTCACAGGCACTCGTCTTATTAGCATGGTAATGAAGCGGGCCCCAAATCGTACCGTGACAATCGACAACATCATCTGTCGCACATGGTACAAGGGCCAACCTATTGAGTGCAATATCTGCGGAATGGAGGGACATATGTCCAGGTCTTGTCCGAACAAGGACAAGTGTCGTCTTTGTGGCCAACATGGTCACTTTGCACGTGCCTGCACCACCCCATGGAATCGGGCCCCCTCTGTTCCGGCTCCTGTTGATCCCGTGGGTACTGATGAGGCTGTTAGCGAGGCCCAGACATCTGCCGAAACTCCCGTTACCACTCGCTCTTCCGTGATTATGGAAGCTGTTTCGGGAGAGCCCATTGAGGAAGAGGAGATCTTCCAGGATGCTTCTGAGCATTCGGACTCGATTGAAGAGTTTACCTCTTCGGCCTCTGACGCACCATCTCAGGCAAGTCAGAGCATTCTTCGGGAGCTCCCCCCTACACGAGCCCATGAGCCTCCTCTTGCCGAGGAGCCTCCTAGTGTTCTTGTCGTTTCCCAAAGCGCACCGGCATTTTTACAATTTTCATCATCAAATTTCTCTACATTCCAGCAATCATTTTCAAAAACTTGATGATCAAACTCCTTTACATTTTACAACCATTTTAACAATTTTGATCATCAAATTCCTCCACATTCCTGCAATCATTTTCACACTTTTGACCAACAAATTCCTCTACATTTTCGCAACCATTTTTTCACAATTTTGATCATCAACTTCCTTTACATTTCTGCAACCATTTTCTTAATTTTGATCATCATAGTCCTTTAAATTTCCGCTACCATTATCACAATTTGGAACATCAAATCCCTCAACATTCTGACAACCACTTTCACAACTTGGATAATCAAATCTCTTTACATTTCCGCAACCATTTTAACAATTTTGATCATCAAATTCCTTTACATTCCCGCAACCATTTTCACAATTTTGATCACCAAATCCCTGCATCACCAAATTCCTCCACATTCTGACAACCATTTTTACAACTTGGATAATGAAATTCATTTACATTTCCACAATCATTTTCACAATTTTGATCATCAAATTACCCTACAATCCTGCAACCATTTTCACAATATTCATCATCAAATTTCTCTACATTCATGCAATCATTTTCACCATTAAGATTATCAAATTCATCCAAATTCCCAAAACCATTTGCACCATATATATTTAGGCTCCCAGTTTCACACTTCCTGTAAGTGCGGTAGTGGGGGTCATATAGCAAATGGTTGCCATGTTCTACGATAATTTAACTGTGAGGAAGTTGGCCATCATATGGAGAACTGAGAATTATTTGCTTCAAATCTGGCCACACATCTTTACTTTGCCTGTATTTCAAATTTAGTGCTAATGGAAACTTCATGACGTGCCACCTTATTCTCAAGGAGCCTCAAAGCCACTATCTGCTCAAGAAAGAGTCGCACTGCTGAGCAAGTTGATCCCGTCCCTTTTGCGTGCTTTAAAGGAAAGAAGAAAAGAAAAGGCTAAGAGAGAGAAGGAGAAACGTGAAAAGAAGTGAGATAAAGATCAAGCAAGGTAAGCTGTGGGAGAACCAAACCAGTTAATTTAGAGTGCGAATGTAGAATTTTTCTCATGCAAACGCTGCTACGAATGCAAAGGCTAGTACAAATGAGGACAAAATGAAAGCGAAGGCATAGGCAAAAACCAAGAAAGATGCAGAATTGAAGGCCAGCCAAAAAGACAAAGAAAGGAAAGAGGAGGAGTTGGAGCAAAAGGAGAAAGAAAAGCAAGAGCGGAAAGAGCAGGAATGAAAAGAAAAAGCAAGCAAAGAAAAGGGAAGTACTAAGAAATACAAGATATTACCACGATCGTTAAGCATCAATTTCAATATTTTCAATAATTATGATGGTAAGAATCCCATCATTAAATGTACAAGGCATTAATTTGGGAGTGCGACTATTTGCCGGCCTCCTGACCACTCTGACAGACATTGAGCATGAAGAGAGGATTCAGATGTATCAGATGGAGAATGATGGCAAGTGGTTAAGAGTCGGCAAAAGTATAAGTATCATAGAAGTAGGAGTAATCATTAATGACTAACACCATGCTTTTACCTATTTCCCCACCTAAATGTCACTAAAGATTCATTATTAAATGTCCAGTTTGCCAGTGTTTCTTTCTCTGCAGGCAGGCACACACAGGGAGGTACAAACAGAGAGAACAGATAAGATGAAACCACAGCAAGGAAAGGAACACGGCCCACAAAGCACTACCACAAGAATGTAGGGGTAAGGTGAGTTTTTCCATCGACGGGCCCCATACTTACCTGACGCAGGTTTTTCCTGTTGGTAGTATCAGCTCCTATCCTTGTGGGATATTGTGGATTTGTGGATCTTCAAGCTTCTCAAGCATCGGATTGGTAAGTAAGGCTGCCAAATTTTCTATAACGCTGACCCTCCCAAGGACTAATGCTTGGCAATCTGTCATAACTTGGGGTAGGCGTTGCTTTTTACACCGAGCTCTTTTTCGGGTGGGTTCGCCCTTCCTTTCGAGCTCTTTCTTGTCGCTTGGGTGATCCGTCACCCACCCGATTTCGAGCCCCGGCCGTCAGGGCTCCGTTCTATTTTGTATATTTTTCTCCTTTTGGAGAGCTATCTTGCGAGTCGTCGACCTCGGTCGCCCATCCGTTTTTGGGTCCTGGCCGTCAGGGTCCATTTTTTTCTTTCTTTGCTGTTTTTCGGGTTTTTTGCTTCTTTCCTTGTTTTCTTGCTAATTGTACATTGCGTGATCCTTTAATTTATTTATTTAGTTTATTTAGGAGTGCCAAAAGTGCACTCATTTGGCGTACCAAAAGGTGCGTTTAATTTAATAGTTAAACGTTATTTAATCTTGTAGTGCCAAAAGCGCACTCATTTGGCGTACCAAACTACGTTTAATTTAATAGTGCCAAAAGTGCACTTAATTGTAGCTTATTTCTTAGTAGTGCCAATGTGCACATCAATTGTTTAAACTTTATTTAAATTTGTGGGTTATACCAAAGTATAATCCTTTAAATTAATTTAAACTTATTTTTGTAATTTATTTCTTAAGAGGTGCCCAAAAGTGCACCTTAATCATTTATAGTGCCAAAAGTGCACTTAATTGTATAATTCTTGGTTTTTTCCTGTGCCAAAAGTGCACTTAAATTATATTTAGTCTTTAGGATGGTCTTTAAAAAGACCATCAATATCCAAATTGGACGAAAGTTATCCGATAAGTCCCGCGATGAGATCTTAAAAGCGGTTCTTAGTTGTTTCACCACTTTCAAAGTCGTTGCGGTTCAGCAAGGCTTTGAAGTCATTCGGGTCACTTTCGCTGACGAGGAATCAGCAAGGCGTGTGCTCCAATGCACGGATATCAGAATCTGCGGATTAATGTGCCGCATCCAGGGCGGTGGACCCGCTGTCACCATTGCCCACCCTTTTGAGTCGGATGACTCCTTTGTGAGCAAAGTCTTTGCTGGCTATGGCGAAGTCAAGAGCATCCGGAAGCAGAAATATCTTTCCAACGATGCCGTCTACACCGGCACTCGCCTGGTCAGCCTCATCATGAAGCATACTCCACCTCGCATCGTTAATATTAACGGAATTCTTTGCCGAACGTGGTATAAAGGTCAGCCGGTTGTATGCAATGTATGCAATGTACAGGGACACAAGTCCAACTCTTGTCCTAACAAGGACAAATGTCGCCTGTGCGGGGCCTCTGGCCATTTCGCCCGCTCCTGTCCTACTCCATGGAGTCGCTCGGCCTCTTCCGGGGCGCAGCAGGCAAGTACTGCACAGCCCCCCACGGATGAGGCGCAGCCTGCTCCGCAGGATTCTCCTGGCCTCAATGCGTCTGACGCATCGCAGGCCCCCATCGATGCCCAGGCATCCGATGCTCCAGTGCCTGTCTCTTTGCAGGTGCAGATTGATGGTAGTTCCACTGAGGCGGATTCTCCTACCCGTGTGGTCACAGTCGTCCATGGCGCTGTGGAAGTCTCCAGTGATGCCCCTGCTCCTGATACTCCACAGGCCCCAGCTAGTCCAGAGGCTTCTGTCGCTGGAAGTGTGCCTGATACACCTCTGGTGCGGGCATCTGTCATTCAAGTGGTAGACCCCCCCCATGGAAGAGGTCTCTGAGTCTCCTCTCATTGAGGAATTTTCTAGTGCGGTTTCCGATTCTCCCCCCATTGTAGCCGTTGAGGAGGAGATCTTCCAAGATGCTTCCGAGTATTCAGAGGAAGAGCAATCGAATGCCAGTCAGAGCATTTTGAAAGGGGCTTCTAAACCGGATTCTTCCGATCGTTTGGAAGTCTCCAAGAGCCCAGTAGCTTCTACGCCACCTGAAGCTGCGGCGCAGTCAAACGCTGTCGATAATGGATCTATTGACGCTTGTGACTGCCCTATTGATAGTGTACACCCCAGACAGCCGGCGGCCGCCGAGAATCTTGGGGTCCCTGCACCTTCCGAGCCTGATTTCTCAATCCCGGATAGTGGGCAGTCGGCGCTTGACGCCGATGACGAAGAATCCATGGAGTTTTCCTCACAGTCCCTCAAGCGTAAAGCCCCTAAGGGAAATGATGCCGAGGGTGCCTCTGCCTCTCCCGAGGCGGTTCCCTCACGCCGCTCGCGGAATAAGCCGTACAAGCAAAAGAAATTTATTGGGCCGGCGGCGTCACAGACCGGTCTACCTGCTGCTCCCACCGGCCGCTGGCGTTGATTTTTTGTACCAAAGTACATCGCTCCATTTAATTATTTAGTATAAATTTTGTCTTAGTTACACCAAAGTGCAATTATTTTTCCATTATTTAATTGTATTTAATAGTTTAATTTCTTGGTTGTGTCAAAGTGCAACGTTTTTCTTCTTTAATTTATTTAAACAATTGTATTTAATAAGCGTTTGTACCAAAATACAACGCTCCATTCAATAATTTAGTTTTAATTGCACCAAAGTGCAATTTTTGTCTTTTTCCTTACTATTTAGTCTCAATTGCGTCAATGTGCAATTAGGTTGTTTAAATAATAAATTGTATTTGAGTGTTTGATTGCACCAAAGTGTAATCAAAATTTAATCGTTTTTCTTTCAAACTGTGCACAGTTTAATTTGTTTAACTTATTTAGTGTCGATTATACCACAGTATAATCGACTAAATTGTTATTTAACTTTTCTTTCTCTCTTGAGAGAGATTTTTCGTTCTTACGAGGCTTTTGACCCTCTTAAACTTCTTCGCCATGCGTCTTCCTGAGACTTTAAACATTCATATCGGCAAGAAGCTCTCTGGCAAAACCAAAGACGAGATCTGAGGACATCCTCCGTGTCTTTGGAAAAGCCAAATGTCTGGGCTGTCCAAGTCGGTTACGAAATTGTAAGGGTCACCTTTAAATCGGCCGATCAGTTCCGTGTTGCTAGGAAGAGAGATAGTGTTTATCTCTTTGGTCTCTGCTGCACTGTCTTGGGCGGTGGTCCCCAGACCACCATGGTGCACATTTTTGATTTTCCTTTGAGGCGAATGTAAATCAAATTCATTTACATTTCCGCAATCATTTTCACAATTTTGATCATCAAATTCCTTTACATTTCCGCAAGCATTTTTACAATTTTCATCATCAAATTTCTCTACATTCCAGCAATCATTTTCAAAAACTTGATGATCAAACTCCTTTACATTTTACAACCATTTTAAACAATTTTGATCATCAACTTCCTTTACATTTCTGCAACCATTTTTCTCAATTTTGATCATCAAAGTCCTTTAAATTTCCGCTACCATTATCACAATTTGGAACATCAAATCCCACAACATTCTGACAACCACTTTCACAACTTGGATAATCAAATCTCTTCACATTTCCGCAAACCATTTTAACAATTTTGATCATCAAATTCCTTTACATTCCCGCAACCATTTTCACAATTTTGATCACCAAATCCCTGCATCACCAAATTCCTCCACATTCTGACAACCACTTTCACAACTTGGATAATCAAATCTCTTCACATTTCCGCAACCATTTTAACAATTTTGATCATCAAATTCCTTTACATTCCCGCAACCATTTTCACAATTTTGATCACCAAATCCCTGCATCACCAAATTCCTCCACATTCTGACAACCATTTTTACAACTTGGATAATGAAATTCATTTACATTTCCACAATCATTTCACAATTTTGATCGTCAAATTACCCTACAATCCTGCAACCATTTTCACAATATTCATCATCAAATTTCTCTACATTCATGCAATCATTTTCACCATTAAGATCATCAAATTCATCCAAATTCCCAAAACCATTTGCACCATATATATTTAGGCTCCCAGTTTCACACTTCCTGTAAGTGCGGTAGTGGGGGTCATATAGCAAATGGTTGCCATGTTCTACGATAATTTAACTGTGAGGAAGTTGGCCATCATATGGAGAACTGAGAATTATTTGCTTCAAATCTGGCCACACATCTTTACTTTGCCTGTATTTCAAATTTAGTGCTAATGGAAACTTCATGACGTTCCACCTTATTCTCAAGGAGCCTCAAAGCCACTATCTGCTCAAGAAAGAGTCGCACTGCTGAGCAAGTTGATCCCGTCCCTTTTGCGTGCTTTAAAGGAAAGAAGAAAAGAAAAGGCTAAGAGAGAGAAGGAGAAACGTGAAAAGAAGTGAGATAAAGATCAAGCAAGGTAAGCTGTGGGAGAACCAAACCAGTTAATTTAGAGTGCGAATGTAGAATTTTTCTCATGCAAACGCTGCTACGAATGCAAAGGCTAGTACAAATGAGGACAAAATGAAAGCGAAGGCATAGGCAAAAACCAAGAAAGATGCAGAATTGAAGGCCAGCCAAGAAGGACAAAGAAAGGAAAGAGGAGGAGTTGGAGCAAAAGGAGAAAGAAAAGCAAGAGCGGAAAGAGCAGGAATGAAAAGAAAAAGCAAGCAAAGAAAGGGAAGTCCTAAGAAATACAAGATATTACCACGATCGTTAAGCATCAATTTCAATATTTTCAATAATTATCATGGTAAGAATCCCATCATTAAATGTACAAGGCATTAATTTGGGAGTGCGACTATTTGCCGGCCTCCTGACCACTCTGACAGACATTGAGCATGAAGAGAGGATTCAGATGTATCAGATGGAGAATGATGGCAAGTGGTTAAGAGTCGGCAAAAAGTATAAGTATCATAGAAGTAGGAGTAATCATTAATGACTAACACCATGCTTTTACCTATTTCCCCACCTAAATGTCACTAAAGATTCATTATTAAATGTCCAGTTTGCCAGTGTTTCTTTCTCTGCAGGCAGGCACACACAGGGAGGTACAAACAGAGAGAACAGATAAGATGAAACCACAGCAAGGAAAGGAACACGGCCCACAAAGCACTACCACAAGAATGTAGGGGTAAGGTGAGTTTTTCCATCGACGGGCCCCATACTTACCTGACGCAGGTTTTTCCTGGTTGGTAGTATCAGCTCCTATCCTTGTGGGATATTGTGGATTTGTGGATCTTCAAGCTTCTCAAGCATCGGATTGGTAAGTAAGGCTGCCAAATTTTCTATAACGCTGACCCTCCCAAGGACTAATGCTTGGCAATCTGTCATAACTTGGGGTAGGCGTTGCTTTTTACACCGAGCTCTTTTTCGGGTGGGTTCGCCCTTCCTTTCGAGCTCTTTCTTGTCGCTTGGGTGATCCGTCACCCACCCGATTTCGAGCCCCGGCCGTCAGGGCTCCGTTCTATTTTGTATATTTTTCTCCTTTTGGAGAGCTATCTTGCGAGTCGTCGACCTCGGTCGCCCATCCGTTTTTGGGTCCTGGCCGTCAGGGTCCATTTTTTCTTTCTTTGCTGTTTTTCGGTTTTTTGCTTCTTTCCTTGTTTTCTTGCTAATTGTACATTGCGTGATCCTTTAATTTATTTATTTAGTTTATTTAGGAGTGCCAAAAGTGCACTCATTTGGCGTACCAAAAGGTGCGTTTAATTTAATAGTGCCAAAAGTGCACTTAATTGTAGCTTATTTCTTAGTAGTGCCCAATGTGCACATCAATTGTTTAAACTTTATTTAAATTTGTGGGTTTATACCAAAGTATAATCCTTTAAATTAATTTAAACTTATTTTTGTAATTTATTTCTTAAGAGGTGCCAAAAGTGCACCCTTAATCATTTATAGTGCCAAAAGTGCACTTAATTGTATAATTCTTGGTTTTTTTTCCTGTGCCAAAAAGTGCACTTAAATTATATTTAGTCTTTAGGATGGTCTTTAAAAAGACCATCAATATCCAAATTGGACGAAAGTTATCCGATAAGTCCCGCGATGAGATCTTAAAAGCGGTTCTTAGTTGTTTCACCACTTTCAAAGTCGTTGCGGTTCAGCAAGGCTTTGAAGTCATTCGGGTCACTTTCGCTGACGAGGAATCAGCAAGGCGTGTGCTCCAATGCACGGATATCAGAATCTGCGGATTAATGTGCCGCATCCAGGGCGGTGGACCCGCTGTCACCATTGCCCACCCTTTTGAGTCGGATGACTCCTTTGTGAGCAAAGTCTTTGCTGGCTATGGCGAAGTCAAGAGCATCCGGAAGCAGAAATATCTTTCCAACGATGCCGTCTACACCGGCACTCGCCTGGTCAGCCTCATCATGAAGCATACTCCACCTCGCATCGTTAATATTAACGAAATTCTTTGCCGAACGTGGTATAAAGGTCAGTCCGGTTGTATGCAATGTATTGCAATGTACAGGGACACAAGTCCAACTCTTGTCCTAACAAGGACAAATGTCGCCTGTGCGGGGGCCTCTGGCCATTTCGCCCGCTCCTGTCCTACTCCATGGAGTCGCTCGGCCTCTTCCGGGGCGCAGCAGGCAAGTACTGCACAGCCCCCCACGGATGAGGCGCAGCCTGCTCCGCAGGATTCTCCTCGGCCTCAATGCGTCTGACGCATCGCAGGCCCCCATCGATGCCCAGGCATCCGATGCTCCAGTGCCTGTCTCTTTGCAGGTGCAGATTGATGGTAGTTCCACTGAGGCGGATTCTCCTACCCGTGTGGTCACAGTCGTCCATGGCGCTGTGGAAGTCTCCAGTGATGCCCCTGCTCTGATACTCCACAGGCCCCAGCTAGTCCAGAGGCTTCTGTCGCTGGAAGTGTGCCCGATACACCTCTGGTGCGGGCATCTGTCATTCAAGTGGTAGACCCCCCCATGGAAGAGGTCTCTGAGTCTCCTCTCATTGAGGAATTTTCTAGTGCGGTTTCCGATTCTCCCCCCATTGTAGCCGTTGAGGAGGAGATCTTCCAAGATGCTTCCGAGTATTCAGAGGAAGAGCCAATCGAATGCAGTCAGAGCATTTTGAAAGGGGCTTCTAAACCGGATTCTTCGATCGTTTGGAAGTCTCCAAGAGCCCAGTAGCTTCTACGCCACCTGAAGCTGCGGGCGCAGTCAAACGCTGTCGATAATGGATCTATTGACGCTTGTGACTGCCCTATTGATAGTGTACACCCCAGACAGCCGGCGGCCGCCGAGAATCTTGGGGTCCCTGCACCTTCCGAGCCTGATTTCTCAATCCCGGATAGTGTGCAGTCGGCGCTTGACGCCGATGACGAAGAATCCATGGAGTTTTCCTCACAGTCCCTCAAGCGTAAAGCCCCTAAGGGAAATGATGCCGAGGGTGCCTCTGCCTCTCCCGAGGCGGTTCCCTCACGCCGCTCGCGGAATAAGCCGTACAAGCAAAAGAAATTTATTGGGCCGGCGGCGTCACAGACCGGTCTACCTGCTGCTCCCACCGGCCGCTGGCGTTGATTTTTTGTACCAAAGTACATCGCTCCATTTAATTATTTAGTATAAATTTTGTCTTAGTTACACCAAAGTGCAATTATTTTTCCATTATTTAATTGTATTTAATAGTTAATTTCTTGGTTGTGTCAAAGTGCAACGTTTTTTCTTTAAATTTATTTAAACAATTGTATTTAATAAGCGTTTGTACCAAAGTACAACGCTCCATTCAATAATTTAGTTTTAATTGCACCAAAGTGCAATTTTTGTCTTTTTCCTTACTATTTAGTCTCAATTGCGTCAATGTGCAATTAGGTTGTTTAAATAATAAATTGTATTTGAGTGTTTGATTGCACCAAAGTGTAATCAAAATTTAATCGTTTTTCTTTCAACTGTGCACAGTTTAATTTGTTTAACTTATTTAGTGTCGATTATACCACAGTATAATCGACTAAATTGTTATTTAACTTTTCTTTCTCTCTTGAGAGAGATTTTTCGTTCTTACGAGGCTTTTGACCCTCTTAAACTTCTTCGCCATGCGTCTTCCTGAGACTTTAAACATTCATATCGGCAAGAAGCTCTCTGGCAAAACCAAAGACGAGATCTGTGAGGACATCCTCCGTGTCTTTGGAAAGCCAAATGTCTGGGCTGTCCAAGTCGGTTACGAAATTGTAAGGGTCACCTTTAAATCGGCCGATCAGTTCCGTGTTGCTAGGAAGAGAGATAGTGTTTATCTCTTTGGTCTCTGCTGCACTGTCTTGGGCGGTGGTCCCCAGACCACCATGGTGCACATTTTTGATTTTCCTTTTGAGGCGAATGTAAATCAAATTCATTTACATTTCCGCAATCATTTTCACAATTTTGATCATCAAATTCCTTTACATTTCCGCAAGCATTTTTACAATTTTCATCATCAAATTTCTCTACATTCCAGCAATCATTTTCAAAAACTTGATGATCAAACTCCTTTACATTTTACAACCATTTTAACAATTTTGATCATCAACTTCCTTTACATTTCTGCAACCATTTTCTCAATTTTGATCATCAAAGTCCTTTAAATTTCCGCTACCATTATCACAATTTGGAACATCAAATCCCACAACATTCTGACAACCACTTTCACAACTTGGATAATCAAATCTCTTCACATTTCCGCAACCATTTTAACAATTTTGATCATCAAATTCCTTTACATTCCCGCAACCATTTTCACAATTTTGATCACCAAATCCCTGCATCACCAAATTCCTCCACATTCTGACAACCACTTTCACAACTTGGATAATCAAATCTCTTCACATTTCCGCAACCATTTTAACAATTTTGATCATCAAATTCCTTTACATTCCCGCAACCATTTTCACAATTTTGATCACCAAATCCCTGCATCACAAATTCCTCCACATTCTGACAACCATTTTTACAACTTGGATAATGAAATTCATTTACATTTCCACAATCATTTTCACAATTTTGATCGTCAAATTACCCTACAATCCTGCAACCATTTTCACAATATTCATCATCAAATTTCTCTACATTCATGCAATCATTTTCACCATTAAGATCATCAAATTCATCCAAATTCCCAAAACCATTTGCACCATATATATTTAGGCTCCCAGTTTCACACTTCCTGTAAGTGCGGTAGTGGGGGTCATATAGCAAATAGTTGCCATGTTCTACGATAATTTAACTGTGAGGAAGTTGGCCATCATATGAAGAACTGAGAGTTATTTGCTTCAAATCTGGCCACACATCTTTACTTTGCCTGTATTTCAAATTTAGTGCTAATGGAAACTTCATGACGTTCCACCTTATTCTCAAGGAGCCTCAAAGCCACTATCTGCTCAAGAAAGAGTCACACTGCCTGAGCAAGTTGATCCCCTGTCCCTTTTGCGTGCTTTAAAGGAAAGAAGAAAAGAAAAGGCTAAGAGAGAGAAGGAGAAACGTGAAAAGAAGTGAGATAAAGATCAAGCAAGGTAAGCTGTGGGAGAACCAAACCAGTTAATTTAGAGTGCGAATGTAGAATTTTTCTCATGCAGACGCTGCTACGAATGCAAAGGATAGTACAAATGAGGACAAAATGAAAGCAAAGGCACAGACGAAAGCCAAGAATGATGCAGAATTGAAGGCCAGCCAAGAAGGACAAAGAAAGAAAAGAGGAGGAAGAGTTGGAGCAAAAGGAGAAAGAGAAGCAAGAGCGGAAAGAAAAGAAAAAAAACAAGCAAAGAAAAGTAGTAAGAAATAGAAGATATTACCACGATCGTTAAGCTTCGGTTTGTAAGTATAGCGATCTGAATATTATCTTTTAAGTGCGCTGACCCTCCCAGGGACTGATGCGTGGCTTCTTGCCATAACCTGGGGTAGGCGCGGCGCGTCTTTCTACATTGAGCTCTTCTTCTTTGGTTGCGTTGTTCTGCAACCCATCCGTTTTTTGAGCTCTTTCCGGTTGACTCTCCTTTTGGGGAGTTCACTTGTGTGTGCGTAACTCCGGTCACCCATCCGCTTTTGAGCCCCGGCCATCAGGGCTCCATTTTTTCTTGTTTTCTCTTTTTCTCTTAACTTTGCTGTTCTTGCTGTAAATTTGCTTGGGTTCCAAATTGCTTTGCTAATTGTATTTAATTGTATTGCCCAAATTGGTTATCTAAATTGTATAAATTTATTTAGTAATTGCACCAATGTGCAGTTAATTTGTTAAATAATCAATTGAAGTCGTGCCAAAAGGTGCGGTCTTCCAAATTCCCACAACCATTTTTACCATGTTGATCATCAAATTCCTCTAAATTCCAACAAACATTTTGACCACAATTTACATCTAAATTCTTATAGCCAGATTAACTAATTTGATCACCAAATTCCTCCAAATTCCACAACAATTTTCACAATTTTAACCAACAATAACTCTACATTCTCAAAAACATTTTCACAATGTTGATCATCAAATTCCTCTACATTCCCACAACTATTTTCGCAATTTTGATCATCAAATTCTGTCAATTTCCACAATGATTTTCACCATTGTGACCACAAATTAACCTCTACATTATCACAACCATCCAAAGTATTCGATGCTTTAAAGACGAGAATTTTTGTGCAAAAACATTTTCACAATGTTGATCATCAAATTCCTCTACATTCCCACAACTATTTTCACAATTTTGATCATCGAATTCTGCCAAATTTCCACAATGATTTTCACCATTGTGACCACAAATTAACCTCTACATTATCACAACCATCGAAAGTCTTCGATGCTTTAAAGGATGCTGGTGTCGAAAGTAGTCAAATCTCGTGTATTCAACGCCAAAGTTCCAGCGAAATTGTCCTGACCTTCCGGCCTGGTGAATCCAAAGAAAGTTTCCTCTGTAAAAGTGTGTTACAGATCCGTCGTGGGCAGCTGTTCGCCCTTCAAGATATCAACCACCCGCTCACGTATCTTCAGGTCTTTGACGCCCCACACGAGATGCCCCATTCCACCATAACTCGCCTTTCGAAATTCTGTGATGTTGACAACAGTCGCTGAGGATATTTTCGCCGGCCCGGTTGGGAAAACGTTCAAGACGGCGTCCGTCATTATCGATAGAATTCATCGCTTAGTTGACATTTGGCGAAAAACTCATGGTCGAAAAACTCAGTGTACTTGGTTGGTTCAATGCGCAAAAAACTATCGGAACACGACTAGACAAATTCTTGATCGATCAAACTCTAGTAAACAGTGTCAAAAGCTGTGATATTTTTCTGTGCGTTTTATCGGATCACGATTCAATTGTTTTGAATTTAAATTTACAGAATGTTTATTCCCATGGCCCGGGCATGTGCCGCCTAAACTTGACCTTGCTCGAAGGCGAGAATTTTTGTGCAAAAACATTTTCACAATGTTGATCATCAAATTCCTCTACATTCCCACAACTATTTTCACAATTTTGATCATGGAATTCTGCCAATTTCCACAATGATTTTCACCATTGTGACCACAAATTAACCTCTACATTATCACAACCATGTTCACCATTTTGATCACGAAATTCCCCACAATTTTGGCCACCAATTACCTCTACATTCTGAAACCATTTTCATCATAAAGATAATCAAATTCATCCAAATTCCCAAAACCATTTGCACCATATATATTTAGACTCCCAGCTGCACACTTCCTGTAAGTGCGATAGTGGGTCATATAGCAAATGGTTGCCATGTTCGGCGATGTTTTAACTGTGAGGAAGCTGGCCATCATGTGGAGAACTGCGTTATTTGCTTAAAATCTGGTCACACATCTTTACTTTGCCCGTATTTCAAATTTAGTGCTAATGGAAACTTCATGATGTGCCATCTTATTCTCAAGGAGCCTCAAAGCCACTATCTGCTCAAGAAAGAATCACACTGCTGAGCAAGTTGACAAGCAAGTTGCATGCTTTAAAAGAAAGAAGACAAGAAAAGACTGAGAGAGAAGGAGAAACGTGAAACGGAGAAGTGAGAAAAAGATCAAGCAAGGTAAGCTGTGGGAGAACCGGACCATCCAGTTACTGGAAGCCCATTCCTAATTTAAAGTGCAAATGTAGAACAGCGTGCTTTTGATTTTTATAATGCAGACGCTGCTGAGAACGCAAAGGATAGTACAAATGAGGACAAAATGAAAGCGAAGGCACAGGCGAAAGCCAAGAAGAACAAAGAAAGGAAAGAGGAGGAAGAGTTGGAGCAAAAGGAGAAAGAGAAGCAAGAGCAGAAAGAAAAGAAAAAAAAGCAAGCAAAGAAAAGTAGTAAGAAATAGAAGATATTACCACGATCGTTAAGCTTCGGTTTGTAAGTATAGCGATCTGAATATTATCTTTTCAGTGCGCTGACCCTCCAGGGACTGATGCGTGGCTTCTTGCCATAACCTGGGGTAGGCGCGTCTTTCTACATTGAGCTCTTCTTCTTTGGTTGCGTTGTTCTGCAACCCATCCGTTTTTTGAGGTCTTTCCGGTTGACTCTCCTTTTGGGGAGTTCACTTGTGTGTGCGTAACTCCGGTCACCCATCCGCTTTTGAGCCCCGGCCGTCAGCGCTCCATTTTTTCTTGTTTTCTCTTTTTCTCTTAACTTTGCTGTTCTTGCTGTAAATTTGCTTGGGTTCCAAATTGCTTTGCTAATTGTATTTAATTGTATTGCCCAAATTGTTTATCTAAATTGTATAAATTTATTTAGTAATTGCACCAATGTGCAGTTAATTTGTTAAATAATCAATTGAAGTCGTGCCAAAAGGTGCGGTCTTCGAAATTCCCACAACCATTTTTACCATGTTGGTCATTAAATTCCTCAAAATTCTCATAATTATTTTCACCATGTTGATCATCAAATTCCTCTACATTCCCACAACTATTTTCACAATTTTCATCATTGAATTCTGCCAATTTCCACAATGATTTTCACCATTGTGACCACAATTAACCTCTACATTATCACAGCCATGTTCACCATTTTGATCCCGGTGAGTGTCTTGAAAACAATGCCAGGTGCATCGCTAAATGTCGCTGAATTGTCTGCCTCGCCTGACGCAGAAAGTCCTTTAATGTCTTCCTTGCCAAAGGACGCATCACCTGATCTCTTCACCTCACAAAATGTCGAAGATGAGAACATGGAAAATGACGGAGATTACCTCGCGACAGCCAAGATGAATTTTCTTCTGCGGAGAGTGAAATGGATAGTGAGCCTCAAAAGGAACATTCCCAATCCATCTTGCCAGCCAAGCACCGAATGCCTCGATGGTGGAAAGAATGCCATAAACCCCGATAGCTGCAAAGAAACCTAAGTTGAAAAACACTGAACTTTCATCGTTTTCATGTGACGTCACATCATTTCAGGTCGCCATATTGGTGTACCACTTTTTCGATTGCATAATAACCTGTAAATGCAAGTCACATTATTGTAGCCTTTAGAAAGCAAGCATTAGTGCAGGCAAGTCTGGGTAGAATCCCGATGTCATTCCTTCTTTTCTGAATAAGCCAAGGAGTTAAAACCTCAAGTTAAACAGCATTATTTGGAGAAAATTTAAAGACAGTCAAAAATAAAACAAGCAACCAACAAACACAGGTCACTGGGTAGCCTAGGACAAGCAGACGTTGACCTCATAGCATAACCCAAAGGTTGGACTGCACAATCCTCCATGATGCTCAGATACTTTTACAGAAAATCTATGCCATCATTGATGGCTTTCAAAGACCAACAACATTGTACGTTTAAAACACAAAGTTCGGAAATTTCCCGGAAAAGCAAAGATATTTATCAACAGAAAATTTGTTTAAGCCTTCAAACATAAAAGATAGCTGTTGAAAAGTGTTGGAATTCCTCTCAAACGTAGTGAGAACTATTCAAATCATGTTTGCAATCCCTGTGGAAGGAAAATCTGAAATTTGGGCAGTATATATGCAAGGAGCAGACGTGAAAACTCCTAAGGAAAGAATCTGGCAAACGATTATTTGGTGCGTGAACCCCAGAAGCTCCCAGATCATAACATCAGATCTCCAAACGTGAAGACACAACATGTGAAATCCCCCGAGACGAGAATAACAATTGTCAAGTGAAGCTTCGGGAAGCTGTCATGCCCATTGATTTCGCCTCTGATATTCGGTAATGGATTAGGCTTCGAAGAGGACAGATTACTAAAATAAAGGCTTATTCTTTGGACATCAACTCTTTGACGCCGACAAGGAATTGATTGATTGCGTTTTTGTCAAAACCACTCTGTGAAACTGCAAGGACATCCTTTCCGCAGACCAGGCTCTTGATGGCAGCCTTTTGCTCCGGTTTCAGATAAATTAACGACGTGTCCTGTCATATGGAACTTTAGAACTTCAAAAGAATTTTCCTTGGCCTTGGCCATATTTGATCTAAGCGTGAACCGGATTTATAATATATAAGATTCATTTTTAACAAAACTCTGTCATCACTTTTGATTGATGGGCTATACTCAATTGTTTCCCGTTCGTCTTGGCAAAAATGTCTGGGGTCCGTTGCAGGTGCTTCCTTTCCTGCGTTACCCCTCCCTCTTTTTTTCACTCTTTTTGCCTTCACGCTTTCGTGCACCTCCCACGCTCTCTGAAAGGAAACAACTGCTATGCAGGCTACAATTTCCACTAAATGCCCACAACCATTTTGAGCATTAAATTCCTGTTAATTCTCACAACCATTTTCACCATTTTTGATCATACTTAGTAACAATTTAACACAATACCGGACATATGTAACCCAATAGAGTACACAAAGCAGAACATGTTCCTAAGTGTTCCATTGGCATTCCCTTGAGAGTTCCAGTTCAAAATGGAATGCAACAGTGAATGCATTACCTCAATTCTCTTTTGGAATGCGTCCCTGCCTGCACTATATTGTGGGCTTTTCACTTTCAAATATATGTGAGACAATGCATCATAAATTTGTACCAGCAGCAAGTCTTTTCTTTGTATCATGGATGGCCTTACGGGAAGTCCTTATGACAAACCACGAACAGTACGAAACAGAAAACTTGTCATCCAACATTTTGATATTAATAACGAAGAGATGCAAAGAAACAATGAGCTTTCTTCTAAAAGAATGATTGAAACATTGGTTCATTTTTTAATTATTATTTTTCAACTAATTTTTATTATTATTTATTTATTTTTTTCATTTATTTTTTACATCCCCGATCTCGCGTCCCTGCATCCCCGCACACGCGTCCCAAGTCCTGTCCCCATGTCCCCGTCCCTATTTTGGTGACAGTCAGGTTTTTTTGCTCGCCACTCCTGCTTTGCCATCGTGCTTTTGTGGCTTTGTTGCTCACAGTTCAACCATAATTCAGTGTGCGATGGAATCACAATCAAAAAGCTCTGTTTCTCGAGCGCCATTTTGAATTCTCCATAGAAATTGTGTCAACAAAGGGCCAATTATATGTCGAACAATGCCGAAAATCTATGATCATATCTGCCCATTGTCGCAAGTTCAACATGACATTGTAAACAACCATGTAATGCATGGTAACGATGTGAAATTGAGACCTTAGCTAATGAGCCCAGCAGGTAACAAGCGTATTGAATTACTGCACACATATCCGTGATGAATCTCACGCTGTTGGACAAATTCCTGCGATTTTGTGTGGATGTCATGCAACAAGTTCAATAAAGAAAACTACCCACAATATAGCAGATAAATGCAGCCAAAATACAAAGAGACCATGTGCACAAGTGCACAAAGGACACAAGTTCAGGGCTGCAAATAACAGTCGGTCATCGGACAATGGCCGACCAAAATTTGCCGATGTCCGATGAAATACCAACTGTGGTCGGACATAATGTCCAGACAATTTTTTTTCAATGACCCTTTTATACTTGATATACGTAATCCATCTGGATAAACTTTGGTAACATTTTTTTAGTGCGAGTTTCAGGCAAAATACAATATGTCATTGACATGACTACACAAATTAAAGCTCGCATTGTATCAGCCTTTCGTTAGCTTTTTATTGTGCAATTTATTAATAACTTAGGAGTGCGTCTGTGTGATGAAAGCAAAACGCGTTCACTTGGTGTTTGCCATCAACACAAACATGTCATAACGCGTTTTGTTCTAAATGCAAACTAGTTTACTCTGTGTTGACAATGCATAATACAATACATACTGTAATACGATGTCCGACCACATTTTTATTTTGTCCAACCAAAATGGTGACTTCATCGGACATACATGTACGTCCTTTCAAGAAAAAAAATTATTTGCAGCCTTGCAAGTTAGTTTATTTATGACATCTGCTTACAATTCCACATGTACGAATTGCTCCAAGCGTCATGTGAGCGACTGATTTCAGCTTATATTTTATATTTCGCAATGATCGACAGTGCAACACTAAGCCATTTATAATCACATCCATCAGATATAATGATGAGCATTTGTCTTCTTTTATAGAATAGACTGCAATCATTTTCGAAAAAAAAGTACAGCAAAATCGGGCTTGGGCAAAGCAGAGTCTCAAAAATGACCATCGAAGCTCTGTATGGGTTTCCACTATAAAACGACGATCTCGGATATTGAAGCAACGATTTACAAATTATCATGGTCAGATAGAAAATATCAAATGCGTCAAAATGTTACAGAAAATTTTGGACACAAAAATGACAATTTTTTTGTTTAAAAAAATCAATGATTTGTTAAAAATGCACGACGAAATAGAAGTCTGCAGGTATCCATAGAGTCACACAATAAATTCAATATGGCATCTCAAAATGCTGCCCCAGCGACTGACTTTGGGGTTGAATTATTCCTCGCGTAACCAGAAAGGAGCACTTATCTTTTAGCATTGTATATACATGTACATCTATACTTTTACTTTAATAGTTTAACAATACAAAGGTTAAGTACTGAAGGAAAACCCTTGAACAGGAACTACTTCCCTAAATATAGGGCTACCCAGTCATAAATTATTGAATAAATAAAATAAATAAATAAATAAATTTTTTTTAAAATTCAATTTTCAATCTACTAAATTACACATAAATATATACAAACATATACTGACAGTAATGTGTTATCTTTTAAATTGTTGAACTTTTTGGTATGTTTAATTTTTGAGCTAAAGTCAGCCATTGTTTAGACTTGAGTTTGGACTGTATCAAGAGATTAATTTCACAATTTTTTTGCAAGCATTACTGACATGAGAACCTGTGACCCTCCCCCTCAAAAAGTGTGACAGCTCATTAATAGTTTTAGAGTTTAGAGGTGTTCAACATTTTGAATTTATCGAAATATTTTTGGTTTGGTTTGCCCTTATCACCCAACCAGATTCAATAATGAGTAGGAGTAACAACTGCAGAAAGAAAATAATCAACTTAAAATATACCATAAACAATGAAACTCTACTCACGGTTGAGACGAAAAGAAAGAATGTCAAAAATCCCAAGAGCCAGCCACATCCTTTATGCACTGCAAAAATAAAATAACCAAAAGTTTATAAACGTCACTTCACTGTAATAACAATATCAAATTAAAATACATTTTGTACAGTCATTTAGCATGAAAACCTACTTCTAGTTCAGCTATTTCCTCACTTCTCTTGAACGCGGCCAGTTTACACATCTGCAATGGCAACGCCCAATTAGTAAAATCACTGGCTGGTGTCGCACTTCGACGATAAAGTCCGCGGGGAAATTTGTACAAACATAAATGTGAACCTTAAAGAAAATGAAAAGAATCCACGTTCATCGAAATATTCCATCAGCAAAATCTTTTACAAGATATAAGCTTACCGAGTTCGCAAAACATTGATAAATAAGCTTACATTAGAGGAATTTGAGATTCGCGTCGCGCACATCGCCATATTCTCGTTGCTGTGGATTTTCGCGACTTGGAGTATTTTATGTCGAACACGAGTCATAAACTGGCCCTAAAGCAACCTCAGACGCGAAACATGGTGTAATAAAACATACACTTGAAGTCAAACACATATGAAATCTCACCTTTGCATGAAAATAACGCAGAACCAAACAACACGTGGTCATGGAGTTTGACGGCTGCAACAGCTGAGCTCAAATTACTCCCTCGCCATTTCCAGCGAAATAACAGCTCCTACGCAGAAATAACAGCTCCTACGCAGAAACAAAACACATCATTCTACAATTCCTTCATAGACAAAGCAATAGAATGTATTTTTGCATCTTACAGTTAGTTAAAAACGGGGAAAACTCCATAAGCCGAGCCACGCTGAGTTCCTCAAGCTATCGCTGTAAACAGCTGACGCAACAGCTGAGTGTCATATTTAAAGTGCCGATAAATCAATTCGCTTCAATAATTTATATCACAAATACGGGCTCCTTTCCAAACAAATGTTACTCAGAAGACAAGACATACCTTGTGCAACATTCTCCTTTCAAACACAGATGAAAGCTTCTGCTTGCGCGTTTGAGCCAACAACACTCTTCTTCTCGCCTTCTCTTGTTTACAGAACGTGGCGCTGAGGTCCGAAGGAGGCGGAGTCACGTGTCACTTTGCGTTCATAAACTTGTAAAGCTTGTTTGGACATGTTTAGTATTTACAGGGATTTTTATGATGGCTTTTCGATCATTTATACGAAAAATTCCGGCTAATTCAGCCGGATAAATTACTATCCAGTGGATAAGTGTTAACAAAACAACTACGCTATCCAGTGGATAGTGATTTATCTGGTGGATAGCGTTATCCATCCTTTGAACCTGCTGTAGAAGCAAAGGCGGCCGGCGGGGGAGACTGAAAAGCTCCACGTCTATAGGGGGAGAGTGGGGGGCCCAGTGCCCCCCACCTCCCCTCGGCTCCGTGCCTTCGCTTCTGGGAGTACAGTAGGCCCTGCCGCGCTCGCTCGTTCTTCTCGCTCCGGTCCATCGCAATAGCGGGAGTCATTTTCAGTCAAACCAGGGCGGGTCAAACCTTTATAGCTTCCGCCGGGGGGAGGGCTGGATTTTGTCCGTAATAGTGTGTGTCCGTAATAACGGGGTGTCCGCAAGGCGAGAGTTTTGTTTTAGGATTCCTACTGAAATAAATAAGGAGGTACGTAACACATTACTAGGGTCGAGAATCAGGTTTGTGGTGCTGAACACGAGAGAGACAAAGAGCCCGGAATCTTCAAATTCAACACAACTTGAAAAGCACAGCATAGCATTGACATTGTGATCAGTACTTTCATATATAACGCGAGTGGCCGTCTGGCGTTCATCGTTTCTCAGTGAAAATAGTACCCACACTCGAAAAGTACTTGTTGAGGGCGAGCCCACAAATTATGTCCCGAACAGTTGATAAGCAAATGGACGTTTCCTCATTGCGCTATGCTGCATGCGTGATAATTTTCGGAGTTCTCGTGAGTTCTCGCGCTGTTTCTTGATTAGATAAGGTTAAAAGCACCACGTTCCAAGCTAACAGAAAACATCAGTTTGCAGCAGAGCGCTGGAAAGGATGGGCGGTGAAACGCGCACTGCGCTCTTGTGCGATGTTTGATGCGGAGCGAGACTGGGTCGAGCGCGCTCGAGAGCGCTCGGACGAGCACTCGAGTTCAAAACATGTCGGCAAATGAAGTTCAATAGCTGATGCAGAAAAGGGATTGCTACAAGAGAACGGTACGGGGTTTCCACTTAGTTTTTGTACAGTGAACATGTCAACATGTTGGTACAGCTGTAAGCAATAAAAAACGGGTTCAATATGTAAAATCAACAACGATTTTATTTAAAATAAGTGGAGCTGCTTCGAAACGCGTTGCTCTTTTAGTGTGGTCGCGAAACTGACTAACGTTAATTGCCTGCGATCTAAACCAAACAAAACGGTAATTTTCGGCGTACGCATAGAGCAACCTTCGCTTTTTCATCGGTGTAAATTTCAGTTTGAACTTTTTTGAACTTTTTGAGTTACACGATATAGACGTAAGACAAGGGTACGTAACGAGGACTCTGGGAACGAGATTGGAAAATCAGTTGAAGCCTTTCGCTTGCGTTCACAGGATGCCCACGAGACAACAGGCAACCCAGCCAAAATTAGGAAGCGCTCTCCTTCGTCGACCCACCCTGGCTCCAGAGGTCAGTTATCGACTGTTAAACCACGAAAGCGGTTAGAAGAAGACCGAAGAAGCTCCCGAGACTGACCTCTCGGCGCGTTGCGCCTCGCTGTCGCGGCTTCGCCGCTCAAAAAATCGCGGCTTTGCCGCTCTAAAAAATAATAACCTCTGGCACCCAGGGAATCGTCGACCGCAACTAATACCGTAATACCGTAAAAGCTCTATTAAGCCCCCGGGGGGCTTATTTAATTTCAGGCCTCAAGAAGGGGGGGCTTAATAGAGAGGGGGGCTTATTTCAAACCATAAATTTTCAAGAAAATTTGCATTAATTTTTCAAACTTTACCATTACACCACTAACTAAAACAGAACAAGAAATGGGTTATGTATGACCGTCTTACAAAGGAAACGTCATTTATACCCTAACTCGACGATAGTTCTGGAAATTAAAGACCACGTTTCAATACAAAGTGACTGAAACACCAGAAAATATTGCTGAAAAGTCATTTACATCAGCCTGACGGGAGGGGGGGGGGGGGGGCTTAATAGAGAGGGGGGCTTATTACAAAATCTGACTTCCAAAGGGGGGCTTATTAGATACATTTATATTTACATTTACCATTTAATAAATAATTTACCATTGTAATAAATAATAAATAAATTTCGTAAATAAATGTTTCATTTCAGCTCATACTCCTAAATAAACTAATTTTATAACACTAAACACTTGAACACGTGATTTACGCTTGTTCGCAGGCTAGCGCGTGCCCAAAGAAAATGTTGTAAAACAACAGTATCTTACTGAAAGCAAATAAAATAACAATCTAATGTGTCTTTTGAGGGGATTTTTTTAGGTGAAAATGTCTTTTAAGGTTCTTATTGGACATAGCCTGCGGTTCCGCAGGCTAATTGGACAAAAAGAATCGGAATCTCTCCGCGCGCACTGACCAACCCCCGACTGTCCCCACTCCCCAACGATTTTCTCGCGCCAAGTTCATCGTTCCCAGACTCCTCTCAGTCCTTGTCTCTGAACATGAACTGTCGAAGGTTTGTTTTGATCTTCGCTGGAGTGTTGTCGACCAGTTTAGCCGAGAAAAAGGAAACCAAAGATCAAGCTGGTGAACGTCATAAAGAAGGAGACTCCTACTTTTCACTGCCTGACGAATCGGACCATAATATCTGCAGAAAACTCGGGAATTGCGAGGTACACGTGTATAGCTTTGCAGCTGCCTTTCAATTTTCGTATTTAGACAGATATTTTAGATCATCAGCTTATCATGTTGAGAATGTAACCTCTTTCATGTAATTTGTTTCTCACATGTAAAATATTCTCACTGATTATTTAGGCAACTGCAGTTATTAATAATTAAAATATAAATGCATAAGCTGATGAAAATAACTTAATAATAAATGTAAAGATGGCTCTATATATTGTCCCCAATTAGTTTTTTTAGTAAATAAAGTTATTCATTCATTCATTCATGCATTCAAATGTTAAAGATGATTTACAGTCCGTACTGCGCAATCTCCACTTACTATGTTCATGAGTCGCATACAAAGGAATGTAAATACTAGCGAAAATAGAAATTGTTGTACAAACTTACATTTTTCTTCATTATTAACGCCAGATATCCTTGCCAAACAATAATAACGAGTAGAAGAACCTTGGCGTCATCCCAAACCAACGTTTCAGCTCATTGAGCATTCAAGAACTCGACGACACTTAATGGCGGACTCAAAAACTTCATAACAACTTCATGTACACACTATCACCAAAGTGTAACGTATCAACAAATTCAAAACAAAAATGTAAACAAACCCTGAGCATGCGCAGTATGGACTGGAAATTATCTTTAAGCTCGGTAATACTGTAGTATTAGTATTAGTATTAGTAACTTTTATCAGAGTATATTGAAAAGTGTGTTTTATTGTTTTGCACATAAAGCAGCCAAAACCATGTATGTATTATACTGTCAAAACACTCCGGGAATTTGAGAACACTTGAGAAAATTTCTCTTGTGTTCTCAAATTCCTGTCGTGTTTTATAACAGTACAATACATGGCTTTGGCTTCGTTATTTGTTAAGTATATAAGTTTATCATAAGCGTAGGACAAAGAAAAAAATCTGAGTCCTTGATTTGAACCCATGACGTTCCGTACACCGGTCGGATGCTCTAACCACTACGGAGTATCTCATGTGGTGAGCGGTCATATACTAGGTTCATATGTGACACGCGTCTTCATACTGCTAGGATGAGCATTGTCTAGAGTGTCATGTATAGTAATAAATGTAAAGATGTACAAAGTTATGTCATTGGCATGGAATATTTTGGTGGAATCTCACATTTCTTTCTTGTTGGAGATGAATCAAGTGCTAAGAGAGATGTCTGTTTATTCTCACTGGCTAATTGATTTAAGTATTCATTAAACATTTTTGATTTTAAAAGCAATTTGTTTACATACATTTACTGTGCATGGGAGAGATTGTTGACACGTTACCATCTACCTCATTAAAAGTAAGTGTTAGCTAGTGCAGGGAGTTGCATAGCCTGCATCGCAGACAAATTCAACCAGCATCCAAAATCCTTGTTTCGGACCCAACGAAGTACCTGATTATATGTACTCATCTGTGAATGGCCTTTGGAACAAGGATTTTTGTGTGCTGGTTCACAGGTGTATGGATTTAATGGTTAAATTTGTTTGCGACATAGGCTAGGAGTTGTAATATATTCTTGTTTAAAGCAGTGCTGGAAGTTGTAATGTGTTTTTGTTTAATTCAGGACTCAACAGCTGGTAAAGCTGATCACTGCTGGGGATATGAAGCAGGTTGTACCACACCAGACAAGTGGTTCACAAAACCACACTGTGACGGCAGCACATCTGGGAGACGTTTCAAAATTCCGTAAGTATCTTATTTTCAGATTGCTGTTGTGTTGTTGTTGGTTCAGTTAGTCATACAAACCAAAATGGAATAAAATGATGATAGTTGGAAGATATGTTTAGTTCTTTGGCTAGCTCAATATCTTGCCCAATTACTAATTTAATTGATGTCTTTAGCTACAGGTAAATGGTGAACTCTAGACTGATCTAATTTCATTAACACCCCCATCAGCTAGGTACATGTATACATAACAACATTCATACATAACATTCCAGTAATGTATTGGGTGTGTTATACAGTCAACTTTCATTATATAACGGACACCCTTGGGACGTAGTTAAACTGTTCGGAGTCCGTAATAGGGAGAGTCCGCAATAGCAGGAACTGTAAATTGGAACTGTGACAAGCTTGTGTTTGAGACTGATGGCAAATGACCATGAACACCGAAACATTCAAAATCCGTTTGGTAAGTAACTGAATACCTGAGGATAAGAAGATGTCTGCAGAAGAAGCAAAACTTATCCGAAGAACTGCTAAAGGAAGATTCACAAGAAAAAGAAATGAGCTTCTCAAATCTATCGCTGACAAGAGCAACAGAGAAATTGTCGAAAACAATTATGCACACCTAGTGGAAGCATGGGGACTCTTAGAAAGCAAGCACGATCTATACGCCATGTATTTGACAGATGAGGAAGTAGAAGCTGCCGATAGCTGGATAACAGAGACTCAAGAATTCTTCACAGAAGCTACGACTATGAAGATAAGTTATATAAATGACATAGTAATGACAGAGTATAGAGCGTGCGCGGAAGCAGAGCATGAAGAAGTGAGAAACAAAGAGCGCAAGCAAATACAGAGAATAATTGATCAAGCAGCGATAAGAAGAGGCACGGCGCAGGTTGTCTTTGAGACATCGTGCCAAAGCGTTATCAACGTGCTAAAATCGGATTTCGAATGTTTCGTTGTTCACTGTCATTTGCCATCAGTCTCAAACACAAGCTCGTCACAGTTCCAATTTATTTAGTAGTGTACGTGAGGAGGAGTGCGTTCGAAATCTAGGAAATATGGACATCATCATAAGTAATAGTTATAGAGTAGAAACAAGCTCAATGTCAAATGTATAGTTACCCGGTGGCTTCTCGGTTTGGTTCCACTTCAACGAAAAGCTATTGTGACGTATATCATTACAATTTTTCATATTGCAGTAATTAAATAATTAACGTTAGTTTCGAACGAAACAGTTTTCAGTCAAACCTCTAATTTTAGCTTCCACTGGAGGAAGGACTGAATTTTGTCTGTAATACAGTGGGTGTCCGTAATAATGGGGTGTCCACATTATGGCGAGGGTTGACTGTACCTGCTAATGTTTTTTGAGTCAATTATGCCTGAAACTTTTATCCTGAGATTTTTATAACTTCTGAAGACGTCTGGAGTTTTCTATACTGTACATCATAACTGTGTTTATATACATGTAGCCTGTTGCAAAATTGTTGCACAACCTGAAATCAGGGCATGTTTTATATTGATCAAAATTTTATAAATCTAGTGTACATGTACGTCATATTATTATATATGAAGATGATGAAGTTAGCAATGTCTAAATAATGTAATATGTTTTTCCAAGAGTGCTTTAATAATATTATATGCTTCCAGGATTGAGGAACGGTTTTGGCAGGAAAGTGACTTTGGTTATGTGAAATCTGTTCTAGATACTCTGCAATTTGTATGCAAGCCTAAAGAAAACCAGGTTAGAAGCTCGCTTGTGGTTGCACTATGTATAAATGTGTTTGGGGTGGAGATTATTGGGGGAAAGGTGGTCAGAACTTCCCACTTCCTGTCCATTTTACTCCAAGTTCTTGCCCCTTCAAGCTCCTAAAGTGGTTCCTGTCTCTCTGTGCCTTTTCTATTGAAATGTTGCAAATTGTTTTATTCCTTTTTGTACTGGTTCCCACAACTTTAGCAATCCCATTTCACATTACTCCTGTCTTCCTGACACCCCAGTGTCCTCCAACAGATTAGGGTATTTTTGATTAACTAGTATATTATCAACTGAAATGTGACTCATTATTACATCTCATTAATGTTGATACAATGTACCTCAAAGTTATTCTGTTTGCAAAGAATTCAGTTGAACTGTCAGGGGAACAAGTGCCGCTTTTGGCAAATCCATAACTGAGGAAGGCTTGTAGGTGGATTTTACTGTATGATGTTAAATATGTTAAATAAATAATTAAAAGTTCTTTTGGCTCATCTAAACATTGCAACATGCTTAAAACATAACTGAGAATGTGCTTAATTTTGATTGTTATTTCTCAGGTAGATAGTTCATCACTTGTTTGCTCCAAACAGTTGACTTACTGCAAAGCTGAACACCTTTACATGGATTTTAGGGACAATGCAAATCAAGATAGGTACAGTCAGATGTGAAAATTATTGTCAGTAATTTTATTGCAAAGTGCAATCAATATATGACATTGAATTACAGATCTATACAGATGGTGTACTCTATAAATGAGCTACATGTAGAAATGTTTAGGTAATTGAACATCTATCGTATGTCCAGTATTTCTTTCTTTCTTTTTACTCTCGCGGTGTCTCTCTCCACCCAGGAGTATAAATGGGAACCTGGTCAGCTTCATGCTACAGAAACCGAGATAAGCTCCGGAAGTGTGGGCCAGTTCAAATGGACCAAGCGGCTTTACCTATATGGTTGTCTGAGTAATTCCTCTGTACTCTCAATTTCCAAGAGAACCAACTCAATTCCTTGGAAGGTGACTTATTGATCAGGCCAGCTGGTTTCCATAGCACAAAGCAACTAGGAGTATTGCCTACTCGCCTGGATGAAATGCTAGTTCATCACTGTTAACCCAGCATTTTGTCAGGTTACCCTGACAATTCGCTTGTACCCATTTATACTCCTGGGTGGAGAGAGGCACTGTGAGAGTAAAGTATCTTGCCCAAGAACACAGCACAATGACATTCCAGCACTCTTAACTCAAACTGCTCGATCCAGAGTCCAATATGCTAATCATTTGGTCACTGCAGCATCTCACACAGTATATGTACATGAATGTAACAGAACATAATATAATAATTATTATTAATAATAGTTATTGCGGGCGCCCAGAGAAGCCCGCAATCCTAATCTCAATGTTGCAATTACGCATGCGCGGCATGTTAGTACCCAGAACTTGGCACATTCCTAATGAATCTTCCACCAAGAATGAATGGAATGTGATCACGAGTGTTTTGACCTTCGATCACATGAAACGTTCCAAATATGGGAGGTCAAATTATTCAACACGTCGGACTTTGTCTTCGGCTATAATGCTATTCCACACGGGATTCCACACTGACGTTTACATTGTAAAACTGATTCAGAACATCTTTAATCAAAGAGCAAAACTGGAAGGAAACACGGTTGTACTCATCCAAGCATGACATTGGGAAACTTGGCAAAATTTGCATACGAGTTAATACAAAACAGTCATGAGAAAATTATATTGTTGTAACTGTACTGGAGTTGCGGGTTTCAAAGTCTAATAAACTGTCACGAAGGTGTCCCGAGTTCTTCGCGATCACAGGGAAGGTCATACGATTTGCAGCAATTTGCTACCGTACCATATTCGGATGTTACAAAACTCATCGGCGACTGATGTTTACGTTGTAAGTTTACTTTGTAAAGTGTTTGTTTCATTCTTTCTGGTAATATAATTTATTGCATGCGAAGCTCAGACAACACAAACGTTTTGAAAATAACAAAATAATCGATGGATAATTATTACTGAGGCAAAAATAGCTTCGAGTGGCTAAAAATCTCAATAAAACTCTGTGGAATTTTATATTTAGCACGGAGCAGGCGTCACGGGGTCTGGCTGTTTGGGCTCGTCACACAATCTCTGTGACGGCTCAGTCTGGTTTGCCGAAAATACATTTTCTGTACTGTATCGTTCACTTTCATCTCGCTTACAAATGCAAACGTTTGAGTTTCATGAATATCTTAACAATTCATTTTCTATAAAAAAGGGTTCAATTTATTCTAGTTAAAAATACTTTTAATTAACGGATGACGGCTGTGAGCTAAAATTTTATTTATCGCCAGTTCCACAGCCGCTGAACATCATCATGTAACCCATGATACCCGACTGACATCATGTTTTTGCATCACAACGCTTTTGCAACCACTCACATCCTGCAATTTGCCCGAGCTAGCTCAAAGCCATTCTGGCTCTTGTTAATCCTGGAACTCCAACCATCGATATCGCCCGCACTCCCTAACCATTGGTTATACTAGTTCTTATTCTTATTAAAGATATTTTAACATGATTCACAGGTCACAGTCAAATGTGTTTAAGCCTCAGAAAATAGGAGGTTTTTGTGAAGTGGATTTGAACACCCTGAGTGAAGATGGGAAATACAGAATGGAGCTTAGTTCATGGTAAAAGAACATTTTAATTTCCTTTAGTTAGTAGTTTTGGGGGCGGGCGGTCTAATCTGCAGGTCTGCAGGTACAGGTGTGAGTGCAGGTGAGTAACCTAGGGTTAACGGTTTAGGGTTAGCAGTTAGGGTTAGGGTTAGCTTTTTTAAGGGTGTTCTGGGCTATTCTGGTTACACCTGCACTCACACCTGCATCCACACCTGCACCTGCACCTGCACCTGCACCTGCAAATTAGACCGTCAGGTTTTTGGGGTGAAGAATGCATCCATAAACCTGCACCAAATTATTTTGTTAACTCTTAATAATAATATTAGTGTCTAGAGGATCTTAGAAGATTGATTTGAGCTCAAATCGGAGCTTTTTTGTACAATTTAAGTCACAGCTTAATTGCCACTCATATCGTAAAATTATTGACAGAGACTATTAATTTTTTCATATTTTTGCAGGTTAAATGAAGTAGAGGATTTTTCATCATTGCCTTTCAAACCAAACCAGGAGGAGCATTGTGATATTTTGGTAGAAAAACCAACTTTTTTTATGAAACTAGATGCAGGTTTGTTGTTCCCCTGTATAGAATCTACATGTAGCTATATACCTTTTGATGATGTCAATAAAAAATTCTTGAATCTGATTTGGTATTTAAAATGACCTGCCATTGTACAAATGCTAAACAAATTTTCTTACTGAGAATTACAAAAATCAGTTTCCCCAAATTGCAAAAATAAGTTCACACAAAAAATCACCAATCCATAAAATAAAACTCCCCAAAAATTTCATGCCACGCGGTAATTTTTAAATCAACTTTGTTTAACGAGGGTCACTTAACAGTCTTGCAACTGACAAACCTTTGGCCCTCAGATTCCAGATCGAATATTTATTTAGAAGTGTACCCGTTGAAAAACCCTTGGAGCAAGGACGAGAACCATCAACAAACCCAACCCACATATGACACCGGGTCTGGGATTCGAACCAGGGCCACATTGGTGGGAGGCGAGCGCTCTCTCCTCTGCGTCATCCCTGCTCCCCAATATTCTTGTTTACCAACTCAATTTGAAAACTAAAGGTAAACCCTGTGTAGATTAAAATGAATTGCCGTAGCTTATTCCGTAGATCACATATTCACTGTTTAATTACAACTACATGTACATGTATTTTTGTTGCAGTTGTAAATATGTACCATCATTTCTGTGATTTTTTCAATCTGTACGTCACACAGCATGTGAATGGATCCTTTGATACTGATGTCAATATTGTATTGTGGGAAAAGGTAACTTTGTGCATATTTAAGAAGACTTTGACATAAAACATGTTATTTGTATCTCAAGTTACAGTATTCATGTCTCTATATCCTTGGCAAACTTTTTAAAATAGATGGAACTTTGTAATTTGAAGGCACTTTATGTGTTAATTATTTACTAACTTCCTCTATGTTTATGTTATTTTTGATGTCATCGTGTCTATGAAATCTTTTTAACTATACCTTAGCAGTTAGCATACCACACCTTTTGTTTAATACTTTTATTTACTGGGTTTGTTTTTTTGTTTAATAATTGATAAATTTTAGCATCCAAGAAGAAGTCTAGGGAATTTTGGAGCAACATGGAAAGTGTTTACCTCCAACCCAGTTCTGTATCTTGGCAAGGAATATAAAAACAAGCGGGTAAATTGATAAAATGCTGTGAATGCTGTCATTCCTTGCAAGCAGACGTGTTTCTCACTGTGTTTGTTGTTCCTTTTGTAGGTGTGTTTTAAAGAGGCCATCTTTGCTCTTCTACCCAGAATGGTGTTTGGTTTGTACTATAACACACCTTTGGTAAGATGTTCTAGTACTGTAATTTGAATTAATAATTTCATGTATGTATTATGGGGCCTGTTGAGGTTTGTTGCTAATAAGTACTAAGCTAAATTATTTGGTGACTTGGCCGGATTGGGTTAAACAGGTGATTGATGGGTTTGCTAGCTATGACATTTATTGTATAAGGGGTGGCGAATGGTAAATTAGAGACTTTGCGAGATGGCGAGACTAGCGTTTTTCTCTGCGAGCCCGAGACTTTTTGAATTTTTAGATTGCGACTCCAAAATGGCTTTGTGAAAAAATTGAGACTGAGAGACATACAGAACCGCTCAAAAATGAGACTGCGAGACCTGTGAAATTTGACTTCAATTTTGTGAGTCCCTTATTTTTTAAAGACCATTTGCCACCCCTTGTATAATGAAATGTTTTAGTTTGCTTGTTCATTATTTAACATGTACATGTGTTGTCTAACCAGACTCCAGGTTGCTCTAAAAGTGGTCTTTTCAAGGCATTCTCAGAACATGTGATGAGCAGACTTGGCATTGTTCAAGAAAAAAATTTACAGGTATTGTTATTTGACATCACGCTATTCTGTACTGGAATTTATTCTATGAATGATCTGTCTATGATTTATAATTAATTATTATGCATTCTGAGACAGAGAACTCGGATTATTTTTTTATGAGTAGCTTGATGTGTCATACATGTAGGCTCGAATTACCAGCCTCTGTTTGGGAAAATAAGCCCACGATCTTCCCCCGAAGGCACAGGGAGGAACGAAGACCGGCAGAAATTGAGCCTACTTGTAATTTGCTCAAGTGCAGGCTTTATTCTGCAGGGCCCAGTTGTTCAAAGGGTGGATAACGCTATCCACCGGATAAATCGCTATCCAGTGAATAGGTGTCAACAAAACATACTATGCTATCCACTGGATAGCGATTCATCCGGTGGATTGCGTTATCCACCCTTCGAACAACTGGGCCCAGTAGTTTTAAATAATGCTCATAAATTCCATTTTTTTAGAACAGCAGTGAGCCAATCCGTGTAACATTACTATCCAGAGGAACAAAGTTTAGGAAAATATTGAATGAGGGAGAGGTGAGTTTGAGCCAGCATGCTGTTAAGTTCAGTGATCTGCCAGAAAAAAACTGGAACTGTGGGGATTGATTTTGGTTTGCCAAATTCAAATTTTACAGACATGCATACATGTAGATCATATGCTATCAAAATATTTAATGCAATATTATAGCCTACACTTAGGTTTGATTTTTGCTTTGTTTTCGCAGATTATTCATGCCTTGGAAACACACCCTGGAGTGAAGTTGAATGTGTCACAATACTCTTGGTACTGCATTTGCTTCCCTTTCTCATTTTATCTCATTATTTTCCACACCCCTTTGTGCCATGAGAAATATCCTTGTAATCCGGTCGTGATGCAGTTAATTTTTTATCTGTTGTCATAGGCATGTAATGCATGCTGAAAGAGCTGCAGCTACATATGCAGTCTTTTATATAATTTGTATATGTTTTCCAGTTAAACCAAAACATTAACAACTCCCATGATAAATCCCAGTTCCTGATCGCTCCATGTTTCCAACACTTTGGCAGGAATATTGGAAATATCATATACATCATAAAAGCAACTTTACGTAGCAATAGCATCAGTTGCTGAGTGAAATTTAAAAAACAATTATTTCTTTTTTTAATGTCATCAATATGTTGACCACTTCAGAAATATGATTACTTGGAAACTCGTTTTTCCAGATAAAATTCTCAAGTTAGAATGCGAGAGAAAAACTGTGATGCACGTTGTTTTCAAAAGAGGGGTACCCTCCAACCTCGAAAAACCTGTTACTGCTCAAACCCGTACTGCTCAATACCTTTTCACACACTGGTATATGGGGTTGCACAGCATTTGTCCTGTGGGACAGAGCTCTGCCAATGCTACATCCATGGCTTTAAGATTAATAAGAAGCACCATGTACAGCTTAATAAACATGTCAGGTTGACTAATGTAAATTACCATAAAAGCTCTATTTAGCCCCCTCTCTATTAAGCCCCCCCTATCTAATAAGCCCCCCCCTTTGAAGTCAGATTTTGTAATAAGCCCCCCTCTCAATTAAGCCCCCCCCCCCCCCTTCCTTCCGTCAGGCTGATGTAAATGACTTTTCAGCAATATTTTCTGGCGTGTCAGTCACTTTATATTGAAACGTGGTCTTTAATTTCCAGAACTATCGTCGAGTTAGGGTATAAATGTCGTTTCCTTTGTAAGACGGTCATACATAACCCATTTCTTGTTCTGTTTTAGTTAGTGGTGTAATGGTAAAGTTTGAAAAAATAATGTGAATTTTCTTGAAAATTTATGATTTGAAATAAGCCCCCCCTCTCTTTTAAGCCCCCCTCTCTAATATGCCCCCCCTTCTTGAGGCCTGAAATTAAATAAGCCCCCCGGGAGCTTAATAGAGCTTTTACGGTATGTGTAACTGTTCCTCCTTATTCATGTGCAATTTCATATTCTTACGTCTTTTCAGGGACATGCCTTTCTATGAACAACTCAAAGTATGTTATCATTATTTTTCTTGCTGTCTATTTATTTAGTTTTAGTATTCTATTTAGTTAATTAGGCAATTTTAGATTGTTTTAATTTTTCAGTGTACCTTATTTTTAGTAGGACCCTCTGTAAATCACCTTACGGTGACGTTGGTATCCTAATAAAATATGATTATTGATTTTGTCTGCAAACTGATTCACTTTTAGTTTACAGAATGCAAAATTCCCTTCTCAGAAATAGACATATGCATATTAAGTCCCTGGTTTGTGCTCTGGCTGGTATTTCATTTGAACCCGCTACCTCCTGTGCGGTTCAAAGTAGGCACCCAATGCATTTGAAATGTCACATCCTTAAGATCCTTAAGCCTTTCAAAGATCATTGACTTGTAGTAAGGGAGCATTCACAAAAACTTGTTGGGGGGGAAGACTGATGAGAAACAAGCCTGCAGTAAAAATGTTTTAGCACCCCTCTTGTCCAAGTACCCCCTTGACAAGAGTTTTATTTTTCAGATCCCCCTTTTCACATCTCAAATTTTCAGACACCCCCACCTTTTCTCATCAGTCCTCCCCCCAACAAGTTTTTGAAATCTCCCTAACTATCAACTGGCTGTCTTGAAACAGATTGTAGGCAAGGGCAAGGTAACATGGAATATTGGAATCTAGTAATCCTACATTTGACATGTAATATTGCAGTACTTGATTTCAAACGTACCAGGTTCTTCTTCCAAAAGGCTATCACTTATCGTGTTTTTTTACTCTTTAGAGGAGTCACAACACAGACATATTTATTGGAATGCATGGAGCTGGTCTGTCTCATGCGCTCTTTCTACCAGACTGGGCAAATCTGTTTGAGCTGTAAGTATCATGTGTAATAATAGATTACTTGTAGTGAATGTTCATACAGTGCAACCGGGTGTTATTAACTAATTCAGATATAGTCCAGACCGTTTCTAAAAGCGTTGACCGGACTTTTTATAACGAACCAATGAGAACTCGAAGCAAATACACGTAACCGTGCCCAAGCGCGGAAAACGCGTGTGAGCAAGCCTCACGATTGGTTTAGGTTTTGGATCTGATTGGTTGGTGGTGTGAGTTTTTTAAACCAATCATGGACCGTAGTAAAGAAAAAGCAAAGCAATTCCGGATTACTTTTGACATTCAATTGATAACCGCTACGTTTATCACTATTAAGTGGAGCGGAACACAATGCTACGGGGATCACAGGTTATAAAGGGACACTGTCCCTGGTCATGTGATCTGAATCCTCTCGATGTTGTAATAAGGTATTGATATTTTTTTGTACAGAGGTTATTGAACCAAGTTAGAGAATTTCTTGTATTCTTATTCATTATTTATAGATACAACTGCGGTGATATGAATTGTTATAGAGATTTAGCAAGACTCAGGTAGAGGGTTAATGTTATTTTGATGTTGTTATTGTTATTGCTTTTTCTAAGGGTAGTATTGCCGTAACAGCCTGGAATAACGCGCCTCTTGAAATTATGCTGTCCGATTCTGTTGCATGTTTTTAATAAAACCTGAAGGCACGTTATTCCAGGCTGGATATGGAAGCTTTCCGAATAGCAGTTATTACAGATGTCAGCGGTTTGACATGCAAACGAGGCGAAAGGGTCAATCTGGCATTGTATTGGCCCATTAGCCTCATTTGTAGGCTCGATTACCAGCCGCTGTTCGGGAAAATGAGCCAGAACGAAGACCGGACTCGAGAGAGCGGCGGAAATCGAGCCTAACTCGTTTGCATACTTTTTAAAAACAAAAGAATATTTGACTGCGGGCTCAACTGTAAGAAGTGTGCGTTACCAACTAAGCGCTGCGTTTTTTAATGGTGGTACCATACTGCGAGAGAAAACATAGGTAGGTTATTAAGCTGCACTCGAGCCCAACTAAGTAAGAAGCTGACTAGGAGCAACTGTGGCACCAGAACGCGTCAAATTTTTAGGCGAGCAATGCAGGAAACGTGATGAAAAATGACTTGTCCAAACCTCGCTATACACCGCCATCTCGTAAGCGGAATGACATTGTGACAGTGATCTTTATCATAGTTTTAAGACAAAAAATCTGATTCTCCATTCCGTATTTAATTTTCTTGTTATTGTTTCTTTCGTTTTAGGGGAGTCTCTTACATAACTTGGGAAAACAAGGACAAAATCGTTGAACATACTGAGGTAGTACACGCTTTCATTTTGCCATTTAAACTGATCTTTTGCCTGATGTAATGAGCATAGCAGAATAAAAACGAAACTTTACCATGATAAGAAGAGTTTATTCACAGTACACGAATAGGCAATAAAAAACATTTTGTGGCTGTGTTTAACGGTTATCAGTAGAAAACCTTTATATTTTTCTACATCTACATCGTTGACGCTTACAAAATCCTGTGAAGGACGGTCCGTTAGTTTCGGTGTACAACTGATGAAAAATAATAAAAAAATATATATATACTATAGATATGTATGTGCACTGTGCTTAAAATGGATTCAAGCTTAACATTTTTGCTGAAGGTTGTAGTTTTGCTTGCTCCAACCACTTCTTGCGTTGAATGGCATCTAGTTTGTGCACATCGTTTAAGTGTTTGGGCAATCTTACGAGGTATTTTGCTCCGCAATTTGGAATTGGACAATCGCGGCACACTCTGTGACTCTTGTGTACCGGTGGAGGTCTTGACACACGTGCTTCGCTGGCACACGTAGGACAAAGCTCCGATTCTTCATCGAATTCATCAACTTGTGGTTCATGGTTGTAAAACATCACTGCAAGTTTGGGTGTTTGCTTCGCTTCTTTGAGCCACTTTCGCCGCTCAATACGATCTAATTTATGCACAACTCTCAAATGAGTTGACAGATTAAGGATGTGATTTGCTGTGCAGTGGTGAATTGGGCATTTATGGTAGACTCGCATTTCCTTGTTAACAGTTCGAGGTCTTGACAGAGGTGTTTCCCCGCGCTTATCTTGGTAATCCATCCGATTCACTTTAGGTTGGATCTTTGTTTCTTGTAGCCACTTTCTTCGCTGAACGCAATTCAGTTTATGAACTTGTCTCAAATGATTGTCTAATCGTACGAGGTATTTGGCTCCACAAATTGGAAGTGGACAATCACGGAGCACTCTGTTTGGACTCGGACGTGCTTCACCGCACTCACCTTTGTAATTCGTCACTTTTACTTTTGGTCGGAGCTTTGTTTCTTGTAGCCACTTTCTTCGCTGAGGATAATTCAGTTTATGAACTTGTCTCAAATGATTGTCTAATCGCGCGAGGTGTTTAGCCCCACAATTTGGAATAGGACAATCACGGAGCACCCTGTTAACAGTAGGATTCTGATGCTCTTCACTGCACTCATCTTTGTTATTCATCACTTTAGGTTGGATCTTTGTTTCTTGTAGCCACTTTCGTCGCTGAGTGTAATTTAGTTTATGAAGTTGTCTCAAGTGATTGTCTAATCGTACGAGGTCTTTGGCTCCACAATTTTGAATTGGACAATCACGGAGCACCTTGTTAACTCGGACGCGCTTCACCACGCTCATCTTTGCACGTCACTTTTACTTACGGTTGGAGCTTTGCCTTGTGTAGCCACGTTCTTCGCTGAGTGTAAGGACGGTGCCTCCTATTGTTACTGCGCATACGTTCTGCGCATAATTTCTCGCGTCATTAGCGCGCGCTCGAGCGCGCGCACATACAGAACATTGCAAAATCTCTTTAAGGCTAAGCTCGGCAGGGAAATATATGGTCGTTTTCTTCATATAACTTACAAAAACGCGTGGTGACCCCTACTTTTTATGTTATAAAATGGATGCGGTAAGCCTATTAAACATAATATGATTAATGTTTTGTTGTGTGCAAAAGTTATTTAGACTGTATTTTTGGTATACCAGAGGAGAGCTGTCAGGGTTGATAATGGCTACGTTGCGATGATTTTTAATTAAAAAACACATAAACAGTAGTTGTTATATTACCATTTGTTAAGTATTTTAAAGCTTTTTATATTTATTGTTGCTTTCGTGTATGTCAAGACAAATTCAAAGGGAATCTGCGAAAAAATATATTTTTCTCTTTTTTCCGAGAAAATGCTATTTCAGCATTTTTTTTCCAGATTGAAGCTTGATTATCTCTGAAAAATGCGTGGTTACCCCCAATTTTTTGGGGGGATTTCAATAGCCCTTGCTAAGATCTGCTTTTCCCGCATAGTCATGAACCGCGCAAAATTACTTCGGTATTAGGAGGCACCGTCCTTAATCTAGCTAGTTATGAACTTTGCTGAAATGACCGTCTAATCGTACGAGACTCCACAATTTGGGGCTATTTGGAATTGGACAATCGCGAGGCTGCCTTTTTATAGTAGCTTCGTTTGCACACGTGAAACACAGCTTTGATGTCTCGCAATGTACTTATTTACATCTCATTCGTTCTACAAAGGATCCCAACACATGTAAATAAGGTGGACCGAAGAGGCCCTGTTTTCTGTTATCGCAGGAGGAAATTTAAATATGGGCGTAGCCTGCGTAGCAAAGGAAACTGCTACGCAGGCTAATATGGGCGCGAATTTTCTTTTTTTGTACCTCCTAGCCAGCGGTATCGGTACCGGCAATCGAAATGTTGTTGACATATACTTAACTAGATCAATAATTATTTGTATTTTGGCTTCTCGCTTTACGATCCATGGTATAGTTTTCCTTTGTTTCATTTAGCCCAGCTGAAGTTTTTATGTAAATTTATTCTTTAGAATAAATACTAGTTCAATTAAACCCGAGGGACAGCTTCAAAAACGTTTTTGTTTTGTAACAATATGGATTCTCAAGTTTGCATTAGAAATGAATTGTCACTGTGCGCTTGCTGTATTCAACAGAAAAAACGTTTCAGTAGAGACTCCGAGGCGATGGATTGAAAATGGAAAACAAAAATAGATAAAAACTTTACCATAATACAATTTAACGAGTTTATTGACACAAGAATTGTGAAATTTACATTAAGTTGTGGGTATATAGATATGTGTGTGCAGTGCTTATAAAGTAAAAAAAAAATAGATTCAAACTTTAATAACTTCCTTGTAGTTTTGCTTGCTTTAACCACTTCTTGCGTTCAGTGGCATTTAGTTTGTGCACACGGTTTAAGTGATTGGATAACCTCACGACATATTTGCTTCCGCAATTTGGAATTGGACAATCTCGGCACACTCTGACGCTTGTTACCGGTGGAGGTCTTGACACACGTGCTTCGCTGGCACACGTAGGATTTAGCTCCGATTCTTCATCAACTTGTGGCTCATGGTTGTAAAACTTCACTGCCCGTTTGGATGTTTTCTTCCCTTTGAGCCACTTTCGACGTTCAATACGATCTAATTTGTGCACAGTTCTCAAATGCATTGATAGGTTCAGGATGTATTTAGCTTTGCAGTGTTGAATTGGGCATTTATGATAGACTCGCATTTTCAACAGCTGTATTTTACGTTGGAGCTTTGCTTCTTGTAGCCACTTTTTGCGCTGAGTACGATTTAGGTGATGGACACCGCTCAAGTGATTGGATAATCTTGTGAGGTCGATCGATCCGCAGTTTGGAATTGGACAATCACGGGTCTCCCTCTTAGCATTTGACCGCGAAGTTCTCGGATACGCTTCGTTTGCGGGTGATGCCATCACTGCTTCTTTGTGTTGTCGTTTGGATTCATTTAACCACTTGCGGCGTTCAGTGATGTCAAGGTGATGAACATTTCTTAAATGATTAGCTAATCTTACGAGATATTTGGATCCACAATTTGGAATTGGACAATCGCGGGACCGCCTGTTTATAGAACGGCCAGGTCTCGGATACGCTTCATTCGCACATGTGAAACACAGCTTTGATTTCTCGTTCAGCTCTGTATTGTAAACCATCACTGCCTCTTTGCGTTGTAGTTTGCATTCCTGTAACCACTTTCGACGCTCAGAGCTATCAAGGTGGTGGACATTTTTTAAATGACCGGAAAGCCTTACGAGGGATTTGGCTCCGCAATGTGGAATTGGACAATCGCGGCATATTCGTCTTCGCATCATAATAGTCAGCCTTGAGTGTCGGGTACAACAGTAAAGCGAAAATTCCAAAAAAAAAATTTTTTGTTTGCGAAGGACCTGGGGCTCCCTGTTTCCCATGTCGCCCCATGCCCTTCGCAGACAGTGCACTCGGCAGAATACATTATCACGCTCTTGACTTATAAAAGCCCTGGGCCCGGTTGTTCGAAGGGTGGATAACGCTATCCACCGGATGAATCGCTATCCAGTGGATAGCGTACTTTGTTTTGTTAACACTTATCCACTGGATAGTGATTTATCCGGTGGATAGCGTTATCCACCCTTTGAACAACCGGGTTTGTCATGAGCTTGGGACAAAGAAAAAAGTCTGAGTCCCCGACGGGATTCGAACCCATGACCCTCCGTTCACCGGTCGGATGCTCCAACCACTGAACTACGAGGTATCTCATGTGGTGAGCGGTCATGCATACTGCTAGGATCAGCAATGTCGAAAGCGTCATGTGTAGTAATAACTGATGTAAGATGGTTAATGTTAAGCTCGGTCATACTGTAGTAGTAACTGTATTCAGTTTGTAATTTGTCACGAGCGTGGGACAAAGAAATGTAAATATTAATATATTGGGTGTAGTTTAAATCTTTGAAATGAAGAAGAAACGTGCTAATTTGTGTTCTTTGTAATCCGTTGCTTTCTTCTAGGAGCTCCATCCAGAATACAGGGAGCATCCCAAGTTTAGGAACTATGCGTTTGATGTACGTGAATTTATGAGGCTTGTGGAGCAGGCCGTGATGACAGTCAGACAGTCTATTGATGAGTACAGGAAACAGCACAGCAGCTGACACAAAATGATTCTGAGTTTGAAGAATTATAGAACACAAAGAAGTAGTGGAACAAATTAATGGATTCAGAGCCTTGTCAGGTCCCTCAATACTGAGCTGTTTTCTAGACCTGGAGATCATCTATTGCCATCCAAGTGCCAGGCTGAACATCACGTGAGAGGAACTCAGAGCTTTTAGAAGCCCCAGCCCAAACACAGTGCAGATCTGCCACGATAGCGTACACAGTGACAACTGTAATCATAAACGACATTCACCTTTACCAACTTTAGTAGCCCTGGCTGTTGGCAATGGTTTTTAAAATAAAAAATCAAGGTGCCGTAGCCAGGGTAAAACATATTAAAAATTATTTAAAATGTTCTGTGGCTATATGGTTTATTTTATTGCCTCTTCTTAAAGTGCTACTACGATCAAATTGTTGATATTCATTTTTTTACATTTTCGTGTACAATATGACTTTCTTATATATCTTGCTAAATTTCAATTCATTACGAACATTAGAAGTCATTTTTTTTGGACTTTTATTTCCGAGAATTTACGGCCGCCATTACTTGACCTTGTTCCAAGGCTTGGTTGTGAATTAAAGAAAATGACGTCAGATACTCAAAAATACCTCACGGGTTGAAATTATAATAACAATAAGTATAGAAAATTGCACGAAGAATAAGTCCAAAGTTTTTGTTGCTCTTCATGCAATTTTCTATACTTATTGTTATTATAATTTCAACCCGTGAGGTATTTTTGAGTATCTGACGTCATTTTCTCTAATTCGCAACCAAGCCTTGGAACAAGGTCAAGTAATGGCGGCCATAAATTCTCGGAAATAAAAGTAAAAAAAAATGACTTCTAATGTTCGTAATGGATTGAAATTCTGCAAGATATATAAGAAAGTCATATTGTACACGAAAATGTAAAAAATGAATATCAAAAATTTGATCGTAGTAGCACTTTAACAAGACCTTGCATATATTTTTAAACAAGACCTCTCCAGAGAATTTGTCATGATTCTCATTCCAATATGCGCAGACAATCTTATTCTTGTTCAATGCAAGAGCTTCAAAGGTTATTTTCCTCCGTCGTCCCTCTCAGATCCGCCACGCGTGCGTAACTTTAGCATTTACATGTACTGATGATGCATGCAATAATACATTACCGTACCCATATTCGGAAATAACCAGTCAGAAGCTTTATCTACTGACCTGATATCCTACGTGATAATCCATCAAATATTTTTCTCGCGCGCGATTGGTCTTAACACGTCACGTGACGCAGCCAAAACTGGGGAATATCACCCGGATATTCCCCAGTTTTGAAAATTTGCGTTTCACGTTCGCAGGTTCAGTTTTCGTCTCAAATAAATTGCTAAATTAAATAAAACCGATTGTTTTGAACAGACTAGAAATATTTTTGAACGCCAACAGAATTATTTTGATGTTTAACAGCTTGGCCGACCGAGATCTTCCACACGGCAAACAGGGCGGCCTTGTGAAAAAATGTTTGAAGGATAATAACTACAATAGCCTCCATTTGGCTTCAAAAATATGCCTCAGATATTTGTCCTTGGACATTATCTGTTCCTCGAAGCTCACAGTTTTCCTCGAGCTTTGCTCTCGGAAAACTGTTCGCTTCTCGGAACAGATAATGTCCGCGGACAAATATCCGAGCATATTTCCTCGCCAAATGGAGGCTATTGTTTATTTATAATCCATCAAACATTTTTCTCGCGCGCGATTGATCTAAACACGTCACGTGACGTAGCCAAAACTGGGGAATATCCGGTGATATTCCCCAGTTTGCAAAATTTGTGTTTTACTTTTGCACGTTCACGTTCGCGGTTTTTCTCGAGCTTCGCTCTCGGAAAACTGTTCGCTTTTCTCGGAACAGATAATGTCCGCGGACAAATATCCGTGCATATTTTCGCGCCAAATGGCGGCTATTGTTTATATATCAAGTCACTGACGTGATATGCGCCATATCAGGACAGTTTGGAAATGAACGACAAATTCTGCAGATTAGAGCTGAATTTTCCTAAGCAAAATTTTACGAAATTACAGTCAAAATTTAAAATGTTGACGAAGGGAGTATTTCGAAGGAAATTTACGAAGAAAACTAAGCTAAATTTCGCGCCAAAAACGCGGCTGCTGGGGGGCGAGCGCATGAAGTAGCGAACGCGTTTGGCTCGCACCCCGGCTACTAAGGGCCTATTTAATGAAAAAAAGTTGTCCCTGTTAACCGGAGCCAAAACCTGGCCCTCTCGGGTTCGCGCATGCTCTATATGTCCCGACTTGTCCCTGGTAGGTGAAACAACAATAGCCGAAGTGTTTACATAGAAAAAGTTGGCCCGTCCCCCAGGGTCATCCTACCTTCAAAGCGAGTAACCCTCCATCCAGGGTTACCCTGCTCCCGAGCCAACTTTGCGATTTATAAAGAAATGTATGAAAAGTTCTCTCGCCCGGGGTTACTCGGTATGGAGGGTGACCCTCCTACCAGGGACTACTTTTCTCCATATAAAACAGACCCTAAGATCGACTCGAATTCCGCGGGAAAGTTTACAGAGAAAAGTATTGGAAAAACTTTACACTTACACTTTAAACAGTTCGTTTTCGAAGATTATAAAAGTATTTCAAAACTTAATTTTCGACATGGGACAATTAGTTAGGCATGAGACAACAAAATTTCGACCTCCATGTTTCTGCTTATGTTCTATTGCAAATTGTTTATTGTCGATATCATTCATGTTTCCGTGATAAGAGAAAATGCCGAGATAAAAATGTATAAAGAGAAACTAATTGCATATAGGCAATAAAAGCTTTCTTGACTGTTATGCAAATACGTACGCCTCTGTGGATACAAGTAGTTAAAATAATTGTTTTCGCTGTCGGCGAGAAACTCGAACATTTCATTGTAATTGATTCAAAATTACATGTGAAAATTACATGAAATTATTTTATTCATCCATGCGCACTTCAACCCATTTGCACTTTCAAATTTGTAACTGACTTATTACTTTGCGGCTGCAACGGAATAACTTTTGAACAGAACTAGATCCCTTTAGAATCAGCGAGTTTAATTTGACAGTGCGATGATTCTTGGCTTCACCACGATATTGGAACTTTAATTCGCTTGGCAAATATGGCAATGTGCAGTCATGTTCCTATAATCTGTGATATTTACGTATTGGATTGTATGGATTCATAGTAATTCACGAGAATTTTCAGCATTTCTGGACAACACTGTAGCAATCTTCAGCGACAACGGACAAACGGTTGTGAATGTATATATTTGTCTGTATTATTTTCTTCACGAGACTTCTGCATTTGTCACGGCCAAGGCAAGTTGACTGTACGATACAATTAAACAGGAATCAAGCTGAAAAGACAACGAGAGAATGGATCAGTCTAGAGGTAACTAACGAGAATCTCATTCTTTGTAAAAATAGGAATAGGTTTAAACTAGTTCTGTATTTTTCACTAATGCTAAAAAAAAACTGACTCGCAATATGACTAGCCGAATCGTGTCTTCAGCACTTTTTCGAGAAAATAACCAAAACCATGCCACTGACCTAGTGGGCGCGCTCCACTGAATTGGTCCATATTTTCTTTTAAATTCATCATTTCACGAGTAGGAATAGAAACCTGTCACGATATGGATAAGATTATGACCAGTCCTCATACAACTAAGATATTATTATTTTTCATTGACAAAAAAAAATCACAGAAATAATCCTTTAGTTACTTTACTGAACTGTAATTGTATCTATACAAAGCGAGATAGTAATACAGACGATCGAGTTGATAATGTTACTTATGATCCTCAGCATAGAAAGGGGAAGCGGGCCTGGTCAAAACGCGAGAGAAAGTCTTTCCTGCGTCAAATGCAATGCCGGACACCGAACCCGACTGTGGATCAATTCACAACTGCTGCCTCAGGTAAAAATTGGTCAAACTGTATACTTTGTAACACTTGGTTATTGACTACTGAACAATTCAAGATCGAGAATAACAACTCGTTTCTCGTAAAAGAAAAAACGGGATCAAATAAATCGATCAATACCCAAACAAGCTAAGAACGTTTTGAGTTTGAAAATTTCGGGGAGATTGTAGGTAATCACGTGATCCCAGCTGGGTGGAGGGTTTCGCGCGCTCCACTTGGTGCTTGTTTACTTTCACGTCCCGAGGCAAGGTTGCAGTTGCGTGGGCGGGTCGCGACAGTCGGTCCCTCACCCGGATGGAATTCCTCCTAATGAGCACTGCACGTAGGTATCATGAGTACCGGGTGTCAACTCACAGAAATGCATAAACTGAACAGTGACTCGTTGTGATGTTAAGAGAATTCCTCCTCGTGATACCACTTCCGACGCATTATATATATATATATATATATATATATATATATATATATATATATATATATATATATATAATAACAGCCATCGCTCTCTAACCCCCAGAGGATTGTGTCTGTATTCAAGCAGGGGTACTGATTGCATGCGAAGATATATATATAAAAAATATTACCAAATCTTGGATTTTTCTTAAGACAGTTGTACTTCTCCATGAAAGAAAAAGGCATGGATGTCAGTCAGGAAAATCAGTAAACATTAATTTTCGTCTACCTTCATATTTTGAGTTATTTTGGTATATGTCATTTGAAAAAAATCGCAACAATGGTGCTTTGGTTACTGAACCATAATTGTATTTGTGCCCGAGGGTTAGAAGACCAGATAATACTGGATGGAAAGAGAAGTCCCAGTAAACCAACCAGGCTGTGGATCAATTCGCAACTGTCGCTCAGGTAAGAATTTTAGTTTTTTACAAAGGAAGCTGTACGCTTGCAATGTGGCAAACGCCTTCGTTGTTCTTAAATTGATGTTTTCGCAGTAAGAGAACTCTTTCTCGGTTGCCTCTGTGGGAGGCGTGGTGGCTTAGTTAGCGCGTTGGGGTTCGGGTTCGAGCCCCTGTTACTTATATTTTTGGTGCCAATTGGGATATCAAGCCTCAACACGGAAGCAAACGGTCATTAAGAGGGCATAATTTTTAGATCTTGTAATGTGAGGAAATTTTAAATTTTATATTTTAAATTAAATTTTATATTGATTATATCTAGTTAAAGTAGGAGGGGGAGGGTAACGTCTGAACGATATTTTTAATCATTTTATAATATTTTATCATTGAAGATACGATATAGAATAGGTTTTTTAATATTTTATATTTAATGTATGTAATAATTTTTACCATTTTACTTATTTATAATTTCACGTTCACGTTTTAACGAGCTTTCTCTAGCTCTTGTGTGATACGTGGTTAAATAAAGTATTGTATCAGTTGTATTGTAGTAAAGGAGTAAGGAGTCAACGGGTACAAGCGAATTGTCAGGGAAGCCTGACATACATTTTAGGGTTTTACCTGCGATGGACTTTCCAGGGGAGTAGTGATACTCCTAGTCGCTTCATACCATGGAAAGCCGAGTTAAAAACCGGTCTTATAAGCCAATAGTCTTGTAGACAGACTTAACATTTTTTTTAACCTTCTCAGGTTTGGTGCGTTCAAGGGTTATTACTCACTCGCCTTGGCAACACTACTACCACATGTCAACTCTAAAGTACTTTGTGCCAGCAGAGAAACAGAACAGGAAATACGAAGACAAGACTCAAGTTGAAAATCATCACAAGGAATGTTCTGAAGTCGTCACCGAACTGCGAAGTGTAAAATATAATGCAATCCTCAAGCTCGGTTTACGACGTCAGGAACTTTGAGAGTTTCGACTGTAAATTTGGTACAAATAAATTGTTTGATGTTGTTGTTGTTACGTAGTGTCTCTGATTGGATGTTGCCAGGCTTTGAAGTTTTGCGCGCAAGCCGCGACAACCAATCAGAGACACTACACGGATCTCTGTAGAGCTGCGTCATCAGTATGGATTTTTTGGGGTCGAATCTCATACTTCTCTCGGCTCGAGCTTGAGCGGGGAAGATTTTGAGCGTGCCAAGAGAGACATCTGTTTAGCAGGCTAGTCAGAAATGAATTCGAAACTTTGTTGAGTGACAAAGTACCGCGCGCATCAATGTAACGTTTAGTCCCGGTGTTTAGTCCAGTTCTGGTCCGTATCTCTGTCACGCAACGCCACGCTCTCTCTGAGAGTACAGTAAACTTTGTAGGGACGGGACTTATATCGGGGGGGGGGGGGTGGGGGGGTGGGGGGGTGGGGAGGAGAGCTTATAAGCGGAATGAGGAAACGTACTCCTCGCACTGTAGTAAGAAACACGTTGAGACGGTACAGACGTATCAAAAACGCATAATTGCAAGAAAGTGAGCAAGAAACGGGTAAAGATAATATTATTGGTCGCATCCCAGAAGCCTTTGAACAAATTATTTGTTCGTTGTTATTGTTCCGCAATATTTCCTGCGCCGGTAGTTACTGAAGAGTAAGTCTATTACAGGAGTGAACCAGAAAACAAGATGGCTGACGAGCCATGCTCATGACGAAACTAACAAAGTATCGCTGACTGGTACTGCATGGGGCTGAACATTCTTTTGAATTTTGCACATACTAACGAGGCTAGGGGGCTGATTAGCATGAATATAAAAGAATAATTAATCGGCCGCCATTTATGAATAAGGTTTATCAAGTGGAACGAAAACTTTTACTTGTGCAGTATTTATCGGCCCAGTCCCCACGGGTCCGATTAGTAATTCGTTCACGTAACGCAATCTCAGTATGTGGTAAATTTTGTCGGCGACCGAAATGCGGCTGGTTGGAATAGGTTCATCTCTTGCCTATCGCTGCAAATCCTGGAGATTAGCTCAGATACACAGTGGATCTAGTAAGGCAATTAACTGTATCTTCTCCCGGCTGAGTTCTGTGCATGTTCATGTGACAACACCGGCAGTGTTCGACTCGAAAGTTGGATTCACCGACTACGAGAAAGAGCGGAGAGAATTTCACATCGACGTCCCGGAATACTTTAATTTTGCCAATGTTCTCGATGAATGGGCGCAAAAGGAAAAGGTTTGAACATAAATATACATAAACATATGTAATTAAGATCTATAAAGTCCGATTTTGACCGTTTTATGCTAATCTAGACGATCATTTATAGCAAGAATATTCAAAGTGGTTTCTCAATTACAATAGGCCTTAAAGCTTAACCTTGGATTTTAGAAACTTGCGAGCGATCACTTCCTTATAAATTGTTTTTCATTCCATCGCAGAATTCAATCATGATCAAATTTGTTGCATGTTGTTTATGTTTATACCGCGTGCTTCTTGCCCGGGACTTCTTGCGTGACAAATGACAACACTGTCACGTCTCCTGTCCTATTTTTGGCGAGCCAAAAAGAGACTGGGAACGAGAATGCCTGACGCGCGCGTATCATTTGAGATAAAGCCTTTGTAAATAACAACAAACGACGCTACAATCTCACTTCATTGAGGCGCCCGTTGATCTTTTCTGAACATAAATTGGTTGTATTACATTCTGGTTCAGATAGAGAGAAGGTTTACTGCTTATAGTAGTACAATGAGTGACCAAATCGTTGGTTACCCGCGCGATGAACTGACCGTAGCTCACAAGAAGTGTTATTGCACTTTAAGTTTTTCCTGAAGACAGCCGGTAAACTGAACATTACATACAGCACTCAAGACTACTTACAGTCACCCTGCGAGCGTTTATCCACGAAAGTAGTAGCGGTTGGCACGACGCTCCCTCGTTTCACCCCAATCCCTTCTCGTCCCAAACCCCGCGTTTCATTCGTGATTTCGAGAGAGAAACAGCCGGACTGTAAAAAGTCCCCACTGCACTTAGTGAATCATTTTCTTTTTATTTAATTGCATTTTTTCTTAGATTGGGGAGAGAAAAGATAGCAACCCTGCGTTTTGGTGGGTTGACGATAAAGGACAGGAAATAAAATGGTCATTTCAGCAACTCACTGAAAACAGCAGAAGGTGAGTTATCGAATAAGAACTGACCTCTGATGACTGACGTCTCAGTTCATCTTAAACCTCCCTCACCGTCACCGTCACCGTCACCGTCACCGTCACCGTCACCGTCACCCCTATCTTCAGTCTCAGCCTCATTCTTCGCCTTGGCCTCCCTGCAACCTCCCCTCCCCCTCCGGCACGCTTTCGCCTCCCTCCCCTCCACCTCACCTGCCCCTTCCTCTCGCTCTTTGCCTCTTCCCATCACGTTAGCTGACCTGACATGTCATGACTTACCTGCTTGTCTACTTGCCTATAGATCCTTTGGGGTGAGGGTGAAAGGACTGTTGAGAGAACTGTTAGTATCGACGGCTGAGTTGACGTTTCCTCTTCATTAACATTTCTTTTTCAAGGACGGCAAATATTCTGACGGGTGCTTGCGAAGTTCGGCGGGGAGACCGTGTTATGGTCATATTACCGAGACTTCCAGAGTGGTGGCTTGTCAACATCGCTTGCTTACGAACAGGTAATATATTTATAAAGCTACTCAGCTCTTCTATTTTGCAGCGTGCGCTTCCTAAGCAGTTTATAGTAGTCTGGACCAATTTTCACCCTATATTTCCAACCGCACAGTCGTCTGTTTAACTCTGCGAGGATTAAACCAATTTCCCCTACGTAGCAGTCGGTTCTGGTTAATGAAAGAGGAAGAAACTTGGAATTTTTTGTCTCGCCCCAAGCTTCTTCTTTAGCTCCTTTGTTTGGTTTGGTGAGTCTCGGAGGCAACTGTGGTCCATTACTAGTCATCATTTGTAGCCAATTATTCACGAGTATTTTCCATTCCAAGCCTACTTCGATAGTCTTTATTAATGAAAAGAAATCGCGAAACATTCAATATTTAATTACCATTTGAAAGCCAATATTCAGTTTTCATTACTCCGCTTCTCGTGTCCGCCTCGCCCTCAATTCCCGACACTGCCAGACATGCAGGGTGTATTAAAATATTAAAACCTCTGCACGGAAGAGTTTAGCCTGTTCCAGGCGTTCGGATAGTGAAGAGACGCGCGAGAAAAAAAGGCGAGGGGATTGGAGAGAGGAGGCCAGACTAGAATGTAATCTTTGAAGTAATCTCGTAATCAGTTATTCTCGAACTTCTTCGAGTTGGTTGAAGACGACTGTGGAATTTGAATATTCAATAGCGTACGACTACATTAATATAAATGTAGTCGTGTGAGTGTGGACTGGGAGTGAGTAGAGATGGTATTAAGACGAAATCCATTAGAAAATCGAGTAATATTTATGGCCAGTGGACAAAAATCTTGTACTACGACGCCATACACTTTCACGCTTAAACTAGACATTCATGAGCCATATCTTAACGGTATTTACCAAATAATATAACTCCACAATCCTTAAATTGCTTTCCGCCTTGAGTTTCCTCCCGTGAATGGGTTGAGTCATGAGAGGTGGCAGCCATGTTTCTGGGAAACATGGCTACCACCTCTTATGACCTTGCCCATTCACGGGAGGAAACTCAAGGCGGAAAGCAATTTAAGGATTGTGGAGTTATATTATTTGGTAAATACCGTTAAGGTACGGCTCATGAATGTCTAGTTTAAGCGTGAAAGTGTATGGCGTCGTAGTACAAGATTTTTGTCCACTGGCCATAAATATTACTCGATTTTCTAATGGATTTCGTCTTAATGTATTCAATTGGTACCTCTAATCTGTCAATCACATCAGGTACTATTATCAGTGCTGGATCAACTCAATTACGAGCTAAAGACATCAAGTCACGGCTGCTTGCTTCCAAAGCGACTTGTATTATTGCGGACTCGGACAGCGCTGAGTTTGTTGATGAGGTAATTAGTTCCTACAATTAGTATTACACTGAGTGTCGATCGCGACCGCAACTCTTTTTGTCCCAAACAAAGGTTCAGAAATGATTATAAGAGGAACTGGTATTACTGTGCCTTCCAAAAATATGCCAACTCACACAGCGGTCAAACGTACTGCGCGCGCGCAGTTCCCGCCAAAACTTTGCAGTCAAATGTCTTAAAATTGCGAAGTCGTCCGCTTTAAAGCTCAAACTTAAGAAATTTACTGAAAACTTAAGCTTTGTACTCGGAGCATGCATAGATAATGTAATAATTGTTATTCACCAAGTGTCTCAGCTCGTATTTTGGTTTACCACTGCATGTTCTATAACGTTTCCTTACAAACTTCGCGGCCATTACGCTTCAAAACTCATGGAAAAGTCAAGGCCGCGAAAACCGGAAATGGCGCGCAATTTTGCGTTTGACCGCTGTGTGATGCCAACTTTGCTCAACGGCAGCCGTCAATCATCTTAGCGGACGTCTCAGCAAACAGAAGTTCACGGCTTCAACAGGTTCAGGTCAATTCCGCCGTCAGTGGTTGTGATTGGTAGATTTCGCCGATCCATTTTGTTTGTTTCTTTTTTCAGGGTCCGTTTCCGTAATTATGATTGACGGCAGTGATAAACGCAATCGTTGAACGTAGTAGTAACGTGGGTTGGAATTAATTTGGAGTCGATCACGTAAATTAATACAGTCAAAAGTAGTTTTAAATGACATTTAAATCCACGTGCAACGGGTACATGAGAACTTTCGAGCATTAACAATTTGTTAACCTTTCTTTCATTGTAGGTTTGCTAAATTTGCACCAAATTTGAAAACCAAGTTACTTGTAAGTGAAGAACAGAAAACTAAAGACAGGTAAAGTCGTAAAGTATAAATAAATAAATAATACTAGGGATGCTTGTATGCAGACGAGAAAGATGCTTTGTGGCACATGTAATTTGGGTTTCAGGTCCGTTTGGCACACCAACTTTTTTGCAGACATCAAATTCCAACCTTTTTCTATTGACTACTGTTTATGCTTTTCACTGAATAGAGATTTGGGTGAATTCAGTGCTGTAAATGTTGAGCTCGGTTTGCAGATCAGGATACGAAGGACTCTGACCAGATGCTGTGTGCAAATGCTTATGCAATAAAACTGATGTAATCACAAAATTGGATTTTTCTTCTGGTTCCCAGGAAAGGTTGGCTTCCTTTCAAAGAGTTGTATGAACAGGCGTCCACGGAGCAAGAGGTTTGTCACAGACTTATTTTACTTGTAATATAGCACTGAATAGTAATATAGTATCCGATAGTGTTAGGATTGGCTCACAGGCTGCGAGATTCTTAGAGACGAGTGGACCTACGGAACAAAGGCGGCAAGAGACGCTGTTACATTGAAGAGATCAATTATTATAAAGATCCGTAAAAATATAAGGAGCACAAATAAAATTTAAGGCGCTTAATTTTGGCACAATTTCGCGAAATTGTGAGCATTTCTTGTACCCAGTTTGACAAATATTGCTTTTGTTCTTTGAGAAAAGAAAATCAACTGGTTCCAACAGGATTTATATTTCGCAGTTTGAAAGGTTTCATATTTGAATAACCGTAAAAATGACAAAAATTCGATTAAGCTCCCGTTTGGAAGTTCGAGAGAGGGCGCTTATTCGGTACAGGTGCTTATTTCATTTTTACCTCGACATCTCAGAAGTATCCAAACTACACTAAACCGTGAACTGGTTAAATCTTTAAATTAACTCTAAGCTAACAAAAGAAATCGATCTCAACTCAAAATCAAACTAAACTTGGTACATTTGGCTCTAATATTGGAAGATGTGACCATATTGTTAAGTTAATTGTAAAGTGTACTTATCGGAATAGGGGGTGTTTATCAGAATGAAGGCGGAATAGGAATGTTCATTGCAAAAACGTCTTAAATGGGGGCGTTTAATTTTGTGAGGACGCTTATTGGAAGGAGGGCGCTAAATCGAATCATCAAAGGATCGATCGCTGTCTTTGTTATGAATAGGCGTACATTTTACCATCGCTGACCGAAACGTCTTGATGTTTTCTAGTGCGTACGGACACTCAGTGATGAACCAATGACGGTTTTTCTTCACAAGTGGAACAACAGGACTTCCCAAGATGGCGGAACACACACATGCAAGCTATGGACTTGGGCACATTATCACTGGAAAGTAAGATCCAGGGACTATAAGCCAGTAATAATATATACATATTGACGAGTAAATAACTCAGAAATAATTCAGTTAACCAGACTGTGAAGAACTGCACTAACTGATTTTCTAACCAAATAAACCCGAGGAATGTTTATACTTATCAAGTTGGCGTTTTGATCCTTATCTTTTCTGTCTGTTTTGGCTATGATGATCCTGTATAGTTACAAAACATATAGGGCCGAATATTTAAATTATTTAACGAAGTCTAAGTTAGGCCGTGATTTAAGACAATTTAATGAGGTCTAAATCTACTTATAAGCAGGTCAGTCTAAGAGGTAATTGTTTTCTACAGGGTTTATTGTATAGGTTAAACTCGGAGTCGACCAGGTTAGGCTATGGTTTTGTTAAACCCTGTCTAAACATTGTTCAAATATTCGGCCTTTTGGCTTTAAGACGGTAATTATAACTGGTTGGTGATTCTCTGTAGTGTTTTATTCTTAACTCATATTTGCGCCTTCTCAATCATCATAAATCTTGGATGAATGCGCACAATAAATTTTAAAGCTAGAAAAAAAGCGATTGATTTTAGATAAGGTATGCAACCGAGTCAAGTTTTCCTTTGATTACAAACACCTAACTATCGGATAACGCTTGCCATTCAGTGTCACAAAAGCTGATATTTCATTAAATACGGTATTCACCGTATACACCTCATTATACTGAGTAAGAAAATAAATACATTGCGCCTGGCACGAATTTCAACAAAATTTATAGACGCTTTAGACGCCACATAAAAAGTGAAGTGAACTTCTAGTCAGAGTGTTAATAATTTACCTTTGGACTGTTGTTTAAAGTTAACGCTGTTAAGTATAGTTAATAAAAAACATCGCTTCGCTCCACGTTGTAGGTACTGGTTGGACAAACGTACCTGAGGATGTCCACTGGAACATTTCAGACACGGGCTGGGCCAAATCTGCATACAGCAGTTTTTTTGCCCCGTGGTGTCAAGGTGCCTGCGTATTTGTGTACCACAAGGCACGTTTTGAGTCCGTGGCTATCCTGGAGGCATTGCAAAAGTACCCTATCAGCACGTTCTGCTCGGCCCCTACAGCTTACCGAATGATGATCCAAGAGGACCTTAGCAAATACAAGTTTCCGACGTTGAGGCATTGTCTCAGCGCGGGAGAACCCTTGAATCCTGAGGTCCTTGATGAATGGAGGGAAGGGACTGGGCTGGAGATTAGAGAGGGATATGGTCAAACTGAGACTGTAAGTCGCACATTTCACAAGAGCTGGTCATTTTCTGGTTATTGGCACCTTTTTGTCGTTATGTATACGTTTTCAGTTAGTGTCAATAATGATTTACTTAGTTGGTTTCTATGTACTATTCTTCCTCGCTTGAGCACCAGTCATGTTTTATCAATTTGGCGTTGCCACGACGACACACGAGACAGTGTTTCATCACATTTCCAAACACCGAGAACGCGTAGCGGAGTGTTTTGACGAAATTCGAGGTGTTTGGAAATGTGTTGAAACACTATCTCAAGTGTTTGAATTATCTCAGTCTCAATCGAAACTAAAACTAAGGAGTAAACGGAGAAATAATCTAAACCACCGTCACGGTTATGATTTCGTTTGTTTTAACTTGATGTATTATTTAAGGTGATTCCTTGGTATTGCATTGCGCATCCTTACTGCGCATAATTTCTTGCGTCATTTGCGCGCGCCACGCGTCATTTAGCGCGAGTACGAGCGCGCGCACATACAGAACATTACAGGATTTCTTTCAGACAAAGCTTGGCTGGGAAATAAATGGTCGTTTTCTTCTAAACAAGCACGGTGGCCCCCATTTTTTATTTCATAATTTTAATAAGAACAGTATCTACATTACACAAGGAAAAAGATGGGCAGAAATCTATGATCAGTTTTTTGGCAATTTAACTAAATTCTCCGGAGGGAGCCACTACGGTCCCACAGCGCATATCCAATTTGAATCTACTTTGGAGTGTAAAGTAAATACAAAGGAAATCGAAGACATTTTTCTGGAACGTCGGTGAATAAACAATGGAATAAAGTCAAACTCTGTGCGATATCACGGCTGCATTGAAAAAACATCGAGCTTATTTGCTGCGCACGGTTTTTGCCAAAAGGGGCCAAAAATGACCGCACTCGTCAGCATTGTGGCGTGGAAACGAGCACGGTGACCCCCTCTTTTTATCACGTTTTTATTATCTCATTGACTTGTTACAAAAGTGTACCAAGTTTCATCGGAAATCTATGTTTGGTTCTATTACCAGGGAATTACCTTAAATTAGTTTGAGAAATAATTGTCTAAAACAGCGTAACCCAGCCTTTAATCCGTCAACCACTTGTCAGTCGCTGTTATTTTTATATTTTATTTTAGACTCTTATGTGTGGCACATTTCGTTGTATCGAAAACCGTCCAGGATCGATGGGGAAACCTGCCCCTGGATACAACTTGAAGGTTGGTGGAGATATTGCTGAGCATTTTCTTAATAAGTAAAGGATAGTAGTCTGTCCACTAGTCGTTCTTCAGGCCGGCGTTTTACTCCATTTTCTGTAACATGAAATGACGTGCCAGTTTATTGCTACCGCTTCCTGTGGGATACTGGTCCACTCTGATTGGTCAATTTAATAAGCCAGCTTTATATGACGTTGTAGTGGCGTTATATAGTGATGTAATCATGATCAATCGACTGCAGAACAGGCAACCGTCGGCCTCCTCAAACCCGCCTTCCTGTCACCAGCAACTAGCTCTTCAATATGGTTTGGGAAGATGAGCCTGTACTCATTGCAGATCCAATTTTTTTCGGCCTTGGCGACCGGACTTACCTTTGCCACGAGAGAGGGTGTACAGGGCATAAGTTCTTTCAAACTCCTCCTCAGGCAATCAAAGTATGTGACTAGGAACTTTAACTGGCGTATACGTGCCAGCTGGATCAGTGGCTCTGTTTTCTATCACATCTGCGCATCGGACACTCGGTCCACCCGTTTTAAGTTCAACAGTGACACGGTAACAGAACATGGCGAATTATTTGATCTTTAATACCCATTTTGTCCATTTTCTGCGTGATGACCCAAGAGTCGCAACCATTGAGACGAACTGTGACACTGTGATGTAATGAGGTAATAAATATGTCTGTGTTATCTTTGCAGATTATGGACGAACAAGGTAATGAGTGCCCGGTGGGGGTGGAGGGTGAGGTTGTTGTTGAAATGTCACCAAACAGACCCGTGGGACTCTTTACTCGTTACGTGGTAAGTTAAAAATGAGAGTCTGTTTTTCTTTTTGGCATATTAACAATGACACAATATTAAACCAAAAATAGACAAGCTTTATTCCCATACGGGTATAGGTTGATTATTCGCCTAACAACAAATTCTGCTAATTTTCGTTAACTTGATAAAACATTGTAATAATAAATCAGGATTGGTAGTGACAAAAATGAAATACCACCAAAAGTATGACAAGTGTTTTGTACGTGTTGCTTATGTTTGTATCCATAGGATGATCCCGATCGAACAGCCTCCGTACTTCATGAAAATGTTTACTGGACAGGTAAAATGATATACGCAATTTAAGTTTCGGACGGCAACCGGAAGGCGAATGTTCTTGTTTTTGTCGTGGTTTCAACCCTACCAATGACAATTTACAATTTGACGTTACTTACGAAAGGTCGATGATAATACATACCAAAATAGGGAACATTCGACTTCCGGTTGCCGTCCGTGTCTCAAAAACTTGAAAAAGTTAGCCTAACCTTTTCAAGTTCGACTCGCGAGACTGGCGCATGCGTCCTTGTGACAGTGCCCCTTTAAACCGTGCTACTTCGAACAGAATATTACTAGCGTTGTTATTTAATAAATGAATTAATAACTTTATTGAAGTGTCTGAGTATATAGCTTAAAAAACTAATTGTGGATACTGTACCTACAGCTGTTAATTTATTGTGGGAACCTTCATAACGAAAAGTGATAGTCAACACCAGGAGCCTGATCTTGTTGCCGATGTATGTACAACGTGTGTACAACCCAGAGGCCATGTAAACGGTGCCAACCACCAACGTATAGCGTCTTACCATGAAACACATCACGATACAAACAGGACAGGGATAAAACTGAGAAAAACCACCACGCAGAATCGACAATTCTTTATTACCATATATACTTTCGAATATACTCAGTTTTAAAAAATACTTCCCTTATTGATTATACATATTCTACCAATTTTTTTATTTTTATTTTTATTTTTTAAATTTTATTTGCAACACACAAAAACATTACTTACAATCTGATTATTACCCTATTAAAATATATGGTTACTTGCTCTATTTACATTTCATTTGTTACAGTGCTTATAATCCGATTGCTTACACTACTTACAATACAATTTATTTACACCACTTACAATACAATTCCTTATACAACTTGCAATACGATTGTTTACACTACTTACAATACAATTACGTGCACTATTTACAATGCAACACTCGCACACTGTTTACCATACAGTTACTTACACTGTTTACTCCTACATGAACATACTTACAAAAAACGGATATGACACTACTGAGAAATAAATTATGTTATTGTCTGTATAGGTTAAAGTAATCACACCAAGCTCACTTTACGCTCTACTTTAAGCTGAAAAGTTAATTTGGAAATAAATTCCGCGGTGTCAGCATTCTTTTGCAACGTCTTACAAACATAAGAGTATTGCTTCGCAAGTAAGAGAAGGAGACGCAAACAGTTTATCTGTTGATTTGATAAGTTAGGGATGGGTGGTAGTAGATTCAGGAAAATTTGTATCGGGCCAAGTTTAAACATTTGTTTTATGAAGATCATTAAACCATTTCAGGGATTTTTGGTATAAAGTTAAACAATGGTTGACATTCAAGAAATGCATGTTCAATAGAGTCATTCTCGCCGCAGAGAGCACATTGCACTTCATTCGTTATCCCAAAGCGATTTAGTTCCTTATTAGTTACTAGAATTCGATGTAGCAGTTTGAAATAAAATTGTTTTTAATTTATTATCACGCGTTGTCTTAAAAGTTGGTATTCTACCAATTTTACCATTTACCACAGGTGATCGAGCTAGCCGAGACAAAGATGGCTACTTTTATTTTGTTGGTCGATCTGATGACGTCATACTCTCGGCTGGGTTGGTACTGAACAGAAGTTCGAGAATGTAAAGTTAACCCTTTCACTCCCAAGAGTGCTAAGTTCAAAAACTGATGAAAAAATATTGAATTTCATTTTGCCAAAATTGTCAAAAACTTGAAAGTACTGCTCAATAGCTTTCATTTGAATGGTCACGCACTAGGGTTTCATCCACAGACTTAAAAGTTAGAACCACATTTATTGACTCAAGGTTTGACTCTGGGAGTGAAAGGGTTAAATAGATAATTAAATAAACAATGAAAACAGACAGAAAAAAAGATAAATCTGAGAGAGAGAGAGACAGACAGACAGACAGACAGACAGACAGAACAGACAGGGCGAAAATGGTGGAAATCTGCCAACTTTTGCCACACAGCCATTGTTGACGTTTTTCAAAAGAAAATATCTCGTTCGTTATTCAATATGCTCATCTCATATTTGCTACAGTTACTGAATGGGACAATTGCTATCAATTTTTGATCAATTTATGCTAATTTGTGATTTTAAATTTTTGTTGCATGTAATTATATTGTTGATGAGTGGAAGCTTGGAATGACAAAGATATACGTACTCAGTTTTGCATCCATAAAAGCCCATTTTAACTCTTATTTCAGGTCTTTTGTAAAAGCACATGAATTGTATTTAGTTTGGAAATAGTAATTTTTTCTTTGTTGTACATTGACGTTTCTCAGGTACCGTATTGGTCCATTTGAGGTAGAAAGCGCCTTGATTGAACACCACGCAGTCGCAGAGGCAGCTGTGGTTAGTAGCCCTGATCCCATCAGGGGAGAGGTGAGTTGGGTTATGATAAGTACAAAGTCAAAAGAAGATAATTGGAGAAAACAGGCGTCACAGGCAGGAAATGTCTTTTCCTCCTTTATTTTCTTGTATTGGACTGCTCTGTAACTCGACACCTAGTTTAGGTTGTAGTGAACCAAACACATTATCGATACTAACTATTTATTACCGGAGTTATTTTATGTCACTGAAATTTTTCGCAATGAACATTCCTATTCCGCCTTCAGTTCATTCTGATAAACACTCCCTATAAGTACACTTTACAATTAACTTAACAATATGATCACATCTTACAATATTAGAGCCCGATGTACCAAGTTTAGTTTGATTTTGAGTTGAGATCGATTTCTTTTGTTAGCTTATTGTTTCTCATAGTGTTTCAGTTTTGTTTAATAGTACATTATTTGAACAATCAAGGGTTCACTGTTGGCAAGTTGTCTGTTGCTTATTTTTATTTTCAAGTACCCCTTTTTATTTTCAAGTACCCCCCTTGACAAGTGTTTTATTTTTCAGACCCCCCTTTTGACACCTAAACATTTTCGGACACCCCCCTTTTCTCATCAGTACCCCCCAACAAGTTTTTGTGAATGCTCCCGGCTTAGTTATTATAGATAGATAGACTTTATTTAACGTGGACAATACACTTAGCTATAGGTAAAAACACAAGCTAATTTACAGGTAATGCCACGATATTGTTCTGTTATTTTTCAAAAAGTCATTTTTTTGCTGGTTTGTCTTTCTGGTCAGGTGGTGAAAGCGTTTGTTATTCTCTCGCCACATTTCACTGGAGACAAAGACTCGCTAGTAAAGGAATTACAAGATCACGTCAAAGAAACAACGGCACCATACAAGTACCCCAGAAAAGGTAAAGGATTTTTTTGAGGAGGGGCCTTATTATCGGAAGGATTATTGCGTCTGAGATTATTTGGGGAGCTTATTTTCGGGAGGGGGAATTGTACGGGTATTTTTAAGAGTTTGTATGGGCTGAAATTCGATCGAAAATAATTTTCACTTTTCTTTCGAAAAGTTGTAAATAATGTGAATTAAAGTGTTAAACCCTCACCTGTTGTCTTTTCCTGTGTTTTTATCGCTTCCGGAGGCCGTTTTGGGCGAATTTCGACCAACGGTCGAATAGGGCCTCCACAGACTATAGAGAGATAGTTGTCGACAACTATTTTAGTTGTCGGTCATAAAACGTTGTCGATAACAAAAAAGCCAGTGTGTGAAGCTAGTTATCGATAACTAATTCGCCCCCGGAAGCGATAAAAAACACAGGAAAAGACAACAGGTGGTTTAACACTCTTATCCATACTCTTATACAGCGCTTTGGTGACCTGTGGTTATTTTGACTTGACAACGACTCAATCAGTCCCGCATGTTCGTCAAATATAGGGACTATATATCATGGTTGCACTTTATTATAACGAGTTAGTTGGTTATAGAGAGTTTAATTTCACATGTCGCCACGGCAGCCATATTGTCGTTCCCAAACAATGAAATTTCTCTTTTTTGGGAAATGAGTTCTTTTCTTATGCAAAATTTTCCTATTGTTTGGTAACGCCAATATGGTCGCCGTGAAAACGCTCTGCATACATGTAAATAAATGAGCATGTGCTTCATAGCAGGAATTTAGGTAACGTTTTCCTGACATTAAACGTTGATCATGAAGCGACCTTAACTTTTATTTCTGATTTGCAGATTGAGTTTGTGGAAAGTTTACCCAAAACTGTCAGTGGCAAGATAAGGAGAGTGGAACTGAGACAGGAGGAATGGTCTTAGAACAACGCTGAATTACTAATTATATATAAATTAGAAAACTCCAACCAATTTGATAGAATCTTAGTGAGTAATGAAAATATACTTCGTTCGTGTTTAATCTTCCTAATCATTTCAAAGTAACAACACAAAAATAAAAACAATCTTTATTGCTCAAAACAGAGAAATACATACATAGTGAAAAAAAAGGAACAGTTAGTTAGTAGACATAATGAGCGATATTTGTTGACGTAAGAAAAATATAATTTAATGTATTAGCCTTTGTTCAAAGACCTTCAATGGACGACTAAGCTAAAATCCACGATTAGCGTGAATATTGATTTCATTTTTGTAAATATTTGTCGCAGGAGTAGTAAATAAAGGAAAGATTGCTCAATTTACAAGTAAATTTGAGAAAAGAAAAGAATGGGTCTGATATCGAAGAGATAAATATTTGAGGTAACCTATTTCGAGTATTGGTTTGATAGTAAATAATATTTATTTTTAAGAGATTACATTGATTTAAACTGAGGTTAAACGGGTGTCAATCACGTGATTGGATACGCGCCATATGATTGGATATGAACCGAATGTTATGTCTTTTGTTGTTCCACGCGTCGATAAATGATATCCTTAGCCTGCGAGCAGACGTCTTCTATTTCCTTCCTGAGTCGGAAATAGGAGACGTCTGCACGCAGGTTACTCTATATTCCCTTGCCCCTTCCAAGAATGTTTAATATGGACAATTTTATTCGACAAATCCCTCTTTTGATGAATAGCCCCCTTGAATCTAGGCTCGATTTTCCAGCCGTTTACTCCCAAAACGGCTGGAAATCGACCTTGAATCCGCCTTGAATCCCCTTTTATGAAATACAAACAAGATACTACGCGCGCTCTGATTGGCTCAAAACCATTTACCATAACTCTATGGAAACATAGAAAAATTGCTTCGTGCTTTTATTTCATAAAATCAACAGAAAACGTTTTCCCTGTGTTTCGATAGAGTTATGGTATTATAAACACTCGTGATCGATCACTCGTGAAAGTTTGGGAGAACTCGAAATTGCCCACAGCATTTCTCGTTCTCCCAAACTTCACTCGTGTAACCATAACCCTATGAAAACGTTTTCTATTTGGTATGAATGTCATGAATCTGATAAATTTTTGCTTGGTAGTGAATTCATGCTCTACCTTATCGACTAATTGTTAATTATTTGATGTTTTATATCTCTTATTTGCTTTTGGGGTGAATCTTTTCATTTTTGCAAAGAAATCATGGCGTAATATGAGCTGTTTGAAAGTGAGTTTGATGAAACAGTAGGTAAATGTTTGGCAACATATCATTATGGAAACCCGACTCATCAAGGAATGTAGATCCTCCTACACGAAGACATCGGATCCTTCGAATATTTCCACATCCGGGACTTAACATACCTTGCGTGACTTGTCACACAACCGTTGAGCCTCTTTCAGTTTTTTATGAGAAGTGTTGTGTTATAAGGACCAAAAGAATTACAACAACTACTATGAGAGAGGCTAGCTATCTAAAATTATCACAAAACTTTGTGATAAATTTAACGTAACATGCTATCAGTGAGCAGTCACGCGTGACGGATTGGGACTGCAATATAAATTTTCAGCGGGTGACGACATTCCTTCGTGCGCTACGAATTTAATTTATTCGTTTTTTTCGCGGGTTTGAATCGACTTGAATGTATAATTGAGTTGGCAAGTCCATACAGGAAAGGTAAGGTATTCTTGTCCATTTGTAATTGTATTTTGCCATGATCGACACAACATGTCAAGAGTAAATATACTTATAGGGTTTCTGTTCGTTGTTGCTGTGCGATTTTTGAAATTCGCTCTTCGCGCGTAGTTGCATCGACTCGTGGCCGATTGTTTATGCGCTGTGACTTTCACAATGCTGTTGTTTTCGTGGATTCTGTCAAATCGATTTGTTCTCTATCCATAAAAATGACCCATCAGCTCATGGATGTTCTAGTCAAACACTTAAGTCAATTTAATTTTGTGATTTCACTCTCCTCGCCCTCGTTAATGAGGCTTATGGAGATCGCCAAGTCGTGACTGCTGTTTTCGATCGCTTTTGCATTGAAGAAAAAGATCAGTGATGCGTGAAGAGAGATTCGAGATTTTATCGTCCACACTGGATATCAAATTTCCCTGTGCCCTTATGTTGTTACACTCATCGTACTCTCTCACAAATGCAGTAAGCGTATTGTAGTAGTTTCATTAGACGGCTATCACATATGCAAACACCCATGTAAAGTAATTATAAAGCTTATAAATATGATATTTGCATATATTATCATATTAATTTTATAAAATAGATGAACTCTTTGAAGTGAAACAGCCAAATACTCCTGATTTTTGGTGAAATGCTAATTAACAAATATTGCTCTGATATTGTCTACTTTGGTCACCTCCAATACCTTCCTCCAAAGAATTTGAACGAGAAAGTAATAAACTCAATAATTGAAAGCATGCTTAATAAATGAGTTTTACAAGCTGTTTATTGCCAAGAGAGGCCATCCTCAGTAATCATTCAGTGTTTTGTGCCTAGAATGTGCCTCGTGACCTCTACTTGGACACACAAAAGAAAACAAGCAAAATAAAATCAACATTGCTGACACATTCCCTTGATTACGCTCTTGATTACGTGTCCACCTTATAAAATATGACATTTCAACTAAGCACCTCTGATCCACTGAATTAAAGGAGCTATGTCACAATATTTAGCTATGTCATGATAAGAGGTATTAAGAAACCATTCAGGAACAAGGATGGTCGAGGATGGAGAAGATCAAGACAGATTGCAAACGACAAACTGGCCAATTTTTTCAAGATGTGCCATCCGTGACGTATTGCATATTGTAAACAGGTCGATCCTTTAAGTATCATCCCTTCTTCTACAAAAACAGTAAGAGATGATGTGTGAATTATGGAATGTAATGTTCATGTATCATCACTCACAAGTGCTGTATACTATAAATACGTAATTTATTATTATTATATTGCCAATCTGTTTGTAATAATTGAGATTGAAAAGGGAATTCTTGGGGGGACTCCCATATAAAAGTGACGGAGGTGCTCGTCGGTGCCTACCAGAATCCATATTTTTGGGCATGGCTCAAGTTCATTTTTACCCCAAAAATGAACCAATGTAGACTATTTTATTGACAAATTATACATGACATTGGCTGGTCAAGAGTCATGTCCCAGAAGCTTTCTTTGAAAATTAGTCCCAATTTTTCAGTTTTTTACAGTGTGTAGCTATAATTATGTACCCCCCCCCCCTCCTGCTGAGGATAATTCAGCATCTTTTCTTGTGCTTGATGAAAATGAATGTGAAGAACTGTATGTTTAGTAGAACACATGACCAAGCCATGCAAACGAACCCAGTATAACAAGCTACACTGTTATAAACACTTATCTTATCTACTTTCAACATTCATTCTGGTTCACAACAAATATGAGATACAAAGATGGTGCTTTAATGACATCTTTGTTCTTTGTGCAGAAGTACAGAACAGATCTGTAAGCTTCTTCTACTTTAGGGCAAATTGCAATCACAGTGTAAAAACCAGTTGACATGTTTTTTTCTGTCAAGTATAAAAGAAGCCTAGACTTGAAACGTTATTGTGAACACAAGCAAGCACAACACAGATCAGCTGGTATCAGATTTTTTGCGCCAGGAGCAAATGAGTTTGAAACAATGTTGCATATTCAGAAATTATGGGAACTTTGTCATCATGGCCCATACAATCATGGCCCATACTATGGGTCATTTCTTAATTCAAACATAACAATTAATTCAAAACCACACCTTAAAATTTTCAAATTGGCCATTTCTTAGTGTTGCTATCACAAAATGCACCACTGGCATTTAAAAACAAAAGATTCAAAAGGCAACAGAGTGGTAAAGTGTGACGTCACAAATTTTCAAATTTGCGAAATTATGAAAATTGATCAGCTATTCAGAGAAAGCATGCCAAAAAAACGTCCACTTGCCAAAAATTAGCTCTCCATTGCAATTTGCGGCGGAGATATATAAAGTTTGGTACCGTCCCATACAAACCTCTCTAATTTTGCGCCTGTTCTAAACTGAAGGAACAGATAGCAAAATTAGAAGGGTTTGTATGGAGAAATTAAAACCTGAAGTTCCCATATCTTGGCCGCAAATTGCAATGGAGAGCTAATTTTTGGCAAGTGGACGTTTTTTTGGCATGCTTCCTCTGAATAGCTGATCAAATTTCATAATTTCGCAAATTTAATTTTTGTGACATCATGACTTTAGTACTCTATTGCTGATGATGAATGGTTTTTGAAACTCCAAGTAATATGTATACCCCACCAATTCCTTTAATTACCATAAAAGCTCTATTTAGCCCCACTCTCTATTAAGCCCCCCTTTGGAAGTCAGATTGTGTGATAAGCCACCCCCCACTTCCGTCAGGCTGATGTAAATGACTTTTCATTATATTTTCTGTTGTTTTAGTCACTTTGTAGTGAAACATGGTCTTCAATTTCCAGAACTATTATTGAGTTAGGGTATAAATGACATTGCATTTGTAAGATGGTGATACATAACCCATTTCTTGTTCTGTTTTAGTTAGTGGTGTAACAGTAAAGTTTGAAAAATTATGTGAAATTTTTTCTTCTTCTCTCTATTAAGCCCCCCTCTCTAATAAGCCCTCTCTTGAGGCCTGAAATTAAATAGAGCTTTTATGGTACTCACTAAATCAACAAGTAGACAATTTTTTAGAATCCCATATAATTTTCCAATACAGACATGCATATTTTAACAATATTGAGTATTTGCTTGAACAACAGTTTCAGTTTCAGTTTTTTTATTATTATACACTGTTTGTCAAAAAGAGAAAATATAGAAATACAGTACAATCAAGATACATAAAGAAAAAGAAGATAAAATCAAATTGTTACAGAATATGTGCAGAGTGACCAAAGTAGCTTTCGCTTTCGAGTTGGCCACTGTCATGTAGAGGTTAATTGCGACAGGTCTACACAATCAGTCCAACTGAGTTTGTTTTCAAATAAAAGTGTCAATGAAAGCAGATAAATAATTATTGTGTTGTTCCAGAAAATGTCCATACCCCCCACCCATCTGGAAATTCCAGTTTAGCTTCATACTTTCCTTTAAAAATTTGAGATCTCCTTTTCCAATGACCTTCCTTGGAGTGGGTATGGATATTCCAAACTACACTGAAATGTTATGTTATGCTGTTACATCTATGTTAAGTATAGTTTAAAAACAAACAGCAGTGTTTTATCAGTTATAAAGACACAAGCCACCTTGTGTCTATTGCTGATAAAACACTGCTGTTCGTTTTTTAAACAGCTTCAAAAACTTTCCTCAGCTCCTAAATCTATTCAATCTGATCCTAATCTTGAAATTTTAATTTGTTTTAGATGAGAAAATTGAGCTAAAATTTTTCTTAGTTGGACACATGTCCTTTCAAGAAAAAAAATTATTTCCAGTCCTGAGTTCACTCGGTAACTTTTTTAAATTTATGTTAATTTATTCAGTAATACACATCATTGCCATTATTACTCACTAAACAACACTATTTACTTACAATACACTACTTACAAATATAACTTATTAATTAAAATAAAAGTACAACAAAATGTTGCTATTAGTACTTGCAAATATAGATGTGTATTTTTCTGTTTCATAATTAAATTTTAACCTAAGCTTATAGTTTTAGTTTAGTTTATTTATTTGCCACACAAAATAGAAAAAATAATTACAATATTAATAGAAAAGGAAATAGACTAATACAGGAAGTGGCGAGGGGGCCTATGAAGAAACCATAAGGCTTATAATATTAGGCCCCCTCGTTACATTATTTGCTTAAAACTGGTTATATTTGGGCGAGGGCTTTAGATTGGGAAATCATACAATAATAATTGAGCAGTTTTGTTGGAATTATGAAGTGTGCCAATACTCCATTCTGCAGTGAATAAATGAAATGAACTTTATAATAATTTGTTATCGTAATTACATGGTAATTTCTTTCAGGGTTTGTAAGCCAATGGATTGTCATGACAACCATCGTTACCATCCCTACGCTCCTCCTGCAGATGCTCGTCAAGGTATCCTGCCAGGAAATGGTAGGGAATGGCATAGACAAGATCAAAAGCCTCTTTTTCCTAATGGGAACAGGGGAGGACGGAACAGCCGCTACGCAAGTGGTCGTAGAGGAACAGGAAGTATGTTGAGATCAATGGATAGAGAAGAAATGTACCATTCCTCTCACAGACCTGGTGAAGGATGCTTGAATCCAAGATATGAGGGGCCACAGCGAAGACCTTCTCCTCCATGGTACCAAGGTAGATCAATGAATTATGGCCCACCACGTCCACCAAACAACTATTACTATGAAAGGAACACCAGGGTACATTATAGAGAAGCTGGATACAGGCCCCCACCCAGGTTGCACCCCAAGAGTATGAGACTAGCCAGTACAAGTCCCACAGGTCTTGTGTCTTGTATTATCATTTTAAAAGAACACATTGGCAGGGCTGAAACACACAGGCACAATAATGTTCATTATTCTCATTTTCATTGGAGTTTTTTTCCCCCAAGGCTCACACAAATTGGAAAAAAGAATCCACTTTTTCATTAACAATGATCAGAGGTCATTTTTTATTCAGGTTTTCTTGCTCTAGTGTATTTCCAAGTATTTTTGGCCCAATAGTAATTGTATTTATTTGCTACACAATAAAAAAGCCTCAGCTGCAAATTTGTGAGGAAAATCATAGATTTTTTATCATATTAATCCATTGACTACTGGGCTTTTTCCAAAAAAACGTCAATCTAACATCCCAGATGCCTATTTCTCGCCATTATCTCAACAGTTTAATGTCAAACTGTCTAAAACTTGGTTTAAAACACGGCAACTAACATCCCCTTCTACGTAGAAGCAACGAATTCAATATTTTTCTCGGGCTGCGCAGAAATCAAAATTTCGACATTTTTTCAGTTTTTGGGTTTGAAAAACCCACCTGACTTTAGGCTTTTCTTTTCCTTTTATTTTTTTTGCCGTTCTTGCTCTCCTTTTTCTCTCATTTTATTTTGTGGTTTTGCTGGCCTTTCAGTCATCTTTATTCACGTTGAAAAAGTTTTAACCTAAACGTTGGGAAAAGGGAATTTTTTTGACAAAGATGGTCAATGGTAGTGAAGGTCGCGTTTTTTGGTGATTTTGGAGTAAAAAATCCAAGTTGTTTTGTGTGTATCTCTGGTCCAGTTTAACGTTTCATGCTCGTTTAGGCATGCTTTGTTAGACATTTTCCAACTCTATCCGTTGATTATCAAAGACATCCCCTGGCGTAAAAAGTGATGACGTTACAAGTGGTACAAGTCTGTGGTCTCTTCTTGGCCGTTTATGACCGCTTTAGTAGTCAATGTGTTAACCAAAAAAAACCCTCATCTCTGCTCTGTTCTGTTATAAAGCACTCAGGAAGTAGGGATCGAATCACCATGTTACATTGGCACTTTATTATAAATACTTGTACAGGTCTTCAGGTACATGTTTAAAAAGAAACTCAAACAAACTCAAACAAAAATGCAACGCATTTACTCAGATGCTCGTTTGATGTAATATATCAAACACAAGAGACAGTGTTTCATTGGGATATGCAAACACAGAGAGTTGAAAATACCACTCACATCGGAGTATTTTTGACAAAATTTGAGGTGTTTTGGATAGCCGATGAAACATTGTCTTGATTGTTTGATACATGTATATTTTGTTATCGAAACAAAAACTAAGGAGTAAACAGAGAAATAAAATCATAAAAAACTATGCTAATTAAGACTGAGTATCCAAACCTCTGACACGGTTATGTTTTCCTTTGCTTTTCAAATTTCTGTTTCATTTTTGTTACATCATTTTGGTTGTGTTGGTCCTCCTTTGAAGTGTCTGGTTTCAGCCCTGTCAATTGTTTTAAAATTATATTGTATATCTGGCAACACACTATGAGTTACTGAGGTAGGTGGATCACAGGTAGCCCAGGATTTAAGGTAAAACTAACAATCTTGTACTGTAACTATCCAGCTGTTAAATAAATAGATGCCAATTCTATAGCACTTCTTGAAATGTAATTCTGTCTAATTTTACACCTGTAAATACATGCTCACTATGTATGAAATGTTTTTTATTAATCTAAATGTAATTATTTTGTTTCCCTAAATCTTTAGTCTTTTATTGTGAATGTTTTGTAAATGCTTTAATGCCTTGAATGTTAAATGCATAACAAATATGTTATTGTTATTTAATGAACAAAATAGTAGTAAATAGCTATAGGGAGGCTGAGAATGCAGTAACAAGTAAATGAATAATATTGAATATACGAAGTTTGCCTAGCTATGAAATCTATCACTAGTTTTAAAGCATTTCTTTAATTAACTTTGTAGGCTCATCACTTGTAAATACAAAATCATTGTCACCAGCCACTCCTACAGGATGTTCACACTTCACCAAGAAAGAGGTGACAGGTTCTGCATGTTCATCTAAACAGACCAATGGTACATGTACTACACTATACAGGAATTTCTACCCGAATTCAACAGGTACAGATATGGATCCACAATCACTGGACAAACAACTCACCACTACTGATGTCAAGAATCCTTCTATTGTCAAAATTGCACCATTTAGTCATCAACCATCACCAAATTGTTCCAAATCCCCAATTGGCACAAGTTCATCTTCGAACTCTCAGATCAAACCTGAAGGTCAAGTGGTCTCACACTGTATTGCAGTGCCAAGCAATCATATGACCGAGAACAGTGGTTCTCAAGAAAGCACTGGGACACAGACGCTTTGTCCTCTTGCTTTGGAAGATGGCATCGGGTTGGTTTTTACATCCACTCCAGATGGTCAGTTGAAACCAATTTGTAAGACAATCTGTAGTTGCCAACTACGTCAACGTGCCCTGAAGTATGTTGACAAAGGGAAATCAAAAGATGACTCTATCGTTATAGACTCTGATGAGGAAGACGAGAAGAAGGACAATGTGGTTGTTGACTCTGTTGATAAACAAGGTATTGCTTGGCTAGATAATAAATATTTTTATTAGTGACAATTTTGAGCTTAATGTGAACTTAAGTTTAAACCATGAAGATCGTCCGTTTCTTACATGTACATAAATTATTATGTATATATTGTATTTGTTGTGGTTCAAACATGTTTTGGGTTTAAAAAATTCAAACCTGTTTGGTTATTATTTTGTCTCATATTCATTGTATTGTTATATTATATTATTATCATTCTGGAACAAATGAAAATAAAAATCAAACTGGTTTGAAAAATGTTAAACCAAAAACAAATTTAAACCAACATATATACAACATATCTAAATACATTTATACTACACACGCTCTGATTGGCTCAAAAGCATTTACCATAACCTGAGTATCAGGCGAATTTTTCCGCGCTCTCTTTTACTCTTCGTCTTTACGTGGTCGCGCTGAAAATAACTATGGAAACATAGAAAATTGCTTCACGCTTTTATTTAGAAAAAAAAACAATAGAAAAAGTCTTCCCTTTGTTTCCATAGAGTTATGGTAACACTCGTGAAAGTTCGGGAGAACTTGAAAGTGCTGTGGAAACACGAGCCATATCCACAGCATTTCTGATTCTCCCAAACTTCATTTGTGTTACCATAACTCTATGGAAACATGGAAACGTTTTCAATTGTATATCTAAATACCTAACAAAGATAAACTATGGTACCAGTTAATAATCTTTTTTTATGTTCTAATAAATTTTCCCTCTTATTTCAATAATTATTTTAATCAGTCAAGACTATTTTTATGATTTTCAGTCCTTGTTTTGTTTATCATTAGGTGTAGAAAATGTTTCAGAAAGCTGTAGTCAGGTGGACGAATCAGTAAGTTTAGTAATTACAGAGTTCTGTGCTGTTTGTTGACCTCAATCACAAATGCACTTACAGTATTATTATGTTGGAGTAATTTTTTTTGTAATATTATTATTTTATTTCCAACACAAGTTCAAATACTAAATACAAATACGAACATTTCAAGATAATGTAAGTACATGTAGCCTAATTAATGTTAACTCAAAATAATGGTAGGATAGGATCGCTACAAAAAAGTATATACAGAGAATAAAGACTGTAATTAATTAGTCTTTCCAAACTTCTAAGTTAGGTTTCAGAACATCTAATTTTTAGATGGGCCAAAAGGAGTAATAGAGAGGAATAGGAAAGCTGAAGTCAGAATTTGTGTTTCTTATGAAAAATTTTGAACTTGTTTTTACATAAGTTTTAGTTTGGATCAGGATAATTTTTTATACATGAATATTCATAAACACAAACATATTTACATTAAAAACAACAAACAAGATGCAAAGTCAGTATCAAAAATCTTTTTTCTTTCTGTTTGTCCATTTTGCCATTATTTTAATTCAAGAAAAAGTAGACATTGTTCATACTATTGTGTTTGATTTTTTTTCAGAGCTGTCAGGATTCTCCAAGGAAAAGTATGAATAATATTTGTTACTTATGTTTTACATTTTATGTTATGCAGTAAAACTGTTTATTAATAATTTATTTCACAATACAATTTTTCTTAGCACCCATGAGGTATACATGTATGTTAACATTGTTGTTAAACTGCATTTGTCTTTCTTAGGAGCCAAAATGAGTACAGAAAATATTTTAGTAAAGAGGTAAGTTTTATAAGATTTTTCACAAAGCTATAGAAAACATGTATAGTATTGGTTCTGCTAAATTCCAGGTAAACTTTTTTCCTATGATCACTCTGTAAAGGTCACAACAACAACACTTTACATAGTTAAAAAAGTGAATGTGTAACCCGCAAGTAACTTAAGTTAATTGTGGCGGGTTATAACATATTACACAATAATTTGACACAACATATCTAAATACAAGAAGAAAAAAGTTATACTGGAATAAAATAAATAAATCATAAGTTAATTTTCAAGAATAAGTAAATGCAAGTGCATTAAATGAAAAAAATGTTAATAGTCAAAGACAAAATTTATTTTAAAAATGGCCGCTTTTGCAAATACTTGAGGGAGTTGGGGAGAATTCAAAAGTACTTAATATGTAAGTACTCACCTGTGGCTTGGGTTCACATAAACAACTTTTGAATTCTTGCAAACTGTCTCTCATATTAGCATCAGAGTATATTAAGCATGTCTGCTATTTTCTATTTTTTAAATGTTTGCAATAATAATTATGATTAAGACGAAATCCATTAGAAAATCGAGTAATATTTCTGGCCAGTGGACAAAAATCCTGTACTACGACGCCATAAGCTTTCACGCTTAAACTAGACATTCATGAGCCATACCTTAACGGTATTCACCAAATAATATAACTCCGCAATCCTTAAATTGCTTTCCGCCTTGAGTTTCCTCCCGTGAATGGGTTGAGTCATGAGAGGTGGCAGCCATGTTTAACAAAAAACATGGCCAGAAATATTACTCGATTTTCTAATGGATTTCGTCTTAACTCTTGTGGTGTTGAGTTCAGGGAAGAATGAGTATGAATGAGTATCAAGCTTACTAATACTGTGTGGCACTATAGTTTTGTAATTTAATTTAATTAGTTTTTTGTGTTTTGCAAGATCAAATTTTTGCAATTTGCCAAGACTGTTTCGTGCAGGAAATTAATTTTCAGCAAGTCGCTGGAAAAATCTACAAAAGATGCAAAAATTAGAACTCGCAAAAATTTAGTGCTCCATGGTATGAATTAAGTTAACAGTATGTGTAGTTGGACTTGTTTTCTACTCGTCTTCCTTCTTTGGATCAGCTCTGCATCAGCTCTTCAAGGAAATAATTTATTTGAGAAAAAATATTGCTGTGTTTTCAAATGGTTGATCATTTCTCGTAATTAACAGTTCATCTCCAGGAGATCAGGCAGCACCCCATGTAACTACAGAAGAGTCAAGCCCTATTACTGAATCAGTGGCAGACACAGTTTCAAGGGTAGTGGATGGGTTACAACAGAGTCTTGGTGAAGGATGCAGCAGTAGTACATCATCAGACTCATTGTCATCAATAGTTGGTGCAAATATCATAGGTATTGCAACTGCATGTGATGCTGGGTTATTCTATCTTTGCAGTATTTTGATTTGATTTTCCAAGTTATGTCACTACTTTTATGTCCAAATTTGATTAAAGGGAGTGTTTCACGGTTCGGCGCATGTTCAGGCTTATCAACAGTTACTTTACTTTATCTGTTAAAAAAAACACTCACATGTACTTCTTGATACTTCAGTAATCGCATACTATAATTTGTCCAAGCAAAATAACAAATGACCAAAATTCACAAAAAAATTCAATGGATTACACAGAGAATGTCGACATTTGTATACCAGAATAAATTACCAGAATAAATCCTTCGGGCCAACCCTTTATTCTGGTAATTATTCTGGTATTCAATGTCGACATTCTCGGCAAATTTGTTGACAAATTTGTATCTGATTTACTTGTCATAAAATATTAATTTCTTTGTTTTAGTCCTTCACAAATTATTTAATATGTGTTTAATAAATAAAGTTGCTTACTACCTGCAGATGAAGCTCCTCTTCTAGGAGATCCACAAATCCTTCGTGGAATATTGAGTGTATGTAAAGAAACAGCCAAGTAAGTCACTAAGTAAATATTCCTGTTTTCTTCTGTAGGAAAGGCTGTAAGAAGAAAATATAGGGTGTGATTAAAAAAAACAACAAGGATTATCACATTGTTATGTTCTTTTTCGCCCTGTTTTTCATTCTATATTAATATTAATAATAAAACATATTTAAACAGGGTAACTACTTCAGTTATGAATAACTGCTATCAATGTAGGCCCTGTGTAAATAATATATTGTTGTAAGTGATATATACAATATGAGCGGCAGATCTGTATGGGCATTTACAATGGTTCATGTGTATCGACTATCTTGGCTTAATACAAATAATAATCTTAGGCAAGTAAATTAAAGGAAGAGTTTATGTAAATCAGGATGAAATCTGTATCTGATTTATGATATTCATTAAACATTCATTTCTTTTGTATTTTCTTTATGAATTATTAATGAGTGTTTTCAATTTGTCTTGTTGTTATGGTTGTTTTGAAATAATTGTTAAAATTCTTCCTTTTCAGACCATTTAAGAAGCTAAAGACATCGCCCAGGAATTTGTTCACTGCGGCAAAAGACTGCAATATTCAAAAAGTTCTTGCTCTGCTGGGTTAGTTCCAATTTCCATGCAAACCAAATAAACATTGTCATTGTGTGACTACAGAGCTGAAAACATCTTTGTGTGTCTTTTTGCTTAATCCACTTAAATGTATTTTAATTCTGCCATGCAATACATAGAGGATATTACACGGCGGCGCGAAGATATGAATTTTATTTTCGAGTGGTAAAAACAATATTTTACGAATGAGCGCAGCGAGTGAGTAAAATATTGTTTTTAACACAAGAAAATAAAATTCATATCTTCAAGCCACCGTGTAATTTTCTTTTTATTATATAGACAAAAGACAAAAGCACAAACTTTATCGCGAACTCTTGCAGCTCGGTGGCTGGACTCAGTTCCGAATTTCTCTCCTTTCGTCTTCACTTGCAAGGAACTCCTTGAATAATTTTAAGTCATATGAAGTTTTCTTCTTCGTGTTAACATTTTCCTACTCCTCAGTGAACGATTTCATGTCAGCTTCAGTGAATTTCAGGTCATTTCACGAATCCATCACTCGCCATTTTTCAACCGGAGTTTAGCAGCTTTGCACAAAAAGCCATGCAAAAGCGGGAAATGACGTCATCGATATCCTCACTAGTGAGGATATGGAAAATACGCCACTCGGGTCCGGATGTAGTTTCATATGAATTTTACGAGTGGTCTATTTTCCAGTAAAACACTTGTGTCTATATAATAAAATAGAATATACAATACAATAATTTATTAGCCCGTCCCCAAGGGGTTTTTCAGACCTAATGGAGATAGATTGCTATCTGAATGAATGAATTTGTCAATAGTTACATGTACAAAAGTGCATTAATTCATGGGAATGCAGAAAGTCATCATGTGTTACTATAATTTTGTGTTTTTACAAGAGCTGAAATGTGTATTTTAGTACTGTTTCGATTGTATAATTTATGTTTGTCATCTTTTCTGTAGTTGAGGGATGTGATCCAAACCAGCAAGTGGTGAAAGCAAAAGGGAAGACTGCCTTACATGCAGCTGCTGCAGGAGGCTATGTTGATATCATAGCTTGCTTGAGACTGGTAAAGCAAATATACAAGAATATTATTACAGTGCTAGTGTATAACCCTGATATAATGAACAGAATGGCTGACGAAGGGACTTTGCTCCAACGAAGGGCTTAAATGCTCGAAATGTCAGCTTTTAGAAATTCGCTACGGCGGTTAATTTACCTTTATCAACTCCGAGTTGATAATCAACATAGTGATATCACGTTACATTGTTAGTAATAACAAGCACATTTCAAGATTTATTGTAAATTCATCCTGATATTTATACGTGTAACAAACACAGAAAAGGAGTCAAAATGATTGATAAACCATTTCCAAGTTGCCTCTTACCAAACGAATTCTGGGGCACAAACGAGTTTTACTCACAACTTCATTAAAATGTAAATCAAACTCATTTCCACATGAAAGGCTGTGCACCAGGACTCGTTTTGAAACAGAGGCAAAAGGCAACTCGGAAATGACCTCTTGCTTTCAAATATGATGTTAGCTCATGCAAACTCACTTATTTTGACAAATGATTTTTATTCCTTTGTATACCAGCTTCTGCAACTGTTTGAGCAGGATTTATCAATATATCACTCTGCTAAAATCATTGTTAAGTATTGTTCTCAAGGGATTGCTTACATATACATATATACTGTTCTTTCTAATTTTTAGGCTGGATGTGACTTAAACCTTGTGGACTATGAAAATAAAACACCATTTGTAAGTAGACCACTTGCATTTGTTGAATTTTATGCCAAAGCCTTCTGTCACTTCACTGGCAATGATATTTAGAGGGGGAATGGTTTTTGTAATGTTAGAAGGAGTGAGATAAGTGTTTTTAAAGGAGCTATGTCACAATACTTTAAGTCATTTTTGTGAAGTGCAAAATCAGCTTCAAGTTGAAGAAAGCTTCAAAATAATACTTTACTAAGGTAGAAAAAGACCAAAGAGGTAATAATAAACCAAACAGGAACAAGGATAAGGATGGAGAAGATTAAGACGGATTGTGAACGGCGACCAATTTTTTCAAGATACACCAACCGTGACGTAGCTCCTTTAAACTTAAAAGTGTTGAGGTGTTCATATAATAAGGTGATCTTTGTTTATGTCACCTCATTAGCATAAATTTACCGAAAATTGAATTTAGTGTGACAAACTTGTAGATACGATAAATGGATAGCAACTGTGCCATTTAGTGACTTACTTTTCACTCACAGTGAAAAAATCTTTTAAATCATCCCGAACAACTTAATAACTTTCCCACAAACATGGCACAGCAGACATCGGTTGCTTTAGAAGCTAACCACTTTCTCTGTATAGTTTGACGCAGTGAGTAATCACAAAGTGAAAGCTGTAGAGTACCTCATTGATTGTGGAGCAGTCCTTGGAGTCAAGGTACAAGTATGACTCAGTATCTGTATCTGTAATAAAGTCGATGTTTGTCCATATTGTAATCCATTTCCATCCTCGCCATTTTTAGTCATCCTCACTTCTCAAAGCATTAAGAGGCTGTCTCTGTAAGATCCTCATACCAATTTGGGCCACATAACAGATTTCCTTGAAACTTTGCATGCGAGTAACACCTAATGTGGTTAGTTTCAAAATGCATTTCGTTTTGGCTCTAACTTTATTTTGACGGATTTACGAGGGGGGTCCCGTGGGGGTCCGAAATGGTGATTTTTTGGTCTTCAAATTTCCATTTTTTCATAATTTTAAACATCCTCTCGCTTCCCTTGAAATTCATTGCAAGACATCATCCTGCCGTGTGGTGGTAGGTATATGATCTGTTAATACTATGGTATTATTAAAGTTTCCGTAACATCATTTCAACTAGTTAAATTTTAAGAACGAATGTCGCTAAGGATGGAGCCAAATTGGAAATGGCCAAAATAAACTTTCCTTCATACTTTGTGTGTAGTTAGGCCTTGGGGTGGAACATTCATGATGATATTTGTTTCACTTTCTGCACTAACCTAGACTTGGGATCAGGGGGGGAAGTTCATGCCAAAAATGTATTTTTTGAGGTATTTTTAACCCTGAAAACTGAGATTTTGTTAACTAATTCTCTCAAAATGCAAAAGACCGGTTAAAATTCTGCTGACATCCTGGTATAATATCATCCTTCCACTCCACAAAACTGGCACCGGATTTTCAGTTTGCCCCCTGGGGCCCCCCTGGCCCCCTGTCCTTTGTAAGGGGGGGAACCGCCTTTTTAAAAAACTGAAAATGAGACATCTTTGACTAAAATAAAATCAAACTGGTATTCATATTTTGATCAAATTTGAAGTTACAATGAATATTTTGTCCTTTGTGAATCTTTTGGTACTGAAAAGTATGCGGGCACTCAACTATTTTTTGCAGAACAGATAATTTACAATTACTACCCACGGCAAAATGTTAATTTTCCGTCATTTTCAATGCCCATTTTCTGGGGCTTAAATAATGCTATTTGTAGCAACTTACTACTACACTGTTTCTCTTTCATCGATAATTTGAAAATATTTCACTTTTACAGCTTACATTTAAGCAACTTCAGAAAAAAATGTTTTGAATAGCACACCACTGGTGAAACTGTTAATTTATGCAAATAATAACACTCAACTTTCCGGCCAAAAAAATATAAAACTGAGTTGTGTGGTCAATTGAACCACATAAATAAAACTTATAATAAACAATTGATGTAATGCATACCATTTATTAAGTAGTAACTTCAAGAACCATCTCAGAGGCAACGAGGAATCACGCCGAATATTATAATCATTAAGCTTATAATTCATCGATGCTTTCGTTATGCCCAGATAATAAATACCACCATGTTGAAACTATAGTTCTCGTCAGTTGGATCAGCTCCAAATGGTTTCTTTTACACTGGAAATATTATCTGGAATTTGCTGCAGCGGCTAGCTATCCACAAATACTACAAACAGTTTCACGATGCTCCACTGATCGATGCTGTTTACCGCCATGTTGGATCACTTCTTGTCAGGCCGTGATGAATGCTTTACAGTAACCTCCTTGTTCTTTTAGAAATGTCCGATCTCTCGAGCTCCACAATTCTCAGCTATAAATCCTGAGTTATAAATCAGTTAGCGGCTAGTAAATCCTTTTGAAGTATCACTGTTGGTTGTATAAAACTCCAAATACGCCGGGACACTTGGTGTGTTTATCTTTATGGTTTCCGCTGACCGAAAAAAGATAAACATTCGTCCCGGCTTATTTGGAGTTTTAATACAACCAAACAGGGATACTTCAAAAGGATTTGTATAGCTAACTGATTTATAACTCAGAATTTGTAGCTGAGAATCGTGGAGCTCAAGAGATCGGACATTTCTAAAAGAACAAGGAGGTTGCCTTTAAAGCATTCATCACGGCCTGACAAGAAGTGATCCAACATGGCGGCGACAGCAATGATCATATCGGTGGAGCATCGTGAATCTGTTTCAGTTTGTAGTAATTTGTGGGTAGTTAGCAGCTGCAGCCAATGCCAGATAATATTTCCAGTGTAAAGGAAACCATTTGGGGCTGTTCCGATGGATGACAACTATAGTTTCAACACGGTGGCACATAACGAAACCATCGATGAATTATAATATTTGGCGTGATTCCTCGTTGCCCCTGAGATGGTTATTGAAGTTACTACTTAATAAATGGTATGCAAAACATCAATTGTTTATTATAAGTTTTATTTATGTGGTTTAATTGACTACACAACTCAGTTTTATATTTTTTTGGCCGGAAAGTTGAGTGTTATTATTTGCATAAATTAACAGTTTCACCAGTGGATGTGCTATTCAAAACATTTTTTTTTCTGAAGTTGCTTAAATGTAAGCTGTAAAAGTGAAATATTTTCAAATTATCGATGATAGAGAAACGGTGTAGTGGTAAGTTGCTACAAATAACATCATTTAAGCTCCAGAAAGTGGGCATTGAAAATGACGGAAAATTATCATTTTGTCGTGGGTATGAATTGTAAATTGTTTGTTCTGCAAAAACTAATTGAGTGCCCGCGGACTTTTCAGTACCATAGATTCACAAAGGACGAAATAGTCATTTGCAGCTTCAAATTTGATCAAAATATGAATACCAGTTTGATTTTATTTTAGCCAAAGATGTCTCATTTTCAGTTTTTTAAAAAGGCTGTTCCCCTCCTTACAAAGGACAGGGGGCCCCCAGGGGCAAACTGAAAATCCGGTGCCCAGTTTTGTGGAGTGGAAGGATGATATTATACCAGGATGTCAGCAGAATTTTAACCGGTCTTTTGTATTTTGAGAGAATTAGTTAACAAAATCTCAGTTTTCAGGGTTAAAAATACCTCAAAAATACATTTTTGGGCATGAACTTCCCCCCCTGATCCCAAGTCTAGGTTAGTGCAGGAAGTGAAACAAATATCATCATGAATGTTTCCACCCCAAGGACTAACTACACACAAAGTATGAAGGAAAGTTTATTTTGACCATTTCCAATTTGGCTCCATCCTTAGCGACATTCGTTCTTAACTTTTATGTTACCTCCATTGACAGCTTATCAGAAAAGGTAAAAGTGGGTGTACAAAAAATCATATAACTCAAAAGTTAGACTTTGCACAGATGTTTTGTTGCATTTGTGGAGAGATAAAGACTTTGATCTTCAATGCTATTAAATAAAATTTTCCGGCCAGCAGGTATTACCGCCTAAAGGTCATTGTGAACTATCAGTATTTCAAAATTTTCTAATTAATCGGCGAAAAGAAGGTCAAACATACGCGTGAAATTTTGATCCAAATGATGTTCTTTTCCGTCATAATCACGTATGAATAGTTTCTAAACACGTTTTACTGCTTTACTTTAGCAATACTCATCCAAATAAAGCTGGAAAAAATCATAAAATGACCTCATTATTTATGCATATTGATGCTCAAAAACACAAGTAGCTGTCAAATTTACTCTACTATAAACAGCCGATCAAATTTCTCGATATACAGATAGTTTAGCTTACTTATTCGATGGGGGAAAACAGTAATCCAAGAACAAGACAAAACAAGGTATAGATGGTATATTGTAACAAATTTAGACAGTCAAACAAATCTGAAGAAACTTACCCTTGATGACCTTGAAATCGACAACTCGCATGTTGGCATATTTGCCTAAGTATGTATAGCTGATTTCGCAGACAGTTTCCTTGAGATTAGATTACAGTTATAATTGCTGTTACAATTAGATCTATAATGATTAAAATTCACATAAAAATTGAAGCAATTACCTTTGTGATTGCGTGAACATTCTTCGCACACGGGACATTAATTCCCACTTGCCGTGACAAGAATCACACTGTTATTCAACAAGGTAACCGCTGACCTAAACACGACAATGTTTCCGAGAAATGATAACTGCGGGGAATCCCGTGGAATGTCTAGTTTACTAGGCTTGTCGATTGTAAAGATGATATCAATGGCCATTGCTGTCACCAGGTGTTGTAATCTGTGACATGGCGAGGTGGATACAGAAACTTTACGGTTGCAATGTTCAGATGGGAAGTAAGAGGAATTCCCAAAGGGGGGAGGGGGAGGGGTGGCGAGTAATTGAATAATAAAGTGACCAAATTAACCTCCAAATAATAACATTTACCTTTACTATAAGCCCTGCTCATATTTATGTACAGAAGGATTTTTTGGTTTTGCTTCATGAGAAGAATATTATAGGAACGAATTATGCGTTTCAAAAATGATTTGGTTACATTTTGAAGGCCGGATTATTTTTTTTAAGTGTTTGGGCTTATATTCGTTGGGGGAGGGATCTGAGGGTTTTTCCATTGTAGTTAATTCTGATTTGGGGCGCTTATTTTTCGGTAGGAAACAGTGATGGGGAAACATGATAACATTGTGGTGTCTAATTGGTGATTTAGCCATTTTGGCCTGTATAACCTTTTCTCGAATAATCTGAGGCATTTTTGGCAGGCATTTTATGATTTTAAATGCGGTACATCACAGTTCCGTGATATACCGATAGTAAGCCCCACCCTATCCCGAAAATAAGCACCCCCTACCGAAAATAAGCGCCCCTACCGAAAATAATCGCCCCAAATCAGAATTAACTACAATGGAAAAACCTTCAGATCCCTCCCCTAATGAATATAAGCCCAAACACTTTTAAAAATGTAGCCAAATCATTTTTGAAACGCATAATTAGTTCCTATAATATTCTTCTCGTGAAGCAAACCAAAAAAATCCTTCTGTACATAATATGAACAGGGCTTATAGTAAAGGTATATGTTATTATTTGGGGGTAATTTGGTCACTTTATTATTCAATTACTCGCCCCCCTCCCCCCTAATTGAGAATTCCTCTTACTTCCCATCTGTACATTGTAACCGTAAAGTTTCTGTATCCACCTCGCCATGTCACAGATTACAACAATGGCCATTGATATCATCTTTACAATCGACAAGCCAAGTCTCGGGAACATTGTCGGTGTTTAACTGGTCAGCGGTTACCTTGTTGAATAACAGTGTGATTCTTGTCACGGCAAGTGGGAATTAATGTCCCGTGTGCGAAGAATGTTCACGCAATCACAAAGGTAATTGCTTCAATTTTTATGTGAATTTTAATCATTATAGATCTAATTGTAACAACAATTATAACTGTAATCTAATCTTAACGAAACTGTCTGCGAAATCTGCTATACATACTTAGCCAAATATGCCAACATGCGAGTTGTCAATTTCAAGGTCATCAAGGGTAAGTTCTTCAGATTTGTTTGACTGTCTAAATTTGTTACAATATACCATCTATACCTTGTTTGTCTTGTTCTTGGATTACTGTTTTCCCTCATCGAATAAGTAAGCTAAACTATCTGTATATCAAGAAATTTGATCGGCTGTTTAGTGGAGTAAATTTGACAGCTACTTGCATTTTGAGCATCAATATGCATAAATAATGAGGTCATTTTATGATTTTTTCCAGCTTTATTGGATGAGTACTGCTAAAGTAAAGCAGTAAAACGTGTTTAGAAACTATTCATACGTGATTATGATGGAAAAGAACATTATTTGGATCAAAATTTCACGCGTATGTTTGACCTTCTTTTCGCCGATTAATTAGAAAATTTTGAAATACTGATACAGTTCACAATGACCTTTAGGCGATAATACCTGCTGGCCGGAAAATTTTATTTAAACACATTGAAGATCAAGTCTTTATCTCTCCACAAATGCAACGAAACATCTGGGCAAAGTCTAACTTTTGAGTTATATGATTTTTTGTATACCACTTTTAACCTTTTCGTATAAGCTGTCAATGAAGGTACCATAAAAGTTAAAATTTAACTAGTTGAAATGATGTTACGGAAACTTTTAATTATACCATAGTATTAACAGATCATATACCTACCACCACACGGCAGGATGATGTCTGGCAATGAATTTCAAGGGAAGTGAGAGGATGTTAAAATTATGAAAAAATGGAAATTTGAAGACCAAAAAATCACCATTTCGGACCCCCACGGGACCCCCCTCGTAAATCTGTCAAAATAAAGTTAGAGCCAAAACGAATGTATTTTGAAACTAACCACATTAGGTGTTACTCGCATGCAAGTTTCAAGGAATTCTGTTATGTGGCCCAAATTGGTTATGAGGATCTTACAGAGACAGCCTCTTAAGAATTCATCAAGTTAAAACAAAGGACGGTGGTTTGGATACCTGGTTTTAATTAGCATAGATTTTTACGATTTTACTTCTCGGTTTACTCCTTAGTTTTTGTTTTGATTCAGAATATATATCAAACACGTTAAATTTCGTCAAAAATACGTGTCATATTTTCAACTCTCTTCTCGGTGTTTGGAAATTGGATGAAACAGCCACTCTTGTGTTGGATGTGTTACTTCCTAATGGATTCTTGTCATCAGTTGAGTACTGCTATACAAAAGTAGGCATGTTTTGAACATCATGAAATCATGCAAAACATATTAACTATTGAACCTTACAGTTATGTGTAACAAATCTTTGTAGGACACCAGAGGTATGACGTGTTTCCATTTGGCCACCCGTTATGGGCACACAGATCTGATCAAATTGTTGCTGAAAACAGGAAAGTTTGATATCAATGAAAAGGTATTTAAACGTTTTCAAATGAACACATTTACAAGTTCTAGACCCGATTTTAAGCTTTTTAACCTTAGTCCTATACATAATAATTGTAAATATTCTAGTTTTTAATTACTCATATTCATAGCATATCTTTTATTTTATTTCATTCACATAGTTTAATTTTGTAAGGCGCATTTGATCATATTTACATGTTAATTTGCACCATATAAATAATAAATATTATTATTAATATTATTCTATATTGTGTTGTGGGGTAGTTTCATAAACAGGCTAGGAACCTTGTAATGCAGAATATCATTCATATCATTCATGTCAGTCTAAAGACATTAAATCTAATTAATTGATTATATAGTTCGTGTTACAAATAAGAAAGCAACCACAATTTAGTATGCAAGCTCGAAAACTAAATATTTTCAAAGCACAAGCAGTTTAGGCCACGTTAGAAACTGTAGAGCTTGATCTGATGGTGATTTTAATCTAGTCGACTATAGCGATCGTCAACAGTCAAACGGTCGAGGATGTCCAACAATTGAGAGATTGTTGGCAATGATACGGAAACCACATGCTTTCATCTCTGAAAGGCAGTTAAACAAAGTAGAAAAGGTGCAATTTACTAGACGTACAGTATGTCAAGTTAAACCCAAGTTGCAGATAATATCTAATTTTATTTTCCTCATACTTAAAAATATCAAATATTGTACTACATGTATGTTGATGTTATACAGGATGATGGAGGCTGGACCCCCATCATGTGGGCAGCTGAAGATAAACAGTTTGACGCCACTCAATTGTTGATTGAACAAGGAGCAAATGTTCACATTAGAGATGAGGTACGGCTGTTACTTAAGAATAATTGGAAAGCACATTTTTACATAACCTGATCCTTGTCTGTTTCCTTTGCATAACCGTTTGAATTTTCATGACTCTTAGGAGCTCAATGTGCCCCTTCACTGGGCGGCCTTGTCTGGCAATCTTGAAGTGTGCAAACTCCTGCTAGCGAGGCATACCGACATTAACAGTGTAAATAAACACAAGGAGACACCCTTGTAAGTAACAATGTGCTACATTCCTTGTCACTCCAGCATTGCTTGTATATGTAGTTTATGAAGCAGGTCTGGACACATTGAAGATAATGTCTGTAATTTGTTTGGTTGTTGTTTGTGATAAATTATATTGTTGTTTGTTTCTTTGTTTTATACTCGCAAAAGGGGAGATTTAGTAGATTTCATTGGGCTCAATCAACATACCTCTATTCTAAATAGCATTTTTTTTGGTGTTTGTTTATAATTGCTCAATTTTGAATGTTCATTATTTTTTATGGTTTCAGACATATTGCTGCAAGAGAGGATAATTACGAATGTGTTCAGTGAGTACCACTCATACTACTATTCTCCAGAGAATTCATGTCATTTACAAAAAAGATTTTCTTCGGGTTTGAGTCAAATTCTCTGTGCATTTTGAATTTACGAAGTTTCAGGAGCTTCGTTATAATGTGATATATCGGGGAATTCGATGACATAGGGAGTATCGGGGGATAGTTATATCAGGTTGTTCATTGTATCGGGGGACTAGATGACATATGGGGAGCTTCGTAGTATCGGGAGATTTGTTATATTGGGGTGTTCGTAGTATCGGAGATTTGTGATATCAGTGTGTTCGTTGTTTCGGGGGATTCATTGACTTATCCGGAGCTTCGTAGTATCGGGGGTGTACTGTAGGACAAATGATTCCATATGTGATTGTTTGTAGTTGCTAGTTACTGGCTCGTAGACTCAAGCCTTGACCAATACTCATTGTGCTCAAAATGTCTGCAGGTTGTTCGTGAGTCGAGGAGCTGACATTCATATCAGGAACAAGGACAGTCAAACACCTGTTGAGGTACTACTCCTGATTCTTTTTCCTAAAACAGAATTTCCGTCTAGGGTGCTTTTAAATTTTTAAAAATCTCCAAGTTAAGTTGCATAGAAAAACTCGCTTATGTGATTCACCAGGTTTTATATCAACTTTGAGCAATGGCCGCGTTACCTGTGTTGCATTTTTGGTCGAGACACTTTACTTTCACATTACCTCTCTCGAACCAAGAGTGTAAATGTGCAACATAATGCTGAGGGTAGTAACCTGCAATGGACTACTGAACATCCATCCAGGCAGAGTAGCAATATTCCCAGTCGTTTTCATACTGCAGAAGCCGCTGTTGCCGTTAACTTGTTGGAAATATTGTCTAAACTGAAAATTTTTTGAAATAAATTGGAAAAAACGTTCAAGTGTACGGGAAAATTGGATACAGATATCAGCCATTTTGGGGTTTAAATTTCCCGCGCGCCGCCATTTTGTATTATATGACGTATTGTGGTTGCTACTATTGTCAGAAAACAATAACTCTTTTGTTGTATAACAAAAGGGGCAACCATGAAAAGTCATAACATCCAAGATGGCGACACATGAGTAATTTGAAACCCAAAATGGCAGAGATTTGTAGCCAGTTTTTTTGTTAACACTGAAATAATTTTACTTGTTTTTCAACAAAGTTTTGGTTTAGATTATTTTTCCATCAATTTAATGCTAACTTGTTGCAACTGTGGAGGATTCGTTTAAGCACCGGCACTGATGAGCCACCTTGTATTGAAACAAACTATTTGAATTTGCCAGGTTGCTGAACCTGACACAAAAGGTAAAAGTTTGTTGGAGTCCAAACTTGACTTGGAATCGTGCCAGGAATCCATTAGGCCGCGCATCCTACACAGGTACATATAAAAGGCGTGCATTTACTGTGCAGCAAATAACTTTCAATAGCATTTTAGTAATATATTTTTTACTGTGCGAATACGCACCATAAGTGCATATATATAGAGGTTATTCAGCGGAAAGTTGTGTAATACGGCTGGGTATTTTTACGAGTCAGTTTTTATTTTTTCGAGCCTTTAGGCGAGAAAAAAATAAACACTGACGAGTAAAAATACCCCGCCGTATTACACAACTTTCCGCTGAATAAATTGTTTATTATACGACATAATTCTTTCCAAAAATATAGGCTTTCAACAGCGTTTTCCGTAGCGCGCGGTCAGGGGGACTGAGACCCGTGTAATACGGTCTCATATTTGCTCTCGTCTTTGTGCGTATTCGCACTCTAAAATGCCATGTCGTATAATAAAAGACAGTATTACACGCTTCTTAATCCCCCGGACCACACGCACTACAGAAAATACTGTTAAAAGCCTATATTTATGCCGGTAAAATGGTGTATTAGACGATTTAGTTTCATCGAGGATGGGCGATCGGTACAAACGTTTGACAAATTTATTTCAATAGTAGTCCTTTTTATTTGACAGAAAATGTGGTGGTTCGTTGTATTTTCTGTTTGGGCTGTGTTGATTGATTGATTGGTTGATATCATCTATTTACCTACTTACACCTGTATTGCCTGTTGCTAGCTAGGGTTCGAGAAAGGTTGTCCAAAAGAAGCGTAAAAGCGTACGGAACAATGCCGAAAGGTAGTCTGGGATATAAACTACGGTCAAGCGAACTTCGATTGTTATTATTATCATCAAGCAATGCCTTTCAGTTTGGGCATTGCCGTGTATGCTTTTACGATTTTGTAGGACAGCCGCTGTATTCCAAATTGTTATTTTTAGTGTTAAAGTATTTTCAGCCTGGATGTTTATTGCCGCTTGTAACCGTTTTTTATCTCGCCCACTCAGTGACATTTCTCGTGGACAGGAAAACGTTTCAGTATCTTGTATAAACGAGGTGTGTATACTGAGACATGTTTGTTTTATTTCTTGTTACTCACTCTCTATATATGAGAATGGTCGGAGAATCCATCCCAGGTCTCGGTCAACATCAACAAGCTTTTGTTTTTACTCTTGCTGTAGCTGCTCTTTTCGAGCAGTGGTATCTTTGTTACATCCATCAATGCCATTATTTTACGCTTCGTTTGTCTCCGTTCTCAGGAAAAACGCTTTTCTTCAACAGACATGTATGTCATATTTAGCCTCAGCCTCAGATGGCATGAAAGCTCTTTGTAGCCTTGCTATGCCTGTTTTCCTGCACGTGCTAAACTTTAAGCACGTCATTTGGTTGGGAACGGCGGAAACGTTGACGTGAGATCAAGTACTCAACCCAGTCTCCTTGCGTAGCGTAGAGCCGTCGAGCTTTCACGATGGAGTTAACAACTGCTTATTTACATGGTCTTACTGATGAAATGTGGGTTTTGTGTACCTCTAGGTTGACGATGAACCGTTCCCGGAGTTTACATTTGTCAAGGAATGCTGCGAAATTTACAACGGGACGATAAACTGGAGTATTTCAAAATACGAGGTATTTTTGTGAAATAAAAAATAAAAATAGAAGGAGAAACGTTTTTGCCGTTTTTGTTATTGCTGTCATAATATTATTACAAATGTAATTCCTAATTTTTAGTATAGTAGGTCCACATCAGCCCTTTGGCTGCCTTTTACTCAACCTACTTATCAAATAAAGTATGTATGTGTATGTATTGATTGTTGTTGTTTACAGGGTTGCGCGTGTAAGAGTGACTGCCGCAGTGGAAGAGCTTGTCTTTGTTCTCAAAACAGTGAAAGACAAGAAATTTGGTACACTGAGGTAAACATAGAAAAATAGATAAAGTACTCTCTATACTTATATGACTGCACAGTCCAGCAAAGCCTATTGAACCCAATCACTGTAGCTATGTCACAATTTTTAAAGTCATTTTTGCGATGTAAAAAATTACCTTCAAATTGGAGGAAACCTCAAAATAATTGTTTATTAAGATAAAAAAACACCAAAGAGGTATTAAGAAACCAAACAGGAACAAAAATGGTTAAGGATGGAGAAGATTAAGATGGATTGAAGACGACGAGGCTAAATTTTTCAAGATGCACAAGCCATGACGTAGCTCCTTTAAATAGGAAGCAAAATTCGTACTAGATAATGAATATATGAAATATTTTTCAGGTTTAGAGTGTTTGATTGTACGTACGTTTTCCCTTCGTTCCAGGATGGTCTTTTAAAGGGAGACATGCAGAAGTACGACAGGCCACTTCTGTATGAGTGTAACAGGATGTGCAACTGCTGGTCATACTGCAGAAACAAAGTTGTTCAAAGGGGAATGCAGTACCCCTTACAACTGTATCGAACCTACAGGAAAGGTCTGTTGACTTAGTGCACCAACTGTTTTATAATCACTGCCGTGAATCCAAAACCAAAGTAATCAACAGGGAGAGTGTCCAAGCCAGTCTGTTGGGAGGGGAAAATTGCATCTGATTACTTGTTTAAGCCAAGCATTTCGTATATTAAAGCGTTGAAATTTATTTCGGCATTTTCAGGTACCTACAGTTAGACTCGTTCACAAATCAGACTTGACAACTCCGATGATCCATGTGTCTTCCGATCGTAGATTTCTGATTGTAAATCAACTCTCATCCTCGTTTGGCCCGGGCTTGGCAGTGATTTTCTGGCTTCACAGTACATAGTTGTATGTGCAGGGGTTACCTAGTTCCTCCTCCCCCAGTGGGGACCCCGGTGGGGAATAGGGCCACTGTGCAGGGGTTAATACAGCCAATATACTCCATAATGCATACACGATAGGTTAATAAGTACGCTGCGCATTGCTCGTCGAAAGATAATTCAGGTAAAGTCGCCCTTGTAAGTTACGTTACTCCTTCAGGCTCGGAATCGAGCAAATGGCAACACAGTAATAGTAAGTACTTGTTTATTGTAGGCTGGGGTGTACGTAGTCTCAGTGCAGATTATATTTCTGAAGGATCTTTCGTGTGTGAATACACCGGCGAGTTAATATCTGACACTGAAGCAGACGCTCGAGATGATGACTCGTACCTATTTGACTTGGACTGCAAGGTATGCGTGAGTTAGACATCTATGACACCGTCTTACTGACGAGGCTAAGTGCAATCGAAGGAACAACTACCAGTTGAGGGCGAAATCCCGTCTCTGAGACTGGACTGAGCCAGCGATCCTCGTCCCGACGTTGCTAAGCAACATGACGTAATCATTGTGCTATCCTCGGAGTATTCGTAAGTGCTCGCGCTGTTTCTTGATTGGATAATAACAGTTGGAATCTCTTCGATTGCTTCAATGAACCCCAAAACCTACTACAACAGTCACAAAACCTACTATAAGAGTTGTACAACTGTCAACAGCATGGTCGTGCATTTATATATCAAGTTTCCAACGCTTCCCTTTATTCGGAGGAGTCTGTTTATTACAATATAAAGACTAGGCTCGATTTCCGCCGCTCTCTCGATCGAGTCCGGTCTTCGTTCCTCCGAGGAGCGTGGGCTCATTTTCCCGAACAGCGGCTGGTAATCGAGCCAATATAAAGACTGACCAAGTACGAACGCTTGAAACGTTAACAGATACGTAATCAACGAATTTTCACAATCGGTTTGTGTCTTAATCTCTTGTTTTGTTTCTGTTGTAGGAAAGTTTCTTTGAGTTGTACTGCATTGATGCCAAGAATTACGGAAACATTAGCAGATTTATCAATCACTCCTGTGAACCAAACGTCTTTCCCATACGCGTCTTCATCCACCACAGAGTAGGTGCTGCTGACCATGTAATGTGCAGGCGCCTCTCGGACTAATTGCTAACGTCACACGTTAAAAAAGCTATGTCACGATATTTTGAGTCATTTTTGCGAAGTGCAAAATCACCTTCAAATTGAAGAAAGCCTTAAAATAATAGTTTACTAAGGTAGAAAAACATCAAAGCGGTATTAATAAACCAAACAGGAACAAGGATGGTTGAGGATGGAGAAGATTAAGACGGATTGTGAATGGCGAACTTGAAAAAAAAGTGGCTCGAGATGCACAAACCGTGACGTAGCTCCTTTAAAATAAATTGACTATTGTGTATGTCTGACGTTAGCAAATAAGTCCACCGTCGTTGTTTATTTCCTTCGGCCCTTGAAAGAAACGAAGACAAGAAACAGTCAGTGCAGTGCAACGTGATAAAAAGAACCTTATGGAACTGGCCCCGGTTTTTCATCCACCGGATAAAACACTATCCAGTGGATAAGCGTTAATAAAATCAAGTGCGCTATCCACTGGATAGTGATCAGTTATCCGGTGGATAGTGTTATCCACCCTTTGAACAACTGGGGCAGGTCTTTTACAAGGAAAAACACATACATAGAAAAATCCCAGCTACATTAAGACTGTCAATTTACCCAAATACAGTGGAACTTCGATTTCTCAAACCCTCGATTTCTCAAAAACCCGATTTTTTTGTTTTCACTGTAATTTTATCCCCGATATTTCGAAGTTCCCGATTTCTCGAACAAAATTTTCGTTTCCCGTGGGGGTTCGAGAAATATTGAATATTGAAATTCATTCCAAATGATTGTATGCTACGTCCTTCTCCAGACGTGTTGTTTGGGACAATGTTAGTACTCGTTCAATGTAAGATAAGAGTGATAACATTTCTGTAAATAACTTTCAACATTTCAAATTAATCCAACGAAGTATATTTCGCAGTATGAAAAACATTTGGAGGTTATTTTGTTTTGTATAGTTGCACTGTTACGCGATGTTTGACTGCTTTTCTTTTTTCAGGACATAAGATTTCCTCGAATTGCTTTCTTCGCCACAAAGGATATTTATCTACACGATGAGATTTGGTAAGCACAGCTTGAAATAAAAGTGCTGTCTTGTAACTGCTATAAAGTGTTTGGGACTGTTTATTTCTATTAGTTTACGAATGGCATCTTAGGGCCTGTTTATATGGAGAAAAGTTGTCCCTGGTAGGAGGGTCACCCTCCATACCGAGCAACCCCGGGCGAGATAACTTTTCATACATTTCTTTACATGAGAACTCCCAAAGTCAGCTCGGGTGGCAGGGTGACCCTGGGTAGAGGGCCACTTGCTTTGAAGGTAGGGTGACCCTGGGGTGCAAGCCAACTATTTTTTACATAAACACTTTGGCTATTTTTGCCTCGCCTACCAAGGACAAGTCGGGACATGTAGAGCATCCGCGAACCCGAGAGGGCCAAGTTTCGGCTCGGTCAGCAGGGACAACGTTTTTCATATAAACGCTCGGTAAAAGATGGCTCGGGGGAGGGTAACCCTCCTACCATGGACAAATTTTCTCCATGTAAATAGAAACAAGTAAAGAAAGTTTTCGTGAACTAAATAGTCGAAATAATTTTCTATTTCCATGGAGTTATGGAGTTGTTTTTCAAACAATCACAGCGCGTGTAGTTTCTGGTTATAATTCTGTTGAATCCACTGTATTGCCCGTGATAATCTTGAGTGTTTGTTCTTTCCACAGTTTTAATTACGGAGACAGATTCTGGTCCGTTAAACGGAAGGAATTTTACTGTGAATGTGACACTCCAAGTTGCAAGTATCGAGACCCACACAGTTAGCCTCTACTGGTGGAGTTCCTTACACAGCACAGCTGTTCCAAAGGGCCTATGGTGCTATCTTTGTGTACGTCGGCTTTCTTTCATCTCCTCGGTAGCATAAATATTTAACCGAAAATTAAATTTAGTCTGAGTAACTTATAGATGCGCCATTTAGTAACTGTAGCAAATATCAGATGAATGCGTTAAATATTGAACGAGATATCTCCTTTTGAAAACCGTCTAATTTAGACGTTTGTATGATTGGATGGCAAGATTTGCCACACAGCCATACAAACAACTTTTGAATGTATCGTTTGAAGCAGGTTTCAAGCCGTTTTCTATCAAACTCGGCAGGATTTACATGCTCTTTCTATTTATGATATCTGTTTTTTTTTAATTGGGTGAGTTTTAAAATTTGAGATGTCCTCAAAGATCATCCTATACATCCATCTAAAAATACCGTAAAAGCACTATTAAGCCCCCCCCCCCCCCACCCCCCATTATTTAATTTCAGGCCCCAAGAAGGGGGGATTTTTAGAGAGGGGGGCTGAATAGAGAAAGAGAGAGAGAGAGTGAGTGAGTGTGTGTGTGTGTGTGTGTGTGTGTGTGTGTGTGTGTGTGGGGGGGGGGGGGGGGGGGGGAGGGGGCTTCTTCCAAATCATAAATTTTCGAGAAAATTCACATTAATTTATACCCTAACTCAACGATTCATTACAAGTGACTGAAACGCCGGAAAATGTTGCTGAAACGTCATTTTACATCAACCTGACGGAAATTAATTTAGATGCTATTTAGCATTTAACTTTGTTTCGTTTTTCTTTATTCACTTTGTCTGCAACGAAAGGGAACAAGTACATTTTCAAGTACAGTTTTAATTCATATATATTTTCATATTGTTAAATTGTATGACAATTTTGTGCTACTGATCTGGCAGTCTAGTATACGCCATGTTACTAGGCAACGATATTGAGATGTTTATTGAATCGCTTTATCTATTTTTTATTTTTTCGAGTGACCCAACTAAAAGAGTGTTTAAAATATCCCCATACGGCAACGCAGTGTACTTGTAAGGTGTTTGGAGTCGAATATGCCCGAATGTGTTCTTTCAGATGATCAGTACATTTTTCGTTTGATTCGAGAAATTTTGATGATATAAACGGCAATTCGCCATATCGAGGCTCTTACATACGTAATAAGTTTTAGAAATTGATGGGTTCCGAAGATTTATTTATGACAGAGTTGCTCTGGACGAGGGACAAAGAAGTTTATGATGACCGTCTTTCTAAGAGAGAATCCTAAATACTTCAGTCTTCTACTTGTCAGGTATACCGTGTTATTGAAACATTGATGTCAATTTGAAATTATGGTATTAATTTATAATATATTTTTTACTAAAAGTGCATATTTCATTTAACTTTTCGCAAATTGTAAAGATGTGCGTTAGTGTCTGACGCTGTGCATGGCAACGTGGTCTATTAAGATACTTGTTTCCAGTTCCCCAGTGTGCCACAATATTTCTCGAACTTGGTGACTTTTTCAAATGCTCGTCGTCATCCTTTCTTTTGGCGCCAGTAGGCGCATAAGGCCACAACATTCTGCCTCCATCCGGGGCACCCAACGACAAAATGTTCCTGTAGGTGTTGGAACGTCGTTTTACGTTATAATTGTGCTTTTTGTGCAGTTTAATGGCTCATTTTTAAACGCTAAGAAAAATGTATCTTTTCGGATACGTTAGCTGAACTTTCAAACTTCAGAAAATTTTAGGGATTGAAATTTTATTTTCCGAATTTATGAGCTGCTTTTGCCTTTCCGAAAATCCTAGCTGGCCTGTTTTTGTACCCAAAACGACATTTTTATCTCTCCGAAAACAAAAGGCATTAATTTTCCCATATTAAGAAAGTTCGAGATGACATTTCCCTAACCGAATATCTCAGGCGATTGTAGGCCTTCCGAACAGATATTGCTCTGAAACGATCCGTTGGGTGCCCCTGCTCCATGCCACCCTGTCCCTGGCTACTCTCTCGTAGTGCTCCAGTCGTTCCATCCTGCCTGTCGTCCTCTACTTACACCGACCTCCTCCAGGTCGTTTTAGGTCTATCCTATCCACTGCCCTTTTACCCTCTGATCGCCATCCTAACGCCACCATGCAGTCACTGGATCTCTCTCCATGAAGTACATGTGCAATCCAACGTCTTCTTATTCCATCCCTGATTCTATTGACGTGTGTCCATCTCGGTTATTTTTTCATTGCTCACTCGCACAGGCCATCTGATCCTTAGGATCCATCTCAAGCATTTAAACTAGAATATATCCAATTTCTTTCCTTCACCCTCCGTTATCTTCCACGTTTCACACCCATACGGGAGTACTGGTTTAACTATTGACTTGTACAGTTTGATCTTGGTTTTCTTTCCATCACCTCTTGGTTTTCCATAGCTTTGCTAGATTGACTGTTAACAAGCAGCTTTCTGGTTCATCGTGCCTTTTGATCAAAAAAATGCTTTTCAGATTTAACTTCGACATTCACTTTTTATTAGCGTAACGTTTATGTTTTTATTATAGAGCGTTTTTTAATTTTTTTTTTAATAAATAAGCGTATATTTTTAAAAATGACCCTTTTCATTCTCAGGAGCGATTTTTCCTTACGAGAACAAGGAAAATCGCGAGTATATTGTTTTGATGTACCACTAAATTCTCATAACAACTTTGAGTCAGCCTCCTCCTCAGGCGCTTCGCATTTTTTTTTTTTGCGATTGATGAGCGCGAAGAGCGAACGACTGGGCACGAGCCCGAAGCGTGAGGGACCATGGGAAGGACCTTTCGCCTTCCCTCCTTCCTTTGCGCGCCCATTTTCTTGGAAATAAGAGAGACGTCTGGGTACGAGGCTGACTTTGAGTAGAAATGTATGGCAATAAGTAAGGAGAGTTAAAGGTTTGAGTTCAGGAATGAAAGGGATTATACATATATATGATAATTAACTTATGATAACTTATCTCATTCTCTTTCGATAACTTATGTAATTGAATCTTCTTGATATTTTTCTTGTGTCTAGTTTTAGTGATTGCAAGGCGGCTCACCTTTTTGTTTAGTCTGTCTGTTTCTTTTGCTTTTTATTTCCTCGAATCAAACCTTTCCCATCCATAATCACAGTTGGTATTAAGCCACAGCGATGTGTAATATTTTCTTGAATTGTAGTATCACTTTCTTGCCTTTAAATTAAACTAGCCTTAGCTAAGTGTATTACCACTGTATAATCGTACATTTCTTTGGAAACAAATGATTATCGCTACTGTGTAGTGTGGGTTGGTTCTGTTCTTTACGTGTTGTGTGTCTTAATTGTATTCGTATTAGAGGAAAATTATGTTGTACGTCATTTGCATTTAGAACAATACTTTATATTAAGCAGGTCTATATATATATTTTTTGACAAAATACTGAAAGTGTGCGAAGTACAGTGAAATAAATATCCTTTTCGAGTGGTTTTAACTTGTCTTATGTTTTATTCTTTGTTCTGCTACAATACAGTCATGGAACCATGAGCTATAGGAAACGTGGGTTTTGACTAAATAAAAGCAACGTACTTACAAAGAAGTAGTTCTTTGTCTTTAATTGCCATCTCAGCCGACTCTACATTCGGTATTAAGGATAAAACCACAGCTTTGTATCCAATTTATCGTCAGTGCTTTCTTTACGCTTTGGTAACCAAGCTTTTATTGAAATCGGAGGCCCGGATGCTAAGCTTGGTCTAATTTGAATTTTTGACTAACGATTTTTTATTGGCATGTGAACCACAAGCTTAGCATCCGGGCCTCCGATTTCAATAAAAGCTTGGTTACCAAAGCGTAAAGAAAGCACTGACGATAAATTGGATACAAAGCTGTGGTTTTATCCTTAATACCGAATGTAGAGTCGGCTGAGATGGCAATTAAAGACAAAGAACTACTTCTTTGTAAGTACGTTGCTTTTATTTAGTCAAAACCCACGTTTCCTATAGCTCATGATGGAACCGTACTTACTGTCACGGTATATTGAGTCATTTTTTGCTATGTACAAATTACTTTAAACAGTATTATTATGGTAGATAAACACCAAACAGGTAAATGATAAACCCCCAAAACAAGAATAGTTGAGATTGGAGAAGATTGAGACGGATTACGGAAGACGGAAAATTCAGTCAAAATGTTTAAAGATGTGCATCCGTGAAGAAATGACCATCGCATATAGTTATGTGCTTAGTTATCAGGCCTTTGAGCGGAAGCGAGGCTCGAGTTGACATGTTCTTGTCTTTCATATGTAAATCGTTATGTTCTCAGTTATACTAACTAGTTTCGAGGTCAACCCAAACCTCGCTTTCATACAGAGGCCTGGTTACATTACACAGATATATACAATATATAGAGAAGATAAACATGGTACATAATCACTAACCACCTCAACCCTTGATACTCGTGTTGTTGTTTTTTGTACCGAAGCCACTCCCACTCTGCTCTCATAAGAACACGTGCAATTGGCCATATTGGTATTCTCGATATTGGACTGGATCAGTAGCTTGCAATGGAGGCTAATGCGGGGAAATGTAATTTAAAACAAAGTGATTAGTTTCTAATGAAACTGTGGTGCTGCGTCGGCGGGCAAGTCAAACACTATGTTGATTATCAACTGATAAAGGTAAATTAACCGCCGTAGCGAATTTCTAAAAGCTGACGTTTCGAGCTTAAGCCCTTCGTCGGAGCAAAAAAAAACAACAGCTACATTAGCCTCCATTGCAAGCCAGTTTTAGAATATGAGAATTCGAATATGGCCATCCACCTATTTAGTACTGTAGCTCAGTTCCAAACAACACAAAACAAAGTTATAGAGCGTATGCACTTAACGTCATAGCCGTCATGTGGTGTACCCTTACTAAATACTTTTGTTAGGTACACCAGCATGGCTGCCAAGGCCTTTGTCAATACGGACTGTTTTGCAGTCTATTGTCATTTGAGTCCCACAGCACTGAGTGCATGTTATTTATTACAGGCATTTGACCACTAGACACTTTCGCACTATAAATTTTGGTTATTATTTGGCGAGAATTCCAGATTAACATATTTTGAGCAAAATGCTGTCATTATTATTTTTTAAATTGATATCTCGGTAGTTGGTACCTCTGACTAATTCCAACCACCGAATCGACCACAAATGGTTTCAGGTCATCATTATATTGTTTCACATACAGTAGGAATGACACTAAGATCGTGTTCTATTGGGATCAACCGTTTTAGGTTAGGTTAGGTTAGTGTTCTATTGGGAAAAAGCCGTTTTCGGTTGGTTTGGTTATCAACCGTTTTTCAACCGAACCGAAACTAGGTTGAACACAGGTCACCAAAGCGTATTATGAGAGTTTGTATGGAGCTGAAATTCGATCGAAAATAATTTTCACTTTTCCTTCGAAAAGTTGTAAATAATGTGAATTAAAGTGCCAAAACCTCACCTGTTGTCTTTTCCTGTGTTTTTATCGCTTCCGGAGGCCGTTTTGGGCGAATTTCGACCTACGGTCGAATCTGCCACTGCAGTGTATTAAGAGAAGGACAAATGTCTGTATTTTGTATTTGGTGTTGTTTTCTATATAGAGACAAGGGAAACGTAAGAAATTTGCAATTTTGTCCTGAAAGCCTCGGAGCCAACTTATTTCTTGAATCTAAATTCTGGCAAATACATTGGGTCTGATTGCTTTTAATAAATCAATTGTAAAACTGTATATCTAGATGCTAAATTTTTCGCGCCTCCGTTTTTTAATCTGAAGCGACGTATATTTCATTGTGAATATTTTTCGCATTTCTAAGGTTGTTTACTTGATATTTACTCTCTAATTTCTACCCTTTCCGAAAATTTTAATTTGCCTGCAAACATTTGGATTAAATTTAATAAAAAACCCTTTCAGTACATCATTCCCAGCACGACATCGGAGACAGCTTTGAGTTGAAAAGCAAACAGTTTCGGTGTCAAGTCTTTACGTTTTTACCTAAATCTCATTTATGTTAATAAAAGTGTCGATGAGCGGAAGTCTAAAGCAATTATCTTTGCGCCCTTCAGGATATTCAGCTGCATTGAAAAACAAATATTCGGGTAAACCAAAAACATTGAGATCTCGTTTAATCAAATCGGTGATTCATAACACAGAACCCAATTTTATTGCTCTTCACAGGAAACTGCGGTTGTAGATCAGGTTTACAAATCTTCGCAGACATGAAGTTGTCAACTCTAGATTTTGTTCTGTTACCCGGATATGCGGTTATTGTTATTGTTGGGCTAATAGGAAACTCCCTTATATTAACAGTTGTGAAGAAGAAACGCTACATGCACACTACAACAAACTTTCTTCTTGCCAATCTCGCTTTGGCCGATTTATTGACGTTGCTTTGGTGCATCCCAGGCATTGCACTGAACGGATTCGTCACACATCCAGGCGGTGTATTGGGGGATATCCTATGCAAATTCATCACCATGAATCATATGGCTGGAATATCGCTTCTTGTGGCCGGACTGACACTAACACTGGTTTCTATTGAACGGTATAACGCACTTGTAAACCCTCTTAATGTCAGCTTACGGCTGTCTAAAGAAAATGTCAAGTACGCCATCGCTATCATGTGGCTATTTGGCTTCATTTTCGTATTGCCACTCTTTTTCATCGAGGACTGGGACGAGGTTCACCGTCACTGTATAGTGCACTGGAATAAGCCATATTCCACCATTTATTGGTTAGTCCTAGCAACGGTCGTGACACTATCGTTTCTCCTAGTTTGCTTCTGCTATTTCAACATTATCAGAGGGTTGTATTTTTACAAAGAAAATCTGCGCAGAACATTTAACGTGTTCTTCGCAAGAGGAAATGCAAGCCAAGCGTAAAATCGTCAAACTCTCCATAACTATTACTGTTATCTTTATGGCATGTTTCTTTCCTTTTGTTATTGCCACAGTCCTGGACTTTTCGGTAACGGCTGTGTTTTATAAAGTCGCGTTCTTTTTGGTTTACTGTAGTTGTTGTGTAAATCCCATTTGCTACGCACTTCAAAGCACTAACTATAGAACAGCTTTCAGGGAAACTATCAGTAGAAAAAGATCGACCACAAATCAAACAGAACAAGCGGTATAGCTGCATGTATGTAAACAGTTCGAGGACATTGTCGTCAAATCTGAGTATGATTTCAAGAAAGTGCAAAAATAAACTTAGATAATAGGAAACTTGACAAATAATGACTTGATTTTGTAGAACAGTACTCGACAAATGACAGGAACCCATTGTGAAGTAAAGCCTGGTTTCCAAATGGAAACCACTGGGCTTAATTAAGAAACTACTCCATACAGTAGCAACAAAGTGTTATGTCTCAAGTTATGAAAATAAATCATTTTTACTACTGAAAAGAAACGATAGTCTTTGGATGTTTTATCGATGTTATATTTAAATAACAGAGAAAGATATTGAATATACTAATTGTTTAGACAGAGAGTATTTTCAGTTAAGGACTTGCGACGTTTTCCGAAGATTACCCTAAGACTACCGAAGATTGCCGAAGATCACCTGAGTATAGTTCATTATCGGACAATTTGTGCAAGTGTTGGTATAAATCTTTGAGTGCGATTACAAATTACCTTTACTAATGCAAAGGAGTGACAATTTGCCGGAATTTTATTTTCAACAAGTCGATGCCCTCGTTATCGCTGGCTCAGTTTGCATCTGAGGCTTAGCAGCTGCTCCCCTCCCCTCTAGCTCTCTATATGTGACAGCAGGTTTAGCTCGTGTTGGATAAATGCCCTGTCAGGGGTAGTGAACGGCGGACTTTGATATATAGATGTTATTGAAGTCATTGAACTAGCGTGAAGTCCATATTGATCGAGGAGATATGGCAATAGCTGTTATTACAATTGAGCCCGCAGTCAAATATTCTTTTGTTTTTAAAAAGTATGCAAACGAGTTAGGATCGACTTCTGCCGCTCTCTCGAGTCCGGTCTTCGTTCTGGCTTATTTTCCCGAACAGCAGCTGGTAATCGAGCCTACAAATGAGGCTAATGGGCCAATACAATGCCAGATTGACCCTTTCGCCTCGTTTGCATGTCAAACCGCTGACATCTGTAATAACTGCTATTGATTGAGGTTTTTTTGCAACCGATTGCCAAAGTTAAGCATATACTTGTATCATTCAGGACACTTTCGTAACAAAAGGAATTCGGGGAAATTAATTCGTAAGCAGTCCATCTTAGCGGTCCGTATTGCAAAATTCGGACAGCTCATGGAATCAATCAGAATGCACCTTTTTATTATGGACCAGTTTACCATAAAGAAATACAGCTGTAATGTTTTAATTGTTCTAAACAAGCTTTTACACAAATCACCCCGTGTGGAATATAAGTCATCTAAACACATGCATATAACACTGAACGTATAGTTTGTACATTAGTACAATGTCAATCCACATGTGCAGTGTCCACTGTACCACCTTAGAAGTGGAAAAACATAGATGGCGAAAATAGTCAGTTGAAATAGTAGCCGAGGGACATAGGGTAAGTTTAGTTTTCAGCAAATTGCGGGTACGGGAGCTATATGTGTGGCAGGTGACTGGTTTCGATCGCCCCACAATATTTATTTACGGTGATAAAAAAAATGCTCTATTTTGACACAAGTGTTTTGAACGCTAAGACATGCAGTGCCAGACATTATCCTTTTCAGAGTCGAAAACAGAAACTGAAGGGGTGGTGAAAATTTATGGAAAACTTAAAAAAACCCCGTACCATTCAATTCCATTCCATTCAATTTTGTATATTATTCTAAGAATTGAGATATAATCTTTGGCAATAAAAATTGAGGGGAAAAGTGTACTTTAATCATCACGTTCAACGAAGTTTTTCATTAACTTTCAAAATAGTAACCAAACAATCCTTTTTAATTAATAGTCATGAACATTACCACAAAGCGAAGTTGCGATCCATTGACCTCTAAGGAAAGACCGGCCCTCTAAATCTAACGGTGTTTTCGCTCTGGGTCGCACACGTGAAAACCCTCTTCTATAAAGAACAAATTTTTACTGTAAATTAACAGTGTTATCCCCAGACTCTCTTGTTCTTGTTTCAAGCAGCGAATCCGCTTCCTCCGCTCGCGCGAAACCCAAACAAGAGTGAGCCTGCTCAGCTCTGCTCGAAGGCTACCAAACACTTGATTATTTTTCATTTTCTGATGCGAAGTGCTTTTCAAGTTCTTTCCACATCAAGCCTTCTTTTTATTACTTTACCTTGCTCGCCAATCGCTGTTTTCTAATTACAAACTAAGCAAACAATCCAACAGAACCAAATGCATTTACAGCCCTTCAACTGAGCGCTTGAAAGAGGGCCGCAAGTTTTATTTGGCTTCACATTTTAATTTTTCTCTAAGGCCCAGTTCAGACGCCGTACTTCACATGAGCCGAATCGAATTCGATGAATTAAGTTCATGTGAGGTACGGCGTCTGAATCAATTCGGAACGGCTGAATGAATTCGGATCGGCTCAGCCGTTCTTCCCGCCTGGCTCAGCCGGGAATAACGGCTGTGGACCGGCTTTGATTCAGACGCCGAACTTCACATGAGCCGAAAACCGAATGCATGAATTATTATAATGTATTTTTCAGTATAACAGCAATTTTCCCCTATTAATTTAAGTTCGGCTGAATTAAGCTCGACGTCTTTTTCAATTCAGCCGGTCTAAATTAATTTGGGTCGGCCTAAATTCGAATTCGATTCGGCTCATGTGAAGTACGGCGTCTGAACTGGGCCTAAGATAGCAGTTCTTTGTCAAGCAATCAAGTACGAGAATAAAGAAAATAATCAACTAGAGTTATTGTCTTGATGTAGTAACACCACATTCTCAAAACTAAAATTAAACGAAATGTATGGTAGTTCATAAGGAGACTTAATTAAGATTAAAATTGTTATAACAGCTTTGCAACTAAATGTTGAAAACTAATTTGTCGGCGCCGACGTTTCAATAGGAAAGACCGAGAAAAGAAAAACGGTACATAGAAACCCCCAATATTTATTTGCCGAAAACATGAAATTAATTTAAAAGGGAGGAAATATTTTAAATTCTCTTTAATAAGAAATATCGATCCACAAAATAATTTTTTCAGTCTTAATTTCATATGATATCTATTTCACCAGGACGGAAATAAACGCTGATTTTCTAAGAAAAACAAAAACACCCGAATTATTATTAATGTTGACAACTCTTCGAAACATTAGTCGCAGACTTCAAACTTTTCCTTGTCAAGAAATCCTGCTTTTGCCATTATTTTGGCATTAAAATCTTAGATATTGCTTTGATTTTTTCTATCATTCCAATTATTTTCTCTTTTTTCATTTCCGTTTGGTGGGGAGGTACATTTAATAATAAGACAGAATCCATAAACTAAATAACTGAACTTTGAATGCAAACTAAACAATCGAGATATATACAAATGTATGTTTCGCCAATTCACCAATAGGTATCATCTAAGCTTAAACGAGAGACAACTAAAACGGATGGCAATCGACTTTCTTGTGAAATTGACATGCTAATGACTAAAAAGCCAACGTGATTTGTTCGTCAGTAATGTTTGCCGTCTGATTGCGATATAATCATCTCCATTAAATCACAAGATATTATTAAAGGAAGGACAAAACTGTTTCCAAGGTAAGTTTAAAATCTTTTATTGCAAGTTCTGCAAGCTTGAAACTAAGCCATCCATTTCAGTACTAAATAAAGAAGATTTGCTAATCTCAAAACAAAAAAACGAGCAATGTTGGAGCTCCTGTGCAACGAGTCGATGAGTACTTCGTATCAACTACTGATTTCGTAGCAGCTGCCTGCAGGGTTCAAATTTATAACACAATAAACGACGACATAGAGCGGGCTGAATTGAAATGAACCCGAACGGAAACCGAGTAATCAGTTGTTGTTATAAAGTCTTATTGCTAATCCCTTCTTGTGGAAGAGGTTGAGCAAGGATGTAAATCGCCGGGGGTAAAATGTCTAAATTACGTTTAAATTGGAGAGCGAATAGAGGGCAAGTTTATTTTTCTTACATAATTTTATTGCTGAACAAGAAATAGCTAGGAGGAATACAAAAAAACTATGAGTTTATAACACTAGTGCATGCAGAAATGTCGAAGATATCGAACATTAACGGGACAATTCTGGATTTTCCAAATCTTCACTAACAAATCTTACAGTTATTTTTACCCTAGCCTTTTCATTTAGAGGAATATTCCTTGTGTCAATACTTTATTATGTTTCTGTTTCACAATTTAATTTTAATTTCATTCTATACGTATTCAAGTTTAAAATATAGGGAACATTACAGTAAATAAAAAATGAAATATAAAAAATATAGATTATGTAAAGAGTTTTCTTAATTCAAGTAAAGTTTAGTTTTTCATGATTTTTCTGATTCCCTGCTGCACCTATAAATATAAATTACAATTCATTGTTTGAATACGAATATATAAAGAGAATTTGAAATGAAAAAGCTGAAATGAAGAAGACAGTGTAAACAAGACCGTGACTTGAGAATTGCTTAGTCAACTGTAAGTAATTGTAATGAAATAAAAGTCTGACAAGTATATGGGGTGCGATAAGGTTAACTGGCAACAAATAAATCATGATAAGAATGCCCCAAATGTGAACTGACAGCTGACATGTAGTCACATGTGATTTATATCTCCCTTTAAAATATAGACTGAAAATTTCGCGCGCTCTGATTGGTTAAAAACCATGTTTTATCAGAGTTTAGAAAATAGCTGCCATATGTACTGCATAGAGTCTAGCCAGAGGTCTATAACTAGAGGTTTCCATCTAGCATTGCGCGCGGCCCATCAGATTAGGAGTTAGGCTATTTTTAGACATTTTCGCGCGAAACCAGCAGCCAATCACGCACCATGCCTGACAAATATGGTCACTGAACGCGCTAGCTCGACAATTTTTGTTCAAGACGGTTGACAGTGAAATTTGAAAAGATGGCTAAAATTATTAAGTAAAAAACCTTGGCCTTCTAAATCAAGCAAAAGTTAATTCTACTAAATAATGCACGAAGTTTGAAACTAAATATTTAATGGGAAATTCCTGTAAATGTACAACTAATGCGACTGAAAGAGCACTAAAGGCAGCCTGAAATTAGTTTACGGGAAGATCAGATCCGAAACGCGGACATATAATTAATTCGTCCAAAGAATGAAAGCCTGTTTACAACACAAGTTTAAGCTTAGTCTATTCAGTATTGTTACCTTGTATTTCGAAGAGGCTTGTCAATTCCAGCTGAATTAAGTTTTTACAATCAGCACAATAAATATCCACGGCAGTTCGTCAAGCGTTCGTGACGGTCAGATCACTTCACAGTGAAATTCTCTTCGAAGACCACTCTCTTTCTTTCCATCCATGTAGATATTGAGGGTTTCCTTTGTTCTTTTACTTCAATGAACTTGATTTTAAGCTCAGTTCGTTTCAACACAATTTAGTTTAAGCTTATTAAATTCTGTAGTCGCGCAAGTTTTGCCCGCCGTATAATGTAAACAAGTGAAACCTTCGGCTGCGTATAGCTGTCCGTTCAACTTGTAAAATGAATATAATGTTCAGCTCCACAATTATTTCGAATCTTCCCATGTTAAGCTAAACCATCGGAACAATTTTCCAGAATATACGAACTTTGGAGAGATTGAGCGAAGATTTTAAATCCGCGGAGAACACTTTTCATTCAACTTGCCAACTGGACAGCGCGCCAGTCCGCCAGAAGTTTGCCGCCGAATTCATACAAATCATGCTTCATTTAGATTGAACTGAAAAATCACTCAGTCGATTTATAGTTTTACAAAACGTATACCGAAGTTTGACCTAAATTTAGTGAAGTATTTAAACAATTATTACATTCTGCTGTGACGCTTTTCGCTTTTCCTTGGCCAAAGTTTCTGTCTTTGCGTAGCGCTCGCCGCATATCATTTTAAAGATGGTTCAACTTCAACGTGATTGGCTGCTGGTTTCGCGCGAAAAATGTCTAAAATAGCCTAACTCCGAATCTGATGGGCCAAGACCCAATACCAGAGATGGAAACCTCTAGTTATAGACCTCTGGTCTAGCCATGCATTATTTTCTTTTATAATAAAGTGTCAATATAACACGCGCTCTGATTGGTTTAAACAGCGTAACAAATAACACGATGGAAATGATGGCAAATAACTGATGTACTTTTAACTTATTACACCAACGAATTTAATTTGAAATTATTTTTAAAATATAATGCATTGCGTTAGAAAAAAAGATAGAAAAGGGGATTTATGCTGTCGAAAGTGATCAGAAGATTTTTTTATTGATATCCGTTTGGAAATAATATACAACATACTTTCTCTTAGCCAAAATATATCTAAATCAGTTCTTGGAAATATTATAACCATGCATTACATTCGTGAGCTCTTAGTGTGGTACCAGAACATGAGAATTTGACGATTTGCACTAACTATACTAACTTTTGGTTTAAATTTTCGGAAAGCTTCGGTAATAATTGGAAATTTTCGGTCCTTTTTTTTGGTACGTATTGTGAAAACATGGGATCATGTTGGGAACATTTAGACATCTTCGCAGTGGTGTTCTTCAACTTTTCCGCAGTCATTATGAGGTAACAGGCACTTTATAATAATGGAGTACTAAAGTTATGACGTCACAAAAATTAAATTTGCGAAATTATGAAATTTGATCAGTTATTCGGAGGGAGCATGCCAAGAAACGTCTACTTACCAAAAATTAGCTCTCCGTTGCAATTTGCGGCCGAGATATGGGCACTTCAGGTTTTAATTTCTCCATACAAACCCTTTTAATTTTGCGTCTGTTCCTTCAGTTTAAAACAGGTGCAAAATTAGAGAGGTTTGTATGGGACGGTACCAAACTTTGAACCTCTATATATTCTGTTCTATTCGTACTAACAAGTTGAAATTTTGTGGCTGATCATACAGCAGCAATCTTTATCTAATGATGGGATTTTGAGGCTTGATGAAAATAATTTGAAAATTTGTGACCTCTCACTTTACCACGCTATTGCACCCGGCCTCAACCAATTAGAGTTGAGTAATTTTGTAAATTACATGATAAAGCTAAAATAAAGAAAATGGCTAGTTAAGTCTGCAAGGCATTTCTAATCACGTAATCCTCTTGAAATGCCTCTAATTTCTCTCAATCCGATCAAAATAATACATGTTCATAAAAGATAAGTATATTCTGCAACATCACATCTCCGAAAGAAAAAAAATCGCAACATGGCCTCAAGTTCACGGGAACAGACTTATTTATTGGCGCGTCGTTTATGTTCTGACGTACGTATGTACACTTTGCCCCTGATTGGTTAATTTCTGTGAAAATTCTTAAAGCATTATTCGTGGTGCTAATAATATGACAAAAACATAAAAACTTGGCCTTCGCATCCACATGTTAAATTCATTTCCTTGGAGGATACGATCAACTGGTAATTAGTGGGTAAGTGTGAGTATATAATAGCACTGAATCGTGAATGCCGATATTTGTGTTGTTCACCTGAAGAAACGATCATTCCCCAGAATGATATTATCTGCACGTATGATATGTATAAGATGCGCGCTCATTATTCAGCTTTTTAGACGCAAGAAGTGTCTCTCTATCGTCGCTAGTCAACGAGAGGAACGCAAAAGTAGAGAGAAAAAAATTGCCGTGTGAAGACTTGCGCTAGTCTGCGCTCCGCCATTATTGTTTCTCTTTCTGTTCAATGATTCTTGAGGTTAAAGAAGCATTCTAACAGTTATTGTGATCAAACTTACAGGCTAACGCCAATATAGAAAATACGAACTTTGATTCGATCTTTACATAATTATAATAAAGTTCGAACAACTAAACGCTCACATCCACGCATAATTTGGGCGCTAAATACATTCATTCATTAATGTGTTGAAATAAGCTTGGATTAATTATATCGTCGTTATAAAAACTAAAAGTAACGTTCTAGCGATTGGCGTGTAAATATGACGCCTGAAAAATAATTTGAATCATTTTTTTTTAATTTTGTGGAGCTTTTCCTTAAATAACTCCAAAAGAAACTGGTATATAGGCAATTACAATTTCCCGGCACTCTATAAAAGTCGTGTAATAAATACTGTGTTTGTTGACTGACTTGTCAAGGCAGCATAAGAGGATGATCTTATAGAAAAAAAAAAGAGTACTATATTTTCAAGTAATTTCACCGTGGGCGATTGATATTATAACAACTGGTCTTCTTCCTTTGACAGTAACCCCAAAATGTTACGAGCGATAACACCTCCACCAAAAGTAGGGATAGAGTAAAAAGCTGGGATCGTCGTGAGAACTTGTTTAGGCTTAATCGCCATGGAATCCTCAAATCAATGAAAGAGAAGTTTTTCGTACAGGCCGGAGCTAATTGCCTTTGTAAATCGTACAGAAACTTTAGAATTATTTTCTATACTGTAGTAAAATTGCACGGTTGGTTTGGTACAGTGAATCCTCATGATTCTTTTTCTCATGCTAATTGCGGCATTTTGTTATTTAAATCTTGCGGAGTTTATGAAATTTAAATAATAAAGAGAAGACAAAAATGATTTTCTGGTTGTTACAATCAAGTGACGTCATAGTACAAGAACTCCATAAAAGGTATCGACGCAGCTGTATACTCATTAAACAATATATTTGACTTTTCGTTAACTGATCTTTCAGTTTGCTTTTTACATATTTATTTAATCTACTGTCAATATTGTTTTACCTTTTCCTGGCCAGGGAGGGAGGGGTAAGGCGAATATCAGGGAACCCCAGTTCGATCTCACGAAGTTCACCACCCTACAGTTGTCGCCGCTCGTGTTTCTATTTTTTTAATTTTATTATTATATTAGTAATTTACAAGTCGAATCGTCCATTATTCCTGTTTAGCTACTCGTGACTAGTCAAAGGTTATCGTAACTCTTACATGCAGCCGTTCAGCACATAACTGTTTATATTAGGAAAACGTTTTCATTAGGAAAAACCGTGTTAAAATTTGATTGCTCTCGTAGTGGGGTACTGTAGTCTCATAATACCATGTCTTTATCAGTCTTATGGCTCATATGATGGTATATTTTGCATCTCAATTTGTAGCCAAACAGTTAAAAATAGCTTCTATAACAACGTCTTATATTGGTCGATGAGTTCTGCGTCTGAACAATTCACCCATCCGAGACACAACCACAGATGTCTGAATTTTTGTCACTGAATATAAAGGTGGTGCGTATTGTACAATCATAGCACTTGAAAATGAATTGAGAGTTTTTTTTTACAAAATGGGGAAAAAAGACGAAATACATGTAGGTAAAAAATATTAACCAACATTGAAATAATTATAATCAAAACTGGCCGCTATTCCAGAAAATACTTTAAACATTTCATATAGTTGCTTTAAAAAAAACCACACTTGACGTACTGTCGATATTGGTGATCCTAGCAATCGGACACATATGTCGCATATGAACCTAGTAAATGAACCAGCTCGTCATGAGTCTCCTGTAACTCAATGGTTTATGTGTGGAATGTCTTGGGTTCGACTCTCCTCGATGCACGTGCACACTGAATAGTCCCTCAATAATGTTACTTTATACTAAAGTCAGTTTTAATTACGCAGGCTCTAATGTACACGCTCTGTGTCCTACACTTACGCGATGTTTTTGTTGGCATTTTGCTCCGTTTAAACTTTATACATGCAGACTGTGCTTTAATATATTGTCGATTATTTGTATATGAAACAGTGAACATAACATCAAACCGGAATACAAAACTATCAGAAAGACATCGCTACAGATTGTTGGTCACTTTATTAAAACCAAACTATAGTCATGTTATAGTCTGTTTTATTTGACATAAATTACTCACATTTTTAGCATGTAAGAAAACAAGAAATTTACTTTAAAATTTATTGCTGTAACGACACTCGTCTACCCTTGAAGTCGTTTAGTTTAATTTTCAATAGTGTGTAATTAGTGACAGACAGAACAATGACTTCATACAGGTACTCAAAATAAAGGCAGTCAGTCAGCACTTTCAATTAGAATTTCCATCTCAAAAGAAATTGTCGTTTTGGATTAAGGCGTCAGTTAAACAAAAGATTATGCAAAACTTCACGAATTTATAGTAAGTAAGAACAATTTTGATTTTTAAATTATCGTTAACTCTGCTTAGTGACTAAACGTTTACAAGAAGAATCTCAGTTCAGTTGGAAACTGACCAAGCCCACTTGGTTAATATTACACGATTTGTGTCATTTCAGACATCGAGTTACACAATCCCCGAGTTGTTTTGCAACATGAGCTAACATGACACTGTTGGCCATGAAAATACTGGGATTTTATTCACTGCTTTTGCATTGGAGTATTTACGGAACAGCTGAAACGTTTCCTTGTGGTGACGTTTGTGAGTGTTCAGGTAAACAACAGCAAAGTTCTGAGGGTATCGTAGCCGATTGCAGTCGGCGAAACCTGGGACATCTACCAGCTCGACTACCAGAAGATACACAATATCTGTGAGTTTGAAGTTTGTATTTTTGATTATTACACTGTCTTATCAGTACTAGTATTTCGCCGTTAATTATGGCGCATGGTTAAAATTATCAAGCAACGTGTTGAAATTCCTGATTTATAATACACTAGAGTACATGACATGTTGTGGATTTATTTTTCCTTTCGATTTGACGCGTTTATATCAAAATGAATAAAATATCAAAGAATGTACTGTAGTGACCTCTGTGCTCAAGCTTATATTGCTTATATTTTGCTTATAAACATTTGGCAAGCCACTAATATTTTTAATTTAAATCCATTCAAATCTTTGGCATTTTCGTGAAATTTAATTTTGACGGAATGGTCGAGTCACAAAGCTTCATGATTTTAAATTTGTTTACATTTCGTTACACTGCTCCAATAAGGTCAATAAACTGGAATACAGACAGACATCTAATCCTCTGTGTATTCAGTGTCTTCATTCACTTCATCACTTATTCAAGCAATTTTCCGTAGAATACAAAATTTGGATGCACATGGAATCATGGTTGTAGTAACAATGAAGATTTATACAACAAATAAAAAGAAGTCGGATAATTCAGTCCTGCAAAGGAAAATCGTCATTTCCGTGCAAACCGGAAGTCCAAATGCAAATCGTTTGTTCTGGCTTGATTTCACGTTAAAACAGCTAATGATGTAGAATACTTGACGATTCTTCTGTCTTTTGCTCTTACTTTGTCGTCGAACAGTTCTTCGCAGCTAACAATCGATCGTGTTAGACCAGTGCCAGCCGTTATTTGAGTCGTCACGCAACGCTTCTCCAGTTGGATCATTGCGTGACAACCAAAAGCCTTCAAAATTGTCACGCTGTTCTCAGTTTTATTGTTCGTAGAGTAAACTACTTATATATATTTATCAGTCTACTTTTTTTTTTCAGAGATCTTTCAGGTAACTCGATCTCCGCTTTGTCATCTCGACAAGTCGTGGATCTTCCGAGGAATTTGCTCGTTTTGTAAGTTTTTTAATATCTTGTTGTACAGTTGTAATAATTTACTGCAATGTCAAAATCCCCAGCACATCGTCCGGAACAGATACAAGCATAAATATATTTATCTTTACCTTTCTTATGCAAAACTTGCGTTCCCTGTAATGATTAAGGCCCGATCAAACGGTCACAACATTTGTCACAACATTCTCACAACATTTGTTGTGAGCCGATGTTGAGACCGTTTGACCACCCCTCACAACAATGTTGTGAGGTGTTGTGACATGTTGTGATCGTTTGGTTGTAATGTTCATGCACGACTGTTTTCCTTTTTGCTATTTTGCATAATAAGCATTGCTCCTTTATTACTGCACACATAACTGTAACTTTTAAAAATAAAAAAATACTTACTTAAAAATACTTTTAATTTCTAACTTAATATCTTTTTGCAATGACGGTCAAGAAAAGCAATATGTTGCCACAAACTTTAGTAGACTTTAACAGCCTGACAAAGTTGAGCCACTCGTATTTTATTTTGTGATGATAGGAGATTCGTAGCCTGCGTCCAGACATCCAATTTCAGTATTGGATTTGATAGTTTTGTAACAAGAATGACAACATTTTATACCTTTATTTTTAGAGATTTGTTTGACAATCCACTAAAATGTGATGACAGAATCCTTCGGAGCCTAGCGACCTCCATCACTCTGAAGTCCAACTGTCATGGGTTAAGTATTGTGGTTGGCTATGATTTACATTCTCTTCGCACAAGAGGTGAGCTTAGTACCACGGTCCCTTCTTGCTAACTCGTGACGTCACGATTTTTGTGACGACAAACGCGTACTCAGTCCGTGTGAATTGTGAAGCCCAGAAAACAAATAGGATTTCTGAAATTATAGAGAATTTACTGAGCAACCACGTTGCCGACCACAGTCCGCGTGAAATTTACAGACAAATGTATAGAAAATTGAAAACGCGACTGAATATTTCGTAGCAAACGTGCAGTCCACAATGGCGCAGCTGATAGAAGAGATGATGGTAAATATTACAGCGAAGATGATGCTACCGTTGCCACTCGACAAAGTTTTTTATTCATTTTTGACATCTTTTTGACAACTTTTTGACGACTTTCGGATGGGTTCCGTTTGACTTGACCAATCAAAATCCAAGGAGTGTTGGAGGCGGAGTCGTGAAATTTGAATGGTTTTAGTTTCTAGTCTAGTTCAAATGTGGCGCCACAAAACGGAACCCATCAAAGTTGTCAAAAATATGTCAACAATTAATCAAAAATGTTGTCGAGTGGCAACGGTAGCGTCATCTTCACTGTAAGCTGGGTGAAATGCGATGAAACTGTATTTAGTTTGTCATCATTATTATCCCTTCCACAGGAGCAAGGAATGGGCATCGTACAAAAAGAGACGTGGCAAGTAAGTTTAGTATAGCTTCCAAAAAGAACCCCACATAAAAAAAAATCATTTTTACTAAGTAGATTGCTCTGTTTATATGAAAGATATTTTTTATTTTTTATTTTCTAAGTATTTCTTCTTGTTGCACATTTTCCATCTAATCTTTTAACGCAGGCTGTCAGCCAGGAGCTTCAAACTGCGTGAAGTACATCTGTGGTGACAAGGAATACTGGCTGCCATATCAGACCTACTGGGGGTGCTGTAAGGGTGATATCCATGACTTGCGTGAGACGTACTGTACTCAACTTCAAGGAATACTGCAATGTAACAGCACCCTTGTCCCTCAGTCTAAATGCAGAAATGGACATTGCATACCAGAGCCATGGCTTTGTAACAAAATGAACGATTGTCAAGACGGAAGTGACGAGCTTGGTTGTGATCTGTGCAACAAAACTAACAACTTCCGTTGTTGGAACGGAAGATGCATTCCACAGTCCGCTGTTTGCGACGCGTATAACGACTGTGGCGATGGAAGCGATGAAACGTTTTGCCAAACGTTAGCTGGCGGATGGTGTTCTACAAAACAGTACCGATGCCCCACGGATGTGTGTATTCCACTTGAAAAAGTGTGCGATGGGAAGGCAGACTGTACCGATTACTCAGATGAAATTGGATGCAATCAAAGTAAGAAGATAACTGCTAGCTTTAACTAAGATTCATGTCGAAACTGCGTTTCTTCCCAGACTTTCAAAAGAACAGACTATTTAAATCTTGGACTGAGATTTGTTGTCGTTGTTGTCTTGGTAACAACAACAACAACAACAACAACAACAACAACAACAAACAAAGTATAGTGAGTGGGGAGCCCCATCCATTATTTATTTCTATGCTAGCTTATGCTAGTTACTCAGGTTGCTGGCATAGTTGCTGGCATAGCAAAAATAACAGGTGAACTACATGTATATTGCCGTAAAATAATGGTATTCACTACAAGTTACCAAACACATTGAAGTCTGTGTCTCGCTCGCGCTTTGCTTTCTTGTTTCTCCTCCTCAACTTGCTCTTCAGAATTAAAGTGACTGTTCCTCTTCAACTCGCTCTTCAGAATTAAAGGACGAGTGACTGAGACCATCTTTGCTATGAATAGCCATAGATCGGTCCAAAGAGATAAATTCCACTCAGCAACGTTGTCAGTAAGCATTAACATATAGCTATTTTTTATTTCACTTTGTTTTCTCCATCCTTTATGAGGGACGAATTAAATGTGTTAAACTTTCGTCAAGTTGGATTCGAAAGTTTTGAAAGAGTTCAGGTGCATACGTAAGTTCCCCTGTTCTTTCGTTAGCTAAAGAGATGTTTTGTTGGCCATAATTTTCCTTATCAACACCAAGTTGATATTTAAGTAATTGGAACAAGGAAAGACAACTATTTTTTAGTAGAAAAAGTCTTATGGATGACAACGTGCAGCTAACACGAACGAGCTTGTTATCGATGTTTTATAAATGATTGATACGATTTCTATTTTTTCAACCACCGTAGCTTGCGACAACGGATGGAAGCATTACATGTCTTCATGTTATAAGTACTCTAACCGCCAAAGCAGATGGACAGATGCTAGAAGACTTTGCCAGAACATCGGCGCAGATCTTGCTAAAATCACCAGCCGAGATGTGCATGATTTTGTCTTCGGTCTTGGATCGCATCAACCATTTGACATCTGGATTGGTTTGCAGCAGCAAGCAGCTTCAGGAGACTTCGTTTGGACAGATCGATCACCTGTTGGTAACTTTACTTTCTGGTCTAGAGGTGAACCCAGGCTGGGCCCAGGCGTTTGCGTGGAAATGCATCGTAATGATAATAAAGGGAGATGGAGGACTGACAAATGTACGGTGAAACACAGCTCATATGTGTGCCAGAAAGGTGTGTCTAGCTTAGCCCTCTTGTGTTTATATCTTTTCCTTTTACCCCCCATATTCATATAGATTAGCTGGTAATTTGCAACTCAATTCACTTACCATGACCTTACCATTATATATCGATGGATGGACAAAAAGTGTTGTTTCTAGAAGAGCGAAGTAAAATGTAAACTGCAAACTATTATAACAAGACTTTGTTTTGATTTAACCATCCTGCAAACAAAAGAACAAACGCCATCGACTGCTGGTATTCGTGTTCACACTGTATCTGTATTGCGGGGTTAAGTGGGGTATAGCGCGGGAGTCCGCGCTAAGCTGACTCCGCTCGCCTATCTTCTTTTCCTCCTATACCCCCCACTAAGAAACCTGTACATCAGAAAAATGACTGGACATCAGGAAACTGCCATTAACATAAAACGTATCTGTTTGTCTTGCAGCCAGAGTTTGTGACACTGCGGGAAATGATTGCAATAGTAACTTTGGTGAGCACAATTCAGTTTAGTTTTATAATGGTTGTCGTAATATTTTAAAAATCCAAATAATTATATAGGCAATAAAAACGGTGTCAAAAGGTGTAATAAACCAATCTGAACTCTAGGAAAAAAACGCAAGGTATTTGGTAAATACAGTCGCCTGGTTGCTTCCTGTAAACTCAATGTTCCCGGATTCTCCACCCTGAAGCGCGACGACCACTATATTGGTGGTATGTCGTTTTTTCTCGCCTTGCTTCAGCTTCCCAAAAACAAAACTTTGTAAATTCAGCTGAATTTAATCTGGTCACAAATATCTTAGTGTTGCTCTTAGACAAACGCTACTTATGGATAATAGCACTGAAACTGCCAAAAGTATCTAGATCGATTCTTAGGTAGTTAGGTAAGTAACTGCTAAATGGAAGATACGTTGAAAACTAACCAACAGTGGATATAAACGTATCGCAAGACTAAAGATCTTGTGGTTTTTTGTAAAATACGGCTAATTACTGTTGCTTATGTTGTTTCTCTGAAAGAAAAACCAAAGGTGACTTCATTTCCAAGCGAAAAAACCATCTCAGCCCTTTATGGCTCTAACGTGACAGTGGAGTGTAAAGCGTCTGGTTTTCCGAGGCCTACCGTAAAGCTTCTTATCAACGCGTTGCGTGCCTATACAACAGAAGGCGGTCACACAGTCATGGCACCTTATGAAGCTACCGTGACGTATGTTGTCAAAATGTCGTCTGACGTGGAATGTCACATCTCCAATAGATTGGGCAGCAGCTTTTTCAGAATGAGAATCAATCTGAAAGGTATTGTAATTCATAACTGTCGAGCAAGCTCTTCTTGAATAAATAAAAAAAATCGGTGCGGAGAAGGGGCATCCCCCCTCCCTTACTCTTTGGGAATTTTTGCTTTAGTTTACAGTGTCCCCAATTAATCTAGTAGTGCTATAAATCTTTCCACACTTAAATTCAACCTCGTTCCTAGGGTTAAATTAAATTAGTACAGTATATACTTTTTAAAATTTTTTGCGATGAAATGTCAATCTATAAATCAATCATCAAAATGGTGTCAATATATTTTGCAGATGATGACTCAGCATATCTCAAGGCAGTCTTGAGACTAAAAGATTTGACTTACACATCTGATCTCAGTGACCCCTTATCTGAACGATTCAAGTCACTAGCAGGTTCTTTAGAGGATCAACTGTTGATTTTATATAAAGATGTCGCTGAAGTCAGAGATGTGAACGTTGTTGGTTTCAGGTTTGTCCGCTAGTGCCATTTGATTATTACCCTGTCCAGTCTCCAATTCAAAATAGTAATTCTCCTTACAGATTGCCACATTGCATTATTTCTGAGACTGATATCTAAGACATTATCTTCTATTTGATCATTTTCTTTGTTCTGTCATCTTTCGGCTTGCCAATCAGAATGTATTCTATTATAAAATTTTGATCATACAACGCGCGCTCTGATTGGTTGTGTACTCATTTGCCTGAGGCCATGTAGACACGGTTATGACCAGACCTCTGTTATGACGTATCATTGAACAGTGGAAGAAAATGGCCGCTTCTTGTTACTTATATGGCGGGAGGTTTACATAAACTTTCAAATTTCACCAACACACGCGCCATTTTCAATTTATTAAATTAGGATTAAACATATATCACTGAGAAGAATTACAGTCATCGTCAAATGCGCTCGGGAAAAGGTGCAACTGGAGATATCAATCTCTTTTCAGATCTCTCTTTTATTGAACGGAGCAAAATTGTAAACACAAGGGTGTTGGAGTAGGGCAGTTTTGTGTCGTTTTCGCTCCAGAAATTCCTTTTTACCTCTTAGAGAGGCAACGCCATTGATTTAGAAACCATGTTAGATTTATTGAAATCTTGAATTTTGATTCACAATTCTTGTCAGAAATATATTTTCAAACTTACAATTTGCTGCAGGGAAGGAAGTGTTGTAGCGGATATTCTCCATACTGTCAAAGGATCTTCTTCAGTTGTCCAAGACGTCCTTATTAAAGCTGTGCAAACAAATCAGTTAGGGAATGTTGTGGTTGACTCATACGGGGATGTAAAAGGTGAGTAATCTGACCTTCTTACAGGAAATCAACGCTGGTGTGTATGTGTTTTAGTCAACGTGACTGACATTAACGCGAATGGAAGGGTAACAACGTTTAAAACTGACTTGATATATTCACCGGTGTTTCATGCCTTAACGTTCAGGTTTAAAATATTTAAATCAACAGAGTAAAATTTAAGCGTTGATAAAATAAAAATATTATTTTTACATACACAATTGCCCAATTTTACTGAACAGCGCACAGCTATTAATTTAAACCTCTTTGATTGTTCTATTCTTTTTTAGCGTGTCCTAAGGAATTTTTCAACGTGTCTTGGAGTGGAACTTTTGAAGAAGAGTACGCCACACAGAACTGTCCAAGAGGAGCATCAGGTAACACAACTGGCAATAAATAAAATTAGATCAAAGGCACTAATGAACTCACTCGTGAATGAATAAATTAACATGCATAAATTAATAGCGCAATTAAAGTTTACAGCCCATCAACCGAGCGAGTAAAATTTGTCCACCAAGGAGCAGCAGGTAAGCCGACAGGTGGCACTGAAGTGAAGTAAACGCCCACGTAACAGGACGTAACACATTTGGGGAATAAAAGGGTATTTTTAATAGTTCTTATGCATATTTATGTCAGTCTGGCCTTTTTCACTCCTAAAGCCTCGCTTTCAAAGCGCATATTTGTAAATTTATCATGAAAGAATTCCCAAAGTAGTAAAAATGAAAAGATTATCCACGTACCGTACGAACGTTTTGCTAGTTTAAGGAGAATTTCGTGTAAACGAGGCTTGGGGGTGAATTTTGAGCAAATGACGTCATCATGCATAAGGCCTATTTCTTGGATTTTTCAAGTTTTAAAATGGTGTATAGAGAAAACAGAAAGTAGATGTAAATTGCTGTTATGTTTTGAAACCCAAAGATGTGTCATTCAGCGGCCTGTACTGATGTATCAGACCTCACAGTATTACAATAATTAATACCTCTTTGACCTCTGTAGGCGTAGCCAAGCGAAAGTGCTTAGAGAATGGTGTATGGGGATATCCTGACTACGGAGAGTGCGCCAATAAAGAATTCAATCAGCTGCAGGAAAAGGTTTGGTTGGGTTATAATATTTTCTCTTTTGTTTATTTGTGTTATAAAAGCGATATAGTTTGCCACTATATATATATATATATATATATATATATAGTATACTGTCACATTCCATGAATGCACCTCGAGCTCTCGTATACGAACCAATATATTTCTAAGTTGTTTAAACATCCTGTTTGAGCTTTGCCAATAAGTGTCGAGAGGGCATAAGTGTTTGGGATATTGAGACCCATGTTAGTAATATTTTATGGTTTATCTTAATTTTATGGTGGATAATGGCCGTATTAACCAGTGTTTCTCCTTTTGCTAGATAAATGGCTTGTTCAACTCATCCAATCCTTCAAACAAAGACATCACAATGATTATCACCGAGTTGTCTTCTCTTACAAAGCCAAAGAAATACGACGCTGTGATAGGTGGAAACATCAAAATATCAACTCAGATATTACAAGATGTTGTCAATTACAACAACAAGTTTTCAAACAGCTGTGAAGCTGTAGCCGCAAACGTCGAGGTACGTGTTTTAACGTTCATGCTGAAAGGACCAGTTTTTCTGGTGATTAAAACTCGTTTAGTCCAGTTTATTTATATATTCCGTGTCTCTTATGCACGTGAAGCCAATAAAATAGCCATGCGAGTCCAGTTTGTTCAAATATTTTTCATTTATACGAATGTTATCGCTTTTATTGATTTTATCAGGGATTTCTTCAGACTGTCAGCAACCTTCTTGATATGAACAATCTACGAGATTTCACGCAGCTTCAAAAGGTGCAGATATCTTTATTTGTTTCCTTGCAGCTCATCCGTATAATTTTAATATCCTCATTTGAGTCTACTAGTTTGTTTGTGTTATAATTGTGCAAAATGAAGATATCTGCGCGCGTTCTTCGTTTGTCTCTATAAGCTTTGGCCAAGGTTGTAAGTGTTTCGCGGCAATAGGGTTTTCAAGTCAGCATTACACTTCTGTGAAAGAAACTAGTCTATCAACTCGATATTTTGTCCAAAGAGGCACCACGTTTTGGCAAGAGTAGTGAAGAGAGAGAAGAAAAGTGAAGCCCAATTACTGATGATTACATCCCTTTGTAAACTGTGAATGTTAAAATTTCCTGTTTACAGACTGATAACACTACAACTGATTTAACTAAAATAACAGAAGACTTTGGACTTCAAGCAGCCGCTGGACAAGAAAAGGAAGATGGCAAACAAATTGTGGTGAAGGACAACATAGGTATCTACAATTCTTTTACAAAATTATGAAAAGACCGCTTCCAAACAATGAATTATATATAGCTTAAAGTCCCATACAGTGAAGAAAGAGACAGGAAACTTTAGTTCTATTAAGGTACTTTGAGAAAGCGTAGGATTACATAGTATGTATAATGTTCACAACACTATAATAATTCGTTGTATTTCTTTTCCTGAAGCAATGGAAACAAAACTCGTCCCTAACACTGTCCAAGGGCCTCTGGTATTCCCTAGCTATTCGGATGGTTCTCTATCGTCGCCAATGTGGACCAAAAGTGGAAAACAGTACATAACATTACCAAAGGAAATATTCAATGGAGAAAGCAGTTCATCTACCAATGGTAAATTTGAGAATTCTAAAAAATATTAATAAAATAACATTAAAATCGTAAGTCTATACCATGCCTATAGTGATTTGATGAGGTTTTCTGTTTTAGCCACTTTTCCTTTGATGGCGTTTTAGGGGTATCTAATGATTTTTAAAGAGCGCTTTTACTCAGTCCTACACTCGTTATAACAATATGCTCTAATTTCGTGATTTGGGGCATAACGTGCTCCCCTTCCTTTCAAGCAATGTTGAAAGGAAGATTTTGAATGATTCCGGCTGTGTAGGAGGTGTATGACCGCATTGCATGACTCCAGAAGCTTGAGCTTCTGATGACGCTAATAATGACTTACACAGATCATAGGAATCCTGAAAATAATGGCTTCCTTTATACATGGTAATAAAGAAGGTTTTTACTTTTCCTTTAATTAATGGTGTTAAAAACCTAATATTTTCTTTTTCATTTCTTTGTATCAGGAACAAAAGTGGCAAGCTTTCTTTTCAGAACGTTGACATCGTTTTTGACACAGGAGAGGTACGTCAAAGGTCACAACAAATCATTTTTATATCAAAATTATTTTTTTATAAATAAATGAATTATTTTCTGTTCACTGTCTTCAGTGCATACGAACAAGTTGGTCAGCAGTTCCAAGTCGAGTCACGTATAATTTCAAGCGCAGTGCAGCCGCCTGTCGGAAAACTGGTTGAACCTGTTGTTATTGTCTTTGGTGGTGTCCAGGTAATTGTATCTCATTGGTCAATCATAAAAACCCAGAATAGTGTTGTCTATTACGCAGACTTTTTTGTTGATGTTGAACAATTTTGTTGACAAAAGTCGTAATACTGATCCCAATTAGCCACAAGAAAGAGGTATAAGGTTAGTAACAAAACGGACTATAGAAATAAATTATGCCGTTTTAACTTTTATTTTAGTTTACTTTTATTTTAACTTTTATATATTTTAACTTTTAAATATAGATTTTAACGACCCCACATGCAGCTTCATGCTTTAAACCCTATCGCGTATAAATAAAAATCATTGTATTATTGTATTGTATGTATCTTTCACCTGATGCTGCTTTTCCGTATAAATATTTTGTGCTCCGAAAATAGCGATCAGCTGAAAGTAATTGAAGCGACTATAACAATTAAATAAGGACGCCACTGAGATGCTCTTGCAGGGAATCCTTCATTTTTGCACCAATCATGATGCAACTTCAACGTGCGAAGATATTAACGTTAGAAACTCACCCCATTAGATATTTACCTTGAACTATGTCCCTTCTTTACAGGAAGGATCTATGGTTTGTGTTTACTGGGATTATAATCTGTAAGTAACAATATGAATCATTTTATTGGTGAACATCAAAACCAAACAAATCCTCATAGCCCTCCAAAAATAGCGACCATCTCAAAGTATCGATCCACCTCTCCGATAGTGACAACCACTCCTCGAAATTCTATGGTGTTATATTATTGCCGAGTAGGTGTAATTAGACTGCGAGCAGTCTCTTTCTTTCCCTAATGTTTTTAGGGCACGCGCGCGATCTTTTCCTTCCCTCTCCCCAATCTCTCCTCGTTTTTTCACCTAATTTGCATAATTATAACATTTCCGCTCGCGCCAACGATCTGAGGAGAAAAGACCGACTGCTCGCAGTCTAAGGTGTAATATAACTCACAAAGAATATAATATTGCATATATCATTGGCAATAGCTATTGTTACGCTGTGCCATTATCTGTTTTGCATGCTAAGCTTTCATCGATCGCTGCCAAGGCCTGTGTAACGGAAATAAGTCATCTTCACATCTTTGTCGTAGACAGTGACGTAGTAGTATGATTCACTTTGTTCTTCAGAAATTCTAAAGGCGGCGGCTGGTCCACAGATGGCTGTTGGCTTGCATCACGCAAAAATGGAACTGCCACCTGTGAGTGTGACCATTTGACGAATTTTGCCGTTCTGATGGATACATCTGGTATATCCACTGTAAGTGTGCAGTATAGCGTAGTGCAATAGCCTGTAGCATAGTACAGTCTATTTCTAGCAGCCAGTAGCCTAGTAAAGTATTTTTTTATTTTTTATTTTTTTTATTTGTCCATTATATTTCATTTACATAAATAGAAGTATTTCTGCTAGATAACATATAATGGCAGGAGATCTTAGCAAGCTCTACTGAGCTTTTCTAAGAAGATCCCCAATTTTCAGTAAACTAATATAAATACAGCAGATGGATGTAATTTCTTAATCTAACTCTAACACGGGTTTGTTGTCTTAGAATTAATTATAATTTAAGAATACATTTGATTTTGTACATGAATTTTTGTTGATTTTTTAAAAGAATTATAAGTAGAAGTACCTGTTTCCAAAGCTATCTAGCCTGATAGGCTGTCGCAAGTTACCCTCCACATCCACAACATTTTATCAGGTTGTTCAACAAGAGAGAGGCACTGTGAGAGCAAACTGAGTACCGGTATACATACATACATACATACATACTTTATTGAAGCTCCCTAAGTGGGTTTTTCAGCATCAAATACAAATTTAAATTAATTAAGAATATAAATACAATAATATAGTAATTACAATAAATATATTAAAAATATTACAAATGTAGGAAATTAATCTAATAACAAATTAGCAAGATGACGCTTAAAATTCTTAGGACATTTTAAAGACTTAATATTACTGTTTAAGGAATTCCAGAGTTTTGCCCCTCTGTAAGCAAAAGAGCGCTGACCAGTTGATAGGCGGCAAAAGGGTATGTCCAGGGTACTAGACGATCGAGTTTGTCTGTCATGGACGTGAGAACGTAATTTGAACTTATTTGCAAGGTAGTCTGGGACAAAGTTGTTGATGCACTTGTGCATCATAGTTGCATCATTCAATATGAGTCTCTCTTTAATAGGAAGCCAGTTCAATGATCGCAGTCCTTCAGAAATATGATCATACTTTCTAAGGCCTAGAATAATTCGTCCAGCGAAGTTTTGGACTTTTTGTATCTTGCCCAAAAACAAAACACGACGACACTCGCTGTGCTCGGAACTCGGGCCTCTGCATCCAGAAACAGTCCCATAATACCGGCGTACCGCATTCGTGAACAGCATCGGTTCATAGAAGTACTGGTGTACGGGGGATGAACTTCCACTATAAGACTGGCTCTTTGTTCATGCATAATTTAAGTGATTCACGTAATGTTTCGTTCCAGGAGCACGCAGGGCACAGAAAAGCCTTGGAATATATCACAGTGATCGGCTGCTCCCTCTCGCTGCTTGGAATTCTTATTACACTTATTATCCACTTTGTTTTATGGAGGTTCGTGATCATTTACTGATTTATTCAACGTATTTTATTCAACGTTTGTATCAGTTAGATACGTCTCTGTTTCCCACATGATTTCTCGTATCTTTCAAAGAAATTCTTAAGCAAAAATCAAGCAAAAAGGAATTGCTTCACGGTCTGAAATGTCGTGATTGAACACTCTATGTCGTGTATATATATTTATAATCCATCAAATTTTTTTCGCGCGCGATTGGTCTAAACACGTCACGTGACGCAGCCAAAACTGGGGAATATCCGGGTGATATTCCCCAAGTGATATTCCCCAGTTTTGAAAATTTGCGTTTCACGTTCGCAGGTTCAGTTTTCGTCTCAAATAAATTGCTAAATTAAATAAAACGGATTGTTTTGAACAGACTAGAAATATGCTTGAACGCCAACAGAATTATTTTGATGTTTAACAGCTTGGCCGACCGAGATCTTCCACGGAAAACAGAGCGGCCTTGTGAAAAAATATTTGAAGGATAATAACTACAATAGCCTCCATTTGGCTTCAAAAATATGCTCGGATATTTGTCCTTGGACATTATCTGTTCCTCGAAGCTCACAGTTTTCCTCGAGCTTCGCTCTCGGAAAACTGTTCGTTTCTCGGAACAGATAATGTCCGCGGACAAATATCCGAGCATATTTCCTCGCCAAATTAAGGCTATTGTTTATATATTAACACATCCCTTGTCATCATATCAGACATAATGAACGCCTGATTTGTTGCGTCCATGCGAAATAATTCATTGAATGAGTATCGCTGATTTCTCAATCATTAATTACTATTCTCTGAATATATGCGTGTTTTATCTAGTGATATGTATATATTTTATATATTTTTGTCCTTTCCTTAGAATTTTAAAGTCTCCCAAGACAGTGATTCACGTCAATCTGTGTATCGCGCTCATGGCTGCAAATGTCCTTCTTCTGATTGGCTCAGCCTCCACAGAGTACAAGGTGAGTTTCCATTTATTTGAAAATTACAAATATTTACACTATCAATAGTAAATAAAGAAGTCAATGTCAAGTCTCCCTCTTGGTTAATTTCTAATAATGTTTTAATTTGTCTATTAATTTCTAATAATGGTTATGAAGCCCAACAAAGTTCTTTGTTCCATGTTTTTGTTCGCGTTTTTGGCCTTGACCGTGCACAAAACACATACGTTTTGAGTTGTGTCCGAGTAACTAACCAATAGAAACGTTTTCGTTACGCAACGTAACCGCGAGCGCAAAACAAACAATTGTGCACGGTTGTGGACCTGCCAACATACATTTTGGCTTTTCAAGTTTGCCGGCCTTCATAACCATTTCCCTCTATTAACGATGTTGTTGCTAACAAGACACATTCGTGTTTGTAGGTCCTTTGTACAGTTATCTCTAGTTTACTTCATTACTTCTTCCTGGGCGCCATTTTTTGGATGCTGGCTGAAGGATTGCAGATTTATTCCTCCATTGTAAAAGTGTTTGGTGGCGAAAGAAAACTAAAGTATTTCTACATTCTTGGCTGGGGTAAGTGTTCTAATAATGTTCAAGTAGGTCACCAAGAGGCTACGAACAGCTTCTTTCTTTTCCTAGCCCCTTCCTAAGCTTGTCTATCTCACGAGAAGAACTTGCTCTTAATTTGCATCAAGAGAAAATAAGGGACAGAGAGCTCTCTGTCCCTTATTTTCTCTTGTTTGCATAGAGCAGTTTTAAAACCAAAACCAAATGGCCAATCACAACAAACGTAAGCAACACAATGAACCAATGAGAACTAGAAGCAAATACACGTAACCTGCGCCAAGTTTGCGAAAACGCGTGTGACCAAGTCGCGATTGGTTTTGGCTTTGCATCTGATTGGTCCTGACCTCGATAGTTAAGTTGCAACATTAAACTGAAATGAACTCAGACATGTCTCTCTCTCTCGGATACTTCAGTTAATTGAGCAGCTGATGAAAAGTGGCAACTAATTCATAACACAACGGTGAATAGTTTACACAGTTCAATTTGAAGGATTCACGTTTTGTTTCGAATGACTAAATAAATGGATTTGCGGGTGCATTTGTTGTCTGGTAGAAACACAGGCCTCCTAAGCTCACGTTGTGAGTATAATATGCCAAGCCGTATGGCGTCAGCAAATGCTGTGTCGGGACATAGAATCGAAAAAATTGCTAAAACCACTTTAAATCAGCAAAACAACAACAACACCTACAGCAAGTAAACACCGTGAAAGGAAGGTAAGGCAATTTTATTGAGAATTTTCCCGTATTCCTATCTCTTAGAATATATTTCTAAAAGCATCATACAAAGCCTAATATTTTTAACCATTACTGCTGACGCAATTATACAACCTGTCGCCAATTAACCTCTACATGACAGTGGCCAACTCGAAAGCGAAAGCTACTTTGGTCACTGTGCACATATTCTGTAACAATTTTGATTTTATCTTCTTTTTCTTTATGTATTTTGATTGTACTGTATTTCTGTATTTTCTCTTTTTGACAAACAGTGTATAATAATAAAAAACTGAAACTGAAACAATACGGCATATCATGCTGCCTCACAATGTGAGCTTGGGGTGCTTGTGGTAGAAAGAGAGCAGTTTTCACAATAAAATCATCGCCGTGAAAAAGGCTCACTTATTTGTATGTAACATTTCGTCGATTATTGGCCAAAATTAACTTCAGAACTTGAATTTGTTGTTAATTAATGTTGCGGCGGATATGGTAGCCTACTACGCAGACTTTCTTTGGGCTCGTCACGCTCGTCACGCTCGTCACGCTCGTCACGCTCGTCACGCTCGTCTCGTTCGTGGGGGAGGAAAGATTGCGCGACGAGCCCAAAGAAAGTCTGCGTAGGAGGCTACGGATATGATGAAAGAAAAGGATTTAGGAGTTTTTTTTAATCAACAAAAGCTTGTCTGTCTTATTTCCCGTCCAAAATTAAACGGATTGAACAATACAATTGAGCAAAAATGCAAATGCAGAAATCAATGCATTGAAATAAGGACACAAAACTTGAAAATGGCAGGTGAAAAAGACTTCGAGGCAAGCATATCAACAAGACAGTGAAGAAAAAAGTTCACTTAATCAAATAGTTCTGTGGTCCAAGAACCAAAAAGGCGAAGTGATGAACGTAAGTCAGGCAAGCCACGTGGTGATACCGCCTGGATGCGAGAGCTACATTTTAATAGGAGAGAGACCACCACCTTCTGCCATTGAAGGTGCAGCTAAAGCCGTTCTTATCTTTCTCATAATCATCCACATCGTCACATTTCCTTTTACCGCGGCCTTGAACGCGCTGGTGATAATGGCCGTGAAAACGAAATCTCGGATGAGAGCCAACAAGTCTAACATACTACTCGCGTGTTTGGCCACGACCGATTTCATGGTGGGTGTGATTGTCCAACCTCTGTTCATAGCGTTATTGATAAACATAGTTCAACACGAGATAATGAGAGCCTGTGCATTTCGAGTGGCCATACAAGTTATGACGAATGCTCTATGTGCTACTTCCATTAGCCACCTTGCTTTAATAAGCGGGGAACGATATCTAGCCATGAAGCATGCTTACGCGTACAGTACCGGACTCGTCACCGAATTTCGTCTGCTGGTTGCTTCTGCTCTGTCGTGGTTCTTATCCATTATTCTGCTTATTCCTTTTTTCGTTAACAAAACAGTATTTTTTTCCATCAATAGCACATTTATTGGTCTATCTCTTGCCATGATCGTTTTCTGCCATATCACGGTCTACCGTGAGGTTCGGCGACACGAAAAGGAACTTGCCACTCAGCAAGTTACAGAAGACGCAAGGCAGAAATTTCTCAAAAACAAAAAGGCGTTTAACCTGACAGCTGTCATCGTTTCAGTGCTATCCCTTTGTTATATTCCAATTTGCGTTGTCAGAATTGTTGTAATAATCCATCGAAATGATATCTCTATAAAAACAGTTTATACGAGTGTACTTTTTGCCGCGTCGTTCATAACACTGAACTCGTTCTTTAATCCACTTATCTACACGTTCAGGATGAGACAGTTTCGCGTAGCGTTTATTGAGTTAACGTGTAGAACTGCAAACATTACTGAAGCGGAAGAAATTGAGAAGCGAGTGTTTCGGTCGCCGAACGCTGTGGGACCTGTGGTCAACCTTGAAGCAGGACATCGACACAAAGGAGTTCAAGAAAATGCGGTGGAAGCAGATGCGAACGACGCTAACAATGACAACAATGATGTGCTGCCTCAGCACGAAAATCAGAACGGCAACTCGATAAAAAACCCTGTACAACGTCGCCATAGCATATAAAATGTCCACTGGGCAATGAATTAAATTTGTAGACATGACTGCAGCGCATGAATATAATTTTTATGTCAGAGTTGACAATAGCATCAAATTGTATATTTCTACAATGTAAAATAAATGTATTTGATTGTGTTTTATCAAAACCAATGATTTTTTTAGTTACTCCACTTTCAATGAAACTGCCGAAATTTCTAGAGTTGGACAGTTTGAAAAATTAACAAATAATCGTGCGCGCGCTTGTATGAGCCGTGGCAAACGAGGAAACATTGTTGCGGACGCAAATGTTTTGGCGAGCAAACGGGGAAACATTTGTTGCGGACGCAAAATGTTTCTGAAATAATTCAGAAACATTTTTTGCGTGTTTCGTGCGCGGGCAAACGGGGAAACATTTGCGTCCGCAACAATGTTTCTTCGTTTTCCACGGCCTTTATCTTGAGAAATTTTCCGTATCGATTCAATTATTTGCTATACAGCGGGATCCCGATCTCAAACATCTCGATCACTCGAACCAAAAGACGTTTCCCTTGGATTTATTCCACTGAAATTTTACCCCCGATATTTCGAACTCCTGATTTCTCGAACCAATTTTCGTTTCCCTTGGAGGTTCGAGGAATCGGGATCCACTAAAATACAGAAAGGAAGCAGTTTTGTTTTTAAAACGAATGGTGTGTTTAACGAACCTCGCACACTTGTATTTAATGAAGTAACATTTCATTGATTGGACAAAAATTTGATTTTAATCATTGAAAACTTATTTCCGGATAATTGATCACAAACTGCGATAATCAGTGGGACGAGGCGGATGTAGTGAAAGAAAGATTCTCATGAAAAAGTTGTCTTTCTTCTCGACACAATTATGAATAAATCAATGTGCACCGAATGTTCGTCGTTGAAATTAAAAAGAGAGAAGAAACCTTCAGCTCACTGAAATGACCTCGGCTGGTTAGCTATTCCATGTTTACTTCAAATGCATTGTTGAGTTATATTTAACAATTATTCGCCGAAGGCGAAGTGAATATTGTGAATATTTACCGAGACGAAGTCGAGGTATATTCACAATATTCACTGACCTGAGGCGAATAATTGTTTTAGTATAATTTTCAGAGGTGAATATCAAGAACTACAAAATTACGAGCTAAAACATGAAAACAACACACGCAAGTACTCGCCATATTACCGTAGTTACATCGTTTACACATCGAATTAAGCAGTAAAATACACAAAAGAACACTATTCATCAGGTACCTTTGTTTGATCGTTGCTGATTTCATGAGCAGCTGTAGTTATCGTTCTGAAATAAGTAGCTTAGGTCTGAAGAGAAGCACATTTCTGTCACTCCATCCTACACGAGCACGGCCGCCTTGGTTGGCCACACAAAAACGTTTATAAGTTTACGAGTTTTAAATGCGTTAAAATAGTTTCTTGAAAATATTTTCCGTCCAAACGTCTTGGTAGTCATTTACCTAAGTTCCCAATGCTTTGAATATCCCGAACTTGGAGTGATGTCTTTAGAATACACGAAAATGTCATTCAAAAACGAGTCGCCATCTTTACTTGCCGGTATAAGAAATGTGGCTTAGCTTAGCAGCCACGCCTTGAAATCCCATATTCACCGCCTAGCGCGGTGAATATGCTCATATTCACCTCTGAAAATTATACTAAAAGGAGTTATAATGAGCTCGAATTGACCAATCAGAACGCGCTTAATTGACTAAAATTTTATAAAATGATATCTTTATTCATTTTGCCCTCATCTTAAGGCGGGATTCTACCTGAATGCCATTTTTCCGCCACTTAACATGGGTTTAATGGAAATATCTCGTTCGCGTTTCAAGCAATCCAAAAACTCTCCACTCATCCCATGAATCTATGTTATGGGGTGTTTTGTAAATTTTTGGGTGATTTTTGGGTATTTTGGGGAGGAAATAGTTTTTCTCAAAGGAGTTGTAAAATTTAGGGAAATAAGAAATATTGAAGATTTAATGTAGTTTTAAAATTAGAATTTGAAGTTAAAAATTAGTAGATTGACAATTGACGACAGTTGATAACCACGCAAGAGCACCCGTGTGGGTATCAACTGTCTGTTGGTGTTCCAAACTTCTTTTTTTTCCCTTCTATCCCTTCTTTAAACCTCTTAAAATTTCATTGAAATTCAGGTAGAATCCCCCCTTAAGTTGTCGTCGTTTATTTTGCAGGTTTTCCATTCCTAATTGTTGCTATATGTTTAGCAATCACAAAAACCGTTGGATATGGAGGAGATAAAACGTAAGTGATATGTTATCACGAACAACTAAATGATAACTGACTAATGGAATTATACATTCGTATAAATCCAGCGGTTTGCATCGATAATTCTGATCATATAACGGCCGCTCTGATTGGTTAAGAAGTTGTTTTGCATCAGCAGGCTATTAAACACGGTTATAACGTATCATTGCATTTTGTTGACTTTATGTTATAAAATTCATAGAAAATGGTCGCTTCTGGTTTACATGATGCAAACACTCGAGAAAGTGTGGGAAGAATTCGAAAGTACTGATACAAACCCTCGCCTATGGCTCGGGTTTTCATAAACTGTCGAATTCGCACACGCGCGCCATTTTCTATTTCTTCAATTTTTAATACACCGTTAAAATTTGCACTTTGTCAGCATATTTATCACGAGAATGAATGAATTGACAGTATATAATGCTCATCAATCTCGTCCCAGGCGTTTAAATCCAACTCTGACCGAGCTCGAGTGGACTTGAATCACCGAGAAGACCCTGGAGACGAGGTTAAATGATAACTCCATTTATTATACGACATAGCATTTTAGAGTGCGAATACGCACAAAGACGAGAGCAAATATGAAACCGTATTCAACGGGTCTTAGTCCCCCTGACCGCGCGCTACGGAAAACACTGTTGAAAGCCTATATTTTAGGAAAGATATTATGACGTCGTATAATATAAAAACTGACTCGTAAAAATACCCAGCCGTATTACACAACTTTCCGCTGAATAACCGCCATATAGTGTGCCGTCAACTGGGCAATCCTGGCTGAATGTAACAATTATCCACCGAAGTGGAGGTGAATATAGTGGTGGATAATATACACAACTTTTCACCGACACTGAGATGAATAATTGTGTTAGTATATACCACGCAATTGAATAGCCAGCCCAAAATAGTTCAGTATTTTATTTTGTGACAAATTGGGCAAAAACTCGTGGGAAGCCATTTTGTTTTGCTCGGAGGTGAATAGCAAAGGATATCCGGAGTTTGAGTAGCCAATCAGAGCACGCGAAAAGCACTATTCACTTGTGCGGTATATACTAATTAAAATAGTGTTTCCTCCAAACAATCCTGTTCTTTATATTCATTATTTGTTGCAGATGTTGGTTATCTACATCTTCTGGCCTTATTTGGACATTTATCGGTCCCGCTCTTACCGTTGTGTTGGTAGGTTTTTCTTAGTAGCGTTGTCTTTTATACGCAATTTAATTATTGGGAAACTAACTTGAAAGAATGCAAAAACTACTGTCGTAGACAACTTCGTTGTACATTGCATGTTTTATATTGTATATGTTGTATATTGTTGTGAGGCAACTAAAACAACAGCAACGAGAGAAAAGCATTTCTTTATATAGTAAGTTTGTCTGAGTTATTTGATACTTTTGGAACAGCGAGGAGGAACGATTAAACAAAATTTTTCTTCACTTTTCTTCATTAATCATAAATTTTACTCCGCGCAAACTGAACTACTGAATTGTTTGGAGCTCTTTCTTCGAGGCGCAGAAATTGGTCATATTCGTATTCTCGGTACTGAACTGGAACTCAGAAAAATGATAAAACTAAAAAGAGGCGAAAATGTACCGAGGAACTATGTTCTCTGACCGTGGCTCTTATTGTAAAATGACGTTTTTATTTCTTAAAAAAAGAAAACGACATTCTAGTGTCAATATATTTGATTACATGTAAAACATGAAAAGTTTAAAACTTTAGAATTCCAGTTACCGATACTTTCTGCGTATTTTCTCGTTATCTCTACGTGTACACATGCCTTAAAGGAGCTATGTCACGATATTTCAAGTCATTTTTGCGAAATGCACAATAATAATAATAATAATAATAATAAATTTATATAGCGCCATTTCCCATAGGTTCAATGGCGCTGTACATAATTGAAATTAAGCAACTAACTAACTAACTAACTAACTAACCTACAATACAGGAAAACTAAATTAATTAATTAATTAATTAATTAATTAATTAAAACAATTAAAAATTATAAATACTAACCCACTATGTACAATATTAAAAACGTATCAAAGTAAAAAAATAAAAATACTTTACAATCACCTTCAAATTGAAGAAAGCCTCAAAATAATAGTTTACTAAGGTAGAAAAACACCAAATAGGTGATGATAACCCCCCCCCCCCCAAAGGATGCGAACGGCGAACTGCCATCCGTGACGTAGCTCCTTTAAACACTCCCATGAATGTTGACAGCACATCTATTTTTCTGGCAGATAAACGTCATTATATTTGTACTAGTTTTACGAGCCATGATGACAAGTCACAAAATGATGAGTGCTCCGGACAAGGACAAAATCAAGTACGACACAATATAATTTAATTTTTTTTATAACGATCCATTCCTTGTTCAGTTTCCTTAACAAAGGCGCTAGGTCACAGTATTTCAAGCGATTTTGTTGCATTCCCACTAGTCAAGCAAATAAACCCGCATAAAAAAGTTTGGAACAGTAGAAAACAAAACCGAAGTAACGAAAACGAAAAGACAGACTCAAGTGACCACAGAAAGTGACGTTAACGAGTTGTCACGGTTATAAGCGGGTAAATTTAGGATAAAATATATTAGCTAGGAACCAAAACCACTACCCGCGATAAAGCGGAATTGTTCGTATTAAGCGGGTGTCTGTATCTTGGCTCAACTGTATAAGAAATGAGGACCAATAATCTACTTCAGCATCTACTGATAAGTTTGTATTTTTTGTTTGCCAGACTTGGAATGAAGTGTTCCATTGTACTCCTCCCTCTTCTCGGGATCACATGGTTGTTTGGTGTCCTGGCGTTTGATCAATCTACAGTAGTTTTCCTTTATCTGTTTGCAATCTTCAACTCGCTTCAGGTTTGTTTATTTCAAATACTTTGGTACAAATGTATATTTCCATTTGTATGGAAAATTCAATTAAACACACAAGAGCCACACACGTTAATAATGGTAATAGGATTGAGTGGGGTCCAATTCGGTCTGTAATCATACGAGTGATTAACAAAATCGGACGACCGCGTAGCGGGAGTCCGATTTGTTAATCACGAGTATGATTACAGACAGAATTAGACGACACGAAGTCCTGTTACCAATTAATCACAACTAGAACAAAATTCGAGGAAAACACGTTAAACAGCTAACCGTTTTGGTGAATAAAAACAACAATTGAGTTTGGTTTTGATCGAGATGCACGAGCAAAGGACAGCGTGCGCAAATGACGCGTACTGTCCAATTACAGGCATGAGGTGTAAACTGCCCTATTAGTGCTCAAATCGGGCCTGCTGATAACCAATTAGATTCGAGAATTTTGTTATAGTTTTGACTTATACCCAGCATTTGTTCAAAATAACTTTAGTTTACACAATTCAATTTCTCTTGCTGCTTTCTTTGCAGGGTTTGTTTATATTTGTTTTCCATTGTGTATTCGATCAACAGGTTTGTGACATTTTGCTGTTTCATTTCGTTTCAAAATCGGAGCATTTCACGAATTTGTGTCGTAAACAATAGATGACCTCTCGTCACGCTCGAAGCCCATATTTTTAGTTAGTTTTCATGCTGTTCTCAGTTCGTCTTCGCAAATTAAGCTTAAGGTAGCGTGGTTTACAACAGATGATGGAGATTTCACTTAGAGGAGGAAGACTTGGAGCTTTAAACGAGGGCCCTGGAGGAGTAAAATGGGAACTGGGGCTTGCCTACTTTTTCACTGGGATAAGGTTGTTGACTTTCCTTTTTAAAAGAAATAGAAAAACACTTGCCTGTTACAAACACGAGAGAACGTTTGGGATAATTCTAAAGTACAGATTCAAACCCTCGCCTGTAAACTTTCGAATTCTTCCAAACTGTCTCTCGTGTTAGCATCAGGCTATGTAAACACGCGCGCCATTTTTTAGTTCTTAAATAATAATAATAATTTTTTCTTGTATTTTAGGTTCGGTCTGCGATTGTTATGTGGAAAAGAAAACGTCAGCGAACAAGTTATGCTTCAGGAGCGGATACGACCCCAAAGGTAGGTATACATTACATCAACTTATGTTTATCATCTAACTACCAACAGCGATCTAGATATCAATTGAAAAATATTATTGATATCTCGGGCATACCTTTGAACTATTTAGCATCAAAAAACTTTCTGACGGACACAGAGACAAAAACCGTCATTTTGTTCTGATGACGTCATACTGTTTCCCTTAATTATAACAAAACAATTATAGTTATTTTGTAAAAGGGACAACGTGTGACGTCATTTAATCCAAAATGGCGCGCTCGCTCTGGAAGTTCAAAACTTCCAACTTTGGTTTCAACAAATTTTAGGAAGGATTTGGTGGAATTAATTAATCCGTACTTTTGCAACCCTTTCCACTTATAGCTCATTGCGTAGATTACAACTGAATATTGCTATTTATGTTTTTTTAGTCAAAGATTAGTGGATGATAGATTTTGATATTTCTACTTTTTTTATTGCAGAGCAAACGAGTCAGCAACAGCTTAACTACTGAGAGGTTACCAAGCCATGGAATTAAAATGTCTGACCTGAAGAAGCAAGAAAATAAACAATGTAACAGACAAAATGGAGAGGTCAATGAAAGTTTTAGATGTGGGTGATCAGTGTTGTCATACGTGGCCAAAACACAGCGTTTTAAAGCAACACATTATTTTGTTAAAACTCGGAATATTTGCGTCCCATTGTCAAAATTGTACAGTGGAACCCCGCCTTACTACTACCTCGTTCATGACCACCTCGTTATTGCTGCCATTTTTCTCTGGCCCCCAAAAAAGCTCCGGAATCCCAACCTTTATATTTTCTTTACAAATTTACCCCATGAATGCGACCACCTCTCTTAATTTAAACGCGACTGCATGGGAAAGATCCCAAATTTGCGTCTTGTATCCTCATGCAGCCGTATGACATGACTGTCACTGAAATATTTCCAAAACGACCAACACCCGTACGGGAGGCTCGAATGTTGATATCTTTTACTATCCGATAGCCCCACCTCTGACACCATGCTCAATGTAGAACGACACAGAAGGCACAGAAGGCATCAACAATACATGTCCACGGAGTCCGGCTTACATACTCGAAACCGCACTTCATTGGCCAGCGGTCTATATCATATTTCATGTTTCTACGAGGAATAGGCATTATGCATACGTCAGTTGCTCATGATTCACCACCAAGCCTCGTTTACACGAAATTCTTCTCAACCTCTGACACGTGCATACTGTTTACACTGTAAACTTTGCTGCTTTGGGAATTAGTTCATGATAAAATTTACAAGTTTGCAGTTCGAAAGCGAGGCTTGGTGGTGAAATTAGCTAGTCTGACGTAAACATGCATAAGGGGTATTACGAAAGGGCATGTTTTTTATGCACATAACTTCACTGATTGTTAACATTATTATGTTATTTTTTCTCTTCTTGTATAGGGTCCAAGTGAATGGCAGAAACGTAAAGCAAACAGAGTATAATTTATAAACGAGAAAGTTATTGAGAATTTAGAATTAAAACCAGGAAGTCAAGGAGCGTAAAAATCTAGGCCATCATAACAATAAAACCAAATAAACACTGGACGCTATGAATATTTCTGAAATGTTTTATTCTAACCAATCAGAGACGAGATTAAACCGCAAGCCGCAAGAGTACAACCTCAAAGGTTGCTTTTAGTCAAGAAACAACGAAGTCGGTTGAACACCTGTTTTCGGTGAGTTCGTTCACTGTTCAAAGTAAGAAGAATTTTAGGATTGGTCTTGGACAAAAACTCGAGCCTATATTGCCGGTTTCCTGGCTTGGCTAAACCTTTCTGATTCACTACTCTTGCTCTTGTTTAACAGCTTTCATTGTTAATTATTGATGTTGTCTAACACGATCACACACGCGGAACCAAATCTCTGATCACTTCAGGTTATTCGGTAACTCCTTATGGTTGGTTGTAAATAACATGTGTTGCAAATAAATTATATGTGATGTTCTTTCCTTTTTTCGAAAACTGAATCTCACCAGGATTCTTTCCGTGAACTTTGTAATTGTATTTATTGTGCTTTGATTTTTAGCGAATATTAATTTAAAGTTCGAAATGATAATAAAAAAATATCGAATCTCATGTAAATCAGTGTGTCATTTGATGTCCAAGAGAGCCTAGAGTCCCTCCCACCCTGCCCCTACCGCTAGTGAGAGAAGCAGAAACATGAGCTGTTTTTCACCATGGGGCGAACCGTGATGTTCTAAAAACATATCCGGTGTCTATTATTACTACTACTTCACCATGGTGACTCGTTGAAAATTTCGTCTGTATGCATGAAAGCACGCAAGACCCATGTTAATCTGTGTCGATTATGGTTATTCTTTCCATTTGTGGAGCCAGATCGTTTTAGTTTTTTTAACTGAAGAAAAATGGTTTTTGTAGAACTTCACTAGTTCAACAAGTTGTTAAGGCTTCAGCCATACCAAGTAGCCGGAAACGAACTACAAAAGTTTAACTTGTTCTTCGGCCACGGCAATGAAATGAATCGAAAGACGGAAAAACTTTGGAAAAGACGTCAAGCAATATTTTTTTGCAAAGTTTTTTAAGTATTTTGAATTAACTTCATTCTGATAAAAGTCTGCACAAAACGTTCAATGGTTTAAGTCCATTAGGTTTGAGAGCAAGGTTTTCAGACCATGCACGTTTACGTTTTTTCGTTTCTCAATTTTATAATCTATTACAGTCAAACTACTGTAACCGGGGCCACCCAGACAAAGTTAACCAATCACAGGGCAGAACGGGAACAATACATTCCAACATTTTTGAATTGAGCCAATCCGATGTCGAGTACAGAACAATGAAAGTGCAACTTGTTCGTTCGCGATGAAAACAGATGAATGAAATGTTGTGCGGTTCTACGAGGGTTCTACGGCGTGGATTTTCGATTTCAACCCTTTTTCTTTGACTAGTTTGAGCAGTACGATTTGTAAGGAAACTATATGCGAGTCAATGAACGAGAAACTCCAAACTGCGTGAAAACTGGGAATGCGACGGCTGCACAGTATGTTTCCTCGAATAAAAGTGCGTGGCGGATTTGAAATAATTTGTTCGCTCTTGACAAATTCAAGTTTTCTCTACCGCGTCAACCGGCTGAATAGCAGCTACGCATGTCGGGGTTTTGGCAGTACCATTATTAATTTGGAAAATAAATACACTTGATGCCAGCGAGAGAAGACTTTATATTCCAAACTGCATAAAGTCAGTGAACGCGACGGCCAATAGTTTCGACAAAGTGCGTGACGGATTTGAAAACAACAAAAGCACGGCTTGTTTTACCAGCGTGATGAATTCAGTTTTTATACATTGTCGGATCTTTGATTTCCACCTTGTTCCACGCGCTGGGTTTTATTTTGTCAGAACAATTTGGCTGAAATTAAAAAAATAAGTAAAAGAGAAATTCAAAATTGCATAAAAAGAGTGTATATTTGAAGTTTCGGCAAAGTGAATTGTCGCGAGAAAGAACTCAACCGCCGGAATAGAATATTTTGCCGGCAGAGTTTGAATCACGTTTCGTAACGGCGAATTCTTTATTACAGTTATTTCTGATCGCATGAGTATTGTCTGATTTGCGTTGAACTTTCGAAACTGTTTCGAATCCTTTAGGAAAAATTACTGAGAAAGAAGCCAACTCAGTGCTAGTAAAATCGCTTCGATCTTTCCGAGAAAAGTCCTGACTGTTCTAGGGAAAAGTAAGAAAAGTCCCGAATTTTCTTGGAAAGATCGAAGCGACTCTGTGTCTGATCTGCTAGCACTGAGTTGGCTTCTTTCTCTCATGCGATCAGAAAATTCGCCGTTACGAAACGTGATTCAAACTCTGCCGGCAAGGAAATATTCTACTCCGGCCGTTGAGTTCTTTCTCGCGACAATTCACATGATTTTCAAATATACAGCCGGCACTCTTTTTATGCAATTTTGAATTTCTCTTTTACTTATTATTTTAATTTCAGCCAAATTGTACTGACAAAACCCCGGCAATGTATAAAAACTGAATTCATCACGCTGGTATAAAACAAGCCGTGCTTTCGTTGTTTTCAAATCCGTCACGAACTTTGCCGAAACTATTGTTCACTGACTTTATGCAGTTTGGAATATAAAGTCTTCCCTCGCTGGCATCAAGTGTATTTATTTTCCAAATGGTACTGCCAAAACCCCGACATGTGTAGCTATTCAGCTATTCAGGTTGACTCCGTAGAGAAAACTTGAATTTGTCAAGAGCGAACAAATTATTTCAAATCCGCCACGCACTTTTATTCGAGGAAACATACTGTACAGCTGTCGCATTCCCAGTTTTCACGCAGTTTGGAGTTTCTCTTTCATTGACTCGCATATATTTTCCTTCCAAATCGTACTGCTAAAACTAGTCAAAGATAAAAGGGTTGAAATCGAAAATCCACGCCGTAGAACCCTCGTAGAACCGCACAAAATTTCATTCATCTGTATTCATCGCGAACGAACAAGTTGCAATTTCATTGTTCTGTACTCGACATCGGATTGGCTCAATTCAAAAATGTTGGAATGTATTGTTCCCGTTCTGCCCTGTGATTGGTTAACTTTGTCTGGGTGGCCCCGGTTACAGTAGTTTGACTGTAATTCCAGCCTCGTACCCAGACGTCTCTCTTATTTCCAAGAAAATGGGCGCGCAAAGGAAGGAGGGAAGGCGAAAGGTCTTAATTCAACGTGAATTGATAAACCAGCTTTACAGTCGTCAGTCAAACGCTTCGTCTTGATTTAGGAATCGATTTGAGCGGCTGTTTTTGTACATTCATAAGCTATCGGCAGTGTTAGTCAAATAATGTAAAAAAGCTATTCTTTTATACTGAAAAATTGGAGTCATTTCGCAGCAAACGAAACTGAAAAAATGCCATTAGTCAAATTTGGGAGTTTGTCGAAAAATTCAGAGAACGCGGTAGTCTTTATAAATTATTTTGTTGCTTTGCTGTTCTTGCACGTTTTTAGACTCTTTTTACTTAAGTAAAATAAATTACCGTCGACCTATGGACAGTATAAACACTTCAACGAAATAGAAAGCTGAGTCTTTTACGGCCGAAAAATTACATTTGTGGCTATTTCTCTGGCATTATGAAGTCAATAAAAACGCTTGACTCTTAGCTGGTCATTACTGTTAGACTGCACAATCATTTATCCGGTCGTTTCAGTCATTTTCTTCTCTGACTCTTCGCATTTTTTCTGGTTTCTTGTACAGTCGAAGCTCCCGTACAAGCGGACCCCTCGGGAAGCAGAAAACGTGTCCGCAACTGGGGTGGAGCTGGCCACTTACATAGTTTATATGAGCTAGAGTTCAAACGGGGTTTTGTCAATGCGGTTTATACGAGAGTGTCCGCTCAGAGAGCTTCCACTGTATTGCAAGAGAGGACGATTGACACTGAAATAGAAAAGAAGAGAGGAGATCACCCTATTACCCAAATTTCGAGGATTCTCCCCACCCCCCTCGTGACGCTCATCGCTCATGTTACGCCCTGGGGATTCCTGGGATTTTCAGCTGAGTTGCCGATGGAAAACACGTGTGTGGCTATCGAGAAAGAACGATGCAGAGTTTAGCTCTGTCTAAAGAAACTGCTGTTGCTGTTTGTACTCTGAGGTAAAAAACAGGTAAAACAAATGCCACTTTTGATTATTTTGCTGCTGTATTGGTCCTGTTGTGCTTCACGTGTAAGCTGACTTTGCAAATATGCATGGTGGTCGAAATACCCGGTCGAATGTCTTGCTCAGCTTATATTTGCCGGAGTGCGTTTTATTGACTTGCTGTTGTGGTTTTTGAACTGTTTAAGAGATTAGGTATGATTTTACATGGAACATAACCTGCTTTCTTGAATATGGATGTTATGCGGGTGAAGGGTATTTTTAAACGGGGTCACGGTAGGGTCATTTGCAATTGCATGGGGTCGTTTGTTTAGAAAGCCGATTACAATAACGCTAATGATCCAAGATTAAAAGACAATGGAAGTTTTAATTTCTCTTTTGTAGAAATGTTTTCAATGCTAAAGTTTTAAAGGTTCTGCAAAGGCTTGGAAGAATTTTAGGATTAAATATGTCATGCAAATTGCGGGGGTGGGGGGGGGGGGGGGGGGTTGGAAATAGGGGGGTCTGAACTTCCCTCTTCCCATACATTTTACTCTTTGTCCTCACCCCTTCCTTATTGGCTTCCACCTCTTTGTGCTTTTCCTATTGCTTCCTGCCCCTTTACTCATTGCTTCCCGTCCCCCTGTTACCCCCACAAGCAATGTACATCTGTTGTTTGTTTACTGTTGTAATGTCAAATCGTAATATGGTTGCAAAATTGCTTGTCTGGGTAGTGTAATTCTAAGAATACCCGAAAGTCACTGACTGGTTCTATGTTATATGTCCTGTAATCTAGTTGTATGCGGTAGCCTAAGCTTTGGCCCATGAGTCTCAGTCCTGTGTTGCTCAGTTGTAGCACGTCCGACCGGTGTGCAGAAGGTCATAGGTTAGACTCCTGTCAATATAACTCAGAAATTTATTTTCCAAGTCCCTGCATCACTGACGACCTATCATTAACATATTTCTCATATATTTTCTGTGTTATATCAGTCTATAGGTAGTTTAAAATTTTGATTGTAAACAATTGCCCCCTCATATTTGGGAGAGTTCCGGATTATTATTAAGTGAACACTGCTTTGGAAAATAATACATTATTTAGAGTTTCCTAATTTTTTTTATTATTTTTGTATTTTAGATGACTTTCATGAAGTAAAGAGCCCTGGTTGCACATGGGTATGTATTTAAGAAATATGAAAAAAAAAAAAATTAAGCAGGTGATTTCATACCTTGATGCAAATATTTCAAAGGAAAATTGGGGAGAATTCTCAAGTTTATGTAAACCCGATGCGGCTCGGGTTTACACATTTCAGTACTTTCAAATTCTCCAAGACTTTCTCTCGTGTTTGCATCAAGCTATGTAAACAAGAAGTGGCTGTTTTCTATTTCTTTTATAAAATCAACAAAATGCAATGAGATGTCATAAACATGTTTAAATAGCCTCATACAAAATGACTGCACAACCAATCAGAGTGCACATTACATGTATTTGATAAAATTTTGTAATAATTGTGGGTATTACTGTATTTTATAAATTATAATAATTAGTTACAGTGGCTGAACACGGTCAAGTGATGTCACAAATTGTAACATTTTTTCTCCAATACATAACACTTTTAATTTGAGGCTCACTTTGCAACAGCAGTAAAAATAAACTTGTTAAACATTAACAATAAATTGCAAAGAATGTTATTGGATGAGAAATATGTACAGTACCTGTCAAATGGTACGTGGTAGTTTAATTTGGTAGATTTAGGTAGGTACATTTACATGTTTTTATAGCCTCTTGACTTCATTGTTTTGTTGCAATCAGTCCAAGATAAACAAATTATATAAAAAAACAAAACAATACAATCTTAATATTTAAATTTCTGTTTATCAATTTTAGCGGAAAATGATGATGATGGGTTTGATTTGATTGAGCCGTCGCTTATCCAACATCTAAAGAAGATTTTAGATCAGTATCCAGATGATGGACAGATACTGAAGGTAAGCTGGGAGTGTTAGAATTTGTTTGCATGGCTGGTAGAAAATGCAGGTTACAGGCGGCAGGTCTAAAGTACAAGTCACAGGTCACAGGTCACAGCCATAGGTCACAGGACACAGCCACAGGTCACAGGTCACAGCCACAGGTCACAGCCACAGGTCACAGCCACACAATGAATTCTCTTCACCCGTTTCGACATGTACAGACTTAAACATGGAGCAAGCCTATAAGTTGAGGCTGAGCGGCTCATCTCGATCAGTCTGCCAATCACAAATCCCAACGGATGACCAATGGTCTCATTTGATTGGTTAATTCACCCAGGTCTAATTATGTCTAATTACTCAGTATTGTTCAAGTTGTTTGCACAATCACAAAGCTTATAAATCTGAATAATTTTGAAAATCCCGCGAAAGTCACCTTCATGAGACTCGTTCTAGTTCTCGACATGCTCAAATAAATTGAAACAGGTGGCTCTTTGATCGCAGGCTTGAGCTAATTACAGCAATTTTAGTTATCTGCAAAATTTGAATTCTCACGTCACGGACTTGGACTGTACTGTTGAAACTGGCAAACAGAATTCATCGTTTGCATTCAGTTCTTCCAAACGGTGAAATAGATGTATTTGTGTAGTGCTCAATATGTATTATTTAGCTTGTTTTATTCGACATAAATTAATTAGTTGTTTGGATAAACCAACCCCAATTCTCCTCGACCGTTGATGTGTGACTGTTATTTTGGCTTCCGCCACATGCCATTAATGATAAAAAAGCCAACGAAGCGCTTCAGAGGGGGCGTATCCTTGCCTTTTATAGGCTCACTCCGTGTTTAATAGGGGTTCAACTGTATTTGAAAACATACTACAATCATGGACAATAGTCTTGGACACTTTGTATTTGAAGGTATTTCCTGTAACTGTTTTTAACAAACTACCCATTATTTTTCACGTCTGTACGACCCAGACAATGATTGAATCTGCTTGGAAAAAGTAAAGCTGCTTATCATTACATGCAGTCATGCACATGTATAAGTGATATAAATTTTAGCATATTAATAATGGAGTTACCCTCATTACCCTCATTACCCTCATCATGTGCCGAGTGTCCCCTCATTACCCTCAGTTCAGCAAGAAAAACTCATCACCCTCATTCCTGCGGTTTTTTGAAAACACAAAACGAGCCAGATAGTATATATTATATTAGGAGAAGACCTCAATTCGGAATTAAAATTATTATTATTTTGTTGATTCGGCTTTATAAGGGGTTTATGTGGAGAACATAAGGTAACAGGTATATGACTTTGCAAAAATAAATTATTAGAAAGACTTACATAGCTGATTTAACTGCATTATTTTGGGTAAATTAGCGCTAATACCAAGTTATTGTTATATCAAGAATTATGAAAAGGACTGATAATATTTGGAGACCCCAAAAAGGATATATTAGTCACTTGAATCCAATAAATACCGCTTGCCTGAACCGGAAGACACACACAACAAGAAATCAGTCCTTGTGGGGGCATTATTGTTTCTCTCGTTTTGGTAGTGACAATGTCATGCCTGAAAGTAAAACACTGCTATGTAAATATTGTGTTCATCGTTCGTTGTATCAGACGTGCAAGTCACGAAATCAACGACATACCAGTACTCTGTACAAAACGCGCTTAATACCCTCGTTAAGTTTTTCTTTTAGCAAGTAAACTAAGAAGACATGTTGAAATAAAATTCCCTCTATATATTGGTTGTTATTTCATTTCAAATGATGACTTGGTGTAGTGTTTCGAACAGTACTCACTTGATTTGAATTTAATAGCTAATTAAGAGATGAGTTTTATTATTTTTCTCACTGAGTACTGTGTAAAAACGTATAATTATTGCGTTTTGAAGCAAAAATAACCATATCAGTCAATAGAGAACACAGTTATTACACTTTCATGTACCTTTAATTCCGAATATTGTATAATCTCTACAAATAATACAGCATTTCGACTGAGTACTGTGACTGAGTACTGTTGCTTATGTAAACAGACTGTACAGGCCATTGTTGTTAACGTCTGGAAACTGACAGGCCAGCCGCAATCTGACGTATTGACTTGTTGCTGTATTATTTAACAAAACAGACTACTAAAGCTCGCTTATTGGTAGTAATTTTCTGGAATAACCCATTTTTTTAAACACTGACTCGTGTAAATTTGGCTATATCACCCCCAAGGTGAAGACATACTTTTGAAATCTTACAAAATTCATGCAAAACATCGTAATTATTTTCCCGTCTGTACTATAACGTCACGTCAAAATAAATCTTGTACCGTTAGTTTCATCATGTGATCATTAACTCAGTTAATTCGCCTCATTATCCTCATTGAATAAGCGAAATGTACGTTCCGTTATGACTGAAATTCAGACAATCATGGACAATAGTCTTGGACACTTTGTATTTTGAAGGTATTACCCTGCCTGTTTTACCCTCATCACCCATAGTTTTCACCCTCATTACCCCCCCCCCCCCCCCAGACAATGTTGAATCCACGTGGCTAGAGTGCTGCTTACATTACACGTTAGTTACCATGGGAGGGGGGAGGGGGGTGGGTCTTAGCGTTAAAAACATCATTTTCGTGGTGTACAACTGCATTGCCCTCATTACGATAGTAATTGTGCCTCAGTGTCCTCAAGGACTTTTGACCATGATTTAGTTACATGCATACACTGTAACTGTAGTCATATACCCTCATTTTGTCTGTACGACGTAGACCCTCATTATCCTCATTACTGTTAGTAAAGTAACATATCAGTACCCTGCAGTCATGCACATGTATAAGTGATATAAATTTGCATATTACCCTCATGAGTTACCCTCATTACCCTCATCACCCTCAGCCTCATTACCCTCAGTTACCCTCATGACCCTCATGACCCTCATTACCCTCAGTTACCCTCAGTTACCCTCATTACCCTCAGTTACCCTCATCACCCTCATTACCCTCAGTTACCCTCATCACCCTCATTACCCTCAGTTACCCTCATTACCCTCAGTTACCCTCATTACCCTCAGTTACCCTCATTACCCTCAGTTACCCTCATCACCCTAAGTTACCCTCATCACCCTCAGTTACTCTCATTATCCTCATTACCCTCATTTACCCTCATTACCCTCCTTATCCTCAGTTACCCTCAGTTACCCTCAGTTACCCTCATTACCCTCAGTTACTCTCATTATCCTCAGTTACCCTCATTACCCTCAGTTACCCTCATTACCCTCAGTTACTTTCATTACCCTCAGTTACCCTCATTACCCTTAGTTGAGATTTGGTTCACTAGTTTAGATTTAAGAGTCAACTTGATCTGTATTGTTCAATAAAGTTTAGAATATATGTTAATTGAGTCATGTGTGCTGTTATTTAATCATTCCGGGCTGTTTAAGACGTTTTTTGGCGAAATTAAAAATTCGGAATCCGCCTAAGAGAAGAAGAGAGACAAAGCATGCAACTCCAGCCGCGGAAGCCGCGACCGGCTCTAGTTAAAAATGGATTTTACGCCAAATAATTAAAATTCTCACCTGGCGGACACCGGCATCTGATCAACTAGATAATTTTCTATGTCTTGACCGAGTTTGGGTTTCATCCCTCCAATTTCGACCGAGAAAAGCGATGCTGAAATGCTCCATGAAGCTTTCTGCGTATGATCAGTGCCAGACACGGCGACCATTTCCCTCAGTTACCCTCATTACCCTCAGTTTCCCTCATTACCCCAGTTACCCTCAGTTATACCTTCATGAGCCTCCGTTACCCTCATCACGCTCATGACACTCAGTTGCCCTCATTTATACCTAAAATTTACTGTACAATTCAGTGGCGGATCCGGATCTTTTGATAAGGTGGGGTCCCAAATTTTTTTCCCCCTTCGAGCCTTCAGTATTTTCGTCGCAAAGCATATCAATGGTAATTTAAAATGTTATTGTATGGTACTAAACAATGGCCGGATCAAATAACTGAATTTGGAAATATGCTTTATGATTGGCTGTTAATTGTTACGTAAGGGGCTGTCACCAGTTATATCACAGTAGTAACACGTCTTTAATTTGCTTATCTCCCATGCCACTCGTATTGTAGGAACTTATTCAAAATGCAGAAGATGCGAATGCCAGTGAAGTTAAGTTTCTTTATGACAAACACAGCTATGGAACAGCACACCTTTTTGACAAGGAGCTTGCCCAGTTTCAGGTACAATGCCAAGGTCATCATTCAAATTCGTTGTATTGTTGTCCTTAGTTTGGGAGAATTGATTTTAGCTCAAGCTATTTCTTTGGGGGTGGGGTGGGGTGGGGCTTGAATATAAAAGTGAAAATTTTGAAAAGATACCAGAATCTCGTTATGTGCCAGTGGGTGTGGCTGTAATTGATTTTCACCCCTATAATATAATAATAAAATCAAAATAAAATAAGTAGTTTCCCCTTAGTCCCCCTCTCTTTAAAGGACTCGACAAAAATAATCCCCCTAACTTATAAGGTACCGTAAAGTTCCGAAAGTAACGACCCCCGAAAGTAGCGAGACCAAGGTTTTTTAAATTATACATATAAATATTTTTTCCAGTCAATAGTCAAATGTGTTAGTAATAATCTTCGTGCAGTGTCATAATGTGATCACAGTAAGGCACTTTACAACAAGGGAAGCTATCGCTTATGCCACACAGCAGTAATGTAAAAATAATATTTCATGTTGTGCAGTGTAAAAGCAAAACCTGTATAATTTTATTTAATGATTGTTGTTCCCCGAAAGTGACAACCCCCCAAAGTAACGACCCCCCGAAAGTAGGCAGCCTGAAAGGCTGCTAATTCTGAAAGTAACAAGAGTTGTTACTTTCGGAACTTTATGGTAATTAGGTAACCATACATGTATGATACACTATTATCTGATTTTAGTGGAACATCTGTAAACTACGCTGTTTTTAGCTAAGCATGTATCCACGTTAAATAAAGTATTGTATTGTATTGTATTGTATTGTTGTATTGTATTGTATTCCTCATGCACCTGTACCTGTTTTAAAATTTGCTTTTGTGGTATTTAAATAGGGTCCTGCACTGTATGCGTACAACAATGCAAGGTTTACTAAAGAAGACTGGAAGGGGATCCGGTTGGTCTCTTCTAGTATCAAAGTGGAAGATCCCACAAAGGTTGGTCGGTTTGGTTTGGGGTTCAAGTCTGTATTTCATTTGACAGGTATGTAAATTTATAGTCTATTAATGATGCATACTGTAACTGCTAAGGTGGATCTAGGCTCCCATAATCAAGCATAAAAAGGCCCATGGTCACTCCGCCCTCTTTTTTAAGGTGACTCGTAATACTTTCAATCCTTTGTATTCTATCACAGCTACAACCATAATGTTGACAAATAACTTTTAGTTAGTATAAATTTGTTTAACCAATGAACAAATTGAGATCCCTATGATTATGAAGTCAAAATTAGTTGCTGTGACAACACCGAAAGGGGTCAAACATACCGTATTTTGAAAACAGACATTTTCTGTAGTTCAGAGCAACCTTAAATTTATGAAGAAATATGTTTGTTTTGAGTTGTTTATAAAGTTATTAGCCTGAAAATATGGCCAAACATAGGGTACGCGTGAACTCTTTTGATAAGAAAATATATATACAGTCAACTCTCTCAAAGCGGACATCACTGTAAAGCAGACACCTCTCTATGGCAGACATGGTTGGCTGGCTTGTTCCACCTTGTTTCATGTTCCTAGGATGTCTGTTTTAGAGAAAGTTTGTGAATACCAAAAAATAAATGTCTGTTCAAAATTCACCCCAAGCCTCATTTACACAAAATTCTTCTCAATCTCTGGCATGTGCATACTGTCTACATGTCACGTGGGTATTGTTTTCATCTTTGCTGCTTTGGGTATTTGTTTGTGATAAAATTTACAAGTTAACCCTCAAAAGCTACAATCTCGGACAAAAATCCTTGAAACACATAACCCCACTCCCCTTTACAGTGTTGTCATGCGTTGATTTAAACAATTTAGCGGAACTACCAACATTGAAAAGGGGTGCGGGGTGCAAAGATAGGGAAGTGTTTCAAGGTTTTTGTCCCGAATTTTAGCCTTGGGGTGAAATTAGCTAGTCTAAAGTAAACTTGTGTTAGTTCAGGCCTCGTGTAACAGAATAGATGTATTAAGTGATCACAGTCTTGTGAACTTGTTTTCGTCTTTCGTCATTTTATCCATGTAAAGCGCATTTGATCATGATATGAAATTTGCGCTATATAAATTTTAATTATTATTTCCCGTTTTCTTTCAGATTTACCGAGTATTCTCAGCGATTCACAGATCGGGATTATTGACCCACATGGAGTGTACTTTTCTGATAGGTGGCACAGAAGAACAGGAAAATACTGGAAGCTAAATGAAGACTGTGCAGCCATGGAAGACATTCGAGATCAGTTCCTTCCTTACAACGGCATTTTTGACTGCACAGATGATTTGTTCTCTCAGGGATCTTATGATGGGACACTGTTCCGTTTTCCACTGCGCACCGAACCCTCTGAGCTGTCACAGACACTGTACTTTTCTGAGAAAATGGACGCACTGTTTGAGAGTTTTAAGGCGGACGCACACATGATGCTCTTGTTTCTTACTCATCTAGAATCAATTGAACTTTGCGTCAGAGAAGAATCAGAGTCTAAACCTAGAAGAATTTTTCAAGTGAAGGTTGCCGACAAATGCCTTATGACAGTAAGAAATAAGAGGAAGGAGTTTCGTGAGAAGATCACACCATGCATGCCAGAATCTGTCACAGTGACATACCAGATCACCATAGAGGTAATAAAGTTTGACTCCAACGTTGATGAAGATGTCAAGCAGCATTCTTTCCTTGTTACCAACTACTATTGTGGAGGAGAAGTTTCTTCAAAGTTCAGAGAGCTAATGACAGATAAGGAACTTAGCTATCTACCCACAGTAGGTGTAGCCATGGCGTTGCCGACCGGTCCAAAACAGCTAACGCCCGACATCCAAGGCCATGTATTTTGCTCCTTACCATTGCCAGTACAAAAGAAGAGCTTGACAGGTCTGCCAGTCCACATTAACGGCTTCTTTGCTTTGAGCCAGAACAGACATCATATTAAGACACCAAATGCAGATCAAGTAGATGGGGAGAGTACAGGTCGTCTGCTAACTGACAAAGCCTTGTTGTGGAATAATTGTCTCCTGGATGAGGCCATACCCAGAGCGTATGTCGGGATGCTAATGGAAGTTATTAACACAACATCCTTCAACGTAACCCTGGAAACCATCTACAAGTAAGTGCAGCTATTTTCTTTTTCTAGGCTGATCACGAGTCCCTCAACTGCCATTCTGTGCTTCAAAAGTGATATAGCCATATATGCACCTTTTTTAAAGAAAAATACAGGATTAAGTATTAATTTCGTACACAAAAGGGTTAAAACCTTCCCAAGAAGCCGTCAGTGCCCAGCGACAATACTTGTAAACATAGTGCCTTTGGGAATGGGGTTATCTCTTTTCATCAAGTTACTCAAAGAATTGTTTAACTTTGTCAATTGCCAATCAGTGTTCAATGATAGATATTCCAGATGGATTTACAAGTGATAACTTGACGCTAGATTCTGGGCCTTAAGGACCTTAAGAGGTGGAATCATCAATTGCCAAATAAAGAGGATAAGTGAAAAAAAATCCACAAGTGACTTTTTGGGTTGATTTCATGATTGAATTTTTGAATTTCATTTTATTTACGAAATTGGGATTTATTATGCTATTCTTCAAAACTATTGCCATAAAATTACTGGTTTTTCTTTTAGACAAATGTTTTCTTAGATTAAAGTGCTAAAATTGCCATGAGGTATTATTATGCTGCTTATTTCAAAATTTCCCTCACGTCACTTAGGGGATTTTCCCCAGGTAGCCCTTAAATTTAAGTGTGCAAAAGGTAATTGTGCAAAACTCAAACTATGGACTTAATAGCTTTGCATCATGAAGGGGCAATAGTCATTGATAGATATTCTTGTTTGCATTAATTGTTAGAGCATGGCCAGATATTAGCAGTATAGACCAAACGTGGAGAAGACTTGAGAAACCTTTGTTTCAACTGTTACTGGCTGAGAAGGTTGTACATACCCCAGCAGAAAGTGGGAAGTGGGTGACAGTGAAAGAAGCGATCTTTCATCGATTGCCGGATGACGGACGAAGAGAACTGCTACTGCGAGTCCTGCTTTCAGCTGATGTACCGGTAGTCACTGCACCCAATCACGTGCTTAGTTCTATTGATGTCTACACACCTGAAAAAGCAGACATCACGCCTTCTATGATAAGACATGTACTAAGGAAAGCGCCCTCAAGCTACAAAACTCTAAAGAGGAAAGAGAAGCTGTTACTTCTTCGTTGTTGTCTTAGGGACCGTTGTTTTACTGACCTTCATGGCTTAGAGCTTCTACCACTTGCCAATGGGACGTTTGCAACATTTGGAAACCGCACCAACACGATTTACATTGACTCGCCCAAACATCCACTAGAACTCTTTTTTGGTCTACAGCATCGATTTCTGGATAAAGATGTTGACGAAGACATTCTTCAAGAACTCCAAGCTGTAGCTGCAGAAGGTGAGGCACTTTAGGGTAATTCATTGCTTGACTTGTTTATTCGACATATACGTCCACTCGAAAAACACATGTCGCTTGATTCTCATACATTTCGTCTGTGGATTTTATGGTTATATGTTATGTCTGGTGCACACAAATACCACGCTAAGTACCTCTCTTAATTAGCGAATACAAATTAATAGAACCCCACTATATCACTGAAAACGTTATAGACCTATACCTTGCACAAAAATAAAAACTTTTTCCAGGGTTTGTTTTACTTTACGACGTTAATCCAACATACTTTTAACGTTTTTTGGCTATCTATTTTGTTTGCAAAACGGTTATCGGGATTTTTGGATATCACGTTAAAACAACAACATTTTATAGAGAGAAACAGGCGCAAGTTAAAATCACGAAAAAGTATGTTAAATCAATAGTTTTTAACATTAGCCCTTTGTTGCAGCAAATTGACGACGTTCAAAACATCAGCTATTACTTTAACAGTTGTGTTACTAATATTTTGTATTCAATTCCTTAGGGCGCACACAATTACGATTCCTTAGTAAAGATGTCGTGGCTGCCTTTCTTTGGTATGGACTCCCGTCCAACTGGAAAAGGGACGATACTGTTCTGTGGTACCCTGGTGACAGTAGCCACAACCATCCTCCAAGAGAGTGGATGAAGGACCTGTGGGAGTATCTAAGAGAACACTTCGCTTCTACAGAGGATGTTCTGAGCCTGGGAAAACTGCCCCTGATTCCACTCACATTGTCACAAACACCTGTAACCTTGACGCGACTCTGTCTGCCATCCAGAGTAGTTGTACAGTGTCTCAATGATGATTGCCTCGATGAAGAATTGACAAATGTCTTAAAGAAGCTTGGCGTGATTGTCATGAGTGAATATCCTACTTTTATCAGCCACCATCCCGCTGTTTTGGGCGCATTTGTGAATCCACCGTCCGTGCAAGGTGTTTTGCAAGCAATGGTTGTTTCCTCTTCCAAGATGGAAGTTCGAGAGCTTTTAGAAATTGTACGAAGGGAAGTGTCTACTAAAGGGAAGCAGATCTTGCGATCGTTCCTCGCTAATGTACGACTAGTTTCCTTAGGGACTGAGGAGTTCAATCTTTTGCGCTCCCTTCCAGTTTGGAGACGTTGTCAAAGAGGTTCGTATCAGCGGGAGAAGGTCTGTGTGCAGCGCCTGGTGAACCTCTTCCAATCCCTCCACAACGAGAACTTATTGACATTACCCAGGATGATTCCAAGACTTTTGCACGTCTCCTAGAGGTCCGAATTCTAAAGCCCACTGAATTGCTCTGCCAAATGGTATTTCCAGACATACAACAAGGAAAATATTCAGGAGAGCAGATTGACAAGCTAATGGCCCATGTGCTGGACTACTATGCAAGTGTCATTCATAGCAATGTTACTTTCAACCACCATTTGCAAGCCTTGCCATTTGTTGCCACACAAAAAAAGCGTTCAAGGCCCTCGAACCTCTATGACCCCAGAAACGTAGCTCTGAAGAACATTTTTTCCAACGAAAATGTTTTTCCTGCCGGCACACTCTACACTAGCCCTGCTGTACTCGTCATGCTAAAGGAGCTTGGAATGAAAAGCGAGGAAAACATCGCTGGATACGAACTCCACCGAAGTGCCAAGGTAATTACCATGCTTCATCACCTGTCTAATGCAGAGCGGAAATCGCAAGCAATTTTCCAGCATCTTGGTGACAATCCCCAGAAACTGCTGGAACCAATTAATGGACAACCATTGGGGCAGTTACTAAGGGACATTTGTTGGGTGTCGAGACTGCAACAGAGGCCCCCTAATTACCCTTCGACACTTCCATGGTGGGGAATGGACCAAGAAGAAGAGAGACACTTTTTTAAGCCAGATGAAGTGAAGAGCCAACAACTTGTTAATCTCATTGGATCGGTTATGCCTGTTGTGGAGGTAGAGCCATCAACAGAAATGTCTAAGTATTTTGGCTGGCAAAACCAACCAGATGTCGTCAGTGTTGTACAGCATTTGCAAACTGTGATCAACTGGTACACCAAAGAAGAGAAACCGTTTTACATGGTCGTGGTAAATGAAATCTATTCATTTCTGAGCCGTGCAACATTCGCTGCTGTGAATCAAGCATTTGACTTAGTCAAGGTAATTGACTGGGTATGGAATGGAGATGGCTTTTCCTCACCTAACCATGTGCTTTCCAGTAAGCCACTGATTGATCTTACACCGTACATACATGCTCTTCCCTCGGATATGATGAAACATTCAGATCTGTTTTACCGTTTTGGTGTGAGGGAACAAAGTGATCCAGCTGTTTTGGTGCAAGTCCTTAGCATGATCAAAGAGAAGCATGACAATAGAAGTGTCACGCTCAGTGCTTTAGAAGTAAAGCACGACCTCCAGTTATCCGTCAACATTCTGAATGAGGTGTCCAGTGAGCAACTTCCTGCCGAACTTCAAGCAAAGATTCTTCTTCCTACTCACATCGAAGACGATTCACATGTCAGGCTTGAACCAGTTGAACACTGCATGTACTGTGAACGTGAATGGCTGAAGAGAGAAGGAGACGATGAAGACGTGGACTGTTTTTATGTACACCCCAATGTTCCCAACAGTATTGCTGAACGTCTAGGTGTGCCAACACTCACTAATCGAATGCTGGATCCTGATGAGCTATCCATAGGAGAAGAGTTTGGACAAGAAGAGAAGCTTACTACCCGACTTAACCAACTTCTGGAGGAATACACAGATGGATTTGCAGTACTCAAAGAAGTCATACAAAATGCGGACGATGCTGGTGCCACAGAAGTTAGATTTCTGTATGATGAAAGAACCAACGAGGATGCTATGACCTGTTTGATTGACGAAGGTATGAGAGGTTGCCAAGGTCCCGCGTTGTGGGTCTACAACGATGCTACCTTTAAAGATGAAGATTTTGAGAATATCACAAAGCTGAATCAAGCCACAAAAGTGCACGACACTGAAAAGATTGGCAGGTTTGGACTTGGTTTCAATGCAGTCTACAACCTGACAGATGTACCCATGGTTTTAAGTAAGAACTACTTTGTGATCTTTGATCCTCACATGTCATACCTTGGGAAGGCCATCAAACACAAAGGGAAGCCAGGAATGAAGATCGATGTCAACAAAGATGTTAAGAGCCTTCGGAAATTCGCAAATCAGTTCAAACCGTTCAATGGCATCTTTGGCTGTGATTTGCATCTAGACAAGGAGGACAACTCATTTGATGGAACTCTGTTTAGATTTCCTTTGAGATCGAAAGAGAACGCCATACGGAGTGACATAAAGAAGCTAAATTATGACGGAAAAGAAATGGAAAAACTTTTAAAAATGCTGCCAAATCAAGCACACTCTTTGCTTCTTTTCACACAGAATGTTTTCCGTGTTGGAATCTACAGTTTGCCGAGGTTGTCAAGTCAAAATCCACAGCCTTCATTAATGTTTGAAGTCTCCAAATCGATTCCACAGAGAGGAATACTACGAGAATTGTCTTTCCCCGTCACCTTACCTGTTACAGCAGAGAAATTGGATGCAGGGCAGCAGAGCTCCCTGAAGCAATTTAACTTTCTTCAAGCGTCATCGAAGGTTACAAGGGATGCAACGGATCACGACCCAAGCAAATATCCAGAATCTTCAATCACAGTCCACATCGATTGTAGTTTTACCAAGCTGGGACTGAACTTCTTCAATGTCGACAAGCGTTTTTGTCAAGAGCATTTGACGTGGCTCGTGGTGTCCTCAATGGGCAATGGGCAGGCAATGCAGTTTGCAAGGAATCATGTTAGTTGCATTCCATCGGGAGGAGTAGCTGTACAGTTGATGCCAACCAAAAGTGACGAAAGTTTGCCGATATCTCTGGCGAGAAATGTGGATGAATCCGATCACGGTGGCATTGTCTTCTGTTACCTTCCACTTCCAATTCATAGTGGTCTACCTGTGCACATAAATGGAGCTTTTGCAGTAGCTGCTAACAGACGTCGCTTGCAGGAAAAGCTTGTTGATGACAAAAAATGCCATGGAGCAGACTGGAACAATGTGCTCATGGAAGATACCATTTTGTCTGCCTATCTTTGTCTTCTTGAGGACGTGAAGTCATTTGCTTCCGATGATGGCTCGTATAAGTTCCATTCATTATGGCCAAAGTTTGATGAAGTACACCGAGACTGTTGGCCTATCCTGACGTCATTTTATACACAACTTGCCAGTGGAGATTGCGCACTTTTCTCAGATGGACGTGTATGGGTTGACATTACTCGAGTGGTCTTTCTTGACCCAGAGTTCCGCATGGAGCCTCAAATAGGAGACACTTCATTTGTGGTTTTTGAGAAGTTGTCTGGAGAAAACGAAGTGGTCATCGACTTGCCATCTGATGTGTTCCAGTCTTTTATCGGTTGTGGTCTGTGGGACGTAATAATAGCTAGAACGTACGACAAGAGGCGATTTTTCCAGGAGATTTTCTTCCCAAACATTTCCAAAGTTCGTTCAGACTTGAGAGATGTACTGGTAATGCATGTTCTGGATACCAGCAGCCAAGAGTTTGATGAACTGACCATGACGCATGCTTGCATTCCAGCATCACCACGTGGGGAGACGCTCAAGAGTCCAGGCCAACTTATAAACCCATACAGAGAAGCATCCTCTGTATTTTGTGCTGACGATGGCAGGTTTCCTTATGGTACTGATGAAACTTTTTGCAATCCGCAGCGACTTGCCAAACTTGAGCAGTTGGGAATGGTGTCAGATTGTCTTCCTTGGACTGAAATTGCAGAAAGAGCAGAGCGTATTGGCAGGATAAATGCAGTTGACAGTAAGGCCGCAGTCAAGCGTACAAAGGCGTTACTTGCATTTATAGAAACGAAAATGAAGAGCAACGAAAAAGGCCCCTCGTATCGTATTTCTGCACGTCTTCTGGAGGCTAAATTTCTTCCCGTTCTCCGGAAACCAAAGGCCTTCCCTCTTCCCTGGAAAGGCGATGAATTTCAAGTAAGAAGAAAGTTTCTCTACGCACCTGCACCTAAAGATGCATTTCTGAAGGAAAAGCTGGTCGCACCCAAAACTGTATTTCCGAAGGAAAAGAAATACTTAGTGTGTTGCACTGAGCCGCTTGTTGACCTAGATGTGCCCAGAAAGGTGAGAGAGTTGCTGAAGTTAGGAAGCAAAGAGGTTACTGTGCAGCATGTGATCAACCAACTCGAAGAAGCCATGTCTACCAGAATTGAATCACTGGATCATAATGGTTACGATGAGATACGCCACGTTTGCACAGAGGCATATTCCTTTCTACAGAAATCGATGACCCACAACGGCCCTTGTATTAAGGAAGCTTTACTTGACAAAAGATTCATTCTTGTGGGGAGAACGTTTCTCTCCGCAAATCAGGTAGCTCTGGAATTGAAGAGGGACTGTTCCCCGTACCTTTACAAGCTTCCAGAACCTTTGACTGATGACTTTTGCAAGATCATGAAGCTTGCCGGTGTTAGAGAGCAGTTTGAAGAGAAAGATTACATTTCAAGCCTACGACAAATAAAGACACGATTTCCTGGGATGTCACTCGACAAGAACACCCTAGACGTATCTGTTAATCTGGCGATGCAACTTGAAGAGACATCCCGATCAAGTGGTGATGCGTCAAGTCAGTGGGGATCCGTTTATCTTCCAGACTCTAGAGGCGAAATGCGACCAGTGCCTGAGCTTTGCATCAAGGACTGCCCGTGGATGCCCAATGACACAGGCGTGCATTTTGTCAATGGCAAAATTCCTTGGCCAACGTGTGAATGGTTGGGTGTTAAAACACGACAACAAGAAGCTTTGCAACATCATGAAGTTGGGATTCCTTTTGGACAAAGAGAGAAACTCACAAATCGTCTGAAACGAATTCTGACAGGCTATCCATGCACCAAAGAAATTTTGAAGGAACTTCTTCAAAATGCAGACGACTCTGAAGCAACTGAAATTTGTTTCATTAAAGACCCCAGACACCATTCTGACGAAAAAGTGTTCGCAGATCGTTGGAAACCACTACAGGGCCCTGCATTGTGTGTTTACAACAACAGGCCATTCACTAACGCAGATATCAAAGGTGTTCAAAACCTTGGCGAGGGTAGCAAGGGCGATGAGCGAAACACAACTGGTCAGTATGGCGTCGGCTTCAATGCTGTCTATCACTTGACTGATGTACCGTCGTTCCTGTCCAAGGGTGAAGAAATTGGGGATGTTTTGTGCGTGTTTGACCCACATTGCAAATACGTTCCAAATGCAAACCTGGAGGAACCTGGAAGAATGTTTAAAGACGTCAAGACGCTAAAAGGGAAGTTCCCAGATATCTTTCCATGTTATCTAGAGGAACATTTCCCCATACAGAATGCAACGATGTTTAGGTTCCCCTTAAAGTCTGAGCAGATGGCTGAAGAATCCAAAATATCATCAGCTCCCGTAACGGTGAAGAAATTAGATGCGATGATGGAAGGAATGAAGAAGGAATTGTTCGAAGTTCTCCTCTTCCTGAACAACGTGAAGAAGATAAGCCTTTGTGCGATAGATGAACCAAGTGGGGACGTGGTAGATACTTACTTTGTTGAAGTACATATGTCCCAAGAGGATGACAGGAAAAGACAAGCATTCGCTGACTATATCAAGGAGATTGGAAGTCAAGCGAAAGAGAAGGACGACTTTCTTCCCACAAGCATTAAAGTCAGCAAGTGTAGCTATACCATGACGTTAAGAGACAACTTCGGCAGGGAGGAAACATGGCTTATTGTCCAACAGGTTGGCTTCGAGAAGGTCGTAAAGAAGATTATTGTCGATGCCTTTAAGGAGCACCAATTAGGCATGCTTCCTCGTGGAGGTGCTGCTTGCTTTATAGACAGCAACAACTCAATGCAGCAGGTGAGCATGACAAAGAAAGCATACTGCTTTCTTCCACTTCCATTTGAAACTGATCTGCCTGTTCACATCAATGGGCACTTTGCATTGGACCACGAGGCAAGGAGGAATTTGTGGCATGACGAAGCAGGCGGCTATCGGAGTGATTGGAATGATGCCTTGTTGTGTGATGTCGTCACATCATGTTATCTAACGATTCTAGACCAAGTACGAGGTTTCCTTCAGTTGCCAGTCATGCAGGGTCATGCTACTCCTGATGATCACAGTTGCAGCAAAGGCACCATCTTGAAAAGATTGCGTACTTATGAAGAGTATTTTCCAAGGTACCCCATTCCAGATTCACATTGGAAGACACTGGTTCAAGCAGTCTACCGTGAAATGAGCAACAAGGGGATGCGGTTGATTCCATCAGTGAAAATTGTGGAAACAAGTTCTAGTTGCCACCTGGAGGGCTCTGTTAAAGTAGCATGGTTCCCACCAACAGGAACTGGCAAGGATAAAACATACTTCAACGATCTCGCCCTTAAAGGTTGTTTTGCTGTATCTCCCCAACGAAGTGAACCAGGAAATAAAGATCAAGAGAGAAAAGAAAGAAAAAAGGACCAAAACAGGATTAAATTTGAAGAAACCTTGATCGAAACTGGCTTAAACCTTGTGGCATTGTCAATGGCTGTGTGTTGTTCGCTTAAGGGAGCTGGAGTGAATGTTTCCTGCATTGCGCCTGCTGCCGTGGTGGATTTCTACAAATCCTTCAATAATCCTGATTCGCTTTGCGACATTGGAAAGATTCCATCTCCTGTTCACCAGACACCATTTAAAAATGCGGAAGGAGTGATTCGTGTCCTGCAGTACTGCAAAGACGATGACCAGTTTGCGAAGAATCTTGAAGGACTTCCATTACTTCTTACTCAAGACAACTACTTGCACGCATTTAGCACCAGTGAGCCCCGATGTCTAAGTCAATATTCAGACATTCTACCAAATTCTCAGTCCATATTTGTCCACAAGCAAGTCCGGGATATTTTTAGAAGTGTGGAATGCAGAAAGGCGTTTGTTTTCCGACCTTTCGATGTAGAAATGTTCGCCTCCTACTTGCATCAAACTCTGCCTCAAGATCATCTCAGTGAAGATCACCACGTGAAATGGTGTCCAGACAACCCACCTTCCATTTTACCAAATGGCTGCTGGATACATAGAGTTTGGAACTTCTTACAAGATATTGGAAGAGATGCTGTCGAGGAATTAGAGAAAAGTGAAGAATCGAAACCTGTTATTTGTCAACTACTCTCGCCGCTGTCTAAATGGTGCATTCTACCGGCAACCTTAAAGACAACCCATGTGGCTGATCCCCAAATCTCCTGCTCTTTGAAGAATGTGGACGACAAGGAAGCCATCTCCGAGCATTTCTTGGTGCCTCTAAATAAATCAGAAGGTGTTCTTGATTTTGCTGATTGTGGTATATCAAGCCAAACGTTGTTTGATGTTCTAAGACGTTTGGGCTCAATGGAGCTTAACGCAGATGTATTAACTGGAAGAAACGTAGTCATGACATCCTTCCTTCCAAAGGACTCGTACGATTTTGTTCGTAATCTCGTAGCTACTCTCAAGTCGCCCAAGTCCCTCCTCATGGCGCTGCAGCTGCAGATGAATCTTCGTTCTCTTGAAGGTACCTTGAAGTCCTCGGATGCTCTAGTTGTTCTAGAGTACTTCAGTTACAACCGGCAAGGTCTCACAGATGTTGACAAAGAGACTTTGAAGAAGCTCCCATTTTATCAAACGACAAGTGGTGGTATTGCAAAACTCGAGAGTAAGACTGGTTTCATCGTGCCAGAGGAATTCCCCAAAGAGGAGCTGGATGTTGTCGAATCCAGACTTGGTTGTTTGATTTTGAAATCTCATCCAAGCCTGTCAGGCCTTTACGAATTCTTGGAAGTTAAACGTGTTTCTTCTGTTGAAGCGTATCTGAAGTTTGTTGTCAAATGTTTTCAACATTTCAGTAAAGAGGGAAGATTGGTCCACCTTCGATACATTGGTCAATTGGTTTTGTCAACTAGTGAGGGAGAGGAGAAGACGCAAAAGAAAGAGGTCGACAAACGAAGACTGTTGGACTACTTGAAGCAAGTGGAACTCATTCCCACTAAGGACGGCAAGATAATGACAGCATCCAGTTTCTACGACCCTCAAAATACTGTTTTCAAATGGCTGTTATCAGAAGACAAATTTCCACCAAAGTCTTACACCTCAAAAGGATGGCTGTCGTTTTTGAAAATGATTGGTCTGGTTCACGTTGTTTCTCGGGACCATTTTCAGAAATTTGCCACACAAGTTGCTCATGAAGCTGCTACAGCGCGGACAGAGAATACATACGAGAAGTCTGAAGTTCTGGTGAAGCACCTTTTCTCTCGACCCAATGTGGTGGAAGAAGGTCTTCTACAAGTTGTCCGTAATATTCCCTTTGTGGCCACACATCCTGTTCGCGAACCACTTCAAGCAATCTGTCCACCATTTGTAGAAACGAAGGATGGTCAAATTCCCTTCATTGCCTATTCAGGAGCAGTTCTGACCGATCACGAGGAACTCGTCTGGACAAAAGCAAGTTTGCTTCCACGGTGGGCGGATCCAACATGTTATCGCGACAAGCTTGGCTGCCCTCCTAATGTCCACATTGAGCATTACTGCAATATTTTTGTAGCCCAGCTCCAGGTTGTGGAGCTGCCATCGATAGCTGTTGTTGTTGGTCACTGCCAAACCATCTGCTCTCATCTTAAAAGAAACAAAGGAAGTGCTTCACCTGAACACCTTCTTCTGATAACTGACGTCATGAAACGTATTTACACGTTTCTACAAGGATATGCGATCGCAAACAGTCAAGCGAAGAAGGTTCTTCAAACAACACGTTGTATTTTGGTTGAAGGAGGAAGGAGATTAATTCTGCCCAGTCAAGCAGTCCTCGAGCTGTATGGGGATCTTGAGATTAAGCCATTTCTCTACAGGGTGCCTCCACAATTTGGCACGTTTCAGCCACTCTTTGAGTATCTAGGCTGTTCCAAATCTGTTACACCTACGCATTATGCTATGGTTTTGAAGATGTTGCAAAGGAAGTGCTTGAATGCCAAACTACACCCAAATGAGGTCAGCCTGTGCTGCAAAGCGGTGAAAGGATTCTTTGATAGATTGCAGGAGCATCCTGCAGAAGCGTCTGCTCTCTCAAAATTGTACCTACCAGCGATGCTTCCTGGACATGGTGGCTCTCCAGATACGCCTCACAACACAATCCCTGTCACTTTACAGACGTCAGCTGATCTGATATTCGATGATACAGCTGCTTACGAAGATCGGATCCAGAGACTTGCCCAACCGTTTGTGCTGAAGCTCAGCCGGATGGACGTAAGATGTACATCTGCCATGATCAACTATAAAGAGCTAATGATGAAATTGCCTCCAGCTTTACAGCCAAGGATGTTATCCTCTGTGGTGAAAGAACAACTCAGTAATCCAGAGAATACTGTGATAGTGGCGAGTGGATCTGTGAACACATTGAGGCAGCAACTGTCATCTGGACAGTTTGGTTGTGGGATTGTAAGACTTATTCGAGACGTGAACTCTCAGAAGAAAGATTTCGATGAAGGAGTGATTGCAAATATCGAAAGTGGTCTTCGTAGCATCGAGCTCTGTGCAGTGGAACATCTTAAAACCTCACTCTTTTACAATGGCAATCTTATTCCAGGAAGTGAAGCAGAAGTGCCGTCGTTTCAAGAGAGGCTTTTGGTGTCTGGAAAGGAGATATGGAGAGTGTATGTTAGCGCTGTAACAGAAATGGACGACTCTACTTTAGCCATACCTTTGGTGTCCAACGTAATTGCGGAAATGTATGGAGAGCTTCTCGGAATGAAGGCGGTGTGCATTCCTGAGATGTTGCGTTGTCCTCTCGGCAAGATTTGGTCGCTGTTGGATAGACTGGGTGTTCGAGCAGATGACACGTTCAATGCCGCAGAAGTGAATATCTATCCGGAGCCAGGTGCCTTTATTCCAATCGAGGACCATCATCTGCTAAATGACGCCTTTGTAGAATTTGAACCCAAAGAATATGTAGGTTACCAGCTGGATGACCCAAGTCTGCAGCTGAAGGAAGGAGTGGCGACTTCATCTACGCTGTAATTGTTGAGCAGGTGATGAATGAAGATATTCTCCTTACAAATATGTACAAGATCAACATTGGAAATGACAAAGAACCAGTTGTGGTTAATCATGCAGACTTGTTCAAATTTCACCGGATACAAGACATGTCTAATGACAAGCAAACAGAATGCTCCAGAAGCGAAAATGGTCAACTGATGTTAAATGAGATCACAGATCTACTGGAGGATGCATGGAGGAAATTACCAGAAGATAAAAGACGGCAGATCGTAAAGCGGCTCTATCTACGGTGGCATCCAGACAAGAATTTGGGCAATGAAACATTTTGCACCGAGGCATTTCAGCACATCCAGAATGAGATTTCTCGACTGGGGAGCTCTTACGATGATTTCTTTGCTTCCTGGGGAGCACGTGCCAGGGAACACTGTTCTCAGCGTGAAGAATACAAAGAGCGCTTCTCCCAACAGTATGGGTCTTGGGGATGTTCATCGGGTCCAACGTCATGGCAGAATGTTCCTCCAAGTTTCTGCCAAGGGAATTCTCAACCAGGAGAGGCCAGACGATGGTTCAGACAAGCTGAAGCTGACCTTGCGGCTGGTGCAAATGAATTGCAGTCTTTTAGCAGACCTTCTTACGAGTGGGCATGTTTTAAATGCCACCAGGTAAGATTCAGAATTATATTTCTGGCTTGCGTAAATAAACTTAAAATATTTTTGTCAAAGAGCAGAGTGGATGAAAGTTTCTTAGTGTTTACTTTAGATGTTGAGTGTTGCACTGTAGATAAGGTTGACATTTAGCTCTGTGCGAATATATTGTCTATGTCAGGAAACAACGTCAAGAGAACCTGTGTTAGCATCGACGTTCTCCTTTGTTACTGCACTATTTCGATTACGTTTTACTGATTTGTTGTGTAAAGAATCCTCATCAACACTGTTTTTACTACAACAAATCGACAACGTAATTTTGTCTTTGTAGGCAGCAGAGAAGGCTCTGAAGGCCGCACAGTATAGAGTAGATGCCAACAACAAGACGAACGTGCACAATTTGGTGGCAAATTGCTCGAGTTTGGGTGACCCTGAGTTGACAGAGTTGGCGGGTCAACTGGAAAGCCTTGTTGGCGATTCAACACGCATGCGCTATCCGAGCCGCATATGCTACCCCCAGATCCCGCATGACGTGTACACGGCCCAGATGGCCCAAGAGGCATTGGAGATAGCCAAGAAGATTATAGAACGAGTGAGAGGCAGAGTTACTTGAGGTGTGTGTTAAAAAGGGAGAAAATGAACATCAAGGGAAGGTGTTGGCCTCTTCCCGACAGGTTTTCTGACATTTCTATTTAAAATGTTTAACGGTTGAGGTGTAACGGAGGAACTCAACGAGGCAAACAAGTTAACCTTTTTTATTTACCTTACGTAAGCCTGGTGTATTATGGAGACTGATAAAGGTTTTTAAAGTAGATCGATCGTCCAATTCAGAACAAAGATCCTTGTCGTCAATGAACATTCTCGTCGGGCTGCATAAAACTACTAAGAAAATGAACGCAACAATAAAATCGAAAGAAAGCCTGTTTTTGCCTGTATCCCGAAGACCTCGGAGGAAAGAGTTGGCAAAACAGTCAAATCATGCTGTCAACAACTGAAACCAATTTGGAATTAATTAATTCAACTGTAGAAGCCAGTTTGTTAAATGTTGTACATTTACATTGGAAAATGACTGCATGATGGAGTCGTCGAAACGTCAAGTAACTCTTTTATAGCTTATTTTTGTGAACACACTTCCATATTGTGCGAATACTAAAGTTGTTACGAATCTGAGTTGTAATTGATGTTCTAACCGGTTTCACAGGTACAATGAGGCAAGAATCGCACATCGATGTTTCAAGACCAGTCTGAAGCCGTCAAAGTCAAAGGCTGCAGCATTTTTTCAAGAAAACCGAACATTTCCTACAGGGTCCGGTTGTTCAAAGGGTGGATAACGCTATCCACCTGATAAATCGCTATCCAGCGGAACAAACTACGCTATCCACTGGATAGTGATTATTCATCTTTTGAACAACCGGACCCAGATGTGTAAATCTGTTGGAAGTTTTAGTCTTACTTGAGTTTCTTTAAAGGATCTACGTCACGAAGCAAAGATTTTGAAAACGTCAGCCTACTTGTAAATGTCTCAATTCTGCAGAGAGAACTGTTTGTAATCCATCTCAATCATCCCAAGACTTAACCGTCCTTGTGTTTTTCGGCCTCGGATAACTATAAGTTTCTTTCTATTTGAAGACGTTTATTATGTTCAATAATAGCGTGACATAGCTCCTTTAAAAATCAAATTGATTCAGACCAGGGCCTGGTTGTTCAAAGGTTGCATAACGCTATCCGCCGGATAAATCACTATCCTGTCGATAGCGTAATTTGTTTTGTTAACACTTATCCACTCGATAGCGATTTATCCGGTGGATAGCGTTATCCACCCTTTGAACAACTGGGGCCTGGTCTATGCAGTGGAATCCCGCCTTACCACCAGCTCGTTAATACGACCACTTTCTTTTGTCTTGAACTAACATTCTGTCAGTCATTTTGTTATTTAAAAACCACTTTTCATACCACCACCCAGTTAATATGACCAGATTTTGGTGGCCCATTGGTGGTCGGATCATTAACGGGGTTCCACTATACTCAGTGGTTCATACCAGTGCAGTTGTAAGTTTATTTATTGTAAGCGTTATTTAAGAAAGCTGATAACCAGTACCTAAAGCTTGTTCACAAAGAGGAAAGGGCCAAAAAGCTAACCTTTTTTTGTACGGCTAGTGTAATGGGGTACTGACAGAGTAGTAGTAGTAGTAAAGTAGGTCGATCGTAGCCCATTTCAGGACAAAGATCAGAGTCATAAAGCTAGTTTATATTCTGACTATTTTCTGAACGATTTTCCTCGGTTTATAATGAACAAACTACAATGTATGTGTGATCGGAAAAAGTGAAACATAAACACAACTGAAGACGCAATTCGATTGGTGGTCATTTCTGAGAGAGCTTTTCCTGGCCACAAGAACATCAAGTTCGGGGAGGATGTTTATAAGTTGAAAAGTAACCAGGGTGGCGAGTTTAGTAGAATTAGTAATGTTAGTATGGATTTGGTTCGATACGAAATTCACAGCATAATAGGTATGATCCAACTTAAACAAGAAGTTCCGCTATAAAAGGGATAGCACCTCCCACATTTCACAAAATGTGTACTCTTGCAGTCGTGGCACGTTGTTGAGTCAAGCGTCCTGCAAACTAAACATCGCTTCAAAATCTCGTGAAACCAAAATATATCATTGACAAAAATAAGATAAACTTGCTAATGTTTATAACAGAACATTCTTAGAAAAAATGGAACAAATTGGTCGTACAAAAAGCGCAGGTTGTTTGTCAGCTGTTTACGCTTTGATGGTTGATTGACAGGTGTGAGAATGGTCAGGCCTGGCCCCTTTTATACCGGAACTTCTTGTTTTTGTCATCTTGGTAAACTCGCTAATTTGAATGCGATATTCGTTGTGATAAGCCGAGTAATATTTTGACACTTCAGGAAATGATAATTATAACTGAAAGTTCACTAGGTGTTCACGTTCACCATTATGTTTATTTATTTCACCATTATGTTTGTTTATTTCACCATTATGTTTATTTATTTCACCATTATGTTTGTTTATTTATATGTTATGTTGCAATGCAAGTTAGCCAGCTTTATATTTAAAAACAATACCTAATAAGTAGTCCAAGTAAGTTATGACTTACTGTTTAACTAAGCCAAGATGTTTGCTTACTGGAGGTTTCATTTGTTGTAATTTGGCCCGTCCTCATCGTCGCCGACGAATTTAAAATTCCAAATAAATTAGTCAAACTTGTGAGAATTATATTTGAGGAGAATTTGACAGGTTCCTCGATATTTTCATTATCAAGACTGCGGGTTCCTCGATATTTTCATTATCAAGACTGCGGCGTCCAGCGGTCATTCTTGACACTATTCCACTCGCTCTCCTGGGCCCCGCACAAGGCCATCGCACATAAAGTTTTATTGACGAAGCAAATTATGGAAACCTGTCAAATTCTCACGAATCAGATCAGGCATCATTTCTACGTTTGAATCTATACTAGTCTCGTTTTAAATAATATTGAACTCTTCATCACTTTTAAACTGATAATGAACTCAAATTGCCAATAGTGAAGTCGAGAGGAACGCTTGACTTAGGTTGAACTGTAATGAGGTTTTTGCTTAGGCTCAGCTACAATGTGATTAAATAAAACACTTCAAGGCTGTTGGGGTAAAATGAATGACTCCTGTAATTCCGTTTTCTATCACTGTTTTCAATTGGGAGTATGCCAAGCAACAAGTCTATTTCTAGAGACTGAGAAGGAGTGGATTAGTGAGAAATACAATTGCACTAGAAAATTCGTTCTCCACATTCAGCACCCCTACTCCCCCCTCACACACAGTATATACTACACAGGTGAATAGCCAGCCCCAAACAGTTATTTTATTTTGACACATTGGGTATATTAGTATACCACACAAATGGGCATGATTAGTGCTTTTCGCGCACTATCACTTTTCACTATTCACTATTTTCCTTTGCTATTCACCTCCGAGCAAGAACAAAATGGCTTCACACGAGTTTTTGCCCAATTTCTCACAAAATATGGGGGCTGGCTATTCACTTGTGGTATATACTAAAACAATTATTCACCTCAGTATCAGTGGAAAGTGGTGGATATTATAACAACTTCCTGTCGAAAAGGGGACCCAGCCCTCCGTTATATATAACACATTTTTTAGCCATTGATATTTGTCAGACTTTTAGCCAGACTTGTGCATTGTCATTTGTAATATTCAAGCCAAATATCGTTATGGTCCCTAGAAATGTGCCCTAATTGATGTGTCTTAAGCTCCTCGCTGTCAAAGCCCAAATTATCGTTACCTCAAACAGCCTCGCGAGTCGAAGTTGTTGTCAACCCATAAAAGATCCTTTTGAGGTTGGATAATTGCGAGAGAAGAGTAAAAAAAGTTACTCTGAGGAATAGCATTATCCACCCTTCGAAACAACCAGGGCCTGCATTGAACGTTAGTTTATATTTCTACAGCACACGCCAACCTCATTCCCAGGGTCTCTCTTCTTCCCGCCAAACGCGGTTGGGGTGACGCTTGAAACGTAGACTACGAGCAGTCCCTCATTTTTCTCAGGGATACTCAAAAAATTCGAGTGGGAAATACGCGAGTGTCGCCTCTTCTCGTGGGAGGTGATTTTCGCGCTCGCTCGCATGCTCTCCCATTCGACTATCCCTGAGAAAAATGAAGGACTTGAAACACCGCTAACAAAGGGGAGGGGCGCCAAACAGTGCAACAAGAGGTTCTGGTGAGTTTTTATTTTCTATTTTTTTTTACACGAACATATTACATATTGGACAGTTTCCGAAAACATACACAATGCTAATCTTTGCTTCAAAAGAGGGTGTCGTACATATAGCAGCTTAGTGTGACGGACAATGGAAGAGTTGAGATCACATCTCCATAGCTTCTACCCTTGTCTCTGTCACTTCCATCACAATGGGTTTCACGTCTTTTGTAAGAATAGCTGCGGAATAAAGTCATAATTTTATCAGGTTAAGTTGTCGAGATCATAATGGTACAACTGTATAAACTTCATTCATGTCAATTTTCAGTCAACTAAAAAATGTCGCACTCTACAAGACAGAGATTCTTATCGTCCGATGGAAATATGTAAATGCACCTTCATGCTTACTATTTTTTACTCTGTACAATGAGCTTCTAGGGTAATGGTTAGCGCATTGGAATCGAGCGGTCCAGGTTCAAGCGCTGACCGGGGGAAGGCACTTTACTCTCACAGTGCCTTCTCCCCGGCGAATTGACAGAGCAACCTGCGATGGACTAGCATATCCCATCCAGGGAAGTTAAGTAGCGATACTCCTGGTTGCTTAGATGCGAGCCTGATAAGCCACTAGGCAGCAAACAGACAATGTTCTAACTTTTAAGTCTTCGGATCAAACCCTAGTTGTGTGACCATTCCATGTGGTACAAGGCACATGGTGGTTCTAACATAAAAGTCTGAGGATGAATCCTAGGCTTGTGTGTGACCATTATAGAACAAAAGCTATTGAGCAGTACTTTCAAGTATGGTACGTACATGTACATGTACATGTAAGCATTTTGCGATTTTTGCAAACAAATTTGAACTTAATAAGCACTCTTGGGAAGTGAAAGGGTTAAAAATACCACGAGCATGTAACTAACCTGTAGTGCCTCTCTTGTAGAGATACTTTCCCTGCCTCACACCCTTCTCATTTGCCACATCATATGGCCTGAGGTATTGTGTTCCTTCTTTGGTTATCACACAAAGATCAATATTACTTCCAGATCCCTAGCAAACAACAACAAATGCAATCAACTTACATGTATAAATCGCAGATGTTTTATGGGCCTTTTTTTCTCAACTGCAAAGATCGTTTTTATTTGCAAACTTTGATCCACTAAGGGCATGATTACATCACAGGTCATAAGTCTGGTTCCCGATGTACAGTAGTTTGGCAAATAATTTTGCATCAAATAATTCTTCTGGGGGTGGAGGGCACCATGCCATAAATTCACAATCTACCAGCTGCTTGCTTGTGCTGATTATAGAAAAAAATATTTGCAAGCTTGCTTGGGGGGTGGGGAAAAGGGTAGTCACTTAGACTTTCAAGAACTGAGTCTCAGCAGCTAAGAGTGTTCTCAGTTCTCTCTGAATTCAGCTGATCTTAGCTGCTTTGAAAGCAAGAATACTTTTCCAGATCCTTGGGTACCTTTTATTAAGTCAGACATAAGTGATAACACTACAGGATGATCATTGCAATACAAAAAGCCATGCCGTCCAGTCCCCTAACAACACAGTGCCCAATAATAATACACTGTACAATCATGTACTTACCAAATCATTAAATATTCCTGCAGCGATTGCATCACGCACCAGCTTTTTAGCATCTTCAAGCTACAACACAGGTCACAACATTTAACACTTGTTAGTACATGCTAGAATCAAAGTTTATAAAAATATAAAAACACAACTGCAATGTTTTAAAGTGTAAATCAAGTGTACATCTTCACCTCCATGTCAGGCTTATAGTGTGACTCAAACACCGACATAGCAGCCAAGGAACCAGAACCTAACATTTAACAAAAAACATGTTATATATACAAACAGTATGCATCTATTCAAGCCTACATCACCATGTAAATGGACTTCTGGCATTTGCAAGGAACACAATATATACAGTCGAGCTTCTAGAATGTGACCACCATTTGTCAAGCCATAGTTTTATCTGGGCTACACATTAAGTATCTACTTACCCATTGTGACATATGGCAGCTTGTCAGTACTGCCATGTGGGTAGACAGTGTGCAGTGTTGGACCATTCAAGTCAACGCCCCCCAGGACAAGCGCAGCGCTGATGTATCCTTTATATCTACAGGAAACAAAACAGGAAATTCACAAGGTTGTCAAAATACTGTACCTGTTTTAACTGACTCATTCAAGTATTATGTCACATGTAAGTGGAAGCTCAAAAACACAACTGTGTCAAATACCTGAACAGTAACTGCTTCAACATACGCAATGCCGTCACAATTCTGGCCTGAAAAATATCAGTAATAGAAATAGAGGTTATTCAGCGGAAAGTTGTGTAATACGGCTGGGTATTTTTACGAGTCAGTTTTTATTTTTTCGAGCCTTTAGGCTCGAAAAAATAAAACTGACTCGTAAAAATACCAGCCGTATTACACAACTTTCCGCTGAATAAATTGTTTATTATACGACATAATATCTTTCCTAAAATATAGGCTTTCAACAGTGTTTTCCGTAGCGCGCGGTCAGGGGGACTGAGACCCGTGTAATACGGTCTCATATCTGCTCTCCTCTTTGTGCATATTCACACTCTAAAACGTCACGTCGTATAATAACATGAGATTATTACCCATGTACATTGTATACTAAGTTAAAGTACATGCAGCTAATCATCAGGTTACCTTTTATAAACACAATAGTTTTAGTTATGTGAATTTGATGACTGAAAGAAAAACCTGAAAATTAACAGTATAGTGACATGTGTACCTGACGTCCAGTCGATAAGCTGTGTAGCTGAATATGGGAAGAGATGAGATTTGTGACATATTCTGTGTCAGCAGCAGTACCAGCCCCACAGCAACTGAAAGATATTAATAACACTTGAATATTAATATTTTTTACAATCTGAAAAGGTACACATATACAGTGGAACCCGGTTAATACGGACACCAAAGGGACATGAAAAAGTGTCCGTATTTTCTGGGTGTCCGTATTAAGCGGGCTGATATAAGAGAAAATATGTGTTGTCGGGACAAACAAAACTGTCCGTAATAAGCGGGTGTCCGTATTAACGAGTGTCCGTAAAGCGGGGTTCCACTGTACATGTAAAATAGTACTCTGACTGAGATGGAAGTTCAAAATGGTACTTACTAAATATTAGGAGCAATGTAATGTATCTTGGAGCAGTTTTTATCAGCAACAATGGTATCCTACATGGCAACAACATAAACATTGGTATTAATTAAAGATTCTGTACTCTGTAGAAATGTTTGAACTGGACCTTAGATACATGCAATCACAACTGTTTCAATTCTCCCAAACTGTCATAAATATTTGTAATGATCACCCACCTCAGTTGCTCTTGTATCTGCTCCTAATATAACACCATCCTAAAACAACAAGAGTAAATATGACGACCCAGTGCAACAGTAATGCTATAAACCATTTAACAAATCAATGATCGATCACAGTAATCCACTGATTATTCATTGATGCCATCAATTTGTTTTGTCTGGCATAAATTCTGAAAATAAGCCATGGGGTTTGTTATACATACAATGTACATGTACATACATACATTTTATTGGACACTCCCCATAGGGCTTTTCAGGCCAATTTACAAATAATGATAGTTATTTGCAGCTTTTTGAAAAAGTTGAGCTTATACTGGATGCCATTTTATGTCTGAAATACAATAATGTGTGATAAGTCACCAAAAGAACCAGCCAAAACTCTCTATACAAGCAAATTCTCCCCTCCCCACCACTCAGGACAAATTATGTTGACAGACTGTCAGATAGGTAAATGTGATGGGTATAACAAGGATTTTTCCCCTTCATAGGAGGAAAAAAACAAACACTAAACATGACTTCTTATACCCTTTATCGCTGATTGTAACTAGGAAGGAAACAAAACTACACTACACGAGGCAAGCTACAATGAAATGAAAAGATATTTGACTTTGGTGCAAAATTAAGTAGCTGTACAGATTACAACAACTTTTCTTATACAACAAATATTAATAACGAACAAACGTTCTACCACTCTAAAATAAATACTTCCTAACGCTATTAAAATCTAACCTTGAACACAATTCCACAAATAGTTGTGCCAGTTTTTCTCGCTGTGGGCATTTTAGCGCCCATTTTCTCCAATATGGCATTTCTGTGGAATGATCAAAGACTTAGAATTGACGAAACGGTACTACATGTAGCATCGCTTTTATCTGTGATCTTTACCTTTTACAATTTTCAAACGAAAATCCACCACAATGTTCTTGAGCTACTGTGCCACCGATAGCCGCCATGTTGAAAAATTTGTGGAGTCATCCCCAGTGTGCATGTGCACACTGTAGAAACCGCTGATAACATGCGGACTCTTCTGACCCAGACTCCCTTGACCTTTTCTCTCTCTTGTCAAGATGGCGGAACATTTTGAGTGTTTGTCTTCCTTTCTAGTTCTAGACTCTATTCCTGTCGAAAAATACCGATCCAAGAGAACAGGCATTAATTTTTGCTTTGCAAAAGTCCCTGGACCTCTGGTGAATGGATTTCTTTGTCTTGGTAAGTTCTAAACACTTACAGTTTAATCTGCAGAAAAATCTGCAGAACGAGTTGCAGGTGTTCTAAAATTAATTAATTTTGAAACTTTCTCAAATTTTCTTTTGCCAAACCAACTCTTACTCGATACGCGATATTAAGCATTGGCTGAGTTCAAGTCTTTAATGAGGCAGCTGCGGGCTGTCATTAAGCTTGGAAGCAGCCGGTTACACAAGGAAGTAAGCTACATGTGTAGGTGGTCAAATACTCCAGATATAGCCTGCTATGGCTGTTGTCTTTTAGTCATTTTCAAACCTTAAGAGTAACTGGCCATCTTCACTGAAGTTGTTGGTCATAATAGCCGGCAGTTGCTGGCTACTAATAACAGCCCTGTTAGTACTGTACATGCACTTAGGTACTTTGTAAAGATAGCTCAGCTCCCAACCCGCCCCCCCCCCCCCCCCCCCCCCCAAAAAAAAAAAAAAAAAAAAAAATTCCCGAAAGTGCTAAGTACATAAGCATTTCCCTCCATAAATGGAAGATTTAGTATCCTAGTTTTGGGGAGATTCGAAGCCATTGTCCCACAATCAACATTGTGCAGTTCCAGAAAGTATCCAAACCCACCCAAAGGAAGGTCATTGGAAAAATCTGAGTGGGAGGGGTTCTCAAAAGCCAAAATTTTTAAAGGAAAGTTTGAAGCTAAACTGTAATTTCCAGGGGGATGGGTGGTTCAAAGAAAAAAACCTTCTGTGGGGGAGGGTATGGATATTTTCTGGAACCACACCTTTGGGGCTGGGAGATCTTAATTTGTTCCTATGCAAAGAGAGACCCAGGGAATGAGGTTACAGACTCCCTTATCCCTGAAGGTCATTTATTTAATAATATTTTTTTAATGTCTGAATAAAATTTCTTTATGAACCACATGTTGTTTTGTTGTAATGTACACATACATGTAGCTACTGAGGCTCATGATGATGATGGTTTGCCGCACACCTTGGAGCATCTGGTATTCATGGGAAGTGAAAATTATCCTTACAAGGTGAAATATTCAATTCCACACTTGTTGCATTCCATGTACATTTACATGACTTCTACAATGTAGAGTAATCTTTATGTTACTGTAGTAATAGATTGTTATTTCCTTAGTTTCTATGTGAAATTGCACATTATGTTCTGTGAGGATTTTAGTAAGGAAAAAATAGGCTAAAGGATGGGAAGGGTGAGGGGGGGGGAAGTGAGGGGGGAGGTTACACATTGTATATCCGGGAAGTTACCAATATTGTGTTACCAGTGTGTTTTAACTTTATGACTATGTTTTATGCAGGGTCTATTAGATCTGCTAGCCAACAGATGCTTAGCACAAGGAACCAATGCATGGACGGCAACAGACCACACAGCTTACACCATGGAAACAGCAGGTAGTGAGGGCTTCCTGAACCTTCTACCAATCTATCTGGATCATGTGCTCTATCCAACTCTTACGGTGAGAGAACATTCTAATATTAAATTGTTGCATGTTTACGTTCATGTCAGTATTTATTGTCGTCATAAATGCACTCATTTCTTCTCCTGCTCGAGAGACATCTAAAGGCCGATTTAGACGGTACGATTTTGTTGCATGCGACATGCCTATGACAAGCCAAGACATGAATTGTGTCGTGTAAATCAAACCTACGATTATCGTGTACAACACGAAAAATGTCGTAGGATTTTGAAACATGTTTTAAAACCCTACGACATGTCGTAGCTACAAACAATGTTAAAAGATGAAAGTCGTATACGATTTTTACGTGACGCGAGTAGCACGCGCTAATCGTACCATCTAAATTGGCCTTAAGATTCCGTTGACCTGATAAATTCCATACTGATGACATACAGCTGTAGCTCTTTTAATTAGTGGTCTGTCTAGTGACTCTGATTGCATTGGTTGTTACTTGTACTTACGGGTAAAAATGCAAACTGAGCAGCACATCAGTATGGATTTTTCAAGTCAAATCTCAGATACAATTGACGCTCCCTGAGCAGACACTGTTTGAACTTCAGCTCATACAAACTCTGTATAATTTACATTTTGTGCACATTCCCGTAAGCAGCCAGCTCCAGTTATGGACACTTTTTCTGTTTCCCGAGGGTGTCTGCTTATGGGAGCTTTGACTTTATCATAATTCTCTTTATCAGGGAAAAATGTTATCTAGTGTCTTTGCATGAATTGAAGACCTATGATGCTAGATAATAATAATAATAGTCCATTGCGGACCTATGATGTTAGATAATTATCTAGTGTCTTTGCACGCATTGCAGACCTAGCTATGATGCTAGATAATTATCTAGTGTCTTTGCACGCATTATTGCTGACTTATGATGCTAGATAATATCACATGCACAAAGGGAGATGCCTGTTTACTCAGGCTAAAAATAATCAATGTTTGCTTTTGTAGGAATCAGCATACATTACAGAGGTTCACCATGTAAACGGAGAGGGTGAGAATGCAGGGGTGGTTTACTGCGAGATGCAGGGAAGGGAGAACATGGAGACATCCAGGACATACTTGAATTTTTCTCGTGAGATTTACCCTGGACACTGTGGTTATAAGGTAACAGAGTACATGTTCACATCATTAAATTTTTTTTTTTACAATATGGTTGTGCTACATGTAGCATCATTAATTTTGAGACAGATGCCTGAACTACATGTAAAAAAAAAAATTCCTGTCTTTGTTTAAATTAAGATTTAGCAGTATCACATAAAAAGAAAATTTGATCAGTTGATCATGAATGAATTCTTAGCCAATGTGATTTCTGTAATGAAAACATGGCATTACATTGCTTTGGCAAGGGCAAAGCACCAGAAAGATTCTGAAAACATGGGAGTTAAATTTATGAGTTAATTTATAACAGATTGAAATGAAATGTCCACTGTCTAGTAGCAGTGTTTAACTTTTAGGAGTTATAAAATTAAGAAAGCCTACTAGAAAAAATGCTGACCTCACAGGTTTTGTGGGATTTTCTTAAATTCTTTTTTGTTAAAAACTTGGTGTCATTTTTGTGTTGTGTTACACAAACACAACACCTTAGTTTATGTGGAGCTTTTGTTATAGTTACCCTGTGAGACGGAGATTCCCTTCTCTTTCAGTGCGTGAAAAGAGAAGGGATATATGTCTTGCAGGTTGCCTACATGTGGCCATACCCACCCTCCCTCCCATTTTTCCTCAGGGGCAGGGTGTGTGGGTACGGCTACACGTAGGCTATCTTGCAGGGTAATAGTAAGTTAACATGGACTGTTTTTTTATTTGTTTTCCCATAGTCTGAGACTGGAGGAATCATGGAGAATTTACGTTCAACTTGTAGTCACACTAAGGTATGACAGTCATACAAAATATACCTCAGGAGCTTTATTTAACTTTGTTTCTTATAATTTCACAAGATAGAAAATGTTGTAATGACGCTCACACTTACCTTATTCGTACTAATTTTAGCAGGAACTTAATTTCGCGAAAATGGAACAGGCATATTTCATGGGACTTATATTTCGCGATTTGGCAGAAAAATTGTGTTAAAAGGAACTAAATTTTTCTAATTTTTGCAATAACCTTTTTTTCGCGGGTCTTTAATTTCGCAAATTTTTTGAAATCGCGAAAATTAAGTCATGCGAAAATTAAGTCCTGTGAAAATTAGACTATGAATAAGGTAGTACATGTATTGGAATAGGGGCATTTACATGTATTAGTGTGAACATAATAAAATGGGGCAAATTGCAAGTTGGAAATAATTTATATCAGTTAGCTGCTTATTGGAAACGTAGCCGGGTGCTAAATTCATTTTGACTGAAAGTTATATAATATTGTACAATTCCCCAGGTGTGCAACTACCATCAACAGTTCTATCGACCTGAGAATCTGTGCGTAATCATTACTGGGCAGATTGATCCCAAGCAAGTATTTGAGACTGTTAAGACCTTTGAGGATAAAATTCTTGCAAAGGTAAGCAAACTGTTTAGAACTTGTAATTTGTTTGTTTATAAATCATTTACTTAAAATAATGTGGCTCATATTACTATTTCTTATCATTTTTACCTTCCCTCTTCTCCAGCTTCTCTTTTTATCTATTCAGTAGTATTACAGTCTAGCTATCAGTTTAGTGTAATTTTTATCATAATTTTATTGTAATTTGACACCAAAAAGCCCCATTGGGGAGTGTTGATCAAGTTTGTAGTTTAATAGCTTTTTGTTCTATTCTTTTCATTGTTTTCCTGAGAACTTTCATTCTTGTTTAATTAATGCCTTTCTTCCTTTTATCTTTAATAAATGTATATCTTGACAACATGTTTCTAGTTCATTATTGCTGACTTGCTTGCTTGCTTGATTAGTACATTTTTTTAGTACTAGTTATGTCAACTAGTACTGTGCACATGCAGTATCGATTATAATAATTTATTATACATCTTGTATTTTGATCCAACATGTAGAAAGCACTGCCTCCTTATGAAAGACCATGGCAAACTCCTGTTCCATCACTCGATGAAGCAGTTGACAATGTAATCAAATTTCCAACAGAAGATGAAGAATCAGGATCCATCTTGATGGGATTCCGAGGACCCTCTTGTAGGGATCATTACAGCCTGTCTGCATTAAGCGTCATACTCGACTACCTTACCGACACATCTATAGCTCCCCTACAGCGGGAACTGGTCGAAATTCCAGATCCATTTTGCAGCGATATTGCCTGCGATGTCATGGAATTCTTAGAGAGTTCTTTTCTGATCAAAGCTGAAAATGTTCCATTTGAAAAGCTCTCTGCTGCTAAACAGAAGATAAAGGAGGTGCTGGAAAATCTTGCAACTGGTAAAGAAGCCATCGACATGAAACGCCTTGGAGTAGTTATTCATCGCAAAATCCTGGATACAAAGAACAGATTTGAAAACCAACCTCATGACACATTTGCTGATGCCATAGTTGGGGACTTTTTGTACTCATCCAAGTCAGAGGAGCTTCAAACAAGACTAAGCACAATTCAAGAATTGGAAAAGCTTCGGCAGGAATCTGTTGACTACTGGGTGACTTTTCTGAAAAAGTACTTCATTTCATCACCCAGTGTTGTGGTTAGTAGGAATTAACAAAGATTAATACTCTGTTCTGATCATATCTACTTATCTTCAGTATGCATTCTTTTTTCGTTAGAAAAATTATGCAGTTAATAATAATTATAATAATTATTATTTTCTCTAAAAACCGTAAATATGAAAATAGATTCTCCCCATATTCATTTTTGTTGTTTTCTACAAACAAAAATCAGGTGGTGGTAAACACCATAGAATAGCAGATCTTGAATGAAACATTAAAGTCAAAATTTTTGAAAATCGCCCTTTGTAATAAATTTGTTAATTGTCACCTAGACATTGCACATTGCCAACAAGTCCTGAATACTAAAGGTGTCAGGGCCATAGTTTAGTTAGTTTAGTTTATTTTATTTGCCACACAAAATAGAAAAAATAATTACAATATTAATAGAAAAGGAAATAGACTAATACAGGAAGTGGTGAGGGGGCCTATGAAGAAACCATAAGGCTTATAATATTAGGCCCCCTCGTTACATTATTTGTTTACACATTACTTCGGAAACATGGGATGGACATAACACGTTATACAGGTCTAATAGTGTGCATGCATTGTTCATAATAAAATTACAACAGTAAAAGTTTCAAAATGATTTGATTGTTGCAGATCACAGGAGAACCCAGTGCAAAGCTGATGACAGAAATGTCAGAAACTGAAAAGAAACGAGTGGCAGAGCAAAGAGTATCGCTGGGCGAGGAGGGATTGAACAGCAAGCGGCAGCGACTAGAAAAGGCAACAGAAGATAATGAGGTAATTACATTACTGTTGAACATCCCATAAGTGGACATCTTGGAACCAGAAAAAAGTCTCTACTTAGGAGAGGTGTCTGCCTATGGGAGCTTAAAAATTTAGTGTTTGTATGTGGCTGGGACCATGACTGCCAGTAAGTAGACATCTGCTTATGGGAGGTGTCCACCATTCAAATATTTCCAATCATTTTTGAATTTTGCCAAAGACTTCAGAAGAAGTCCAATCTTGGAAGATCAAAAGATAAACTTTGTTTCTCTCAGACCACTTACTTGGTTAATTTACCAATTTATGGAATACTGTGACAAACAAGGAGAAACTACATGTATATGTACCTGTAAGTTGAATACGTAAAGTCCACATGTGTGGGACACTCTGATGACCATATGCAGTCAACTCTCGTTAAAGCGGACACCCTTGGGATGTAGTTTGGAGTCTGTAATAGCGAGAGTCCGCAATAGTGGGAGTAATTTTCAGTCAAACCTCTATAGCTTTCACTGGGGGAGGGCTGGATTTTGTCTATAATAACGGGTGTCCATAATAACAGGGTGTCCGCAAGGCGAGAGTTGACTGTAACTGTTTTCTGATCTTGTGATTGGCTGTATTCTTCATGGTATAGGATAAAAATATTTTAATAATAAATGTATATAAATAGTATGACTGCACACCATCTTGTTGACCTTAATTCACTTCTAATCTTCAGGTAGCTCCTCCTCCAGAGGTAGTTACCAGTCTCCCTGTGCCATCAACCTCCAGCATCAGTTTTCATCCAGTCAAGATGATCAGCAACAGGCGGCAAGATGGCTGCGGCCATGCTGAACCTGAGGCTGTCAAATTTCCTGTGGCAGAGATACCGTACTCATTTCAACTGGATCATATATCAACATTGTTTGCAAAGGTAAGGTTAATTTGAAGGGCTGTGTGCAGAAAGGACCTATCTGCTTTTTTTTTAGCAAAGTTTGCAAATTTTTGGAATCAGAAATGCAACAAATCATGTAATTTTTATGTCCTTGGCATGAATCTGTTGTTATTTGTAAGTAAGTAAGTAAGTAAGCAACTTTATTTTACGAGGGTAAACACTTAACAGTTAAACACTGATAAACTAGTGGCCCTCGATCCTAGGTATCTAAATTTAAATGGTCTAAAATATGATTTACAAAATTTTTTGTGCAATTTGAACAGTGGAAATGCTACTTCTCCTACTTCTCTTCTCCAAAACTAGCCTGAAAATGTACATAATACAGTACGTTTCTGCACTCGGTCTGGTTAAAGCCTAGAATCACTTCAAAGGCATGTATGGGTAAAGAATGTGCTATTGCTGTGTCAGTAAACAATTGAGTTGTTAGGCTAAACGTTGTCTTCATAGTTGGCAAAATCTTTCAAATTATGCCCTCTGGCAAACAAAAAATACAACATCCTTTCCTACATGACAACATGCAAGAAAAGAGTCAACAAAAATTCAAGATTTTTTGTCAAGAAGCATCCATTGAATGACAGTTACCTTGACAATGTTGACGTTGTCAAGGACTTAGCAATACAGTCATGATCATGATGGCTGGTTATGTTTGCTGCAGGTTGATTGTTAGATTATTCATTACATCTTTGTGTTTTTTTGTAGCTGACTGTTATACTGGACACAACAGCTGTACCAGAAGAACTCAAGCCTTACCTGAGCTTGTACCTAGAAGTACTGTTTGAGTCCCCTATATTGAAAGATGGAGGTATGATGAGCTTTATACTCTAACCCTTAACCCAGAAATATATTGCCTGCGTAGCTGGCGGTTTTGTTGGCACACAATGGCAAACATTTGTGAGCAGCGAAGCTGTGAGAGAAGCTCTCTCCCGCTGCTCACAAATTTTGCCATCATGCGCCAACAAAACAGCGAGCTAGGATAAAAAAAATCCTCTAGCAGCACTTTGCTAAGGTCATCTGTATTTGAATTGCAGCTCTTATTCCATATGAACAAGTGGTAGCTGAACTAGCAGCCGACACCCTTGACCAGGTGTCGTGTCTAGGACTGAGGGGAAGCAGATTTATGCCGGAGGAATTTTCACAACTGGCGTGTGTTTCACTCAAGGTTGGCAGTCAAAATCAACTTCATTTAAACTTTTGACCCTCTTTGGGGCACTCCATACATCATTGCAATCATAAATGTTCAAGAATTGAAACTGTTTCGTGTACACTACATACCCGGGACTACAAGTCTACAGTATCTGGAGTGAGGGATTTCCACATTCATGCGTTTTAATCATCCAACGTTTTTCATGAATTTTGACTGCGACTGTGTTCAGTATGTAATGATACTATAGTTCTCATTGCTATACGTGCACGTTGGCGTTAAAGTTCTCATCATCCCAGAAGAGAAAGGGCCTATTGGATATAAAGTCATTTGAACCAGTTAACTAGTTGGCCATAGCTACCACGGGTCTTCTGTCGCTCAGTGGTAGAGCGTCCAACCGCGCACCCGGTGTGCAGAAGGTCATAGGTTTGACTCCTGTTAGAAGAACTCAGAAATTTTTTTTTCTGAGTAGCTTGTGTCACAGACTGAATAATATCTTTCTCAAGACTATGTATGTTTGACAGTTTTATTCCTATTTTCCCGTAGCTTGAAGTTGAGAAGTATGAAAAGGGAATCTGCTGGCTTCATGATCTGCTGTACAAGACTCAGTTCACCAAAGAGAGGCTGGAGATTGTGGGCAAAAAGATGATGAACGATGTTGCGAGGTGAGAATCAAACAAAAATAACCACTCCACATCTTACCATGTAATACATGTAGAGGTCAGCTGAGATGTAGCACGTTTTTACATAGGCTCGATTTCCGCCGCTCTCTCGAGTCCGGTCTTCGTTCCTCTCCGAGAAGAACTTCAAGGGATGAGCGTGGGCTCATTTTCCCGAACAGCGGCTGTTAATCGAGCCTAGTTTTTACACAACACTCTTAATTTTTGAAAACATGTTTCGACAGATGCCACTGTCTTTGTCAGTTTCACTTACAACACAAAATTATTTTGTTATAAATTCAACTTTGTAATTTTGTGTTGTAACTGACGAAGACAGTGGTCTGTCTAAACATGTTTTCAAAAATTAGAGATTTTTAGAATTTTTTTCGAGAAATCGGGGTTCCACTGTATTATAAAATTTTCATTTGTTTTCATCATATTTAAACAATTAACCTGCAGGGGATTAACTATTAGCCCCATTTCACAAGCTAAACAAGTCTAGTGGCAGAAAACTGGAAGCCATAGAAGCCATGTTTAACTAAACAACTTTTAAAATAGTCTGGGTAAACGGACGTCTCTCTTCGCGCGCTCAGCGTCTGAGATTCCATAGTGATGACATAGATGTACAGAGATCCGTGCAGTGTCCGTGATTGGTTGTTACTTGCGCGCTTTAGTATGAACAGTGTGTTCGTGTTTTTGTGTATCATACCATGTTCTTATTTGATTCCTAAACAGTATGAAACGACAGGGAAGAACTGTCACCAAAACTCTCATCAGAGACATTGCTTTTACTAAAGGTGAGGCTTTCTTTCTTTTTTCCTTCCTTGGTATCAGTAACATTTCAGTCTTCTTGTTATGAACACTACAACAGTCGTAATTAAGTGTATAGATGGTAAATGTGACTACAACCGTTCTGTCTCGAAACATTTTTTCGCTCAGTAGTAAAGTAGTCTGGAGCTCAAACTGTAAATGTGTAACGAGAAGGTGCGTCCGACTCAGCGATTTGAAGCTCACTTGTAATGTTGGGAGTTCGGGCTAACGGAGGGCCAGCTAATACAAAGAACAACTAATATAGAGTGTCTAAAGTAACCCGGAATTGCTTTGGGTTTGCTTTACTACGCTCTGTGATTGGTGGAAAAAACTCGCGCCACCTATTCAGCCAATCAGATGCAAAACCAAAACCAATCACGACTTGGTCACGTGCGTTTTCCCGCGCTTGGCGCCAACCTCGTTCCCAGGGTCTCTCATCTTCCCGCGGGCAGGAAGATGAGAGACCCTTGGAACGAGGTTGGCTTGGCGCCGGTTACGTGAATTTGCTTCAAGTTCTCGTTGATTAATTGTGTTATTTACGTTTGTTGTGATTGGCCATTGTCTCTCTTTCTCTTAAGCTTACTTATTGTTGTTTTGTTTTTCAGAGAGCAATATGTTTTCTGCCAATATGGTGCGACAGTACAGTTTTCTGAACCAGTTAATGAATGATCTGGAAAATGACGCATCCAAGGTTTGTAAATAAGTTATTCCTGGTAAAGCATCATGGGTCAGAAAAAGATGGCTCGAAAAGAACACCATATATACATTCATCGTGTCAAAATGCACCTAGATTGTGCCAGTGTTGAAACATTTTAGATAAATGTTCACATTACCCAAATCCCATTCAGAAAATGATGAAATATCAATTAAAAATCGTGCGTTAAGGGTTAGACCCAAGACCGGTTTTCAGTTGTGTGTCCTAGAACCAAGTCGCGATTAGTTTTGATTTTACATCTGATTGGTTGAATAGAGCGGTTTTCAATTGAATGTAGTAAAACCCTTAACCAAAACGGAAGTAATCACTCTGACCAATCACAGCAGACGATAACACAAGGAACCAATCAGAACTCGAAGCAAATACATGTAGCCGGCGCCAAGCGCAGGAAAACGCGTGCGACCAAGTCACGATTGGTTTTAGTTTTGCGTCTGATTGGTTAAGAAAGTGGCGTGCGTTTTTCGAACCAATCAGAGAGCATGGTAAAACAAAATCAAAGCAAACCCGCATTACTTTCGACACTCAAGAAAACCTGATCAGTTAAAGTCAATTTTATTAATCAATTATGCATCACAAATTTAAGACAGTCTCCCTTTTCCAATGTGCATCTTTCTGTTGACATTGCTTCTCTAGTGTTTCGCTCATTGACCGTTCTTTACTTTCAGGTTATAGAAAAAGTTGAGAAGCTGCGTTCACTACTGACGCAGCCATCAAACTTGCGAGTTCACGTGGCAGCGGATGTTAACAGATTGCCAGCTAACCCGCATGCTCTGTGGAAAACAAAGCTTCTGCCCACAGACATTTCAGCTGCAATACCCACCAAGTATGGATTATTTTAGTCATTATTAACTCCGATTTAGCCTGTGAACACAGTGGTGTATAAGGGGAAAATAAAATCGACGAGTGAGCGAGCCAAGTGCGGACTCCCCGTTCTGGGGAGTCCGGGTGAGTCCGCGCTCGCCGATTTTCGTTTCGCCCTTACCTCACTAAGAAGCCTGTTAACAGTCAGGCTGCTCCAAGTTTGGCTAACCTGTGTATAGTTATGTTATTTTGCCATATCGGAGAGGCAGTAGCTAAATGGTTAATGCGTTAGACTTCCTATTCGAGCCTTGGCCGGGGTCATTGTGTTGTGTTCTTGGGGAATTTACTCTCACACTGCCTCTCTCCACCCAGGAGTATAAATGGGTACCGGCAAACTGACAGGGCAACCTGACAAAATGCTGGGGGGGTGGGGGGGGGGGGGGGGGGGTAACCTGTGGTGGACTAGCATCCCATCCAGGGGGAGTAGCAATACCCTAGTCGCTTCATGCTACACGTGTCGGAGTTAAACTCAAGCACTGATGGCCCGCCAGGCATGAAACAAACTTTACATCAACCTATCAGCAGTGTTTTCCTTTAATAGTTAGTTCCGTTCTGTTTGTTGTGTTGCAGCATCCCTCCTGTTAAGAAATCCAGCTCTTTTCTGTCTAAAAACCCTGACCATGGTAAAATAGTGGGAGTTGGTTCAGTGGAATCTTCGTTTCTCTTCCAAACTACACGATGTATCGACAGTTATGATCATCCAGACCTCGCGCCCATAATGGTGTTCCTAGAATGCCTGACAACACTAGAGGTGAGCTGTTTAGGCCCAACCGACCCAACCTGTTAGAGCCGGTTTAGAAGGTACCATGTTACGTTTGTTTTTCCTGCGAACGGCAAAAACCCCTATTTTGCCGCTTGCCGTTTCCATGTGAAAGTGAGTAGTTTCGCGTTTGTCGTGAACGTGTGAATTATTTTAGATTTTTCTGATGGATTTCTGATGGATTCGAGGAAAAGTAAAGGGAATCAACTGCAAGCTGACGTTTGTCGTTTGCTGTAGAACGTGCTGCTTAATCTCTCATTGTACCATCTAAATCGGTTATTAGTTACCCATGTGATGAGGACTTCAGAGTCAACCACGTGGATGTAGTTACTGCATTACATTTTTGAAATACATACATACATACATACATACATACATACATACATACATACATACATACATACATACATACATACACACATACATACATACATACATACATACAGACAGACAGACAGACAGACATACAAACAAACAGACAGACAGACAGACAGACAGACATACAGACAGACAGACAGACATACAGACAGACAGACAGACAGACAGACAGACAGACAGACATACATACATACATACATACAGACAGACAGACAGACAGACAGACAGACAGACAGACAGACAGACAGCTTTCGATGTTTTCATTATGCCGCTAACTCGAGATTCTCTCAAAAGTTTTATTTTTTGTCGTACTTTGTCTTTCCTAGGGTCCAATATGGCGTCAAGTTCGAGGCCTTGGATTGTCTTATGGCTATGGGTATGTACCCTAGCGGTATATGTTTGTTTGTCGTACGTTTGCCGTTGCAGTCTCTGGCGACAGTCTGCTCTACGTCTGCTCTACACTATTGTCTATTGTTTTGTATTAAAACCCTTTTTTCTATTACATTTCGTTTGCAGAATGCGCGTTAATCCAGAGAACGGACTACTTTATCTTCTTTTTATCAAGTCAACTCATTTGGTGAAAGCTTATAAGAAAACTCAGGAGATTGTTGTAAGTAATTAGAAAAAAGGATCGTGACCATTGAACGGTTTAATAATAATACACGAGGGGAATTATCCCCGGAACTAGTCCCAACGACAAATCCCGGGGACACTGGTTACAGGGACTTGTCGCATGGACTAGTCCCGGAGGCCAGTCCCTTGAGCGTACACACGAAGGAACTTGTTGTAGATAATGAGTTTGTGTATGTCTGTCTTGTTTTTAGGATGGCTATTTGTCGGGCGCAATGGCGTTTGACGCCGGTGAGCTGGAATCCGCTATCAGCAGTGTTATATTTGAGATTATTGAACGAGAGAAAAGCGTGTCATCTGCGGCATCCCAGGTTAGCGGCACTGAAGTTAAGTTTATTATGAAGCTAAACATCACCTTGTTACATTGACTTTGTCGTAGCCTGCGTAGCAGTCGTTTCCTTTCCGAGAGAGCAAGAGGCGCGTGGAACCCGCTTGGGGCGCGAAATGGAGCAAACGAAATTAAGATGAGGGAGGGGAGAGGAACGGAAGAAACCGCTCCCCTCCTCCCTCTAAATTTTATTTTTTGCTCTGTATCGTGTCCCAAACTTTTACGAGCTTCTCTTGCTCGAAAAGGAAACGACTGCTACGTGGACTAACTTTGTCCTGCCATTTGGAGAGCCTGAAATAAGATGTACAGTACTGTTACTGTTATGCAACAAAAAGCAAATAACAAAACACCCCATATCGTTTGTAAACTGCTTTCATTTTTATTTCAGAGTTTGATGTCCCAGTTTAGAGATGTAGGACCTGACTATAACAGGTTTGTACTCAACATTACAGCTTCCCTTCCTATTGATAGCTCGATAAGCACCACACAAAAAAGCGCACAAACTACTGGATATTGATACCAACTGAAATTACCATAGCCTCTGTGATAAAAGGATATGTACCCTGTCCAGTCAGTTGTAAGGAGATAAGCCGGAGTAATTAGATAATGCTCGCCCTTGTAGGTTCAGTTAACTCTTTCACTCCCAAGAGTGCTAAGTTCAAAACTGAGGAAAACATTTTGAATTTCATTTTGAAAAATTGTCAAAAGCAAACAACACCACTTGAAAGTACTGCTCAATAGCTTTCATTTGAATGGTCACACACTAGGGTTTCATCCATAGACTTAAAAGGTACAGCCACATTTATTGACTCAAGGTTTGACTCTGGGAGTAAAAGGGTTAAGTTAACTTGTCAATTTCTAGTAAGAAACACTTCCTTATGATGAGGGATAAGTTTCCACTGAATACGGCTGGTTTTCTACTTTACAGTTTGGAGACCGTCGGCCATATTGTCAAATTGTTCAGTGGAAATTCAGAGACTCCACGATACTTTAAACCCAGTGTATTTACTGCGCTGGTATTTTGCTTCTTCTCATGATCATTTGTGGCCTGAGCTTTTAACATTACGTTGTGTATTGTTGTTGTTTTTATCGTGCAGAACTCTGTTGAGCAAGATTTCCCAAGTAACTTTACCTGACTTGACCAGAGTGGCTAAGATGTACGTTGCACCACTGTTTGACCCGACCCAGTCCTCCTGTGCCATCTGTTGTCATCCGTCCAAAGTGGACGAGATCAAAGAGGAATTTCACAGGTAATATTGCGTAGAAATAGCGCGTAGTGCCCCTTTTTCCCTTATTGGTCGTCAAGCGAGAAGTCAAACTCGCGAAAGTAATTCGAAAAAGAAAAATTCTGAGAAAATAAAACAATTCGCGTATAACGTGAGTACTCGCTTGCGTGTAGACTCGCGTGTAGCCCTCGCGTGGGCTAACTACGTTGCAAAAGTCAGTTTTCTGTGTACATTTACTGCAAGTTTTTTTATAATTGGTTAATAAGAGCTGTTGACATGAAAGTTCCAACCATGACTGGGAACTCATGATAACCCGATGCAAATATCGCCCTCCTTTCGATTTAATTACGACGCAGTGATATTATTTTAACTTTTTTTTATACTTCCGTTTTTAGTATCAACAAGCCACTTAGTGTTGTCAAATCTTTGGAAGAAGAATTTACATGGACAACTTAGAGATTTCGTCTTCAAACCAGGACACGCACTCGTCATGTCACGCACTCTTTGTCACGCACAGATCATTGATTGCATCTAACATTGTCTGTTCGCCCGCTGAGGAAAAAGAGGCAGTAATAATGGTTCTCCATGCATAAGTGTGAACCAAACACAGTTTACTTCCAAGAGACTGACGCTGCACACAAAGTTTGTGAGGGCCACTGGACAGTCCTGGCCTGGACAACGTGCGAATTATCTGCGCTTTATTAACCCCTAGACTGTTCACAGCCTCTATATTTTCTCGACGCTAACAGCGAGCGCGAAGCGCGAGCGAGCGGAAGTGAGCGCGGAGTGCGAGTGAGTGCTTCGCGCTCAGTTCCAGTTGGCTCGCGGCTACAACGATCTGAGAAAATAGAGAGGCTGTGAACAGTCTACGAAATCCCTAGGTTATCAAATGTCTTGTCTTGATCTCTAGTCTTGGTTTGTAAACCAAAATGAGATTTAGTTTTTGCAATTAGCCTTATTTAACTCAATTGAGCACAGTTCAAACTAGAAGAAGTAAGATGTAAATGTATAAGATGCTGGATGTTGTTCACCAGATCACTAGTCACTCACTGCACGGCAAGAAAATACCAGGAAAAGGTTGTTAAACTCGTGAAACCTTCGCAAAGTAGTTTATAATGAGTCATTAAATATGAAAAAAAAATCAGTACCTCCTGAAACGTTCTTGCTCAGATCTCACAAATAAAATTGCAGACAGCATTTATTGGCTAAGCAGAAAAAAGTCGAAAGCAGGAGCCCATTACCCTAGCGAAATCGATGGGCTCCTTTCCAAACAAATACCGTGTTTCAATAAATAAGTGCCCCTCGGTGGTCCTCAGTGGCTTTCGGTGAGGAGTCCAAATATAAACATCAACCAACGCAACGAGTTCACACCCTTACTTACGTTCCTCGAATAATAGCCGGGGCGATTATAATCATTATTATTTTCGCTCCAAAAGGGGGCGATTATTCGAGTAGGGCGATTATTTCAAATATTGCTCGCTGGAAGTGCTAGTTTCCAAGAAATAAAGGAAAGAACCAAACCGTGTTACATAGCCCCATGCAAAACGAGTACACAACCAATCAGAGCGCGCGTTATACGATCAAAATGACTACACAACCAATCAGAGCGCGCGTTATATGATCAAGCTCTTGTGCGGAACATGCAATTTGCGACCAACCGCTGATCCGAGCAGATTGGGGTACAAGCACGTCACTTCCGTTTCCTTTCTACTTTTCTTGCTTCCGGGGAAATAAATATTAAGGAATTGGGCTTGAAGTCCATCAATAATGATAAGAACGCTGCGATAAGAATATTCAATGTTCTTCATATGCTGCGTGAGTTTTGGCTGTTTCAGTAATGTTCTATGATCGGAATGCTATTACAATGTAATTTGAAAGTTTCACATGAAAGTTCAAAGAGTTCCGTCGGCTTGGTCTAAATATTACTCGAGGGTACATCGTTCCTATTTATAGTAGGATATATTCGACCGTATTCCTCTTTTCAGCTTCGATTCAAAGTTTGCATGATGTTTGGTGTTCATAAACCGTATCTGTTTGTGGTATTTAAATTCGGTCATAAGAGCGAAAGCGTGAAATACGTACATCAATAATGTTCGACATTTTCATGCAAGATGTATTTTATTTTACTGGCATTAGACTGAAAAAGTTCGCGGCGTCATGTAATACTAGTTCCCTTGCCAATATTAACTTGCAGAAAAGTTGTTAAAACAGAACGGGATGGTTTTATTAAAGTCTTCATGCTTGACTTGTCTGGCTACTGATGACCACTGATAGTTTGGCACTCTGACTTGCAAATGATGCACAGTTTAGTGCCAAAAAAACGAAGCTTGCAGAGCGTCACGAAGTTATAGGGCTGGGGTATATTTTTGGTGGGAATGGTATAGGTTTTCAGTTTTGCTGACAGACTGCGTGTATGCTTTCATGAGCGTTTATTTCAAGATGGCAGTCTTAGTGATAAAACGCATTACCGAGGTTATGACCTTATATTAAAGTTGCTTCCCGCGGCTAAAAAACTGTATAATAGAGTCTTTCTTGTTAAGCAAAGACCGTGAAGAAAAACAACTTCACGGATTATAGACATGATTATAAGCACTCAAAAAACACGCTCTTCGAATCGTATTGGTTGGTCAATATAATTGAAGGTTCCTTCATGCTTCAAGAGTTTTTCCCGTCGGAGGTTTTGCATTTTAAGACGCATAAAATCTATTTCTCTGAGTGCGTTTCATGGTGTGTCACGCTTGACTTCAGGAATCGACGTTTCTCAGTAAAGACCCGTGTGTTCTTGATCGAGTTGTGGAATATTTGCTTGCTTCTTTTCGTGACTCGCCGAGATTTGAAGAAGTTGGCATAACGTAGAAAACGGTAAGGATTATTTTATTTATTTTCATTTCAAGTTTTACACTGAAGAGTCGAGTACGAAATGTTCGAGAAACCCTAAGATGTTTTTAATTGGTATTGGGGTGGTTTACACCTCAGCATTGATGCCTCTCTGAATTTCATTTACTATTGTATTATTTTTGGAACTTTTTGAAAGTTTCTGACAAATTTTAAGAATATGATCTTGAGATTGAATTGTAAATCGAGTCCTGGAATGGTCAGAAATGAGTCTTTATTCAACATAAATAAAGCTAAATTTTTATGACAAGTGAGCCGTAAAAATGCGCCCAGTAAAGTTGCTTACATGAATCAATCAGTTACAGGCATGAAACTGATCTATGGAGTGAACTTTACTGGTATTCATAGACAAGAGTAACACAGTTTAGTACGAGGCACTCCTGGAATATACCCTAATCTGACACCGTTCAGTATGAGTTTTGAAGTCCTAAATTTATGAAGTCATAATCTGATATTTGTGCGGGAAGCATGAAATTCTTTGCTCCTTCAACTGAGACCAGTACACCACAGAGTCGTGTACAATGCGGTTTTTTAAAGCCAGATTAGGCAAACATTAGTATTTAGCACATACAAACATGATAACCTTCACTTCCACAAATAATAGTGTGAAAACTGTGGGTGCGTGTGAAAACTGTAGGTGCGTGCGAGCCAAGATGTCAGTTGTTGATGTTTGTGCCCTTTTCAACCCTTTAATATAATTTGCATTCTATACTCGTTCTACACCGTTAGCTTTATAGCAATTTAAATAAATATTAGCCCATGCAGTTTAAAGCAAGAACACTCCTTGAGCCGATTTTAGCACTGCCATATTATATATCTGGGTTATATGATTATCACAATAAATAAAGAGAAAATGTGGTTCTTCTGAAATAAACAGCTCAGTTGACTACTGTTGCCTTAATTGTTTTTTCTTTCTAACAAATAAACTCAGAACACCGTCTTGGCGTCAAGCGACACCCTTGACAAAATCAGCGTGGGCCAGCGCTGTGAAGTGTAAATTTCAGTTGGACATTTTAATAATCCAAGACTCTTGGCTCAAAGACTTTGGACATCTGTTTGATTCGAGCATTCCATGATTCCAAAATCGAACACATGAACTCGTGAAAGCTCAACAACACCTTGTGATAAGCATTTTGACGAGACGCACGTGGTGATATTGGATCTGGAGATCGAGAACATTCGCAAACCCTGATAAAAACACCCACCCCTTCTCGAATCTGTCCACTTAAAACGCTACGTGGAGAATTAACTTGACAGAATTGCTTTACTTGCTGGCTTCAAGTAAGAAAGTTTAAAACAGCTATGCACGCGTACATGTATATCAAGTCAGTTTTTTGTGATCTTTTTTAAGATCACAAAAAACTTTAAAAAAAATTAAAAGTTCTTCAAATCGATTGAGAGATTTGGAGAATTCGTATTCTAGTGTTCGTGTGCGAGACTCCGCTATTTAAGTACAATTCGCAGGCCTCCTGACGCTCAACTTCTACGATATAAGATGGGATGTCATTCCGTTTCTTCCGGATCAGTTTGGCAGTCCGTTCCATTCTCTATAATTCCTGCCTTTGCAAGCTCTCTTGTCACGTGACTTTCCTTGGAGACGGTCACAGCGCCGTGTTGATTTTAGAAGGACGTTGTTCATTTGGAAGTGAGTCAACATATTTTCGCCATTTCTGCAAACGCTACAGTTTTCCAAAGTCTCTAAATATGTGGAGAGGGGAGAATACTTGATGCCAGTTTTTAGCATTTCGCCAAAAGGCGCAGAGCCGGCTGGTAAATTGACATACACGTTCGCGCCTTCTCTACTGAAAGCGAAAACACACGTTCCAGCGTTGCCCGCCATTCCTCCACAGATTGGCACGATATCAAGGACTTATCGATCCAGAATTCCTGCTAAATTAGCCACAGTTAGCTTGGTCGGGAGGTGAGTTTCTTAGCTTTTATTCTGGTGTGTTGCTAAACGTAAATCGTGAAACATATTAAACAGCCATTTGCGTGTCATACATGTACACTGTATACGATTTGTTTTGGGAACTTTATAAGCTTAAGTTACATGTAAGCTTAATTTATTTGAATTTTGTTACAGGAGAGATCATTCCAAGAGTGCCCCAAGTGTGTTTTTCGAGGAAAAGGAAGATGAAGAAAATTTTGCAAGTAAGACTAAATACTGTATATATCATGCAGTTCTGTAACTTCTGTTGACATTTCGAATTCTTGGCATAACTTTGTTTTGTTGTTTGAAGACTTTGAAGTTCATGAAGTTCCGTGTTGTTCTAAATTAGCATAAAGTATTCTTAATTTGTTATTTAATTACTGGTTTATTGGATTATATCACATTTCTTATCAGATTTCCATATACAGTCAACTCTCTCTTAACGGACACCTCTATACATCTATACACTGTAAGTCGGACACCTCTCTAAGACGGACAGTTGTTGCTGGTCCCGATGGTGTCCATCTTAGAGAGAGTTGACTGTAGTACATAATTAAATTATAGCCATACAGCTTCTTTCAGGTTTCAGTTTCAAGACTACACTCCAATAAATTAAAAAAATCAAACAATAAAATTTGATTCCATTCAGTTTGGTTCAGAGAACTCACAAAATGTTCTGACTGTTTGACTTTGTTTGATAACTGAACAATAGTCTGATTTTGTTATGATTAAAATGTCATTCCATAATTTTTGATACCCTGGATGAATAGAACAAGACTTAGAAAATTGTATGCATTATTATTAAGCAAGGAGTTATAAATACGGAAATCTTGCCAATTTAATAGGGCTATTCATCTAAATTAACTTGAACTTGATATATTTGCCTTCACACCAGGTCTAGAGGAATGTTTACAGTCCCGTCCTCCAATGCAGCTAGATTTAACAGGTCCTAAGCCTACAAGTTATGATCCTCCAGCAAGCATGCCGTGGGAAACCTCATCTCCATCTTATACCATGAGACCTAAGACTCAACCAGAAAAGGGTCAGCACTATTTTCTTGTACTTTTTTCCATTAAAAAATAAATAATTTGTTTTTGGAGGGCTGGAAGAAGTAATTTATTATCAGCTACAACCTGTACTAGTATGTATAATAAAATACTGGCTGTTACTGTCCCTTTTTATGAATTCTGGTTTTATTTTTATTTTCCATTTTGCAGATAAAGGAGGCGACAGAGTAGCTTGGAGTAAACAGTGGTTTGCCAGTCCAGATATCTGGACATTTAGGGCAAACTTTGATTGCAGGGTGAGAAGAAACAGTGTTTTTTTTAGTGTCAGTGAGAGCGCATGAGAGTTTCAGATCAAGTGAGAGTTTGAATTCTTGTCAACTCTCGTTGTCATTGGCCTGGACTTGAAATTAATTAAATTGAAATAATCAATTTTGTTTGTATTTTTTGCAGTACACCTGGCCATCGCCTGCTCACTACTCCTCAAGAGCTACTGTCGGTAGTCCTCAGTTTACTTTGCCTCAATCCCCTTCACACACATTCGGCAAGAAAGGAGAATTCCGTATATCCAAGATGGGTAAGTTTACATCATGTAAATATCCACAAAACTACATGTGCAGTGAAATCAAAATGAAGAAATCACCTCCAAGGTGCAGGATTGCAGAAACTTAATTCACATGGACGCCTTTTTCTCAGTGAATAACTATATAAGAAATTATGTCTTGTTCTACATGTATAAGAAACTGAATTAATTTTCCCCAATCCCACAACCCACTTGAAGTCACTGCTTCTTTGCAGCCACTTCCATTGCACCAATCCCAAGTGTTTTTAAACAATAATATTCCAAGTGATCAATATTTTATTTCTCCTTATAATTTCAATACATTTGTCAAGCACACAGGTTATAAGAATAAAGAAAATAATCAACTAAGATATATTGTTAAATTCCTCTTATAGCTTTTGAGTTGCAACCTCGATTCAGTGAGCACCAAATTGTGTCCCAAACAAAATGTCTTGCAACCTTGCACTTCAAAAGACACGGACTGGACTTTTTCACAAAATAATAATAAACTCCTGTAGTCCGGAATAGTGACCTCCCACATATGACTGAATGTGAATGTGTAGTACATGTATGTACATGACATGCAGTACATGCAGTACTATCAACTGGTAAATTCATAGTGATATTGTCTGCTGTAGATGTACATGTATTGTACCACAAATTCTCAAAACTACGTACACGTAGCATTATAGCTGCAGTCAGTATAAAGGAGAGTTGATGGTTTGATCTTGGGATCAAGATGATAATGTTGATTTGCTGTGATACACAGGTGCTGAAGATGAACCAGCTCCAAATCAATACAATTACAACAAAGGAAAAGAAAAATCCATGAACAAATCACCGTCATATACAATCCAACAAGGCAGACGAGGTGGAGCTGTGTTTTGGATGGCAAGAGGTTAGTGTACTTCTTCATTATTAACTTTTGAACCGTTTCTCCACATAAGTAATGCATGTAATTCAATTGATTGACAAGCTGACTGACCTGCCATCCAACCGACTGTCCGTCCGACTGACTGGCTGTCCAACCGACTCACAGACTGTCCGTCCAACTGACTGACTGCATATCCAACCGAACGACCATCCAACTGACTGTCTGACTGGCGATAGTTGACTGACTGTTTGATTAACTTGATTCATTGGTAGACATTGATTGACTCACTAACTGATTAATTAGTGATTGATTGTTTGATTGACAGACAGTAAATGACTGATTATTGACTGACTGATTCATTGATTGAGTGATTAAAAGCAATTAGCTCTTCATTCATGTTTAAAAAAAATTATATTCAATTTGCATTCAACAAATTGAATATATACATGTATGGTACTGTATCTGCTAAACCTTTTACTACCACTGACTTACTGTGTGTTTACTTTCTCTTCACCAGAGCCTGTTCCCGGTCCTGGGTCATACAATCCTCGAGTGTATCGCACAAGCAGCAAGCGTTGTGCTCCAGCCTTTACTATGTCCAGAACACCCAGAGAGATTGGAATCACACAAAACTGTACCTTATGAACAGATGTGCAAGATCAAACAAACCTGTATCGATCAAGTAGTCCTGGGAGTAGTGTATTGATCAAGCTGTGTATCGAACAAGCTGTGCACTTAATATATATTGACAGCTGCTAGCAGATTGGGATTTTTATCCTCAAGACAATGAATTTGTGTCATTTCAGAGGCATTTTTGTTTCCCATTGAAGCCCAACTTGATATTGTCAGACATACAGTAGCTTCTTCAAAGTCGAGTTGTTCCATTGACTGATGTCACGCAATCTTTCCTCTCAAACGATTGCGTGACGCGTGACGAACGAGCGCGCGTTTTGCTCGTCCAATTATTTTAAGAAAGAGTGTAATTTTTAAAAACCTTAGGTTGCAGCACTTGCTAAATTGCAGAGTGTTTTTTTCAATTTTTCATACATTTTTTAAACGTGTGACATATGATACATTTATATCAGAATAAAAAAATATATTTATATAACTAAACAAATTATGTAATTTTGTAGTCATCTTGAAATAAACGAAATAACCTCTTGATTTTCTTAATTGCATTATTTTTGTAATAACTTATTTTATTTTTTAGCTTGGTCAAAGCAGCACATGTATGCTATGGCTACATAAAGTTCATATTGCAAAGCATATAAATTATTGTTTAGACTGCAAAACAGTCCGTATTTTCGCGCGAGTGTCAGGCTGAACGCGGCCGAAGGATCTGGAACGAGCGTGAAATTACGAGTGGGATTGGGGAGAGAGATTATCGGCGCTTCGCGCTTCTCAATTCGCGCGTCGCGCACAATATCTCGAGAAAAAGAGAGACTGTTTTGCAGTCTAATTATTGTTTCTGTGGAGGCCAACATTCTCTCTAGCTTTTGATAGCATAGTTCAGCATAGTTGGAGATCTGTAGCCTGCAGAGTGGAACAACAGACGAAGATCAGGCGTAAAAACGGCCGCGCTCCCAGTAAGAAAAAAAAAATGTTGTCTTTATGGAATGGACAGTATCTGATATTAGAAACGCACTCGGCAATCCGTCAACAACAATCACCGTTATCCAATTGAGTCAGTCAGCTGGCGTTTACCGCGGCGCGATAAACGATCTCAGTCACGATTTACTGCGATGAACGCGTTTTCGTTTATTTTCTGTTTCTTTGTTTGTTACCATTTACTTTACCTTTTAACTCTTGTAGTTAACAGACCATCGGTATATTTTCTGCTGTCGAGATTCAACAACTTTTCCCTTAGCAACAGCTCGCTTGGCTTGTGCCAAGCGTTCAGTCAGTGTGAAGTCACAGTTCAGTAAACACAAACAAAGGACAGTAAATGGACCGATAAACAAAATGCCAGTTAATGTGTGTCCAATGACGCGTAAATATATTGACAATATTAAAACAAGTCAACAAACTTCGAAAACTTCGTCCTGTAAGAGAAAAAAAATGCGTTAGTTCATTTTATTTTTATCCAGAATTTTTTTAGCATTCTGTTGTCGTCGGAAGCTGACAATCGCGTTAAAATCTGTGACGCTTAGCATTCGATACGCCCTGTGGGTCGAAAAAGGTCAAGTCAGATTTCATATGTTTGTCAGCTATCCAAAACAACGCGCTCCAAATTTGAATATCGCGTCTTTTTAGGCGAACAGTCGTATACCGCATTATATTTACCTAGGCTCAATCTGTTTAACGTTACAGGATCATAGAGAGGGAAGTATCAAGTTTTTTCAACAAACCTAAGAGCAGTATACAGCAACATTTGGCCGGGACGATGGGTTGACGGTTGAGGAAACCTTGTTGAGCCGGAGTCGTTTGTTATTTTCACGACCGTTGGCCGAAGCAGCGATCCGTTGCAGATAAATAAATTTGGATAACCGTTTCATTTTATAGCCAAAGATGACAGCTATCGTGGATCGGAAAGGGCTGTGTTTAGTTATCTAGGTAAGTATATTTTTAAGTATATTTTTTCGGTTGTACTTCATTGTATACCGTAGAATTCCGATAATAACGGGCCCCCCGAAAATAACGGCTACCCGAAAGTAACGTTAATTTTTACCTTGTTATTAAACCCCGAGAGTAACGGCCTCCCCCGAAAGTAACGGCCCCCCCGATAATAGCGGCCCCTTAAAAATGACCACTCATATAATACGAACAATATTTTCGACGTATAGTATACGAACATTTGGGCCTTTTTGTTACAGTTTACTTTGTTTATATGGATAATAAATAACCAGCATGCAACCTGAATGACCTTTTTTATGTCTGTTATGCGTCCTCTTTGTGTAAAACCACTGCTGAATTACAAACGTTTTCTAAGCATCCGAAAGTAACGGCTACCCGAAAATAACGGCTACCCGAAAGTAACGGCCCCTTTGGCCTGCTAAATCCGAAAATAACGGGGCCGTTATTATCGGAATTCTACGGTATCATGTGTATATATTTAAATCGAGATTGTTATATTTCGTTTCACTGATAATGAAAGTTAGTACATTTGATTTGACATTAATTTAATATTAACTCTATCTTGATGTATCGGTCGTTTTTAAAATATTTTGGATGAGACTAAAAAGCGAACATTATTAGAGGCTTTTAAGTGTCAACTAGGGTTCGTGATTTTAAGCCTTAGAAATTTAAAGAGTTGTAACCGTTTTCACGCAATATAAACGTGTTCAATATTTATTAAAACCCGCAGAAAATTTGAATTTAAAGGGAAAGTTTCAGATTTTGAACTAATTCGCAAACGATGGCTGGCGTTCAAACGCAAACAAGCAGCTACAAGCAAATATAGACTGATTTTAGAGACTTAGTCAACAGATCAACGAACTTCTGGTTCCCTAAAAAACATAAAATCAAAATGGAAGTAATAATTGAATAATTAATAATAGTTTAATTATATAAAATTAGAATTACTATTAATTTTATTTTCATTCTAGGCTGGTTGCTTTTCTATGATCAGTTATAAACAGTAAAACGCAGTAGACTCAGTAGCATCATTCCATTATTACGGTTAACAGCTTATAAGCACAGCTTATCACCCTTGAGTTCTTTCCATATTTCCATAAGTCCAACCCCATATTTGAAATATTCAATTGTTCCTTCCGTTCACTGTGCGATGCATAGTTCTTCGCCCGTATAGTACAACATTTAAGGTCAAGCATCCACAATACAGTACACGGAACGGGTTTTTATCACCCCGTTGGAAAAACAAACTTTGATGTTGAAAATCCATCCCATTTATCGGAACGAATTGATCCGGCAGCCCACAAATCGTTGGGTAAATCGTCCTTAGCGACCAAATCTTGACCTTTACTAATGACATGTTTTTAGCCATGGAAGGTTTTTCTGGAATTTTATACTGAGGCGATGACAAACCTGAATATGCAGCGGTCAGCTCCTTGGGTCAGCCATACCCATTACATAGCCATTATAGACCATTATATAGGCCCTTTTATGGTGAAGATTGGCCAACCGAACCTCGACACCACAACGAAACATTTTTGATGTGAAACATTTTGATATTTGTTTCTAGTCTAGAATTTTAATCCCAAAAATGATTGGACCCGCCCAGTTATTATTATTTTTTGTTTATTCAAGTTACAAAAATACACAAGATCAGATTAAAGAAAAAAAAAACCAACTTTTTTTGCTTTCATAGCTACGTTATGCATAGCAGGTGATCTTGTTGGCGCGCAAAATACGACACTCTATTTTGTCATTGCGCGCCAACGAAATCGTCTGCTTCGCAGGCTACAACATCATCAGTATTCTTAGTTTGCAAATTCTAAAATCTAAACTGTTAATTCTACAAAGCTATTCTTTTTACATATTCTAGACATACAAGACATTAACCTCTATGCAAAGTTTGGTATCGATTCAGTGCTTCGTTTCGAAAATAAAGCATTTTGAAATTTGCGATGTCCCGGATGAACGTGATTTTGAACTGTCACGTAACAAAAACGACCAAAAACGGAGATTTTTTATGTCATTTTTAAATTTTCATACGTGATAATAATTTAGAAGTGATATCTATTGAGTTTTGAAGTGAAAGCTGATGATATCGACGGTGGAATCTACTCTACTTTTTGTACAATTTTATGGCCGCCATGTTGGTGTCCCAAAGAAGAGCATCAATATGGCGGCTGCATACTAAATACTGTTATTATACATTCAACTCACTATCTCTTTTCTGATTGGCCGAAAGCGTACAGTGAATTTTCGAAATCAGCGCCTTTGAAAGCATCTACGTCATCTACCTACAGATTATACAATAATCATGTCAAGTGCACTCAAGGTCACGTGTAATCATGTCAAGTTCGCGAGAGGATCACGGGTAATCACGGGTAATCATGTCAAGTTCGCGCGCTTTACGTTGCTTGCTCGGCTTATAAGTAAACAACATCGTTGGCAAAAGCATTATTTTTTTCGTTGAATGTATAATAAAACAATTATTAGATTCGGTTTTTGTGATATCCAGAATAATCAAGGTCGAGGTAAGAGTTATCAGCCGAAGCCGAAGGCTGAGGCTGATAACTCTTACCTCGACCTTGATTATTCTGGATATCACAAAAACCTCATCCAATAATTGTTAATAATTTTCTGAAAATTATTTTCGTATTAACTCGGTTATGAAAAACGCTACAAAGCTATAATTTGGAACAAGAGTTTCTTTCTGCCTGTTCTATAACCTGTTAATTTTCTGATGTTGTTGATACAATTAAACAGTTTTTATAACATTGATGCAAACCACCAATAGATTTCTTTTGGACAATGTCGTCTCTCGCGAGGGATTGAGCTGTGCGCGCGACGAGATACATCTTTTTACTCTCAGGCTTTGCACGAAATTTGTTGTAGGATTTTGTCACTGAATTATTGCCTGCACATTTGAGTATTTTACATTTTTTTCTTTCTTATTATTACTTTCTACAGATATTATATTACAAAAAAGAATAAAGTTTGCGAAAGGAAATCGCTAACGATGTCAATAGCAGCATGGGTCATAGCGTATATCCTGATCGGTCTGCTACTGCTCATAACAATCGGGTACGTCGGAGTTCTGTCCTACAAAGCTTACGTCATCCGACGGGACAATCGGAAGCTTAACTACGGCTTTATCATCGGGACGCCTTCGGAATTGGACGAGCCTGTTTCGGCCACGGATACTCCACCGAGTCCTAAACGATTAGAAGCCTCGGTTAAACCGCCGACAGAACCTCCATACTCTGGTAAGAAACGTTAACATGGGAAAAGGGAAAAACAAAAAATAAAACAAACAGACAAACAAACAAATTTTTTTAGCCTTGATCTTATGGTCTGGTTGTTCAAAAGCCGATTAACACAAATACGGGTTTAAGATTTAACCCCTGGAAATTCAGATTCCTCCTGTTGAAAAGCGTTGTTACGACGCTTGTAATTTGTAAAATATAAAATAAAAGTGCAGTGAAACCAGCTGTATTAATACGCAGTCATCCTTTGGGAATGATAGGTTACTGCTTAAAACAGGCCAGGGGCAACTGATTTACAGAAACGTCAATTCAAGAGCACTTTGACGTAGAACATGAATCTCCAGGTCGTCCACGGAACTTCTACACATTTTTGTGTAGGTTTACAATTTGAACCTATCAAGCGGTTTTCAAGTGGGTGGCGTTAAGCCAAAACCAAAGTAATTACCTTGGCCAATCACAACAAACGTAAAAAACAAAACGAGCCAATGAGAACTCGAAGCAAATGCAAACGCGGGAAAACGCGTATGACCAAGTCGCGATTGGTTTTGGTTTTGCATCTGATTGGTTTAGTAGGTGGCGCGAGTATTTAAACCAATCATAGAGCACATTTCACAGTTGGTGTGTATTACTTTCTGTTTCAGTCGGCGAGGTCCATGAAGTTCGTGTCCAGCCTCTTCTCGTCAGACGCTCCGTCACGGAGTTTCCATCATTAGATAGATTACCCGTGAGTCCCACTCCCGGCACGCCACTGTCTCCAGGCATGAGATCACCCAGTACTCCGTCATTCTTTGATGACCTTGGTAGCCTGGACCCGAGTCTTTACACAATGATTGCAGAGGTGCGCCTACAGAAATATCTAGGCTTTATTAAAGGATTAATAATTTGATTAGCCTGTGCTGTTGGAATTTGTATTTAAAACTCATTCTCTAGCCTGAGTATTGCTTCGCTCTCCCACCCACCGCCTGCCGGGCGTCTGCCGCCCTGCGCTTCGGCTTGGCGGCAGAGGCAGGGTGGGACAGCTTCCGAAAAACGGACGTCGTTTCGCGCTCCTCTTGCCAGCCGCGGCGGCAAAGAGTTAAAGCTTTAGCCTGAAATTCCATTAATAAATGCTTTTCAATATTCGCTTAGTAGTAACCTGGAATACTCTGTTTGTGTTAAACATGCATTTTTAAGCCGCCCTATTTTTCTAACGACACGATTTAAGTAAACGTTCAGTTAGAAACTGTTTTAGTTCTGTGTTATTATTACATAATTGTATTGTCAATTTTCAGAACGTGCTTTTAGGAAAGCTGATAGACTGCTGGGCAGAAGCAAGCTATTTGGGAAAATGAGTCCTCCCCCCGAGAGAGCGGCGGAAATCGACCCTATACAAGTCCCACTGCCTGACATGTTGTTATTTTTTTTTACCTTTCATTGCCACAGGAGGACGAAAACGCTCTCACTACAGATAATCCAAATCGCTCCCCTTCTCCTCACAATCTTGGCCAGGCTCATTTTATTGTCAACTACGATCAGCACCGATCAGTTCTCATGGTGCGACTCGTCAAGGCGCTAAATCTGTCGCCATTTGAAAAGGAATGGAGCAAGCCTTGCAACCCGTATGTTATAGTACAACTGCTTCCTGATTACAGACATCAGTTGCAGTCCACTGTGCTCAAGAAAACTACAAACCCTCGCTTTGACGAGACTTTCGAATTTGAGGTAAAGAACTTTAAAAATACATAACCGTCTACACGCATTACGTGCCTATATTTTCATGTCTGTTAGTCGTTCCCAGGTTTCCTCCGAAGAGACCGGCCGCCATTGAAAGTTAAAGAAGACCCTCAGGGCGTTGATGTTATTTTTGATTGGTACACTCGCAGGCGCGTGGACCAATTAGAAAGTAGCATTTACGTGACCTGTAGCCAATCACATTCTGCGCAACACTTTGGAGAAGAACAAACAAAATTTGAAAGTATAGGGAACTGAAGGCCTGTACATGTAAGAGTGACCTAAATTTTTCTCACAGTGCTTTTTATTCTTATCATAGTTGTCATACAAGGAACTCCAACTGCAAACCCTATGGCTAACATTCCTGTCTTTTGACTCGTCTTCACGTCACGATGTGATTGGACAAGTGGTATTGCCGCTAGCGGATTTGTCGCTCTCTCAAGACAATGTGTTTCGAACTGACATCAGACCGAGTCTAAAGGTATGAATATGGCACTAACAAATGGTGTAGCTTCCTTTGAGCTCGTCGCGCAATAAATATGGAAGGAAAAATTGCGTGACTAGCCAAACGAACGTCTGCGTAGGAGACTACAAATGGTGGGAATAGGATATTTTGTATAGCTAGATTTAAACTAAATGAAAACTAGCATGCAACATTCCTCTAAGAACTGATGGTCTCTTGCTTTAATAGCTTTTTTGGCCTCGTCAGTGTAGACCCCTGAGACCACCTAACGACATAAAGGTTGGATTCAAAGCCAAAGAACTGTCTTGGCTAACGTGGATAGCCAAACGCCCTCATTCGTTTAAATAGAAAAAAAAGCGCACGGTTGCAGCCGTTTCCTTCTTTCTTGTTAACTTGATATTTGCTTGTTATAATTTTATTATAATTTTTTTCTGTTAGAAACAAGTAGCGTTAGGAGAATTGATGGTCTCCCTTGGTTACCTCAAATCTGCGGAAAGACTAACTGTTGTCGTCATCAAGGCCCGCAATCTGCCAGCGGTCAATATTAAGGGATCAGGTTGGTGATATAAGTCAAGTGATGTGTCGCAAAAGTTGATTTAATGCTCAGAACCTTTTATTTTATTGGTACAGTTCACACGAAAGTACTGCTTTCATTTTTGAATGGTCACACACTAGGGTTTCATCCACAGATTTGAAAGTTAGCACCACTTTGTATAGACTTTCTAAAAGCCCTTTCCAATATTATTTTTCCCTTTCGTTGGTTTTTGGCAAGTCTACACTTTGTATGGCCAAGAGAATATAAGGACTGAATTCTCTTGGCATGGCATAATAAACAGTACCACTTGAAAGTACTGCTCAATAGCTTTCATTTGAATGGTCACATACTAGGGTTTCATCCACAGACTTAAAAGGAGGAATCACCTGATACACCACAATAAACAGAAACGTAACTGACCATATGCATGTACTGTTCGACAGTTCTCGTGTGAATTGTGACACACTATAGGCGTATTAACTATTAAGTCCACGGACTCAAAACTTAAAAACACATTTCCACAGTCCGCTCTGTGCACGGTTTCAGGGGCAGAACTTTATTGTGATTAGCACTCTCTATTTTTTGCTCGTAGATCCATATGTTAAAGTCTACCTACTCACGGCAGGAAAACGAGTGAAAAAGAAGAAAACATCCATTAGGAAAGGAACACTTAATCCTGTGTTCAACGAGGCGGTCTCGTTCGACATAGCAATGGACACTTTGAACTCAGTTGACCTACTGCTGTCGGTCATGCATGAAAACGAGGTTATTGGCTGTGTGCCGATTGGCGCGCACGCCACAGGCAAAGAACTTGGTCACTGGCGGGAAGTCCGCACCGCTAACAAGCCTGTAGCACACTGGCACCTGCTGCAGGATCCAAAGAAATTTTATTAGCACGATTTAGTGGAAAACTCCGATTACGAAATGATGGAGCTACAATTAGTAAGCCCTCGAGGTCGATAGATCGATCTCTTAGAAAGGACGGTGGCGACGTTAGAATCGATTCACTTAGAGAATATTACATAGCCTGTGCAGCTGGCCGTCTTTGTGCGTGACCACAGAACGTCTCGAGAACGAGGTGGAATGGGAAGAAGGCCCTCGGTTTCTTCCCCATTCCTCCTCGTTATTGTGGCAAAACAAAGACCCCCCCAGCTACGTGGGCTAGTGATTTCATAGTGTGTGCTGTCATTTTCGTTAGATTACGTTGGAAAAGGAAGCTTGATTCCTTACGGCAATAACAACGAGATAAATATTTTGGCTAAGGTTAACGTTGCCAAAAGAAATTCAGAAAGACATTTCTTGATCAAGGGAAATCGTTAAAGTAGGAGAAGACTCGATACAGTCGTTAGTTGTAAATATTCTTTTGAAAGTAATAGTTTTTATTTTTACAAATAATTAGGACATCGTGTGACATTTCAAAAGTAAAGCAACAAATACATAATAATAAATGTTATCTTGTTATGCATGTTTTGCTCTATTTTTAAAACAACTTCTTTTATGAAAACCTTATTGCACCAAGAATGTTTTCCGTAATAAAATGAGATGAAATTCAAAGGCACAGTGTCGATTGTTGAACAAGAGTAAATAATGGCGGCGATTAAAAGCAGAAAGTCAAATAGCTCAGTACTCTCGATTTTTCTCGTGATCGATGACGCTATTGCTTCTGTGTGAGTATTGTGGATTTGTCTAAGGACAACCGCATGTCTCTCAAACTGCTCTAGACAGATATGGGCGTCCTATCTGTGATAACCACTGTATAATCTTTGAGGTTACAAACATTTATCCTTATCAAGAATTCTAACTGTGATTTCTATCGGTTGTTAGTAAAAATCTACTAGTATACTAATGCAAATGAGACAATCTGATTGGTTGAGCTACTCGTACACTATCAGCCAATATTAGTGTGCAGTGGCTTGAGGTCGTCTGCAAAATTGCAGTTCCTTTTCGTTTCTCCGAAGTTTTGGAGGAGGATTTGGAGTTAATACTAGACAATTGTTATGATTTTTACTAAAACAATTAGATTATTCGCTCTCAATTTCTATGATGTGATAGTTGATTCGGCCTACGGCCTCATAACGAGCACTTTATGAACAGTATGCACAGTCTTATTTGCATGTAGCTGTCTCATTTTACACGCCATCGATACGGAGTTGATCAATAATCCGCATAGCAGGGCGATTTGTTCCAATTTCGTTCCTTCTCTCATTCCCAGGGTCTTTCCCTCCCTTGCCAAAAGGGGCGGGGCGGTTTTAGAAGGACCCTGGCAATGATTAAGATGGTGATTTTCTTTCTCGTTGTCCTAACGTTCGTTTCGTCCTATTTCTGTAATCATTGTTATTTCTCTGATCGTCTCCGCTTTCCTTACTGCGATACCATGTGTACAGCGGATTTGATAGGAAATATCCGAAGCCCGATCCAGTGACAATAGACACGATGAGCCACACGTGCCACGTGCTTATTACCAGCATCAACAGATAACCTGCTATGGTTGACAGGAGATACGAGACTGTCCTTAAAAGGTGATCTTGTATCCTAAAATAAGGAAAAAAGTGATAGGCCTGATTCAGAGTAATAAGGTTTAGATAATGTCACTGACAGAAATGATTTATGAAATGAAAACCAAGGTAAACGTTAGCCCTGTTGCTGTTAATTTTATAAAGTTTGATTAAACATGCACCCTCTTCAAGTTACATTCAGTGGTCCTGCTGAGCCGAGCTGTACATACAAGTGATCCAGATGGATTTGGAATTCGGAAAAGTTGGCTGGTCGTGGAGATCGTAGTTCCAGTCCCTCCTCCGTAGGTGATGTGACGTGTTTTTCGTTCTTAGACATGTACACCATATTGACCTCATGTTACTAAGCAACGTCACTGACCAAGGAACGAAAACTGTGGGCTCAAGTTATATTTCAACCAACATTTTATAAGTAGACATGTTCGTCTGAATGTTTCAACGATGATGGCTACAAACCTCTTGCGTCGTGAAGGTTCCCGAGTCACATACTTTTTGCCGGCGGGAAGGTCGAGATAGCTGTGGTAAGAGGACATGAACTCGTACAGGACAGCAAGAGAAAATACCGCAATTAATGAACCACTCAATCCTATATAGAAAAATAAAGTGAAGAAACTTGAAAACAAAGTACAGGTATCAAAACACTCAATGGTTTTCTCCTTCACAGAGAACTGGCGCTGTTTGATTGGCTCGTAACGGACTGTTTGAGAAAGACAGTTCTGTTTGCGGTTTTTGGCAAGGAAGTAGGCATGCGCAAAATCAGAATCTTAGAACGAAGATGTGCTGAGAAGTGCGCAGTTACATTTTCAGTTCCCCCTACATCCTCGCGCGTGTCTTTTCTCGCGCGCGCGCCTAAAAAATTCACCCTCTATTTTACTCAACGCCTGGTCTACATTTCTCTGTAAGTTTTCAAGCACACTTTGACTCGGTCTTACAGTCAGACTGAAGAAGCAACTGCACACTTTCCAGCACAGCTACATCCCTGTAAAATGCTTCGTTTCCCCGGCATCGCCCTTTCTCTCTTGAAATTAAGAAGGTCAGTTGATCGGACACACGGGTTGTACATAGAGTCTACATATGGAGTAGTGCACCGAGTAGTTTTGAGTCTCGTTCTTTCCGCTAGCTGTACGTACCGTATATGGATGTCACCTTCCATTGCCGAATAAGAACTTGCAACTCTTCAACAAAGGATAATGTCATGGCGCTGTATTGCTGCTAAAGATAACGAGATGTTATCATTATCAAGAGAGGATTATTTAAGAGAAATATTACCCCATGCATGGGTCTCTTGCAATGATAATTCCATAGCTGAGCTATTTTAAGAGCGCTACCTGATTGGTCATTTCGAGTAACCTTGATCTGAAAATGATTTTCACAGCATGGCAGGAAACTATTAATAGATTTCAAAAAGTTATCATGGGGCACAGGGAATCCTTCTCCTAGATCATCATCTCTTGTCGTTATTCATTTATGATTACTCTACGAAAAAGTTAATTAGCCTCTTCATCCATTTTATTCCTCCATGATCATCCCAACCTTAGATAAAGATGGAGAAGGGTTTTCCATACTTTCTAATATCCGGCAGTGATAAAATAACCCGCCGCAGACTGCAATCAGTATCTCCACTGTATCTCTCTTCGTTCCACTTGCATTGATACAATCGATAAACCATTCCCTGATCGGGAAATGCAAACGACTATAAGGGGACACTGGAAAATTTGTCATGTTCGCAAAGGTTTATCTTTGAAAGATTGCCCTGGGAGTTTTGCGACTCATTCGTTATTCAACTTCGGCGCAGGGAGCGCCATCGTGATCTCCCTCGACAACCGAAATATCAATGGGTACTGGGTACGAGTCTGGGCAGACAAGTTTGACAAGGCCACAAGAAACGGATTTCTGTCTCATCGAGTAAAGATCAGTAAATAATATTTTTGTTTTCGATGTCACTTGAACAGTAGAAATCTAAACAATTTGTTCATGTACTTTTTGTGTTTATAATATAAGTCAAAAAAGGTGAAAACTTGGAAACGAAGTGGCAGCTTCGGTACTTGGACGAAACATTTGCATTTTTATTTAAATATATGCGATAAAATCTTTCTTTGAACAAGACTCAGCCTTCTTTGTTCGTGAACACGTTTCACATCATTACTAAACGTTCTTCAATGTCGCATGAGTTTTATTTTGCAACTATGCAAACTTCCAATTCTGAAACTGGGTATACGTGCAATAGTTTATAGTTTCATCTTTAGTGTACAATTAAATGTAATCAGTAGCTAGATCATTATTAAATCTCTGCTTCAACTGTATAATGTATGCAATTAACAAAGTTCCGACTAATCTATTGAAATCTTAAACTTGGATATTCTAGACTGAGGTTGCGTGAGGCCTAGCCTGCGTGCAGACGACTCCTATTTCCTTGCTTCACGCGCAAAAGGGAGTCGTCTGCACGCAGGCTACGTGAGGCCAAGGAGCTTTTCAATTTCCCTTCATAAACATGGACATAAGTATCAAACACCATAAAATACGTTGAACTTGTATGTTGTCGTTATTTGCCTTTCGAATAAAAGTAAACGTTTTAACTAGATAAACTTAAAGAAAGCAGGATTTAAATCGCTGCCAATAGTCTGAATAGTGGCAGAATGCTGCTCTTGACTCATCATGCATTCGGCATGCGTATAACAGCCAGCTCTATCTCGTTTTAAATACAGATTCTCGCCTCAAGTGCAGTTATGAAAGGGAGTCATTGTTATGCAAGGCCTTTGTAATTCTAATAGAAACATAGCTAGTGAAGAACGCGAAGATAAGAGCCACAATAGAATGCAGGGAAGCTTTTAAAGACTTTTAAACAGAGAAGTGCAATTTTAGCCGAAGCCGGGTGTATGTACTATTTATATATCTGCAATTGTGGAGAAACTTGCCTCAAAGATATAAACCTTTTGCGTGATAAATCGCAGTTTTGTACCAAACAATGCTGTACTGAATATATCATTTATAGTAATTAGTCATCGATACTTTAAATTCGCTTACCTCCTTTTTGTGTAGCTCTTAAAAGGTCGGGAGATGTGAGCAGTGCCTCAGTTATAAGTCACATTTCGACACATTGACAAGAAGGATTAATTAAAACATGTCTGGGTCAAACTTAGAACTCTCTTTTGTTCTGTGGAATTTCCGATTCAGCTCAACTGCTTGTGTATCTTACTAGGATTACTAGGACGCCAGGAGTCTGGGTAATTGTCGAGAGTCGAGAGTCGAGAGTACTGTAGGTCGAGAGTCGAGAGTAACATGTCGCGCGAGAGTCGAGACTGACATGTCGAGAGTCGATAAATAGTCAAATAACTCTGTCAATCGATAATTAATCAATTGATAAACTAAAGTCCCAGGCGATCTCCAGGCCGCGCTTCGCTCGCCGATTTTCTTGCAATGTTCAATTTTCCACTGGCTTAATGTGCAAAAGATAAGCTATTTTTGTATAGTTATTTGTACCTTCCAGCCATAAAATGAACATTAAGGGCCCGATTACATGGCGAATTTCAGCCCGGACTGAAATTCGCCATGTAATCGGGCCCTACCCTAAGCCAGTGGAAAATGGAACATTACAAGGAAAGGGGTTATGGCCGGGGAATAGCGCCGCAAGAAAATCGGCGAGCGAAGCGCGGCCTGGAGATCGCCTGGGACTTTAGTTTATCAATTGATTAATTATCGATTGACAGAGTTATTTGACTATTTATCGACTCTCGGCATGTCAGTCTCGACTCTCGACATGTTACTCTCGACTCTCGACCTAGTACTCTCGACTCTCGACAATTACCCAGACTCGGACGCCAGTGACTGGAGAGTCACGTGACATGTTATCTGCAGCCCTCAATGGTTTCCGGATATGATCTGAAGTTGTTTTTCAGTGATGGCGCAAATCCAATGAATTTTTCGCAGATTATCCATTGATCTTTTTTGTTTGAATATTGTCCCATAATAACAAGGGAGATAACCATGAATACAAACTCTTTAATTTCTGGCCAATAATAGCCTGCGTAAATGGATAATTCGAAAAATGTCGAACCTGTGGATACACACAGCGGAGCTAGAGCTACCGTAAATCCTCTATTAAATACCCCGGGACATATTTATTTCAAGCATGGTTGAGGGGGGGGGGGGGGGGGGGGGCTAATAGAGAGGGGGGCTTTATAGGGGATTTACAGTATAAAAATGAACTAAAAACTACAATAGAACCTCCAGTCCTCCACTAATGACCACCGCCTACAACGGCGACCTACAGCGGCCATTTTTTTTTTGTCTCGGCCATTTAATTTGCTCTTATTTTTATTCTTTTGTACGAGTTCCCCGACCGCTAGCTTAGGGGTGCAGGCTCTGGGTACGAGCAGGGGGTAGGAGGAAACTTGCAACCTCGTTCCCAGGGCGCTTTAGTCCCACTTTTAGCGCCCTGGGGACGAGGTTGCAAGTTTGAAGACAGGTGTAACAAATATCCTTCCTGTTTAACAGTCAATAAATCTATTGTCAATCTCTGGGTACGAGATTGTTGCAAAATTATAAGCTTCTGGCTTGGCGAGGAATTCAAAAGCAAATGTTCATAATGAATACCTTTCCATGTTTTATTTTATTTTATTTGACATCGCCTATGACATAACAGAAAACGGAATAGATTACAAATAGGCAGGGCAACCACAACAGCATGACCAATTACGGTGGACCCAAGAACTAGAAAATAATGTTTGGGTGTACTGTTACCATTGGGTGTGAAATTGTTTTCACTTACAACAAAGACTTGGCAGATGTCAACATCTACCGCCTTTGTTGAAAGTGAAAACCAATTTCATGTCCATGTTTGAGTGGGACTTGATTTGAATCTTAATAATATTATCCTTGCCAATCCAGCTCCCAGTCATAGCCGTTTCATGGTTGAAATCTTTGCAGGAGACTCGAGCTCCTCGACGGCTCTAGGAGTTTCTGCAAAAATAATTTCATAAAAGGTCACGTAATGCATTCTGAGCTACTCTGGTTTAAAAATGAACTTTCTTCTTTAACTGAGGTCTTTAACTGTGTAACAAAATGCCAGAACAAAGTTATAACAATTTCTTGCCGTTCTAAGAGTGAGCAATGATCAAGAAAACTAAATTTCCAGGGAAAAACTATGGATTGTGAGCTCAACTAGCAGCAGCAGTTCAGCGAATGATTTGTTGACAAAAGTAAAATGTTTGATAATGAGAATAGACAATAAAATCTAAACCTTTTTAAATTTTTGGATCAAAATCTTTGAGTGCAAAACAAAAGTAAATTGAAAATGTTTTGAAAATTCTAGAAAAGCTTACCTTCTTGCTTAGTTTTGTGTAAATCCGATAACAGAAAGAACTACGACAGCGCAATAAGCAATAGTTTTCTTCTCAGGACTGAAACGCATAACCCGCGAAAAAGAGCGAAGTGAAAGTTTGACGTCACAATAAGTATTTATGACGCAGCTGCGCAGCGTGCTCCGCAGCGTGCGCTTACAAAAATCGTTCCCAGGCTGCTCGTTTTCTAAAGACATTAAAGCCAACCTCGACCGCTGGCGCCTGGGAATTAAATAACCCACCCCACCCGACCCGACCCTCACCCGACCCTTGACGCCAAACCCCCCCATTCATGGTGAATCGGCGCTTGCTTTTAAATATCTGTGAGCGCGCGTATATGGCCTGGTGAAGGATATACCTAGCGTCATAATGAAAGCCATTGTAATCAATGAACATGGAAGTTCGTCTCAAATGAAATGCGAAGAAGTTCCGATTCCAGAACCGGGACAGAACGAGGTGAGCCTTCATGCATGTGTTTATTTTTACACACATGACTCATTAACACATAGATGTACCATTATTAATTATTTACTTATAATCTTATATCTTTATTTATTCCATAGTTTATTTAATCATTTGTAATTAGTACAGGTCCACATCAGGACTTATGTCTTGCCTACTGTATCTATACTAACCTGCTTTACCAAATAAACCATGTATGTATGTATGTAAGACTTATGTATGTACAATCGAATGAAGTTTCCTTCGTCGTGTTTTAATTTGTTCGTAGATCGCACGACTGTTGCTGTTTATTTGCAGAATGTATAGGAGTGTTCACTGTTGATCAACATTACGTCAAATTTGTTTTGTTATTCAAATTTGCCAACCACCAAAAGAACTCTTTGTTTCAACAGCCAATAGTTCTCTGGTTGGCACATTAATAACAATAGGTGACGTAACGAGAAATATCGCTATACTGTTACAACCTCGATTCCAGGCTCTCTCTCCTTTTCCTCCCTTGTCGTTGAGTAGAGAGACCCTGGTTGCGGCTGGTCACGTGACTATGCGGTTACAACAATACCGCAGGGAGGGTGGGACTTTAAGGCCGTTTTGTCAAGGTGAACAATAATTACTAACCAAGGGATCGAAGGGGCAAATCGAGTTTGGTTCAAAATGGAACAGCATTTTATACGGCAAGATTATGTAAAAGTGAAACAGGCTATTTGTATGGAACGTTTGTTTTTATTCTTTACAACTTCATGACATGAACATGTATACGTGACGGATATTTTCGAGCCACAAAAGCAGCGGCGCGAAAATTACGAGAATGGAAAATTCGCCTTGCTAACACAAAATTTATAAGCTACCGGTTCATTTAATATAACGATGAACCATCGACTTCATTCACTTTTACACTAATGATCGTAAAGCTAAACGAGGTTGTAGACCAGACACCTTGGTCTCAAACCAACTTTGAAAACAACAATAAGCTTGGCGAGCTCTCGTTCGCAGCTGACCCTGCGAACTCACTAAATTAAAACACAACGGCATTTATTTACAAATTCATTTGGAGCGAAATAGTCCAAATTTTAGGATAAAAGAGTAGCTTACTATTTTCTCTAACTGATTCTGTGTTAGTTTGACCATAATATAGTTTTCTTGTGTCAAAAAATCTACAACAACAACCGCTCGAAGCGGTTCCTTGAAAATCAACAACCTTGAATAATTTGTACGGCACGAAATATGTCAAACGAACTGTACGAAGGAATTTTTTCCCATCGGCAGTTTTTTGCAGTGAATACAATTTAACGATCACTTAAACTCGTTACATTAAAGCTGTTCACATACCAAGCTTACATGTAAACTTAATTCTTGAAATGATCGTCTTTTCTTCCGTGGACAAATTCCGTTGTGAAACGTCCGATCGATCGTCGTAGTTGTGCAGTTCTGAGAATTACGCAAGCAGTTTCCGAGAAAAGATTATCGCAGTGATCTTCGCAAATGGCCTGGCAAAGCCTGTAGAAGCTTGAATAACCACATGTAAGCATATGTACAAACTTTTTGGGTGCTTTCTTTTCTTGCGAGTTGTTTGAAGACCTGCTGCGTCTGCGAGTTGCGACTCAGAGTCAACGCTCTCACCCTCTCATGGTGGATTTGTCACAGCAACAACTCTAACACTCTACCACCCCTCCCTCCGAATATATTTTTTTACCACCCAGAATTTGGGTGGTCACGTGACCAGCCGCAACCAGGGTCTCTCTACTCAACGACAAAGGAGGAAAAGGAGAGAGAGCCTGGAATCGAGGTTGATACTGTTACTGATTTAGGTATTTAGGAGATGTGGTATATTTTGTAGATATATTTTCACAGGTTGCCCAAGCTCTATATATGAGTGATAAATTATAAATGACCTGACCTTTGTTTCAGCTGAGCGGTAATTTGAGCGTCACGGTAACCGTTGCGTAATGGGTTTCGACAGAACACTGACCCCGGTCAACTGACCCCTTACTGACCCTCTACTGACCCCCCTGACCCCTCTAAAATTCACTGGGAAAATGAGAAAAACAAAACAAAAGTCAAGAAAAATACAATGAGAGACTGAATCAAGTTCATAAATAAATTTTAGCTTACCTGAACTTTCCAAGATGGCGGAAGTGTGGCTAAAGGTTTACTGACTCTTTTCATTACAAGTACATCGAAAGTACGTATACAGGTTTTGTTCTCAGATAAACGAGCCCAAAATAAGTTGTAACATCATAAGCATGTCTGTTGCCATGAGGAAACTAGTTATAAAAGCAACAAAATAAACACACACGCAAGATGCAGCAACCGGAAGTTATTGTTGGATCTTGGTAGTTCCAGGACCCCGGCCAATTTTCCCCATTTCGGTGGTATTAGATAACATTTTCCTTGATGTACCTAGTAAACAAAATAACAATGATTTACAAGGTAAATGATTCTCATTTATTCGTCACTTGTAATAAGCTTTCACATATTAGCATATATGGAACGATCCAACAGTGTCACTTCCGGTTGCTGTATCGTGCGTGCGTGACGCTCGTGTGTGTTTATTTTGTTGCTTTTATAGCTAGTATGCAAAAGGTCACCTCCATGGCTTGCGATTGGTGGATGTTTATATTTTTTATTTAAAAAAAAATTATGATTGACAGCTTCAACTGAGAATGCGTGTTATTGAAAGGTGCAGTCGAAAGTAACTTCTTTTGCGCAATTGTTTTTTGTAGGCTTTAGTGAAGAGTCATGTCAGTGGTATAAACTATATTGATGTGTATTTTCGTGAAGGAATTTTTCCTCTACCCAGTCTGCCTGCAATCCTTGGAGTGGAGGGTGCAGGGGTTGTGGAAAAACTGGGACCTGGAGCTGAGGGTGTGGCAGTAGGAGATCATGTGGCCTTTTTTCATGTTGGTTCAGGTGAATAAATTAATTAATAAGATTCCTGAAACAGGAATAAAGTGTGACTTGATATTTCAAAATAGGTTACCCATATTAATTTGGGATTATTTTGTGATGAGCAAACCCCATTCATCAGGGGCAGATCCAGACATTTTTGATAGGGGGGTCCCCAGGGTTTTACTGAAAATTTGAAGTAGATTGAAGGAGATTTTTTGAAAATAGACAGTGGTAGTTATTACTAAAAGGCGCAGAGATGGGTGTTTGGGGGCCTCCCCCCCAAAAAAATGAGATTTCATGCTCTGAAAAGTGCATTTTGGTGGAGCCTGGAGATGGTTTTGCTATGGATAATGGAGAAAGCAAAAAAACACTCAGGTCTGATAGGGGGGTCCGGATCCCCCCGACCCTCTCCCTGTATCATGTTCATGCCAATTGAAGGCCTGAGGTCATAACCGTTATTAATGTAACCTGTCCAGGTTTAAAAATATTAAACACAGGCATTACATACTGATTTTGTACTGGGTGACCTGAAGTAAAGTTTGCACTCAGTTCAGGCCAACTTATCACATTTTTTTTTTCAAAGCATGAAAAGTCTAGGAGTATTACTACATCCCCCTGGATGGAATGCTAGTCCATCAAAGGTTACCTCTCCATGTATGATCCCCTGTTGAAGGTTTTTCTTTCAAACCGAAATATTGGGCACAATATACTATTTTTTATTTTTGTTTATCTTGCCTCGGTCTTTTCTCTGCCGCAAGGACCAGTCTGCTGTTTAATCAACCTCGTCCCCAGGGCCATCTCTGCTTTCAAGATGGCGGGTGGGCACAAAGAAGACCCTGGCGAACAGCAAGTCACATGTCTCCAAAAATATTGGAGATTTTGATTGTTTCAAAATGGCGGCAGGCTAGCGATTGGCTAATTTTGTGGTCACGTGACCTGCTGTTCGCCAGGGTCTTCTTTGCGCCGCCATTTTGAATGCCGAGAAGACTCTGGGGACGAGGTTGCTGTTTAATTTATCTTTGTTCTATTGTTTATGTTGTCTTTATGGCAAATCACAGGTAGCTATGCTGAATACAGTGCTGTTCCTGTGACTGCGCTTGTCAAAGTTCCATCAAACATCACTTTTGAACAAGCAGCGACATCCATGATTCAGGGAATGACTGCTCACTACTTGGTTCATTCAGCATACCCCGTGGGGCCTGGCACCAAGGTGTTGGTACATGCAGCTGCTGGAGGGACTGGGTCCCTTATCTGTCAAGTGGCTAAGAATGCAGGTACTAACAAAATTTGATTGGTTAAAAGGAGTGTAAGAGAAGTTATATATGTCACACTCTTCTGGATAGTCTGGGGTTCTCCACATTTTGGACCATGCTGTCAAATTTGATAATAAGCCCCCACCCCCCCCACCCCCCCTTGAAAAAGAAAAAAAAGGCCTTCCTTAGTGTCTCCAGCCTCTTTGTGGTTTTTCTATTGAGAAATATTATGCTATGTTGTGGGATTTCTTCCTATTTCTCCCTGTTCCTGCTACCTTGGGAATCTTGTTTCATGCCCAACCTCTCTTTCCCTTTTTCCCACGTCCCGCTGTCCCTTTATTCCTAGGCTCCCATCCCCTGCCCCCCACTTTATAAGTAGTGTAGTGTAATGGGTCTTAATGGGACTTACTGGTTGTACCACTTACAATGAACAAAATTTTGAACATTATTCCCTTCCTAGAAGATATCATTTCGAATCATTGAATTATGTTGTTGTACTGCCCTAGCCTGCATAGCTGGCGGTCTTGTTGGCGCGCAAAGTAAATTTTTAGAGCCGCGAGAGTCTGGGTGGGGAGGTCTGAAGGACCAGGCTAGTACTGCCCCAACTCTATTTTGGGACGAAGAATCAATAAATAGCTCCACAATATGTGTGTATTGGAGCTTTGTGTAATGGGCAGTTGGTTTTTAGAATTGTATTAAAAAGAAAGGATCCTGTACATAAGCGATCAAATTCATTCAAGTACGCTGATGTGCAAGAACCCAAGTTCTAACATGACAGACAGCGCACACAAGTACACATTGCGGACCTATCACCCGATGATCGTAGGGACCAGCAAGCGTGAGAATGCTGGGAACAGTAACATGACGTATCCTCATTGCGCCATGTTGGCGTGACAATTTTCGGAATACTCGTGACTGCTCGCGCTGTTTCTTGATTGGATAATAAGAATAGGAAACCCTTCGAGTGCTTCAACGAAGATTTGCTAAAAACGGCGCTGGTTTCCTCAACTGTGTTTCCCCTGTTTCCCTGCTTGAAATTTAACTCAGTGGCCAGTTGTCTTTGATTTTAGGAGCTTATGTTATTGGGACGACGAGTACGAAGGAAAAAGCTGACAAGGCCAAGGCCTGTGGCGCTGATGAAGTTATTCTATACTCTAACATGGACTTTGTGGCGGAAGTCAACAGGATAACTGAAGGGGCAGGTGTCAATGTCATTTACGACGGAGTTGGAAAAGCAACTTTTAACAAAGGCAAGTTGTGTTTGTTGTAGAAGTTACATAAAACTGCTTGTGTCGTGGCAGCAATGAAAAACAGAAATCTAGAGTTGATAATGTTTTGCCGCGTTATGGTATCACAACCATATGCTGATTTTAAACATTCATTAAGCATTACTGAAACATATCAGAAAAAAATGATCTTGAATTATTCACTAGCTTTCACCAATGTGTGCCCAAGCTTTGTCTTAAACCTCCCGGGGGAACTTCCATATAAAAGTGACGGGGGGTCGCCGTCGTCGTACCTTTTAGGGGTTAAAATTTGTGGTTTGGTACCGCTTAGGGATGTTAAAATCTAAAATGATCGCCGTTAGAGTTATTCCGGTACCTTTTAGGGTATTATAAGTCAGGATAAAATGTGACAGGAACTAGTTTTGTCTTAGAATTGGTACCTCTTAGGGGTAAACATATATTCGAGCCACACCCACAAAGTTAGATTCTGGTACCTTTTAGGTGTTAATTTCAAAATTTCCGACGATCATCCCCGTCACTTTTATATGGGAATTCCCCCCCCCCCGGGTTTTCCCCTAGCCTTGTAATAAATTGGATTATTTTAAGTCATTTCAAGGATTTTCTAATTGTGTTGATTGTACAAGACACAGAGTCGTTTTTAGATATGCTACAGTATATATTTTAAATCCAAGTGTAATTTTCCGCAGGATTCAAGTGCCTGGCGACACGTGGTACCATGGTCCTTTTCGGTGGTGCTTCTGGTTACCCAGACTCCCTCGATCTCCACCTCCTTACATCCGGGTCACTCAGTCTTGTCAAGCCAAAGCTTGCGGATTATGTAGCTACCCCTGAGGAGCTGAATGGAAGAGCAAGCGATGTTTTTAATTGGATCACGCAAGGAAAGATTAAAATGGACAGTTTCACCGTTCTTCCTCTCTCAGAAGTGAAGAAAGCTCATGATATGCTTGAAGGAAAGAAAACAGCGGGAAAACTCTTGCTCAAACCTTGACCTGTTTTGCTGAAATAGTCCTGCGAAAAGGCTTATTAATATATCGCTGACAATGACTTCTAAACACTGAGGTTTTTTTGAACCGCTTTTTGTTGTAACCAGTTGGACGGACACTTCACCTCGATCCCGGCTCTCTCAGCGCCTGGGATCGAAGCTGGCTCTCTACGAAGTACACTAAGTTGCTTACTCCACGTACCCCCATATCCTATCTAATATTCGACTTGTACCTTAAATGGTGCCAGCACACATGTAAGGGGTCTCGGATTTTTGTCATAACTTTTCAATAAAAAATTTGAAAAGCTAATTGTCTTATTGTGTACGTTTTTAGACTCGATCCTTCTGTTTTATTCGATTACAGCACTAATTTTGTTAAAATTAAGGTTTGAAGCCAGGAGATAACAGTTAGCGAGAGCGAGTTCATTTTTGGTCGGAATTTGACTGGGCCATGATGTATCCTGATCGATGGCGTCATGATGACGTCACAACTTTCGGTCTCTCTGTCCGCAGTAATCGCAGGTAACGCAGGCTTAGGAGTATACAGTCAAACCTGTATTAACGCTTAATACAGGTTCACCGTTTAATACAAGTTTGGCGAAAAATGTTAACAATACAAACATGATGCAAAACAAAACTGTAATTTCAATTGAAAAAAGAAAGCAACACAATGGCTCCACGTTAATTTCACCGAAAGGCAGTTAAGGGGATTTTCAATGTACTTTGACAAGAAAATCCAAATTTAATCTCGCGAATTTGGTATTAAAGGTGACCATTTAATACAGGTCAAAAACAATAAAAACAGCTCATTGGGACTTGCAAAAGGGTCCGGTGACCGCGTCCGCTTAATAGAGGTGACCGCTTAACAGAGGTCAAGTTTACAGTGATTAAGTGAAGCAATTTTTGGGAGGAGCCACTGCGGCTTCGCTGTCGTGGCTCGCGCCTGGGTATACCCAGGGTATGCTGAGCTGGGTTTGACTGTAGTGGTGTTTTGCTTTGCGGAATGCGTAGGTCAGCGATCGGTCGCTTGACATTTTCTTGCACTGAACTTGGAGCGCAAGGTACTTTCGATTTATTTCCGCCCTCGTCCTTTTGATTGGTCCACTACGGTTACCTGATAACCCTCGTCACCGGAGGCCGCGTTTCTCCAACCTCGTCCCCAGGGTCTTCTCCGCTTTCAAGATGGCGGGTGGGCGCGAAGAAGACCCTGGCGAAGAGTCGGCGAAGAGCAGGTCACGTGATCCCAAAATTAGCCAATCGCGAGCCCGCCGCCATTTTTGAAACAATCAAAATCTCCAATATTTTTGGAGACACGTGACCTGCTCTTCGCCAGGGTCTTCTTCGCGTCCACCCGCCATCTTGAAAGCGGAGAAGACTCTGGGGACGAGGTTGGCGTTTCTCCTGACTTTTTATCTTTTCTTTGTTTTTACCTGCCAATCAGATTGAGGGCACCATTCACTGTCCACTTCCGTGAACTTAGAGCAGGGTAGTGTCTCGCAGATCAATATTATTTGCTTCTGCTTTCGGCATCGGCGAGTAATTGATGACGTTGATTGCTTGCCACTGGGATTGTCTGGCAAATCACGGTATTGCGCTCCGATCCAGTCATCCAATATTTTACTTCACGTTCGGTGTTGCGTGACAAGTAAAACAGTTAATGGGTAACTTGCCCCGATATAGTGTCAAGCGCAATTCAGTGTGTTGCATGCATGCTAAAACCCTTTCAGTAAACAGTGTTGCGAGTATACTTTCAGCGTGTTATAAACAAACGAAAGATGGTCGTTATTCCTCTACTCGTATTTGCAAGTAAGTACATTGATTCTTCTAATTATGATCGAATGTGCATTTTGTGGAATTTGTGCCCAAATCTTTGAACGTAGATCCGAAGTTGTAATTCAATTACTCGGGAATTACTGCAGCTTTGGCCATACGTTTCCGTAGGTTAAATGCTGGTTAAATGTTGGTGTTTGGTTTCGGAAAAGTCAAAATAAACTGAGAAACTAGAGATCAAAATCATCCCATAGGAGTTTCGGAGGCTCGAAAGGAGAATTCGTAGCAATCAGATAAAATGGAGAAATTACTAACTAATTTTGATGAAATCATCATCACGTGTTGTGTTCTATCTACCCTTCTGTTGATTGTGTTTTCACTCAGTTTTATAAAGCGGTGATGAACCGATTTCATCTTTTCGTGTTTCTATTTTGCATGATTTTGCATACTACTCGATCGAGATAGACAACAGACTGAACCCATGTCAAATGAATTTCAACGTCATTTATCAGGCGCGTCTATTTCCCATAATTTAGTGGAAAGATTATCATTAACATTTTCCCGCGACTTCCTCAAGGAAACTGGTAAGACTCTGTTGGGTAAAATGTTCGCTTTCTGTTTTAATTTTAACTCAGGTGGCTTGCGCTGTTTATAAATACTAAAGCAAATAAGCCACATGCAAACGACATTTTATATTATCATGAAGAATTATTTTGTCAGTCTTGTCGAATTTAAACATGTCGTCTTGAATATTAATAATTCGATACTTACAGCTAGTGAACTGTCCGAAATAGTATTAAGTGTAAAACAGCCTGTCTTGGTTAATTAATCAGTCTTCGTTAATAGGATACGAGGTAATTTTTAGGTTGTAAACGCGCGCTGTTTTCAGGAGTTTGTTGACTGAGTCGTCTCAAAACGCGCCCCACTGAAGGTTTCCGGTAGTTGAACTTTGGACGTCTATATCATCACATCTATCTGTATTAAAGATAGTTTGATCCCCGTACAATGATTTAATAACCTTGACAAATTAATAGAATGAATTAGCAGCGTCTACTCAGACTTAGTGTTGGGTTTTTTTCATGTCATGTGCGTTCTCAGAGTTGAATACTGTTTAGTTCAAAAAGCAAATATATATCAGGAAAGTCACGAAATTAACGCAAGATAAAATATTGGTTGTGACAAATGTTATGTTATGTGGGATGGGGGCACGGGGGGGGGGGGGGGGGGGCGAGAACGTAAGGGGTCTACGAGGAGTGGGAAAGGAGAGGGTTCCCAAGGTGGTGGGAACCGGGAGAAATAGGAAATAAATTCGCAACATGCGTAACAGTTTGCAAAAGAAAAACCACAACGAGGCGAGAGCCACTAAGGAAGGGGCGGGAAAACCGGGAGTAAAAGATATGGGAAGCGGGAAGTTCAGAAAACCTCCCCCCCCCAGTAGCTACTGCTAATACTGCAGTAATACTAGCTTTACATTTCAAATTGTTTTATTCACACTTCGAGTGAGTTCTAGTAGTGCATCTCCTGACTACAAGAGATCCGGCTTAGAGACAGTGCCTCAAGCTTTACGTGTGTTACGTGCGGTGCAGTGGCATGATTGAACATTTATACTTGCCGTTCTGTTCTATTCATTCCTCGGACTTACATTCCTCACTGCCGGTGTGGTAGGATGTAGGGACCTACATATTTGCTTCTATTTTCACATATTTTTCGCTGTCATTTATCTCGCGCTTGCATGCAGTTTTCGCCAGAAAAATCATCAACTTGAAAGCAAATGTCGCTATATCAATTGGCCTCCATCTGTTTCTTTTTGTAGATTGGTCGATTTTGCGTTTCAGTTGTGTTTCTTAACTAAGACTAGACAAGAGACTATCATAGTCTCTTGGACTAGACCAACCGACTAAAATTTACAATTCTGTTTCCCCTCCAGCTTCCTTGCTAATGCCGTCGTCCGTCTCATTAACTGTTTTGCCTTCGGCTTCAATGGCATCCGGGACCGTAGCAGTTGCAGCCTCGTCCGCTGTTTTACTTCCGGTATCTCCGAGTAGTAGCCAGGCCTCCTCATCTGTATCTCCAAGTAACAACCAGGCCACCTCATCTGTAAATCTTATCGTATCACCGAGTAGCGACCAGGCCTCCTTATCTGTATCTCCAAGTAACAACCAGGCCACCTCATCTGTAAATCTTATCGTATCACCGAGTAGCGACCAGGCCTCCTCATCTGTATCTCCAAGTAACAACGAGGCCACCTCATCTGTAAATCTTATCGTATCACGGAGTAGCGAACAGGCCTCCTTATCTGTTACTCTTGCGGCATCTCCAAGTAGCAATCGGACCTCTGCATCTCCTCTCAGTTCCAGTACCACTGCGCAAGCCGGTACATTACCGTCAACAGACATTTCTCCTACGTCCTCATCACTTGACCAAAGTGCCTCTGCGTCAATGGGTAAGTTCATTTTAGCCTCACGCTTCCGGCTGGTCACACAAGTACTCATTGGTCATGTGTTACTCACTCAGCAAACCTGCAAACCTGCAAACGCCTTGTATTGAAACTAAATTATAAATTTCTAAACGAATTTTATAAAAGCCAACACTTCGAAGGGGTAAAGTTGTTTTCCATTGTCTAAAAGTCAAATTAATACCATCTAGCCCATTTTAAAATACAACGTGCCCAATTAGCACAACCAATCTGAACTCGTAGTAAAACCTTGTGTTAAAGCGGTGCCAAGCGCGGAAAAGCTATGTAGGCTCGATTTCCCGCCCTTCTTTGCAATTGAGCCCGCGTTCCTTCAACCAGACTCCCAAAACGACTCGATTGGTTTTGGTTTTGCACCTGATTGGCTGAGAAAACAACACGTTTGTTCTTACTGGTTAGAACAGGTTACACGAGTATAAAGCTCAGGAAACAAAATCCAGCTATAAAAGAAATACAAAATTACTTTCTATAGGCAATCGTAAACTGCTCTGAAACAAGATGACTAGTAAATCAGCTTTTCCCGCACTTGGGTCACGCAACGCTTCTCCACAGCGTTGCGTGATGACCATTGCTGCTGCGAGGAGCTACAACATTTTATCTCGAATTGTGATTCGTTTATTACGCTATTTGCGGTTTCATCCGTACACCACTAGATGGGAACGTTAAAAAGAAAGTCATCTGTAAATCGGAAACCTCTTCTTCGCCAATTAATCGTTTGTTGTTGTTGTTGTTGTTTTAATGGCTTATATCAACAATCTTTCCATGCCTTATAGTAAGTTCTTTTGTACAGGTGTTAATTCGTGTGGAAAGGACAACGGAGGCTGTGCGCACAACTGCGTAAGACATAGATCACAATACAATTGTACATGCGCCACTGGTTATAAGCTGGAAAGCGATCTTCGCAGCTGTACAGGTAAAGTAAGCCTGTCTATATTGCGTATGCTGTAATTCATAATTATATACCTTTCCTCGAATAATCGCCCTGGTATTGCTTGACTAAATAAAGTTCCATTCATTTAATTTCATTCAACTGGTGACACCACGCATTTATAAAGGGCGGGACAAGTCCCTGAAACAAGTCTCTTCCTGTGAATTACCCTTTTTCGTCAAAAAAGCTTGTCGCATGGACAAAATTTTGTCCACGCGACTTGTCCCACAAGCTCAAACTGGTTTGAATTGTAGGGACGTGTATCCGGGACTTGTCTCCTCAAATTATGCTTGTTCTCTCGTGTGTACTGTTCGTGCGACAAGTCCCTGTGCCCAAATAAGAAAATAAACCAATCAAAGACCAAATCGGACTGTCCCTGCAACAGGTCCCCTCATGTGCACGCGCAAGGGACTTGTCCTCGGGACACAGTCCCCGTAACACGTCCCCTCGTTCAAACTTTACCGGGGACTTGTTGTAGGGACTTGTCCCCTCGTGTGCACCGACCTTTAAGCTCAGACAAGTGGCGACTTCGTAAGTTCAGTGCTGTTCATAAAATTATTTATTGTACATGTTTATTTATGTTTCCCAGACATAAACGAGTGTAACAGCACAACTGGCGGCCATAAATGTGCGCATATTTGCGTCAATACCCTGGGAAGCTATGCGTGTGCTTGCCGATCAGGACACAAACTGGACAAGGATGGTCTGGCGTGCAAACAAGGTAAACTACAACCACTACAATAACCCCTGTTTCCGTTCTTATTGTTGCTTATACCAGAAGCTTATCACAGCTTCTGCTTATACTTAACGCATTTTTCTTTTGTTGTCCAGTTCCAACGGCCTCGCCAACCAGCCAACCATCAGAGCAGAAATGGGATTGGATAATCTTGGGAATTGTCATAGGAGTTGTTATTTTGGCGATTCTCATTTTAGTGGCGGGAGTAATGTGAGTGGATATTTTTATGCTTGAATCACTTCCTTTGCTGGCTAATTTATAAATGATCGATTTCCAGCCGTTTTGTAGTCCGCGTTCCTTGCGTTGGGAGAAGGATGACAACCGGACTCCCAGATCGGCTGGAAATCGAGCCTAGCTTTATCTGCGATGAAGCAGTTTAATAGTTCAATGCTTTTGGCTTTATAAATCTTAATGTGGGCTTAGTTAGATACCTTGGATTTAAACAACGACGTTTTACGAGCATACGAAATGCTCCTTTGCGTTATATGGGTGCCTGCCTGCCTGCTGCAGCCTGCTGCTTGCCTGTCTACGAACGGACGGACTGGTGCTAGGTCTCGTATGTGTTGTTTCATTGTTATGTTGAAAGTGGGCCACGATATGAGGCCGAAACTGTCAGTTTGTACTTTGCTCTCGAAGCTAATAATAATAATACTAGAGCATTTATGGAATGATTTGATTAGTGGGAGACGCGGTGGCCTTCAACCTCGTTCCCAGGGTCTCTCTTCCCTGGGAACGAGGTTGGGTGGCTTATGGTTAGCGCATTGGACACCCGGATCGAGCGGTCCGGGTTCGAGCGCTGGCCTGGGTCATAATGTTGTGTTCTTGGGCAAGACATGTTATAGGGCCACCTGATAAAATTCTGGGGAGTAACCTGCTATGGACTAGCATCCCATCCAGGGGGAGTAGCGATACTCCTAGTCGCTTCGTGTTACGGAAACTGGAGTTAAGCGCCAGCCTGTTGACCCACTAGGCTCTGAAAAGGCTTTACTTTACTATTGTTGTTAGCAGTTTAGTGAAACTATTCAATTTGTTTTTGTGTAGTTCCAAAATGGTGCTGAGAAACGAGAGCGGAAAAGGAACCATTGCAGGGATCAATGATCGTGAGATGACTGCTGTGAAAGGCACAAGCGTTATGGCGGCCACCAATCCGGTTGCAATTGAATCTTAAGAGCGGATTGTCCATGAGTGATTCACATCTAATTTCTCCCTACCATATAAATAGACAGGTTAAGAGAATAGAGAAAATAATCAACTTAGGAAATTTGTTTTCATGTATCGTCAAATTCTCAGAACTAAACAGTGAGTAAATGTATGGTAATTAGAAAGGGGGACTAACAATGGGAGCTCAAAGGAAATGAATGGTACGTTTAACGAAGAACGTAGTTTCATGAAAAAACTAAATGCCATGTAGCTTGGGAAACAAATTCTGTTTTCGGACGCAGATCCTGTCTCCGAAGATGTGGGTACGGCTGCATGTAGGCTAGCTGAAGCCACGGATTACGTTTCATGGGCAGTAGGGCTGATTGGTCCATACCTTTCTCCCAAGAATTGACTTGCATGAGTTTTCGTCAGAGAGAAGTTGCTAAGTAACGTGACGTAAACAATTAATCTTGTGGCACCATGCTGACGTGTCACTCAACTTTCGACGCGAGTGCTCGTTCTATTTTTTGATTGGATAATCAAACTACGGGAAACTCTTTGCCGAATACGGCGCTTGTTCCTTTCCTTACAGCGCCTTTAAAAAACACGCGAACTTTGTAATGACTCAACCAGTGGATTACGCTTCCGTCAGCCATCATAAAGTACGATGACAGCTAATGGACTCTCGAACTGAAATCCACCAATCACAAGCCACGCACGTGACATTTTGAATAGTCGGCCGAAATGATTGACGGCAGCCGGTGTAAAACAAATTGTTGTTGAATTTTCACTGATGAACTGTAGATTTCCTGTAGCTGAGCTGACAATATGACGAAACATCTTCCTGCAAAGATTGGGGTTGTGCTACTTTGTTGTTTTGTGTTTGAATAGTAAGTTTTTGAAAGGCTTAGCTTTAAAGTGGTAAAACTATACGTACACAATATTTAAATCATTGTAATTTGTAAATTTAGTCTGCTGTTTATAAATATACACTTCCTCGATATTCAGTAGAGCTATAAGAGTTACAATTCCGGACAAAACCTCTTGAGAACTCACCATGAATTGACATGAATTAAATGGTACACCTTCCCCCTTTCCTCTCCCAGTGGTGTCTTGTTTTACTGGTACAGTATGTTTGCGGAGACCCAGTATCCGCAAACAACAATGATTGCCGATGGGATAGGAGGAGCAGGGGAGGAGGAGGGAGGAGGAGGGGAAGAGGCTGCATTTATATGTGTGCATCAGCTCACCAGGAGTAGATTGTAGTAGAGTGACTCAACAGTACTGTCCAAGATTGTAGCATATTATTTGCATTTGTAACTTGTGCTTTAGATCTATTTCTTGATAAATGATTGATCTGCAGATATATAATAAAGATAATATCGGAAGATATCGTAATTAAATCAATGGTACGGTGACCAATAGTGAATACTGTTTTACAAAAAGTTCCGATGCAAACAATTATTCACCCCAAGTGTCGGTGAACATAAGATACGTATTCAGTCCTGGGCACTAACAATGGCAGATCCAGGATAGAAGCCCGGGGAAAAGTGAGGCCAAGGGCTGAAAAATGTTTCCGTCGGGTATTTTTTTCGGTAAAAATCAGGGGCTAGGAGATTAAAAAGCATACCTGACTGTACCTTTTTCTGCGGGCCCCATGTTACACGTGTACTGACGTAGCCGCCGCTCGCTGAACTGCCCACTGCTGTTCAACTCCATTGATTTTAGCCAATAAAAAATAACAAATGTTTTTATTGTTATAAAAAGTTTGGAAATGTTTTATTTCTCGCAGGCTTTATACCGGAGTGTAGTCTGTGACAGTCTTCGTAGTGAAGAAAATTAGTGTCACGCAACGCTTCTCCCCACTAACGCGTTGCGTGACGGCACAAATAATGGCTGCGAAGGAGACTAGCCGAGCGCAGGAGGTCGCCGTTCTTTCCTCCTATGGCCCATATAATAGTACGCTACCGGTAGTGGACTCGACTATACCAGAACATACATATGATTGCGTTATCTTTATTTAACGTCACGCGACAGGGCGTTGCGTTACGTTTCTAATGTGCCCGTCAAAGGTGTTCTTTTATAAATTTCCGTGGATCATGATGGTTGAAACACCAGAGCTGCGCGAATGGCGCGAATCACACAAATTAACGATTTGCGTCAAAATTGTATGTTTTTTTACACACTTATCCCTTTGTTGTAAGCATGCGCACCGACAGTGATACATCACAGAATCACTGTCTTCCCGAAGAGAAAGGGGTATTTACGCGAGAGAACCTGATACCCTAAGATCTGATCTACAAAAATGCCATAGCTCTCTCCCAACACCACGCGATTATTACTTAGCCTCGACGTTAAAAGAGTCGGCACCCAGGCATTCCTTACCAAGGTAGGCCTTTTGCTCATCACAATCCCGGTAAAAAGCGGGGTTTTGGACTCGTTTGCGTTGCGTTGCGTTAGCCACTTCCCATGAAATAACCCTTGCTGTGTTGGAGAGACACGTAGCGCCTGAGAATTGTAAACTCCTCTACGCGGAGAGAGTATAATCAGGATGGTAATACCACGAGTTTTTCTCATTTCGTTACTATGGATTGCAAGCTGTACTATGCAAGGTGGGTAGAACTCTATATTAGATTTATATAGCGTGTGTGATTCATTCGCTAGCGTCGAAAATCTGCGAGAACGTTGTCAGCTTCGATCATTGAGTGAAATGAACTACAGCATTCAGAAGAGACAATGCTTGTCTGTTTCAATTGTGTGTGACATCAACTTACTTCGAGTGGCTTTCCCGCGAAGGAAACTGCCTTTATATTGATCGACTCGGCTCCGCACTATAAATTGTTGGTTGTTAATCGAAAATTATTGCACTAATAGTGGGGTAATACCCGCAGCTCGATGAGGCATCACTATCATCATCAGTGAAGAAAACACAAAATTGTCTGGCGTTCATGGATTATTTAACTCATGACAGATCGTCTGGCCCACGATCGGTTAGAAGTATAACACGCTGCTAGCTGCTTTTCAATTATTTTCTTGTCCTAAGATGTGTGTGATATCATTTAAGTTTGCTTTTTAAATTCTAAGTTGCGTTGCTTCTTCCCCGAATTTACTTATTTTTCTGTCTAGACGGCTCAAACTGCAACATCGAGAAAAACATTCAATAAATGTTATATCAAATTCGTGAACAATCAAGCGTTGATTACTACTTATTTTTATCCGGTAATTGATGCCTTTTTAACAGTTTTACTCCCATAATAATAAAGCCAACTAAACAGAATAGGTATATATCATACTCAAAGAAAATTGAAAACATCAGACGATGTAATTAACGTTTTCGGACTGGCTTTTTCTGCATTTTAGCGGAACATAAAGGACCAGTGTGAAATATTTCTCACGTCACTTTCCAAAGTCACACAATCTTCGGACTACGTAGCTAAATTGTATTTTTCGTAATTCTGCGTTCGTGACCTCGTTCCTGGAGGCGCTTTTCCTACTGTTAACTTGTAAACACTGGCTTAGAGCATATATGCGACGCTGTTTGAAAGACAAAGACTGATGTCGTGATGAAATTTTACTTGTCTATCTCAAGTTACAAAAGGGCAAATGGTAAAAATTTTTACATGCTGCTCGCTGTCTGATTTATACCGCAGTGTCGCAAAAGCATCGGTAACGATGCTTACATTTTTCACGTTTCCAACGAAAACAAAAACAAATTCTTGGTGGAAAATTCACCAAATTGAATAAAGCAGCACTGAATATTTATGCAGTGAGCAGTCAAAGATGTGGCGTGACATTTCACTGATTGCGTGACTCACTAATAATCAGAACAATGAGGAGAAATCAGAAATGATTTGGGAGAATTTCTAACAATTTTATTTAATTGTGAAATCTTCCATGATCAATCTGCTGAAATGGAACCACAGATTGATAGCTTCACAAGTATTGTACTTACAGCTGTTCGATAAAGTGAATATTGCACGAACATGAATTAAAATAACAAAGAGAAAGATGGTAAATGTGGAGCTCGGTCATGTAATAGATAATAAAGTTATTCAAGATGTCACGAGCATGGGACTACAAGAAAAAATCTCAGTTGCATTTGAGCCCACGACAGGAATTGAACCGAGACTGGTTGGATGCTCTACCACTGAGCTACATGAGACTGGTGTAGCGAGAGCTTCATATGTAATTTAAATTATTTCTACCATGTTTAAAGTTATTTTTTACCAAAAATATAATAAGTTTATTTCATTTTCCCCTGATCTATCCAGTCTATCAGAATATAATTTACGACATTTTTCCCACTGATTTTGAGTCGTTTACAAAATTCGCAAGGGCAGCACTCGTTGGTTAATTTATTCTGAACTGTATTCAACACGCCTGACTATTCAGTGGGGGAATGTCTAGCATGTGAATTCATACTTTGTATACAACTCCCCAACTTTATCTCACTTCGCAGTGACCAGATGATTTGATAAATCCGCAAAAATTCATTCTAAGACTCAGAGTCAATTTAAACAAGATGGCAAGATTTATGTTGGAGGGTCCATGACCGTGCACAATCTTTTGTTTTGCGCTCATGCACTATGCACGAATTACGTAATCGAAACGTTTCTATTGGTTAGTTGCTTGAACACACGTAAACACCTATTGTACGGTTTTGTGCACGCTCAAGGCCAAAAAAGCGAACAAAAACATATAACAAAGAACTTTTCCGGGCTTCATAACCATTTCGCTCTAGTCAAATGACATTTACCCAAAATTTCGTGACAGTTTCAATCCTTCTTTTGACCCGTCACGCAATCGCTTGGCATCGAACCTCCCTTGATATTCACATCTTCTTTTCTTTTAACAGTTGCTTCGTCAGATGGCAGCAGTGAAGAGGTACGACTGACTGACTTTCGCTATTTTGTAAAAACGTATAGGGCAAGTCACGGGCTAACGTCTTTTGCAGCAGTTCTTTTGGGAATGTCGTGCTCGTCACGCAACACTGGAGTGCTACGTGACAGTTGCGTCACTAACCACGGCGTCTCTGAATTTATTTGAAACATTTTTGACGTATTCTTTTATTTGACTATTGTTTGTTCATTCGTTTAACCGACGACTTTACCTGGAATTTGTTATAATTACTCGACAGACCCTGAGCAGGAGTCGCAGGCAGGTCGAGTAAGTACCTACCTTTGTTTATGATTAACGCTATCGATGTTGTGTCAAATACTATAAGAACTAAGAACTGAACACTTTGGTTTCATCCAGTCTCGAAAAATAGTCACGCCATCTGTAGGTAGACGTTGCTGAGTCAGCGTAACCTTCATCACCTTTATGCAGGAGTCAATGTTAACCCCACCCCCCCACCCCCCCACCCCGGGACAGGGTGGGATTTGAAAAAACCCTCAATCAAATGTTGTCAAATTCCCCCAGCCCTGGGGATGCTGTCCACTTACAAAAGTCTTAAAATTCCCCCACCCTCAAGCCCGTAGACAGGATTTTGAATGGGGGGGGGGGGGGGGGGTGCGTTAGAGTGGGAAAGTTGTGGCCGTACGATCGCCGAAGGCGCGAGCTCCTAGGGGGGTCCGGGGCATACCCCCGGGAAATTTTGAAAGATTAGGTTGTCTGAGACTGCATTTCGTGCGTTTTGAAGGCAGTATGATATGAAACCAGGCAGCCAAAAGCGAACGTAAAAACATGAATATTTCTGGAACTGTGGTTGTTGCGGACGCACCCATCGCACCCTCCCCCCCCCCTCCCTACGGGCCTGACCCTTAAAGAACGCTTTCCAGTCCATGATCTGTGGAGAAAGGTAAACAAATTTCGACTTTTACCTTTAGCCTTCGAGTTTTATATAATGAATCAAACTCGCAGAACTCGACCCATGTTTAAATCAAACTTCATCGCAAAAATATGATCGGGCGTAAAGGAAATATGCAAAAAAAAAAACATCCTAGCTTGCACATGAATGTTCATTCTGTGTATTGTTTCGCTTTTAGATGGTGGATGGCCTAAATTATCATTGCAACAAAAACCACTCACCTGAGCTGTCTCAAACGAACATGGGCTCTGTCTCGATATGAACAACCGCTGACACCACATCAGCAGGCGCTGTACAAATCCCCACCTATTCCCGTACCCAGGGGACAGATAAATACTAAAAATTGCTAATCCCCTACACCCTCGGGCACGGTTTTTGTTTAAAACCCCCATATTTCCCCTGTAATCCCCACCCTGTCCCGGGTGGGGGGGGGGGGGGGGGAGTGGGGGTTAACATTGACTCCTGCATTACGCGCCAGTGTCGCATAGGGTTTTCAGATGCAAATGATATTTGCATTTGAAAACTAATCGACAAAACTGTAGGTCGTTTTCTGCCGCTCTCTCGAGTCCAGTCTTCGTTCCTCTTTCTGGAAGAGAGTAGCACGTGCTCATTTTTCCGAACAACGGCTGGTAATCAAGCCTAAAAAAACTACAATTTTAATTTGTTTTATTGATTTCCTTGTTGAATATCTCCGCTTATTAAAACTTAAATTTATCATAGCAGCATTTTTGAGTGAATGGTATTTATTCTTTAGCAGTTTTTGTACTTACATCTGGTCACATCACTACAAACACGAACCAATCAGAACTCAAAGGCAAAACTCAAAGCTTACAACCCGCGTTAAGCGCGGGAAAATCACCAGAAGGTCACGATTGGTTATTATTTAGCTCCTGGTTGGTTAAAAAAAGACGGTTTGCTCTAGAGCACTTTGCTCCAGTTTCTTGAACGAATTTTAAAGCTAAAGCATATACTTAACTTTACTTTTACCCAGTTCAAGGACATACAGACTACCCTTTAATCTTCCGCCGCCAGAAGTATTCACTAATTCGGTAAGTTAACAAAGTTAAATTATGTTGTTGTTGTTGCCACATTTCACAAGTGACCTCTTGCGCGGGAACCTGCCGAAAAAGAGGCGGGAAGTCTACGGGAGGCGGGAAAAGAGAGGGCGGGAAGCGGGATTCTCAAGGTGGCGGGAACCGGGTGGAGTAGTAAAATAATTCGCAACATTGCATAAGCCCCTTCCACACGAGCAAGTTTTCCTTGACAAGTTTCCTTGACAAGTTTTCCTTGCTCGTGTGGAAAGGGAAATTTGGCAATTTTTTCCTTGACAAGTGTCCTTGTCAAGTTTTTGAACAAGGACACTTGTCAAGGAAAAATTGCCAAGTTGCGAAACTTGTTCGTGTGGACGTGCAACAAGGAAAACTTGACAAGGAATCCCTGGTGCCCAGCGGCCTTATCATGTTGCTCGCGACCTGGATCCTATTAAAGACGATAATCCGCTGTACAATATTATTGTTGTTACAAAGAAAAATTGTCAAAGAAAAATTGTTTATCGTCCACACGAGCAAATAAAATTTGTCAAGAAAAACTTGTCAAATGAATTTGTTGTTTATCCACACGAGCAAGGAAAACTTGTCAAGGAAAACTGTCAAGGAAACTTGTCAGGAAACTTGTCAAAACTTGCTCGTGTGGAAGGGGCTTAATACAAAGGCGGGTAACCGGAAATACAATTAAGGTACGGGAAGCGGGAAATTCAGACATCCCTGTCCCACTCATTTAGATTTTACATTATTTTTTCTTATTTCAATTAAATTGGACGCCAGTCATGAATAATGAGTGTTCCCTTCAGGGAAAGCTCTGGTGGAATATTTACTTTCATAGGTGAAAACATATTGTCTGACCAATTTACTGACAATTTTTAAAAAGTGTTAATAAGACGAAGCAAAACGAAGCGATGATAACAAATCCTCCGCCAATGAGCCCGTGACTGATTGTCCAATAATGGACGACTGTTTACAAACCCATCTTCCAGTGCTTGGCAGGGAAGTAATGCGGTTTTCTGTAGAAATGTTCATTTATCTTTACTACAGACTCTTCCGCCCAAAGGAGAGCCGGGAAGCCCGGGAGCACGAGGGAGACCAGGCCCCCTGGAAGATCGGTAAGATTTGTTTTTTGTATTTTATTATAGTAGTAGAACAATGCTTCTTCTGTGCCCGAACTCATTCAATAATTAAGTTTACTAACAGGCCATTTTCTATATATCGAAATTCTAACTTGGCTCCAAGGCTTTAGCCTGCTCCTGATGTCTTATCAGAGCATCCGCGCGGAGAATTAACTCCTCGTGACTCACAGGCCACGCAGGTTACGGAGGATTAGGAGAAATAAAACAACATAAATGCATTATTCATCCCTCAACCACGATGTGATTTCTTTTGTTTTATTCCCCTAACACTCGGAGACAAGTAAAAATCATCTTTTAATATATAAAATTAGTCCTATCTGACTGTAGCCTCCTACGCAGACTTTCTTACGTGACGAGCCCAAAGAAAGTCTGCGTAGGAGGTTAATCTGACTGTAGTGGAAGTACATCCTTAGAACAAGGCATTCAAATCCTTTTTTGTTGCCCGGCCACATGCGCGCAACATTTCCAATCAACATGGCAAAACGCTACAATTTCTGGAACGGCAAGCAAGTTTTTATGTTTAGAATAGGGAGTTTAAGCAAACCACGACGGCAACGCGAGAACGTCGCTAAACAAAAGGTTTAAGCCTGGTTTTCATATGTCAGGAAAATCCCAGATCATCGGGGATTTTGTTATTTCCCGACCGTCCCAGACATTCCCGACTCAGGGAGACAATGGGAGAAATCTACCTCCTCGTGTTTTCATAAGTCGGGAATGGGACGGTCGGGAAATAACAAAATCCCCGATGGTCTTGGATTTTCCCGACATATGAAAACCAGGCTTTAATAAGCAGTACAATGGTTCTGCACGTGCGTTGTACAACTTGGTACATTTCTTAGCCGTCCTCTGCAAGACTGAACAACCTGTTGGTAACGTGGACCGCAACGGCGAATTTTTCAAGTTTCTCTTTAGATTAGAACACTGCCTTTACATATTCAGCTGAGGATAGTTCTGATACCGATAGACAAACTGAATGGAACTAGAGATTCGTGTTGCTTAAACTCCCTAATAACAAACAGTAGCCGGATCAAGCAGCCGAGAAGAGTGAACCGTAGATGTTTAGTGCATTTGCTATAAAAGGTAAAGGTAAAGCAACTTTATTTATACACGGTAGAAGCTTGTGGGCCGTGTATACAAACAAATATTTCAAATAAACACAACATGGTTGAAAATCCCGACTGGCAGGAGGCAGACCAGTTGGCTATTTACAGAGCACAGCCAAGGAGTTGAAATCGGGGCAACCGAGAACAAATCCAGCGAATGGCAGGATGGAGGGCTTGAACCCGGGAACTCCAGATTACAAGTCCGGCGCCCTAACTTCTCGGCCACGCTGTCTCCACTGCTATCAAAGAAAAAGAAACAGAATGATCTTCGTGTTTGGGTTAGAAATTGGATACCCAGAAAGCAGAAAATGGCTGATAGTTGTACCACGCCATTTGCGAGAGAAACAAGTAGAAAGCGAAATTTCGGGTCTTGACAAAGTGCGAGCTAATCTCGTACCCAGATCCCACTCTGTCTGACACTGTCAGACAGAGTGGGATCTGGGTACGAGATCAAGTGCGAGCCATTCTGGTTAACCTAAATGACACTTTGGTTAGAAGAAGAAGAAGAAGAAGAAGGAAGAAGAAGAAGAAGAAGAAGAATAGAATAACTTTATTTAAGTGTCAATGGTATTTAGCTAAAAAAACTAATTGGGGACACTATGTAGAGCATTCAATATAAAAATATATATATAAATATATAAAAATATAATAATATTATAGTTTTAAGGGTATAATAATGGGTAAGATGGACACAGCGGCAAAATGAGTGCGCGTGCACTCACTGCTCACTCATTTCCATACAAACATAATGGCGGCAATTCAAAATTCCCGGAATTGTTTTCATTTCGCGTGGATAAGGTCGTCACGGAACAGATAAGGTTTTTACCTTGAAAACAATTCCGAGAGAGACTCTTCTTTCACATATCTTTTTTAGCAAACTAATTATCTTTTCCACAATAGTGAATTTATCGCTCGAAGTCGAGCGATCGTAAGTGAAACATGGAACTCTTTGAGCTATGTTTTCGTGGGCCTAAGGTAGCTTGTGGTTAGCCTTTGTATCGGGGTTATCACTTTGTACGTAATTCAGGCATGCGTGAAACATTTCCTGTGCGTCCGGGCCCCAAAGGTTTATTTCGCGGTTTCGATCGTCAAGAGAAATACCTCCCGGCACCTAGCGTGGTGTAGATGGCGTTACACAATTCACATATTTTGGAACAGGCCATTTCCGAGTTGCCTTTTGCCACTGTTTCTGATGCACAACCTTTCATATGGAAATGAGTTTGATTTGTAAGACAATAAACGTGCAAGTAAAACTCATTTCCATATGAAAGGCTGTGCACCAGGACTCGTTTTGAAACAGAGGCAAAAGGCAACTCGGAAATGACCTATTCATTATATTTTTCTAATGCATTTTAAAATTTCTTGGCCTTTTTCAGGGTACAACTGGTGATGAAGGGGCTCGTGGACAACCCGGTGGAGGGGTAAGATGATTCTTAAATAGATCGTAATAGAGTTTAAAGGGGCTACGTCACGGATGGCGCATCTTGAAAAAATTGGCAATTTTTTTCAAGTTCGCCGTTCGCAATCCGTCTTAATCTTGTCCATCCTAAACCATCCTTGTTCCAGTTTGGTTTATTATCACCTCTTTGGTTTTTTTCTACCTAGTAAACAACTATTTCGAGGCCTTCTTCAATTTAATGGTGATTGTGCACTTCGCAAAAATGACTTAAAATATCGTGACATAGCTCCTTTAATCAAATAATCTCTTCGTTTGGCCAGAACGTGCGCGGACTTGCTTTGACTTGCGAATACACCTATTTCAATTAACGTTGTCGGACAGAAGCGTAAAGCCTACAAGACAAGACCGAATGGTAGTCTGGGTATTCATTAGAATTTGCATATCGTGGAAAAGAAATCTACAAGTTTTTATTTCGCACGTGATGTATTTGGTTTGCCCCGAATTAGATAATCGTTTTCCATGTTTTTTCACTAGCTGATTCTGCTAAAATTTAGTTTGGCTAAAATTAGCTTACTTCTACAGGTTTAAAACAAAAAGGAAACGTTAGAAATGATGTTTTTCATGTTACTTCTCATTAGTATTGAGTGCATGCAGCAGTTTTCTACTTTTTACCCATACTACCTTTCGGTCTTCAACGTTAATTGAAATAGGTGTATAGAGCTGTTTTCAATTGAGTATCGAGAGAATGCGGAATTGCTTTGGTTTTGCTTTACTACGCTCTGTGATTGGTTTAAAAACGCGCGCCACCTACTCAACCAATCAGATGCAAAACTATTAAAAACCAATCGCGACTTGGTCACACGCGTTTTCCCGCGCTTAGCGTCGGTTATGTGATTTGCTTCGAGTTCTCATTGGTTCATTGTATTGTTTACGTTTGTTATGATTGGCCATTGTAATTGCTTTGGTTTGGTTTAACGACACTCAATTGAAAACCATTCTAAGCCCAAGCATCCTTCTGTTATTCTATTATTTGTGTTATTTACAGGGAGATCCTGGATCTGAAGGTAATCAAGGTTCCCTGGTCCTGGTGGACTGTCAGGTCCCTCGGGTATAACGCTTATCGGGGTGAGTAGGATCTGATAGCATAGACAGGAGCATATTGATATGCTCCTGCATAGAGTACTTGTCATGACGTCACAAAAATTAAATTTGCGAAATTATGAGATTTGATCAGCTATTCGGAGGAAGCATGCCAACAAACGTCCACTTGCCAAAAATTAGCTCTCCATTGCAATTTGTGGCTGAGGTGTGCGCATTTCAGGTTTTAATTTCTCCATATACAAACCCTTCTAATTTTGCGTCTGTTCCTTCAGCTTAGAACAGGCACAAAATTAGAGAGGTTTGTATGGGACGGTACCAAACTTTTAACCTCTATAACTTCTGTTCTATTCGAGCTAACAAGTTGAAATTTTGTGGCTGATCATACAGCAGCAATCTTTATCTAATGATGGGATTTTGAGGCTTGATAAAAGTAATTTGAAAATTTGTGACGTCACACTTTACCTCTCTATTATGGTTCATTATAAAATTTTGATCACATAACGCGCTTTCTGATTGGTCGAATAGTCGTTTACGTGACGTTAAGGACTATTCAACCAATCAGAGCGCGCGTTATATGTAAACACAGTTATGACGTATCATTGAATTTATTAAGAGAATAGCCCTTTTCACGGTTAACCTGAAATATTTGCCTAACAATACAGTTAAACATAGAAGCGAGGCAATTTCGGGCAGAAGTTGTAAAACATCATGATTTTCTTCAGTTCCTTGAACAATGTTAGTACAAAAATAGTTTTAAAACGGAGAAGAACTAAATATACAACTCTTTTTGTTAAAGTTTGCCGTAAAGATGTAAAACGATCTCGCTGTTACTTATGCGAATCTACTCTTAATTAATAGAGAAAAGTCGTTTTACTTTTTTTTTCCTAAAAGCAACGTAAACTAAAAGAATTGTTAGTAGTTCTTCTACATTTTAAAACTGTTTTTATATTAAAAGGGTTTAAGAAGCTCAAGAAAAACGCGATGTTTTGTAGATTGTGCCCGAAATTGCCTCGCTTCTATGTTCAACTGTATTGTTATGCAAATATTTTTAAAAACAATTATCCTGCGAAATCGCGCGGAATATCGCCTGATACTTAGCCGACGAGGCCGAAGGCCGAGTTGGTTAAAATCACTTTTATTTCAAGAATTGACTTGAACATTTTACCGCGCGCGTACGAAATTACGTATATCGCTGGATATCTGTTGAGTACGGCCGACAGATATTGAGTGCATCATGACCATATTTGGACAGTGTTACAATTTGTTGAATAATAACACAAGTTAACCGTGAAAAGTGCTATTCGATAGTATTTATGTAAATCCTCGCCTGCGGCTTGCAGTTTGCATAAACTTTCAAATTCTCCCAATTCTCCCGTGTTTACATCAGGCTATGTAAACACATCACACTGTCGACGGCCTAAAATTAATTCGAAATCAGTTATTTCAAAGTTTTCCTCTTTCTCACTTGGAAATGGAAATGATCCTATTATATTTTTCGAGAATTTCGTCTGCTTGTCAATGGAAGTGATTTGCTTTCCTTATCGAATAGACGAAACCTTGATGCCCTGATCCCTGATCCCTTTCAGAGCGATGACATATCTCGTAGTCATGCGTTGATACACAGGCTTTTCTAGGACGAAGCACGAGGGAGCTTGGAGCGAGCGCGAAGCGCGAGCGGAGGATGACGGGAAGGAGAAAAATTGGAAGAGAAAAGCCTGCTAAATCGTGTAAATCCTCTCCTTCCCATCTTTCCCCGTCCCCCTCAATTATCCCCACCGCGCTGTGCGTGCTTGCGAGCGACTGGGGACGAGGCAGGCGTTGATATGTGTCACCGACCGGTGACTTGACAGAGCGGGCTTCGTCACGCAATCTTTCCCTATCTCTTCATTCGGGGGATAATATTGCGTGACGAGCCAAAAGAAAGACGTATTGCTTTGGAGACTACCATTGCTGAGGAATTATAACTTATTGTCGTCATCATTTCTCATTTTAGGCACCAGCAGGCACGCGTCTGACACAAGATGAGGTGGATCAAATCTTACAAATATGGACCTCCATGCAACGACAAGTGGTTAGTAGGCGGGTAGAATGGCGGGATATTCGCCCAAATTCTCTTCTTTCAAAATGTCTTACCACCTTTCTTTGGCTTTGTTAATAAATGTAGACATTTAAATGTTCCAGCTTGTAATCAAGCTCAATTGAAACCTTTCCAAAGCTATGATATATTGAATACAGTTTCTTGAGCTACGAGAAAAGGTTTCAAATGTAACAATTAAATTGTTAAATTTTGGCAGTGTTTAGCAACCTTATTATTATGCCTTCGTTTTGATGGATGGCCATTTTAAAAACATTATACAAGGTGTAGTGTGTTACATAGAGAGGCTAGATAGTAGAAGTATTTGCGTTTGTCAGCTTCTTAAATGGCTTTGTTCGCTTTTATCAAAACAGTATGCATTGCAAGTCGTTTTTGTCTTGCCGTTTCGCGTAACCTGCGGTTATTTGTTTTCGATATAGGGAACTTATGGAAGGAGAGGTGAGATTGGTGCTATTGGACTCTCTGGAGAAGCTGGTACCCAGGTAAACGATGCCATTGGCTGGTAATGTTCTGATAGCTTAGAGTCACTATATAACGTATCCTGTGAGAATTCGACGCTCTCACATTTTTAGACTTGCACCATAGCAATCGTTTTGATTTTTGGGTAGAAGAGTTTTCGGTGCTCTCTGAACGGTCACAGTGGATTCTTGATACTATCTGAGCAAAGCGCAAGGTTTTCTTTCTTCTTCAGAGCAAGCGCCAGTTTACGCGAGTGCGGCGCACAAGGCTAGTACATCGCGTGTCGCGCTCGTGCTTCATTGAACTCGCGCGTCGATCACGCGCCGTCTTCGTGAACTGCTCGTGTACACCGTAAAAAAAAAGATCAGTAGATTTGGACAAGTCTAGCTCATTCGAGAGAGACGTCTGATGTTTTTTAGCACTACAGAGATCCGTGTAGTGTTTCGGTTTGGTTGCTACTTGCGCGCAGAAATTCATAACAGAGTAGCAACTCACTCACTGCACGGATCTGTTCCGTGCTATGTCATCAGTATGTAATCTTTGGAGTCTTAGAAGCCTCTCTCATGGTAGATGGAATGAGCGCGCAACGAGAAACGCCTATTGCTCAGGCTTTGATCATTGACAAATGTGACTGGCGTTTGATTCTGTGACCGGACAGCTAACCGGGTAGCTGGGCCATGCAAAAGGAGAGGAAATTTTCTCTTTTATGCCTTCTCGCACTCGAGATAAAAGGAAATTGTGTTATTCTACGCATGCTAGAGGGAGTTGACGTGAAGAATCTTAGTTAGTTGTTTGTAGTGTTCACATTTGCTATAATTAATTGTGGAAATCATTGCCCATATATTTGTCCGTTTGTAGGGCCTTCGAGGAGAGCGCGGGCCTCGCGGACCTAAAGGAAACGAAGGGGAATCGGTACGTAGTGTGAACGGAACTTAAGTGATGAAATACAGTTGAACCTGTCTACAACAGCCATCCTGCGGCACAATTGACTGACCGTTGTGATGTTGATCCATCGGTTGTCGATGAGTACCAAGACTTCGTGTAAGCAGTTACCTATAGTTCCTATGTGTCCGGAGATGAGAGGCCAATCCGGGCACGAAAGTAACGGCCATATGTAGGGCACATGTGGTCTGTTGTCGTTGTCGAGGCACTGTCTTATCTGCTTTAAGGAGCTCGCGTTTTCCGTCAGCTGATAGAGTACGTAAAACCTCTGCTGACAATTAAATGGCCGTTGTAGCGAGGTGTCAACTGATGAGTAAAGTGTATGGATCGGCGCACGGTTTTGTTTAAAGTGATCATATTGATAGACTGCCTACGTGGATCAGATCACTGAGATGCATGCGTAATCCTATAATTCTGAACGGACTGGGTTTCGTTTCCAGGGCCCTCAAGGTGACAGTGGACCGTCAGGAGACCCGGGGAGGCCTGGAAAGGACGTAAGTATCTTGACTTCAAATAAGTGACCTTCTATATATTAAAGGAATGCCATTAAATTGATGGGAAAATAATCTAAACAGAAAATTTGTTGTAAACAAAATAAAGTTATTTCATTGTTAACGAGAAAACTGGCTCCAAATTACCCGCTAGATTTTATGACGTCATGGTTTTGTCAGCACAACAAAAGAGCTTGATAAAAAGCACGCGCTTATTTGACTGTCATTGCGTTTTGTTGGCTATATTTTATAAAAGAAATAGAAAATGACCCTCTTCTTGTTTACATGATGCAAACACTCCAGAAAGTTTGCGAGAATGTACATCCTTGCCTGCGGCAAACTTTATCTCGTGTTTGCATCCAATCTCATTCCCAGAATCCTCGGTACCCTTGTCCAGTGGTGGAACGGGCAACAAAGACCTCTGGGGGAAGCGATCCGCCATGACATGCGCAGCTTCCCCCCAGAGGTCCTTGTTGCCCGTTCCGCCGCTGTACAAGGGTAACGAGGACTCTGGGAACGAGAATGATTTGCGCCATTTTCTCTTAAACCATGCGTGCGGGAAATTTAAACGCCAGAATGGCTGATATTTGAATCAATTTATCCGTACACCTAATTGTTTTTCCAATTTATTTAATTGTTTACAATTAACATCGAATTCTTTTTATTATTACAATAATTATTTTGTAAACTATAAACAAGGAAACTGTTTGTTTCAATAGCCAATAAATGTCTGTCACAGTAATTACAATAGGCGACGTACAAATAGAGGTCAAAACCAAACAAACCGTGCGAGATTATTTAAGTTAATTAAACAATATTGAATAGTCTTCCAACACCTCGCTATCGATAATTTTATGCACGTTACTATATTTCATAATCAACAACGTTTTCCTTTATCATTTGAACTTAACAATTGCGTCATGTATTAAAACACTCGCTAATTTTTATTTTAAAATGTTTGTCAAAAATTTTCCCAATTAGTGCTTTGTGAAAGCTTAGTTAAAGAAATACTGATTTTGCTCAAATATGTACCCTAGATGTACTTGTTGTTCGCCTGTGAACATAAAATTATATTGCAATTATCCAACTTGTATAGGCATTAAATGTAGCGTCAACATCGCATTGCCATCTCTAAATGTCTCAATGTCTATTCTGGTTAAAGTGATTGTGAATTATTGTGTTTGTTTGTTCGTAAGACTTTGAATTAAACGTCTAAACAACAGGATAGGCCGTAAATGGAAAACGGCGCCGGCCTTTGTACAAAACCCTCCACATCAACATCAAATTCTTCTTCTACGGAGATATTTCGATTCAACATCTCCCTCTCCAAACATTCCTTGCCTCCAAGTATATCTTTTTCCTTGAGAACAATGTCCGTATCATAAGCGTAAGCAAAACTTTGGCGATGATCTTGAGGAAAGCTATCCAGAATCATGTTATTTGTTGGGTATCCTCCCATTTTTGTGCTTTTAATTTCCTCACCTTCCATCATAATTTGTGTGAAGCTATCGAAATCTTCGCGCAGCAGTGGCGTTTCATGAAGGCATCCCAAATACTCGAGTTCCCCGCTCAACAGCTGATTTTGCAAACGAAGTTCCTCGATGTCATCGATATGCTCTGCAATTCGTGCCTTTGTTGATTTTATGTACCTTGCCGTTTCTCTCAAAATTCCTGACCTTGATAATTTCTTGTCGTATGAAGCCAGTGTTGGCACGGATTTGCGAAGACTTTCAAAGCAGCCGCGAATAACGCCTCTCCTCTGTTGTTCCAGTGCGTTGTGATGCGCTCGCCTACCTAACGCATGTCTCGACTTTGATTTCGTTGTACTTTTTCTCTTCTTTTTTGCATGGAATTTGTCATTCTGTACATCAGGAAAACAGAACTCCATAATTCAAATCTTTAGCTGCACTGTTTGCTGGCGAGCGAGACGCGAGAAACACGTTGAATGATGCAACAATAGAATGATACAAATAAATGTCCGCGTGAGCGCGGGATATTCTATGAGCAATGCAAAATCGTGCGTTTTGCACGCTTGCACGTGCATGCTTTGCTAATGAACCGGATCTGCAGCTCAAGAGTCAACTCAAGGCTCAGTCCACACTAATGCGTTTTCGTTTGAAAACGCATACTTTTCGATGCGTTTTCGCCTATCATCTACAGCGCTGATCGTTTTTAGCGTTTTCATCGAAAACGCATACATTTGAAAACGCCCTCCAGAGTAAACGAAGGAGGCTTTCGAAAACGCTAACGTCATTCACATCATGTGAACTCCGATCCAGTCTAACTGCGTCTATTTGTCGCATGGGCAGATGACTGTAATGTGATCATGTTGTTGTTTTTCAGGGTTCTGAAGGTAGCGTTGGACAGCCGGGCTCCTCAGGGTCCCCTGGAGAAAAGGTGAAAAGTTATTTGTACACTGATATATAACTGATATATAAAGAATAAATAAACAATAACCGTCATTTGGGGCGAAAATATGCACGGATATTTACGCCACGTGACATGTTTAGATCAATCGCGCGCGGGAAAAAATATTTGTATAGGAAATCGTATGAACGCGAGTGCAATTCGGGATTTATGGGCACGAGTGATGCACGAGCCTTTAGGCGAGTGCAATTTGAGAACTTTCAAAACATCACGAGTGACCATAAAACCCGAATTGCACGAGCAGTTCATACGATTTTTTGTTTATAATATTCTCAACAACATTTTGCTGCGGCCATCACGCTACTCTGCACACGAAACGCTTCACTAGTTTCCAGAGTGCTCACATGTTTTATTTGAACGCGCAGGCAAACCAAGCCATGAACATTTTGAAAGAATTACAGTACTATAGTTTAGAAAATACTTAACCATTAACTTGAAAGCTTATTTCAATTCCATTAAGCGGCAAAAACGTCTCTACTTGTCCGGTACCGTTTATCACAATTCCGTATTGCACTCTATAACCTATTTATGCACTCGTCATTGACCAATCAGAAGCTGCATATTTTGTTGAGTATATTATAAGATGGATTATAACAGAGGTCTATATAGATGTTATTGAACTAGCGTGAGGTCCGTATTGGGAAAATATTGGTCGAGTTCTTTTGGCTCAAAAAAAGAACGAGACCAATATTTCCCAATACGGACCGAACAAGCTAGTTCAATAAAGTTTTTATTATAATAGCTTTTTAAAAACATTTGCTGATAAATTAATGCAAGCATTCAAGGCTAACGCGCGCGCGCCAAAGCTAAGCATATTCTTTCATTTTTCAGGCCCCTTTGCGAAAAGTTTAACCAAAATTGTCCGCCAGACACGAGGAAAAATTTTCTTCTTAATAGAAAACAGTTTTCTTTTGTTCAATGTTTCATAAAAGGAATTTGGCGAAATCAGTTCGTTAGCGGTCCATCTTTGCGGTCCGTATTGCAAAATTCGGACCGCTCAGGGAACCAATCAGAATGCTCCTTTTCATCGTGGACCAGTTTGCCATATAATAAAACTAGTTATAGACCTCTGATTATAATGATTATCACACGCTCATTAAATGCCCTGCGAGAAAGATATCAGAATCTGAGCATGTAGCACTTAGTAGATCTATACAATGTCTCTTTTTGGTTGTAACTTGCTGCAAACGATCATAACACAAAATCACTACCAATCAGAGACACTACACGGATCTCTCATGGTAGCGGTAATATGCCATCAGTATTAAATTTTTCAGTTCGAATCTCGGACATCTTTTTGCAGGGATTGAACAAGTGCATAATGAGATATGCTTATTTCTCATATTAGAAAACTATTAGTGAAAATTTATTTCTTATTATTATTGTCATTGTTTTGTCTAGGGTGATCAAGGGCCGAGGGGTCAGTTTTGGTATGATGGGCCGCAAAGGTGCTAGGGTAAGTTTATGAGTCACCAAATGAGCTTCGGGTTGCGGCTTATCTGCAAATGCAGCTGATCTGAGAGTGTGTCAATAAACTGACACTTTGGAGACACCACGTGTATTGATTTGTTAGGAGTGTTGACTCTTACGTGAAAGTAGGCGTCACGCATATAGTGAAGGAGGAGTGGTCAAATGAAGGTTTAAATGAACACTAGGGAGCTCCTTTCATTAGGAAGTTAACATAAACTACGACGGCAACGAGCACATCACTAAACAAAATGTTTAATGAGAAGTACAATGGCTCTGCACGTGCGTTATACGTCTTGGTACATTTCTTAGCCGTCCATTGCAAGAACGTGAATCCCGTCAGCGAAATTTTTATGTTTGATCATGTTTCTGGACGTTGTCATTACATGTTCAGCTCAGTAGAAGATACTCCTGACATCGATAGACAAACTGAAATATGGATCTAGAGATTTGCGAGATCCTTAAAATATAAATTCATCTCTTTAATCGACGTTGTCTCCCTCGTTGCCGCCGTGGTTGTAATGTCAATACATTTACATTGCAAACTGCTCAAGTTGCTTCACAACTGCAAAGGTCGTCATGTTTGCAGTTTATTGTTTACGGAATTATACGGTAAAGTGTTATGTGTGTTGTTGTTGTTGTTTGCAGGGAAAACGCGGCAAACAAGGGTCGAAAGGATCATCTGGTTTAGAAGGTGAAAAGGTAAACATGCATATTTACAAAATTACACTCGGTAAGAGCCGTTATACAAAAAATAAAATAACTTTGTTGGCTATACACAATTACTGGTAAACCCAGTAGTTTACATTGTGGACCATATAAATACAGAAACAGATATTGTAAATGAACTTAACATAGTTAAGAATCCCAACTGGCAGGAGGCAGACCAGTTGGCTATTTTACAAGCGTGGCCGAGGAGTTGAACTCGGGACTACCGAGAGCAAAGCCAGCTGGTTATCATATTACAACAGAGAAACGAGGCTTTCCCACAAGCGGCTTGACTTTTTTTTATACACATGTATAAGTTATTAGGGAATGTGTATACACAGGAAAGGTGCGGTACAACTAGTAAGCTTTTTTAAATTCTCAATTCACAACCCTCTCAGAAAAGTACCTCCTCTTCTTTCAGAAATAGTGGTGGGGGGGAGGGGGGTGGGGTAAGAGTGGTTGGGTGGGTGTACATGGTCAGGCATTATTGTCAAAGGGAGGCAGTGCAAGGTCCCCAGGGCCGATGCTACTCATGGAAAAGAATACCCCCTTCCTCACTTCCCTGGAAGTCTGTATCTGCTACTGTTGGGGCATGTGACACATAAATTACTATAAATTAATTATAGTAATAAATTAGTTAATGACATAAAGTAATTAATTAATTATTTTTTTAGGGTGAACAAGGGCCTGCGGGGCCTAATGGTGGTAATGGTGTTGTGGTAAGTTTAAATTTCGTTTCTATAATCCCCCCCCTCCCCCCCTCCACCCCGGTACAGCTCAAATCTTCCAACGAGATGTTATTATCTTTGGTTAGATGCACTGGATGTAAATAACTCGCGCACATACAAAAAGCGATTCAGATACCACGTGCTCCTGACACTTCTATTTCTAAAGAGTAAACTCTGTATATTTTTTAAATACTTTAATGTTTGCACGTATTTCCAGGGTCAACCTGGCAAAACAGGCTCACGAGGACCAATGGGTGACTCAGGTCTAAAGGTACATGTCCCGGCTGTAGTTTAAATGTAGCTGATTTGCTTTAGAGATCATAGTTTATACTATGCAGTGATTGGCTTTATTGATCATAATTTTATTTGGTGTGGAATAAATAGTTCATTGAATATCAGGATAATAAAGGAATACCTTGGAAGACCATCATTGCTTGCACGCGTAAAACCTTTATGAATCAATTTATTTTTAAACGGAACTCGTAGCTTATCTAGTTGTATTATGATAGCTTGAGTCATTATGCGTCATATGACGCAAGAAGGACTGATAATGATTGACAGCTCACTAATGTTGCTTTGCATTAAACAGGGTTTGGTAGGTCCTATTGGACCCCCTGGACCTCAAGGACCAAAGGTGCAGTAAATATTCATTCATTCAGTGTAATTCATTCAGTGTAATTCATTCAGTGTAATTCATTCTTGGGAGTTTGCTTATAAGTTATAATTAATTTTGTTTGAAAGCTCGTGCATATGTTTCACAACAATTGCTCAAAGCTATTGTGGTGACCCACTGTAAGGTAAGGGACTAACATAAGGAAACACAGATCGGAAGAAATGTTAACACTACAAAAGTTGTGAATCAGATAAACAAAAGCATGGTCGGTTTCGATGAGTAAATGTAAGAGGCCTCCGACTGAGCTAGCTAGTGCAGCTGACTATTAGCACGTCAAAGTAATGCTCTCAGTCATTTCTTTGCAATGTCTTTGGTAACTGTTAAGTTGACTGGTCATTGTTTTCAGGGCGCCGTTGGATCACCAGGACAACAAGGAATAGGAGGAGCTAGAGGGCCGAGGGTAAGTAACAGAATACTGTTTTTCTCGAAGCTCACAGTCTTCCTCGAACGTCGCTCTCCGGAAAACGTTTCGCTTCTGGAACAGATAATGTCCGCGGACAAATATCCGTGCATATTTTCACGCCAAATGGAGGCTATTGTTTATTTATCCACTATCAGGATGTAATACTGTTTATATTTAGTATACATTGCACTATCTATCTGTATGCCAAAAGCCTACAAGCAATAAGTATAGAGCATGGTCTCATGGTTGCAGGGATCGTATCTTTGAAGAATATAAAATTATATTTGCAAAAAATACAAAAAATCTACCGAAGCAGCAGAGAAAATGTTTGAAGAAAATATAATCAAACAATTATTAGGTTTGGTTTTGTAATTCAGTGACTTTCAATTGAATGTCGAAAGTATAAATCCAGAATTGCTTTGGTTTTAAAACTCGCGCCACCTACCCAACCAATCAGATGCAAAACCAAAATCGCGACTTGGTCACACCTGTTTTCCCGCGCTTGGCGCCGGTTGCGTGTATTTGCGTTGAGTTGTCATTGGTTCATTTTGTTGTTTACGTTTGTTATTTGGTTTTAATTTACGACACTCACTGCTCTATCAAAAAATATTCAAATTAATATTTTATTTTTCTCCAGGGTGATCCTGGCGCAGATGGGCCTTCTGGTGAAATGGGACAACCGGTATGTTCAATTTACAGTCAAAACCGGTCAAGCCGGTTCCTCCCAATAATGTGATTTTATTCGAGAGACAGTGTTTCATCCGATTTCTCAACACCGACAAGAGAGTTGAAAAAGCGACAAGTAGAGGAGTATTTTTGACGAAAATCAAGATGTTTGGAAATCTCGCTCTCGAGTGTTTGATATATCTTCTCAATTGAAACTAAAACTAAGGAGTAAACGGAGAAAGAAAATTGTAAAAATATATGATAATTAAGACCGGTATCCAAACCACCGTCACGAGATTGCCTTTGTTTTAAGTATAGTTTTAAACAATGAGCAGCAGTGTTTTATCAGGTATAATCTTGAAATTGTTATTTTTTTACTAAGCTTTGAGTTCCGAAAATAATTATAGGTAAAAATTAATTACAATGATTCCAGAGCAGGAAAGTAATATTTTCAATCGTATACAACATGTTAATTCAGTGAGTTTTGTTCAGGGTTTTCTAGGTGCACAGGGACCTCAGGGGCTACGTGGCCAACCAGGAAATCCTGTAAGTACCAAATCTGATTCATGGGGTGTCAACTAGTTGTTCGCAGCTACAGTTGAAGCTCCCGTAAGCGGACACCCTCGGGAATAAGAAACAGTGTCCGCAACTGGAGCTGGCCGCTTATGGGAATGTGTAAATACAGAGTTTGTATGAGTTAGAGTTCAAACGGGTTTTGTCAAGGCGGCCGTAAGTAGAGCTGTCCGCTTACGAGAGTGTCCGCTCAGAGAACTTCCACAGTATTATATTTCCCTCTACTCAACAGGACAAGAAATAGAAGGAGTGCTTATGAAACAGGGTCAAGTGAAGCCTTTTTTTTCAGCGGGAAATAGTGAATACAATATTATTGCATGCTCAATTGGCCTTTACGAAGTTCAAAAAGATACTGGCCTCAAACGTTTAGAAATACTGATTATCTTGGAGGTTGGAAGCCTAAAAAGCAAGTTTAACAAGTTTGATAACATTTATTTAGATAGTAACATCCAAACAACATGGATCGAAACAGCATCATAGATCAAAATCCATACAAATTTTGAGAAGACGGGATTGGAACCCAAGGTCATCCGCATTGAGGGTCCCTGGGCACACAACCAACTGAGCTAACAGGTTTAAACAGGTCTGCGAAGCTAAATTAAATCTGTTTTATTCGTGACAGGGTCTACCAGGGCCAGATGGAGCCCTGGAGAAAAAGGTGGAAGTGTAAGTTTACCAAAGTTATTGATTCTGTAAAAGGCCTTTCTGATATCTCAGGCTTTGCTAGTCACCAGCGACCCAAGGTCATGTTAAGAGAACACGAACGCCGTGACCGTCTTGCTTACAAGCGGTACTGTGTTCGTGCAATAATACCGCTTATAATATACTCAACAAAATATGCAGCTTCTGATTGGTCAATGACGAATGCATAAATAGGTTATAGAGTGCAATACGGAATTGTGATAAACTGTTCCGGACAAGTAGAGACGTTTTTGCCCCTTAATGGCATTGAAATAAGCTTTCAAGTTAATGGTTAAATGTTTTCTAAACTATAGTACTGTAATTCTTTCAAAAAGTTCCCGTTTGGTTTGCCTGCGCGTTCAAATAAAACATGTGAGCACTTTGGAAACCAGTGAAGCGTTTCATGTGCAGAGTAGCGTGATGGCCGCAGCAAAATTTGTTGAGAATATTATAAACAAAAAATCGTATGAACTGCTCGTGCAATTAGTGATTTATGGTCACTCGTGATGTTTTGAAAGTTCTCAAATTGCACTCGCCTAACGGCTCGTGCAATTTTGAGAACTTTCAAAACATCACTCGTGCCCATAAATCACGAATTGCCACTCGCGTTCATACGATTTCCTATACTTATAGGCAAGTCACGTTCGTGTTCTCTTATCTTGAGCTTCGGCCGCGTATAAGCTGGTTAATGCAAGTTTTAGCCCTTTCACTTGCAAACACATAGTTCTGTACTGTTGTGGGGAATAGAAATGACATATAATCTAAATTTTGGGTCATGCAAATGCATGGAAACAAAAACTGTGTGTGTTGTATTGTGTTGTGTAATTTAAAATTCTCTGCACTGCATTTTTAACAGCTTCAAACTGGCAGGCCGAGGGTGTAATTTTAAAGTTAAAGTGTTGATCCTAATAGTTTAAAAGTCTTGTTACCCTACATGGCTAACAGGGAACTCTGTTCATTTCCCATTTCTTGTCAGTTATATCTTGTCAATTCTTACTAATTATTGTTTCAAATCCTTCTCAGCTCACCTCAGCCCCTTGCACTTTTCATGTTAAATTAGACTGTAGCAAATTGTCTTTGTTAGACTTGATACAATCATTTGTTCTCTGCAGGGTCCACCGGGTTCCCAAGGACCATCAGGACCCCAGGGAGATGGGGGGCCAAAGGTAGGACAATATTAAGGGCTCTTGACTATTAAGTCCCACCTCCTACATCTTTTAAGCCCTATCTCCAATAAACCCCGCTCTAGATGGTAATCCTAGACAATTTATGAACAGGAAAACAATAATTATTTTGAGATAATTAATTGTTTCCACCACATTGGTACTTTTTACAGGAATAAACATTAAATAATCTCCTATATCTATCTTTAAGTGCACTTGCTTATTTCTGATTTGAAATTATCTCTTCCCCCTCTTTAACATGGGTCTTGAAAAAGGGGATTGATAGAACTTTTATTGTATTTTCCAACCTGAGTCATGCCTCTCCCTTTTCTACATAAGAGATAAAATAATGATGGAAAACGTGACAACGTTCCAAAACAAAATTTTGAACAGGAAAGGCGTACACACAGATGTCACTAGACTAATGAACTCCAGTCGATCTCTAAGGCTTGGTTATCACCCTCACCTCCCAAACATAATTAATCCCATTCAGCTTCGCGAGGACCTGCGAGTCACGTATTGAGTCATGCCTCTCCTTTAAATACTGGGTCTTGAAAAGAAATACCTTTACGGTATATCCCACTAGAATAGATAAATGAGATGTGTCACAGAGTGTACATCTTGAAAAACGTAGCGTATTACTGGATTCTTCAACTTCATCAGGATGATGGCTAGTAATCCATCACAATCATTAGAAAAATGTTAAATAACAGAATATAACAGACATGTTTATCTTTAGGGTACAGCTGGGCAGGAAGGAAGACTAGGGCAGAAAGGCGAGGCTGTAAGTGTCCGATTTTGGAATGTTTTAATTGCAATTAATATAAATACAACGAACTCGGCATTACACAAACAAACTTTGTGGTCCAGGCCATTTGTAGAGATGTTGTCCAGTAACAATTTCTTAGTTACAATAGTCTTCCTGGCCATGTCCCTGGTCAAGGTTGTTGTGTTGTGTTCTTGGGAAAGACAGGTCACTCTCACATGCTGCAATGCACATGGACGTCTCTTCGTCCAGAAGTATAAATGGGTACCGGCGAACTGTTAGGGCAGCCGGACAAAATGCTGGAGTAACCTGCGATGAAATACATGTGGCATCCCATCCAGGGAAATAGCAAAACTGTTAGTCACGTGGCGCCATACTGACATGACAATTTGTGGTGAACGTGAAATGAATGACACTTGTTCCTCGACTGAATGGAGATGTATAATGAAGTATGTTGTGTGTTTAACAGGGTGAAAGAGGGTCTAATGGAGCCAAAGGATTCTCAGGTCTAGCAGGAGATAAGGTAACTAATAACAAGATAATGATTCAGATAAATAAGAGGGTCTAATGGAGCCAAAGGATTCTCAGGTCTAGCAGGAGATAAGGTAACTAATAACAAGATAATGATTCAGATAAATAACTGCTCAGTTGAACTTTACGTCAGTCCTTAGAGCTTAGTCTGTTGTTCTTCATGGTAAGATCTGTGTGGAAAAAACGATGGTATATGTTAACCTTGGTAGACTATGAGAAAGATTTTAATGAGTCACTGACACAAGCTACTCGGAAAATCTTTTCAAGTTCTCCTAAAGGTAGCCTGCGAAAGCATCGTTTATTTCGACTCTTGTGTCACCCGCCGATGAAAGAAAATTTCGGAAATTGTTGGTCAGCTCGGTTTTGCACATGTTGCTTTCTCGGTAGGTGAAACAAGGGTCACAAAGCAGCTGATGCTCTTGCAGGATACCTAACAGGACTTTTCAACCATTGACCTTCTGTACATGCTGTACACTCTACAACCATGGTAGAAACACTATAGATAGATTATGGCCTGTTTATGGTACTAATATTGGCAAATGAATTTTTGTTGGGCCCTCCCTCTGTAAGCAGTCTCAACTCGCAAATTACCAAAATTTAATTACAGTTAATATAATTAATTTAATTGTGTTTATTAACAGGGTCCTGCAGGCATTCCGGGTGACCGTGGAGTCCCAGGCCCCCAGGGAGCTCCTGTGAGTTGTTTTTTAAGGTTTTTAAATTGGTAATTTGTTACTCTTATTATTACTAAAGACCGTGTTCATCTTGGTGGAGATGGTCTTGGATTACAAATATTACGTGCACTTACAGTGACCATAGTGCTGTGCAATTATACTTCTTTAAACAAGAAGTTCCGGTATAAAAGGGGTCTGGCCTGGCCATTCTCACACCTGCCAATCAACCATCAAAGCGCAAACAGCTGACAAACAACCTGCGCATTATGTACAACCTTTACTGAAAAATTTGTTTCATTTTTTTCTAAGAATGTTCTGTTAAACATTAGCAAGTTATATCTGATTTTTGTTAATGATATATTTTGGTTTCATGAGATTTTGAACCATGTTAGGTTTGCAGGACGCTTGACTCAACAACGTGCCACGACTGCAAGAGTACAAATTTGCATTTCGCACCCGAAAGGTGTGAAATGTGGGAGATGCCATCCCTTTTATAGCGGAACTTCTTGTTTAAGCTCTGAATTTTCATTAAGAATCTTACAACCTTAACTAAATGTGTGGAATGTTTTGTTGTGAAATGTTCCTGTATTTTTGTAACATCAGGGTGAAATAGGAATACAAGGACGGTTGGCGTAGCAGGACCTGCTGGAACTAAGGTAAACCTGGTACAATGGAGTTTATACGTATCCATGACGCCGACGCCGAGGACGCCGTCGATTAAAAAATGAATTTATATTTTACTTTTAAGTTTTCATCCGATCCACCGAAATATCTTCCCAAACGTTTATCACATGTCGGTGCATTAGCCGGCACAGTGGAACAAAACTAAATGCTATTTGCTTTGATTTGTTTCCAGGGAAGCATGGGTACCCAAGGCGTACCTGGTATGCTAGGACAACCAGGTGACAAGGTGAGTGTTATGTTTTTAACTATCCTGACAAGACACTTTACTCTCAGAGTGCCTCTCTCCACCCAGGAGTATAAATGGGTACGGGCGAAATGTCAGCAGGGCAACCTGACAAAAATGCTGGAGGTATAACCTGCAATTGACTAGCATCCCATCCAGGGGGAGTTAAGCAATACTCCTAGTCGCTTCATGCTATGGAAACCGGAGTTAAGCGCCGGCCTGATAAGCCATCTTGTTTGTAGACATACTTTTTTCATTATTATAACTTTCCTTGTAGTTGAATGTGGAACAACAGTAATCAGTGAGGTATATATTTTTTTTGCAGGGCGGCACTGGCAGAACTGGGAGAAGAGGACAGCGAGGCGGCAGAGGTGACAAGGTTTGTACTTGATGTCATTTTAGCATATGCCAACTCGGCTTTATTTCACATTAGCACAGCTGTACAGTTAATGTTTGCACAGCTTTTATTGATATTGAGTTTTTGTTCAGGGCGAAGCAGGTCCATCGGGCGGGAGAGGCGGTCAAGGTGCTAGGGTGAGTAGCGTGAAGATGACCGTTTTTCAGTTCATGGTATTTTTAATATATGCCATATTTCTTGTCTATGTAAGCCATCTCTTGTAATACAATTCTGACAGCCATTTCAATCTGAATTCTCCCTGAATTGTACGACACGGGGTCCAATTACTATTACTAATTCAAATCTCTCAAAATGTTTTTGATACTTGTCAGTTCAGTCCTTTTCAGTACAGAATGCACTCTTGGGATAGTTTAGTGTGGAGTCGTCCGCGATAAGCCGCTAACTCGCTAAGGTGTAAACTTTTTATGCCTAAGTGGCACATGCGACATCCACAAATAAACTGCCGGTCCGCAGGCCGCCTGCTGATGATCTCCCATGTCAGGGTACAGTCTTTCATCTCCTTGTCTTCTGCGTCAGGTAGTTAATTATGGTGAATGTTGAGTGCATTTGGTTTATCTCCTTATAACTGTCTTACTCGTCAATGTTTAATTATTTTCATTATAGGGCCCAAGAGGATCAAAAGGAAATCCTGGTGCCTCTGGAAAAGACGGAATACCTGTAAGATTTATAAATTGATTGATGATGGTTGTTATGGACCTATAATAGAGCGGTTTTCAACAGAGTGTCGAACGTAATACGGTCCATGATTGATTTAAAAACTCGTGCCACCTTCTCAACCAATCAGATGCAAAACCATACCAATCGCAACTTAGTCACACGCGTTCTCCTGCGCTTGGCGCCGGTTACGTGTATTTGCGACGAGTTCACATTGGTTTGTTTTGTTGTTTACGTATGCTGTAATTGGCCATTGTCATGGCTTTGGTTATAGTTTCTATACATCTATTTATCAAAACTACCTACTTTGAAATTGGTGTATTACGACGTGTTGCGACTTGTGCTGTATTTTGACGAGCCCGGAACCCGCACGGAAAAAGCTGTGGCTGATTTTTTAATCTCCTATATGTTAGGACATAATTTAGAATTTTAGGTCAAAATAATTGAAATTAGTCTCATGAAAATTTAGGTGCAACTTTATTAAGGACACTGAAATTAACACGACTTAAATGAACGCACATTTCTTAAATTCGCGTTAATTTCTTAGAGGGTTAAGGTTAATTTCCTTTAATACTAAAGAGATATATAATTAATTTACAATTAATTGTAGTCAGTAATGTGGCCATATTCCATTTTCAATTGTGCGACCATGTCATCTAGTGGTGTACTGAATATACTCTGAGCCTTTTTGATCGTGGATCGTCCCTTGAAATCCAGTTAATGGTCAGCCGAGAACAGACTGCAGATGTTTAAATTTTGATTTTTTTTCAGGGCTTTCAAGGAAACGATGGTACCCCAGGATCCCAAGGACCACCCGTAAGTAGTGACATGTGGTTGGTTATGCATTACATGTTCTCTATGACATGTAAGAATTTAGTTTAAAATGTTACAGCATAGGCCTGACGTGCTTGTTAATTTATTCGTTTATTCGATCTTTATGAAATGTGGTAAGCTTTTATCAACTGATTGTCAAAAACAAAATGAACAATGTTTGGTCACAGGACTTGACAATGACAATTTTTACACTAAAATGGGAAAAGGAAAGTGATTCTCTTTTTTGCAACACTTTGAAAAACATCCGCCTTTTTGTCATGTCTATGTCATAAAATAAATGCTTATTTAATGGAAGTAGGTTAGGGTTAAGGTTTAGGGTGGCACAGTTATCACCTTAGAAAGCAGAAAAGCCAAAAAGGTCCCTGTACGATGATTTTAATTGATCATTTGTAAGGTTCTTGTAACAGTGCTTGAAACATTTACATTTACATTAACATATAATTATGTTGCATAAAATCATTTTAGGGAGGTCCTGGACCTAAGGGACTATCTGGACCAATGGGTGGAAGAGGAGGCAGAGTAAGTAAAAATCATCATCGAGTAATGCTGGGCAATGACATAATATCAGTTTCTTTCTTTTTATGTTTTTTTGACATATAATGGGACGCTAGTGGTTTTATATCCTAAACATGCAGACATATTTCATCTGACATTGTTAGTGCCCTCAACAAAATGTATCCTGGCCAGGAGATTATTTTCATGTGAAAGATTTGGAGTCGTTTACCTACAGTAAATACTCTGTTGCTCTTTAGGACATCAACGTATTTAACATGTTACTGATCTCTCTATTAAGGCACTGCCTGTTCCTAGATGGTGAGCGTGAAGACGTTTCTGAACAGGAAAATATTATTTGGAGACAGCGTTTTATGTATTTAGAGCTACGATCTCATGAAAAGAAATAATCCACCTGGGAGGGCTTTAAAAGAGCTTTTAGAGTCTGTTCCTGTACATTCATTGCATTTATTAGCTGGCGTGAGGATTTTTTTGTGTGGTATATGTTTAAGTTTCAGTACATCAGTGTTGTTAGCATTTTTTTGTCGTAGGGTCCTCAAGGAAAAACAGGGGGAAGCTGGACCTGATGGAGAATCTGGACAACTGGTACGGTCCACTCGTAAATTATTGAAAATATATGTAAAGGGAAAAAATATCGCGGTTCCACCACCTTGCGATGTACCTTCTGCTGCACCTTCCGCTGCACCTTCCGCTGCACCTTCCCTCCCCTTGCCCCCCCCTGTAAAGGTGGGATAAAACTATCAAATGAGAAGGAGAGTCGTCGAGAGTTAGCGAGTATTCCAACTTTGCTCTTGTTTCACCACAAACATGCACTCTCATCGACTCTCATGCATTCCCATCACCGAATTTGAACCTGCTCAAATACATTTGATGAGAGTCAATGAGAGAGTTTTTGTTCGTTTGACTTGCAAATGATGCCAACTCTTACATACTCTCAGCCGCTTGTTTGACCATATACGTTGCTGGGATTTTAGTCTCAAATAATGCTACAGGTTTCATTTTCAACAGCCTGTCTTACAAAATATAAAGGATTTTAATGGGTGAGTATTCTGGAAGGGAATGTTAGAGCATTTGTCCATTTAATAATTATTATATCTTAGTATTGGTCACGTCAATGTCATTTTGGCACTTCGAGAAGTTCTTTTGGTATCAGATGCAAACTTTCAAATGACCAGTGGATTAGGGGGGGGGGGGGGGGGAGGGGGGAGAGAGCGGAATAGGAGGGGAGGGAGATGGAAAGTTAATGACTTAAATTCACAACAGGTGTTCTGAAAATAAAGGTGTGCTGCACACTTTAGTAAACATTTGGTTATTGACATGTAACTCCAGCCTTTGTTGTATTGTAGGGTGAAGCTGGTGTGCCTGGTGGGGAGGGACCGCGTGGACCTCAAGGGCCTGTGGTAGGTGACCATGCAGCTAACTCATGTCTGGGGTCCTAATGGCTCCTGCTCATGTGTAAACATCTGTGTGGGAAATGGAATTATATCTCAAGAAATTCTGCCATAACGTCAGTGTCTTGGATTTGGAATTGTATTCTATTGAGTTTAGTCTTGGCCAGGTGTAAAAAAAATCAATTAGTCGAAGATGCAATAAACGGTTGTGATATTGTTGAGAATAATAGCTGGTGTTTATATACAGTAATAATTTTACGAAGAGAAGAATGCTTTTCACCGTCTAAGATAATTAATTCAAGACACATTCATTCCACTGTCTTAAACATAGTTCTTTAAACCTCCTGGTCGATCAAACAAGTGATATGGTAAAACATTTATGAATTGTACACATAACAGTACAGGGTTAAGGGTCGAGTTTACACGTCCTGATGAGAGGATGATGATGAGATGACACAGTGTCCCCCTGTGTACCATCTGTGCACTGAGTTGTTTTGTGTACCTTTTTCTTACATGTTTGTTAATTTAGGGTCCACAAGGTTCTCGAGGTGGAGATGGAGCTAAAGGAGCCCAAGGAAGACGCGGTTTGTCTTCAAAGTTTTTGCTCTAATTTACATGAGCACAGTAATGTACCACAATAATAACCTTATAATGTGATTTAAAACGTTTCAGAATCAGATTCAATGAGAGAACACATTTTTTCCAGTATATTGTGAATTAACATGGGATTAACCGGGGATGTTGGTTTAAGTTTGTTTTCCAGGTTCTATAAAAATTGGTTAGTTTGATAAATCAAATGTGTCAGCCTACTTAATTTCCCTGACTCAGTTATTTTGTTGTACTGTCAAACATTTCATCCAACAAACAATAAGTTAAACAGTTTTATTTTAATGTTGTCATATCCTCTTTTGTTCTTAATTTGGTTACTGAACTGGAATATCACCACAAAAACATGCATAGAACTTTACGTTACATTGGTTTGTTTCTTTGCAGGGTGGGCGAGGAGAGAAAGGTGGTACAGGACAGGCTGGACAGAATGGAGAAAAGGTGAGTACAGTAGTAATATAAGATATGCTAAAAAAATAAGCCCACAAGTATCTGTTCAGAAGGGGTTTTCTTAGGTATAATTTATTGGAGGGAACTTTGCATCGTGATAGAAGAGTGTGGGCATATACATTTGGATGGAATTGAACATAAATAAAAACAAAATACTCTGATTAAATATAAGTGATGCGAAACACAAGCTCTAGAACTGTAAAATGAAAATCAATACCAAAGAAATTCATTTTGCTATATATTATATATGTGAAAATCCCTGTACTGAACCTGACTAGGGACATACAACTGTAAGGCATCAGAGGCGGATCCAGGATTTTTTGATAGGTAGTCCCAGTTTTCCCGAAAATGTGAATAGATTGAAGGAACATTTTTGGAAGTAGACGGCAGTAGTAAAGGCGCGAAGGGGGTTGTTTGGGGGCCTCCCACAGAAAAAAATTGAGATTTTAGGCCCTGAAAAGTGCATTTTGGTAGATTCTGGAGATGGTTTTGCTATGGATAATAGAGAAAGCAAAAAACCCTAAGGTCTGATAGGGGTCCCGACCCCCTGACCCTCCCCTAGATCCGCACTGGGCATTATTATCGTTGTTCATGACCAAGAACTTAACTTCATTTGTTCTGCTTCCCAGGGCCCACCCGGTGATTCAGGCAGAAGTGGTAGAGATGGAGGAAATGTACGTACATGTATTGCACTGTTACCGTTACTAATAATAACAAAAAACATGTGTCATCTCCATTCTCAACAAATGCCAAATGAAGACAACTTTCTTGACGCTAGGCTCAGTTTCCAGTCGTGGGTGTTTCGGTGCGCACGAGATCTTGAAAAAAGAAACAAAAAAAACAACCCACGTCTGGAAAGTGAGCCTTAATGCCAGCAGTGTTCTTTTCGTGGAAAGGTATAAACTGACCTCAGGGCAGAAAGTGTACACGTACTTTTAAAAACAGTTAATTATCAATGTATTCTCAGTAACATCTGTAAGTATATAATCACAGTAAGTCGTGCCTTTCTTTTCTTTACGACTTTCCAAATTAACGTATTTTTTATTCATTTATTTAAATCCTATGAAATTCTCTTGACCGCTCTTGCTAATATGTGAGCTCTCAGTTTACCGGAAGTGAACCGTTGTTTCCAACATGCTGACATGACAAAATCTGGTTCAACTTTATGTCAGACGTGTTAGGCTGGACCTAATTGGCTTTTGATAATTGTGCACATACCTTACTGCAATAGGGTGATGCCATAACCTGAAGCTTAGAACTCCTTCTGGCCCTCTCCGTGTGTACCAATTGGCCATTTCCAAGTTCCTTTTGCTTCTGTTGCAAAACGAGTACTGGTGCAAAACCATTCAAATGAAAATAAAGACGCGAGGAAAACTGATTTTCACATGAATAGATGTGCACCAGAACTCGTTGAGGTAAACGTCAACTCGTAGATGGCAACTTCATTGTAAGGTTAACAATGTTCAATGCTTTAAATGCAGGGACCGCGTGGATTGGACGGAGCAGCTGGCGATACCGGCGGTCCTGTAAGTTACATGGATATTGTACTAATGCGTTGTAACAAGGAACAATATCTAAACAACAATATTCTTTAAAATGAAGATCATGAGACATAAAGGACACAATTAGCAGACAAGTATAGAAACACCAAGACTTATCCCTTTAATTTACTCCCAAGATTGCCAAGTTCAAAATTATATCAAATTTCATTTTTGCAAAATAATGGAAACAAACACTACCACGTGAATGCACTGATCAATAGCATTCATATGAATGTTAGTACATATTAGGGTTTTATCCAAACGATAGAATCACTATACATGTATATATAATAGCTTTCATTCGAGTAATCACAATGGGATTTCATCCACATAACTAAGTCAACGCTCGATTCTGGGAGTTGCAAAGAGGGATGAGCATGTTCAGCTTTCGACATGAGCAACATTCTGGTGTTGCTGTTATGCAGCTTTGTATGGAAACCACACGTGCTTCATTCTGGTACAACTGTGCCACAATTTTCTTTGCAGGGATTCCGAGGTCCACGAGGTGAACCTGGTCCTCAGGGAAAGCTTGGGATGACGGTGAGACAGATTTTAAATAAATCCAACTTTAGGAGCGATTATGTGTAAATATCAATCATTGGGTGGCAGAAGTTGAAAAACAGATTACTCTTATTTTTTGCTCATAAATAGCTATTAGTTAGAAAAGAAACCTGATGCAGTTTGATTCTGCCAGAAGTCCGTTTATTTCAAGAAAATAAGAAAATCGGTTTACGCGTTCAGCATGGCAAAATGGCGAAATTGAAACCTGAAATTCGCTACTCTAATTAAACTATCCTCGCGTTCGCAAACTGTAGACTTGCCATAAGTCGACCATTATTAGAAAGGGCTTTTACAAAGTCTATCGCAAACCAAAGCATACATATAAGTTTCTACCTAGTAGGTATTTTGAGCAAAATGAAAACAATTGATTATTCAACTTCGGCTGCGAAATCAAGATTTTGATTAATATTTACAGTCATCTGCTCTTAAGAATTAATGTCATCTAGGCCATGTTCTACTGGATTAGTAGTTGGTTTCTCGTATTCTATAAGGATTGTATTTTCCATGCCAGGAAAGGATATCGCCAATCCGAAGGCTGTAAAGCCACTGTATATGTATTCAACAGTGTCCTATGGATTGTTCAGATAGTTATATGCATTGCTTTCTGAATGAATATCCACCTTGTGACCTAATTTTTTTTATATACCACTCTTGCGTATACTGAATCAAGTGGGTAACTAGTACGATACGGTTCGGTATTTCTATCCTCTTGCAAACTACAGCGGTGGAACCTCTACTTTGGTACACCTCCATTAAGGGGACACCTCAATTAAGGGGACACAAACTTTTGTCCAGCCAAAATTAACGCTCATATATAAGCTTTCAAAGGGACAGCTCTATCGATAAAGAGGACTTCTCCTTGTCCCGGGTGTCCGCTTAGTTCCACTGTATTTATGTCGATCGATTAACAGCATAGCTGACCACCTTGTGTAACTTCATGTACAGGGTCGACAAGGACTGACTGGACCTGCTGGTAAACCTGGTGTCCAAGGATCTGCAGTAAGTTTACTGTAAAAAAAGTTTGTATTGTCCTGTATCACATGCTTATCCAATCCATCCTCACCATGAAAGAAACGTCTTGAGATTTGAGCCAAACAATTCCATACACCGATAATTTAGGAATATAAAGATCCGTGTAGTGTCCCTGATTGGTTGTTGCTCAAGATTAACCTCTCAGAGACACAACACAGATTGGGTAGTGTTATGTCATTAGTATGCTGGGATTTATGGACTCCCTCACTGGGGATAGAATAATAGGAAACCATTTTTCCCAGGCTAGCAGTGACGAGAGCATACGGAGATAAATAAATATTTTCCTTTTTTATAAGTTTTCAAATGCACATAACATCAATCTAACGAGAAAAGAAAAAACCCCTAGGCTGTAGTTTTTAATATTCATCATCTCGGCAACAAAGTGTCAAGACATCAATAGTGCGACAAAGCCTCTAGATACCAGATGGATGTAGTGTGTGTGTGGACATCAGATGGGGTGGTCCAGCATATGATAGTTTTCTAATATAAAAAGTTAAGGTTTGTTCTTGAGTGTGCATATTGTCCACAGGGTCCTGAAGGTCAAATAGGAGCAACAGGGCCATCTGGCGACAAAGGAAATACTGTAAGTACTCATCTTTTCTCTCAGGATAGTAAATTCCATTTTACTGTCAAAACTCCCATCTCTCAATTTTGACTGTGCTCACAGCTATGCTTTGTTCGTGGCAGCCAAGGTGTGGCAAGCGCTTGTTAATCTAAACGGAAGCGTTCAGAATTTGCTTGCTTGCTTAAATATAGAGATCAGAAATCCTTTAGATATATACTTCTGTGAATATTTCAGTGCTAGAAATACATTTTGGTCCCCGGCCCCTGACACTGTAGTTCTCGGTAGGAATGTACATCACGTCTTACTGTGTATATTACAAGTAATGTGTAATGTGTATACTAGGAAGCGAAAGAAATAATCTGACACAAGGGGAAAAAGTGTAATGAAATACAGAAATATCTTGCTCTGTCGTCAATTTCCATGCAGGAATTGTCGACAGTTTATTGTGATGACATTAATCTCTATTTATGACGTCATTTTGTTGTTTGTTTTCAGGGTCCAGAGGGTGAGGTTGGACCTGTCGGTAACGCAGGGAGATCAGGAGCTGATGTAAGTGGACTCTATTGATGTCACCAACGTGGTTTATTTATGTAAAATCATACTACAATCAATCTTTTCTCATTTGTAAAGACAGGTTTTGCAAGATGTAATTTATGTTGGTTAGCAGGTCTCTGTAAAAGTTGTTTTGTTGAGTTGTGGTTACACATCAGGGAGTCTGCAAGCGTTATAAATGATTTTGAAATCCTTTAAATATCCGTATATTAATTTCAATTAAAAAATCCATTTTGTTCTGTTTGACACTCACAGGGGCTCCCAGGGGAAGCTGGACCTGTTGGAGAACGCGGAGAAACAGGAGAAACGGTAACTCAAACAAACAAACAAACAAACAAACAAACAAACAAACAAACAAACAAACAAACAAACAAACAAACAAACACCAAATGAAACAAATACCAGAAGAAGGGGTTTAGAATGGTACAATTAAAACTCAGTACGACACCGTGGAGTGACAAATGCTACTTGAGAGACATTAATGTAATTCAGAATCTGTTTGCATTGAGACATTACTGGACATTTATTTGTCTGTTGCCATTCTAGGGAGAGGATGGGCTAGCTGGAATTCCCGGACGAGACGGTGCGTCAGGAGTGAGGGTGAGAAAAAACGCCTGTTTTCCAATCTGGGTTATTTGTTATGTACTGTTTTCCAAACGTTTGTTCACTGACCTGTATTTCCTGTTTCTATACCAGGGCCTGCCGGGGAGCCTGGAAATCAGGGAGTACCCGGACCACCGGGACCAATGGTAAGTTGTCCGTGCTCATTCTAAGATAGTTTCAGCACAACTGTGACACCCCTCCTAGGGAAAGTATGCTCGATTGTGATAATCATTGATGGCAAATTGCTACCTTCTAGGGTGATGCTGGTGGACGAGGACCAAGAGGTCAAGCTGGACCACCTGGAGACCGGGTAGGTGGATAATTTATCATCACAGGTATACCAAATAGAAAATGTTTTCCGTGACAACAGTGCCATACCTTTTCATTATAAATTATCATTGTGGTCTTTCGATCGTTCACGGATTTGTTTAATTATGCAAGATGTATACTTTTAGGGCAGCACTGGAAAAGATGGTCCCGCTGGTGTATCTGGATCGCCAGGAGAACAGGTTTGTTATTATGAAGCCTCCCTCTCCTCTCTTTTAATCTTCCCTTTCTTATAATTACCAAGCCAAACATAGATTTCATTTCTTCTTCTATCAACCGTCACATAATCTTTGAAATATTTAAGTGAAACTGAGCGAGTAATAGAACGAAGAACGCCACCATAAACATGATAATGTTCAGATGCCCCGAGTTTTGTTTAAAATTTAACAGTCAGATGCTCCGGTGGGAATCGAACCCACAACACCCCGATCTCACGAAAGGTGCTCTAACCACTGAGCTACTGAGGCAACCACAGTGGAGTGAGTCGAATATTAGCACCTGCCATGAAATCGGGGTGTCGTGGGTTCGATTCCCGCATGGGGCATCTGAGTTTTCCATCATGTGTTCTGTTTTAGTTCATCCTACAAAGGCATATGAAAGTTTAACCTCTCTGACGATGAACATTTTTCGATATATGCCGTGTTGCTTACATAAACAGGATAGTTTGGTTAGTTGATAAATGTCACGTGTATGTATCATCATGTCACGTGTATCATTATGGTGCATTCTACATTCCAGGGCCCTCCAGGACCTTCGGGAACCAAAGGCGACCGTGGGGAGGATGGTGGTGCTGTGAGTAAACTTGAATAGGAGAATAAAATGAAGTTTGGAGGAAATATAGTTGAGCCCGCGGTGTGTCATTAGGGAGCTTTAGCAACGCCGACGACGACGCCGAGGACAACGCCTATTAAAAAACGAATTTTCTATTTTACCTACGAATCTCGCAATTATCAAGATCTGTTCAGTGTGTCGATTGGTTTAAGAACTAGCTCAAATTGAATATGTACGGACAACGTTCAATTCCGAATAGAAATTTGAAATATTCGCCGTCGTAGTTCACGTTCTCCAAAATACGCAGAATTTGGTTATTTCACGTTGTTGATTTGCAGAGGACGGTTAAGAAATGTACAAAAGTTATAATACACGTGCAGAGCTATTGTACTGCTCATTAAACCTTTTGTTTAGTGACGTTCTCGTTGCCGTTTCCCTTGTGGTTTGTTTAAGCTCTCTAATCTAATAAATTGCGGCCCGAGCGCAGCGAGGGATGCAAATGGCACTACAAGGGCTCAAATAAACAATATTTCCTCAAATATCCAGATGATATCATGCGTAATTGTGCACAAGGTTGGCACGTTTTAAAGGATCCCTTTGTTACACGTTCTCAGTGTTGATATGTTGTTGTTGTTATTCCAGGGGTCTCAAGGTGCTCAGGGTGGTCAGGGAACCCAAGGCCAAGTTGGATCCAAGGTAAGCAGATTATCCTCTCAAATATAAATGTAGGAATCTTATGTCACAGCTGTTACCTGGAGCACCCCAAGATAGGATGATCTAAGAGAAGCATTCCCCCATACATGGGTCTCTTCCAGATTGTTTGAAATCTATTTTTAATTTTCAGTCCATAGCTGAGCTATTTTAAGAGGGCTACCTGATTGGTCAGTTCGAATAACGTGATTCGGAAAGAAGTAAAAATAACTTTCACAGCATGGTGCGAAACTATTAATAGATTTCAAAAATTATCATGGGGCATGGGGAATCCTTCTCGTAGATGATCATCTCTTGCAGACCCTCATTTCACTAAAACCAATCATGCCTGTTGCTATTATAAAGCAGTAACAAGAGGGTACAATACTCTCTTGGCAGTAAATATTGACAAGTTTTGATCAATTTATTAGGGACCTCGTGGACTCAAAGGAGGCACAGGGAACAGCGGTCTTGATGGTCTAAAGGTCAGTGTAATATGTGTGCGACTTGTGTGATGCAAGTTACGTCGGCTACACGGGCCGACACCTCTTTCAACGCATTGCTGAACATAAATATTCCGCCATCGGAAAACATCTTCAGGATGAGCACAACGAGACACCATCAAATTTGCAGGAACATTTCAGGGTTCTAAAGAAATGCCGCGGGAAGCTGGAATGTCTCATCTACGAAATGCTCCACATTAAAAACAAGAGACCGGAATTGAACACTCGATCAGACACAATTTGCGCAAAACTTTTTGTTTAATTTTGTTTTTTGTTTTTTGTCTTTTCTGTTGTTTTTTGTTTTAATCTATGAACAATCTTTCATGTATTATTTACTCTTAATTTCGCTGCATTGTATTATTCACATTTTCACACTTTAGTCTTATATATAATACCTGTAAAACTTCCAAAATTTGCATTTGAAAATGATGACATGGAGTCGTCGAAACGTCATGTTTTTATCGCTAATTTTCCTTATAAAATGTAATACAATGCACAAGTTTTTGAATTTGAAAACGGCCAATTGAACTTTTATCTGTTAACTTATCATCATCGTCATTGAATGCACTTGGCTAGCTTATAATGTACCGTAGTTATTATGAGCAAAATTTGACAGCCCCATTTTCTTTTTAACTTTAGTTTTAATATACGTAATGTTAATTGTTGCCAGTTGGATTTCCTTTTAGATTTTGTGTTGCCTGGTTCGCAGTTTCTTTACCTTTTGCTTGGCTTGGTTTATAACCTGGCTTGGTATTACAGTCGAAGCTCCCATACGCACACACCCTCGTGAAGCAGAAAAAGTGTTCACAACTGGAGCTTGCCGCTTACGGGAATGTGTAAATCCAGAGTTTGTATGAGCTAGAGTTCAAACGGGGTTTTGTCAAGGCGGCCGTAATAAGTAGAGCTGTCCGTATACGAGAGTGTCCGCGCAGAGAGCTTCGACTGTAATTGATCCTTTGCAGCGAAGGTTGTAAACTGATTCATTGTTTCGTTCTTGGTTGTGAATCCAAGTTTTCGTTTTGTTTGATTCGTTGTAGGGAGAGGCTGGCGAGAAGGGGCCATCTGGTGAGGACGGGCCTACTGGAGGACCGGTATGACAAAAACATGCGCTGAAGCATTTCACTTAACCCCTTCACTCCCGAGAGTACCAAAGCTCAGAATTGAAAAAAAATCTCAAATTTCATTTTGCAAGATATGGAAAAACAAACAATACAACGTGAAAGTACTGCTTATAAAATTTCATTCGAATGGTCACACACTAGGGTTTTACCACATACTTTAAAGTTAAAAGCACAATAATAGACTTCACAGATGCTTGCTTCTGGGAGTGAAAGGGTAACAAAATTAAGCCCGGACAAAACGACGGTGAGAGATTATGGGAGTTCAAATTCTCACTATCATTTGACCGGAAACTCTCATGCACATCATCCACTCCCGGTGAATGTCATCGCCTCTCATATGCATGCGCTCCTGCTCAAATTTTTCTTATTTTTCTCTCGTTGTGCCCACGCTTTATGATAGTCGATGAGAGTTGAAGAAAACTCTCATGAGAGCCAACTCTCATCAACTGTCATCTTCGTTTTGGTCCGGGCTTTACTTTTATTCAACCAGAGCAAATTCCATTCTTTGATTCAAAGTTAAACTGTGCTTGATTGAAGGAATCTCGAACAACGTCTTCATCAGAAGGGAGGAAGATGTTTGTTGTTGAGCTAGAAATGTCCAATGTGGTTAATTGTTGTTGCAGGGTAGAGATGGTGAACCTGGTCTATCCGGAATAAAGGGCCAGCAGGGACAAATGGTGAGCCGGACAAATTGTCATTCTCTTTCACGTTTCGTAAAATGTAATGAAAGTATGCATGTATTTACACTAGAGGAAAGGTTTCCGGATTCATTAATGTTTCCGGATTCATCACATTTGGGGTATTCGGATTCGTCGGCGTTTACACTAGAGCGTTATTCGGATTCTCAACTGTTTACACACATCGATGAATCCGGGGAAATTCATATGATCTCAGGCGGATAAATATCCGGATTCATTCGAATAACCGTTTACACTACAAAACATTCCGGATTTAAAAGTATTCGAATACAAAGTATTCACTTTGATTTCCGGATTCAAAATCTCCGCACACGCGACCAAACCTGGACAGTTTTATCCCGGATTTGTCCACCTGTGTGTAACCTGCAAAACGAATCCGGTGCCAAAACGTCCCGTATTCGTCACGAATCCGGAAAAATCTCCTCTAGTGTAAACGTAGTGTGAAACAGCTTGTCAGATAACAGTCTGCGGACGTGTCCGCCATCTCCTCGCCCTTACTTCAGACTAGCCAGATAAGGCACTCCTGCTAACTTTATCCAACTTCTAATAATTCAGCTGGCAGGATATGCATATTATACAGTGGAACCCCGATTTCTCGAACCCTCCATTTCTCAAAAACACTTTCGAACTCCCGATTGGCTCTTACCAACTTATGTCTTCCCTCTCTCCCTCCCTCCGCTCCACCCCACAAAAAACTTTGCTCTTCCTCATGCAAGCTTTACGAGGACCTGCGAGTGCCTTATTACTAATATTGTCAAGAAATACTGCATTCTTTCTTTCTTTAGACGCTGTTAAAAAAAATATTATCAGCGGATGCTCCAGTTTATTACAACTTAAGATGATTTGTTTTTCTTTAGGGTCCCCCGGTTCGACTGGTGGTCAGGGAACTCAGGGAGGCAAAGGAAATTCGGTATGACGTCATTATTTCGTATCCAGTTTAAGGAAGGTTACGATATTACGGTATTTTTGGCGATGTATAATATCACCTTGTAGCAAATCATGGGAAACCTCAAAATAATAGCTTACTCTGAGATAGAGAAACACCAAAGAAGTAATAATACACCAAAACGGAGCAAGGATGGTTACTATACGAACCATTCTCGTCCCCAGAGTCCACGATCCTTTTGGTCAGCAGCAAGGAATCACGACCTCTGGCTGGTACCGATTTTCTGAGCTTGCGCAGAGTACTCGTTTTCTATTGTCTTTTGTCTGTTCATTGTTTCAACAGCCAATCTTCTTAAATTGTAATATAATGTATTTTTTAGACGCAGGGCCCCTATGGATACCAGCCTAGAGCTGAATGGGCCACCCTGCTTAAATAAAGATTACTTACTTACTAATCAAAAAATTCGTTCTATCTGTCCCCGCCAGAGTCCGAGATTCCTTGGTGCTGACCAAAAGGATAGCGGACTCTGGGGACGAGAATGATTACGAACAACCTTAGAGAGGGCGTTAATCCGAAAAACTAGACAAAAGTCGACCATTCAAAATCTCCCTTCGTATAATCCCCTGGGACATTTTAAAAATGAGAGAGAGGCATTAAACGAGTAAATGCGGTCCGTACATTTATGGAGTCTTATCTAATTCTGTATTTCATTGCAGGGTTATCCCGGCATGCAAGGCGGAGTGGGTGCTCAGGGCCCTGTCGGAGGAGCGGTAATATGTCACTCTCATTACACTTGATCATGTTTTGCAAAAGATGACTTGCTTACATACATACAACGTTATTTTCAAACGCTAATCACATTAGTCACTAGTCATAGTCACCTGCTGGTTTCCACGTGGAGCGTTACAAGTTAACAGATACACTTATTACAGGTTGATTTTTGGACAGTTTGCTTGTGGTTATTGGTAAAGCTGTCATCCTATGATTTACCAACGAAACAGCTAGTAATATTTTAGTTAAGATGTATTTTACATTCATGGCATATGATACTTAGCAGTCGTTTCCTATCGTTACTTTTGGAGGGTTGCTACGTTGGGGAGTCGTTACTCTCAGGTATCAAAGACGTGTATACCATATATGGGCCAATCCATATTACTTTAATCGTATCAAAATATGTGAGAATAAACATAACGTCGAAAGAACGGGTTTATTCTAGTTTTATTTAACAAATAAGGAGACCAAAGTCATGTATTATACTGTCATAAAACACGACGGGAATTTGTGAACACGAGAGAAATTTCTCCAATAGACTACAAATTGCACTCGCCTTACGGGCTCGTGGAATTTTGTTAGTCTTTGAAACATTTACTCGTGCTTCTTTATTCCAAATTGCACTCGAAATTATGTGATTACCTATACTTATCTAACTTGTGTGACGTCATTTTACTAGGGAGCCCCTGGCCCTGCTGGTAGCGATGGAGTAGATGGAGCACCAGGCCTTTCCGTGAGTATTAAAAATGCCTCACAAACATCCACAAGATATCAATGAATGTTTAGGAAAGAGTGCAATGGAAATAGAGAAAATTACAGGGTTGTTGAACTAGATATCACAAAAATTTCATATTTATCTCCAAGAAACCATGTATTATTTTGTTCATTATATAAACATACTAATAAAGATATTCCGAAGATTTCCGAACCATTTCCCGAAGATTTTCGGAAAATTTCACGAAAATCATGCGAACGCTTCCGAACATTTTCCGGAGATTTTCGAAGATTGTCGAGGAAGATCCAAATTTCGGCTCATTCAGCTCGTCAGCAAATGTGACGTCATCGATATCTTGACTATAGTTTATATAATAAGGTAAATTATGGATGACGTGTGTTTCTTGCAGGGTGGACAAGGTTCAAAGGGAGGAACTGGACCACCGGGTAACAATGGCCAGCTGGTAGGTGGATATGCAGCTTATTATCTATTAGATCAGTCATTTAAGGATTTATTTGGCTGTGAGACACGTTAGGAAGTTGTCACACTAACGGTACAAGCAGAAAATGGTTCATATATTCACACACTGTGCTACTGCCTACACCTGTCAATATTAGCAACAAAATTGGCAAAAATGGGTTCAAACTTCACCCTTTATATTACTTACAACTTCAGGACTCAGGATAGTAGTAAGCATGTACAATAAAGAAAATAGGGTCCACGCATACACCCTTTATACTACTAGCACCTTCAGTTATGGGTATTAGTCACTATTTACGATATAGGCAAAAAGGTTCACATCTACACCCTTTATATTACTTACAACTTCAGTAGTGAACATGTAACGGTTAAGATAGGGTTAACACATACATGTACACCCTTTATACTACTTACACCTTTAGCCATGGGCGTTAGTCACCATATTTAAGCAAACATGGTTCACATCTACAGCTGCGTTTATACTACATATACCTTTCGTCATGAATAGTAGTGACCTTCTAACAGAGGAGGCAAAACGTTGTCTCCTTCACACTCTATACTACTGCAATCAAGGACAGTCACCATATGCATGCTACCATTCTATTTTGAATGGAAATACACTCAATGGTAGGATAAATTTAATTTCTTAATATTGTTAGCCTCAGAATACCCTCATGTTTTGTTTCAGTTTGTGTTTTAGGCAAAAATGGTTCACATCTATGTAACAATACTAAGGAAAAATCGGGTTGATACAGGCATCATTTATACCGCTAACACTTCAGTCATGGCTGATAGTTCCCATTTATGATTTAGGAAAAAAAAGGTTCACATCTTCAGCCTTTATACTATTTACACCTTCAGTCATGAATAGTATTTATGAGTATTGAGCAGTTCTAACAGTGGGTGCAAAACGTGTTCACACCTTCACACTCTATACTACTCAATACACCTGTAATCAAGGATGGTCACCATGGTTACCATTGTGTTTGTGTTTCAGGGTGTCATCGGTGCACGGGGTTCCCCAGGTGCTCGTGGTGGAAAGGGAGAAAAGGTAATACACTTAGCTGATGGATTTGTTGTTAATCTGATTTGTGATTTATTATATATTTTCTTGATGTTTCTTGTTTCTTACGTGATCTTCTCTTGTCGTGTGTAGGGTAATGGTGGACTCCAAGGAATAGCAGGAGTTAGTGGTGCCCCTGGACCTATGGTGAGTTTACAAAGAATGAATAAAGACAGCACGAACTTGCCATCATCTGAATGCGTATTATATTGCATTGTTTTGAACTGTACCATTTACAAATTGGCACAGAAACGGGAATTGCTACAAGATCGTCCTTTAGGCGTGTTGCTTTTGATGATTGTCTCCTAAATGTTGCTTTGGTTTTGTTGTGACTTTCTCAGACGGTTTGCATAGAGAGTTCTAAAGACACGCAAGGCTAAAGGCCGAGTAATACGGCCATCGTTTTCTTCCCACTTCTCGAAGTACAGCAACATGTTGCGGCAACTTGCAACACGAGTGGTAATACGCGCAGCAACGCTTTTCAGACTTGAAATACAACATTGTTGTACAAGAAGTTGCAAGAAAATGTTGTTGGTTACTGACCTTAAATATTCCTGCAAGGATAACGACAGTTTATCAATAAATTTATGATTATGTCTGATTATTTCAGGGTTCTGCAGGCAGCCAAGGGAGCGTAGGAGCCAAAGGATTTGCTGGACGAAAGGTCGGATTGAAGAAAGCCTATTGTCTTTATTGAATTGGTCGTTTTTTGACACCCAATGTTACAACGAAACGTCAGTTGCATTAATATCCATCTGTACACTTTCGATGCGCTTTTGACACGTTGTTGGCATCTCATATTAGTTTTTTTTTTATTTCTATGACAATCTAAAACCAATTAGTCAGGAAACTTTATTCAATTTTTGGGGGATTATACGGACATTTCCATCAACGATGTTTTCGTGATTATGTACATAACGCATCATCTGGTCAAAATTGTCATATTGTTCCGTTTGTTGAGTAATTATAGCAAAAGTACTAACCTGTGTTTATTCTGACCATATATGGTGTTACAGGGAGAGGCTGGAGCACAAGGACCGGATGGAGAACGTGGTCTAGCTGGCCAAGATGTGAGTACAAAGAACAAAGTACAAAGTACAAAGTGTTGTTTGTTCTACTTCACCATAACAAACTTGATAACAACTCATGCACTTAACTATTACTTTGGTTTTATTGTTACATCATTTGTTAGATTCTTATGATACTTGTTACACTGCAGTGCGAATCAGTGATTACTAAATACTTGACTATTACAGGGTGTTCAAGGCTCGCAAGGAGAGCAAGGTGAAACTGGTATCAGAGGTCATAAGGTGCGTCTTTTCAATAACAATGATTTACAACAATAGAGAATGATCTAAGAGAAGCATTCACCCATACATGGGTCTCTTCCAATGATAATGTTTTGAAATCTATTTTTAACTTTCAGTCCATACCATAGTTTCACAGCATGGCGCAAAACTATTAATATATTTCAAACAATTATCATCCTCATCTTAGCTAGATCATCTTATCTTGCAATGATTTAGAAATAAAAAATTCTAGTATATATAAAATACAAAATGTGTCTTCTACACAACAGAAAGAACAGTTTACTGCCTGTAATTTTTAAGTTGAGGAATAAGAAAACTGACTTTCTTGTAAAGTTTGTTCTAAGGGTCTGTTTTTATATCAAGACAACAGTTGACCATGTTTTTATTTTGTTAGGGAAATCGAGGTCCCATGGGGCCTGTTGGTGTGACTGGATCTACAGGACCAAAGGTTTGTGTTGTCGGCAATCACTTGGAAAGTACTTCTTCAACTTAATTAATTCAAATAATTCCCTGTATTGAACGCTTCGCTAGTCAATGCCTTCATTTCATTCAAACCCTCTGTCTACTGTCCCATGCAAACGAGGCACGTGTAATTTAAAAGCGCGCGAAATAAATGGCATACATTACATCACCTCTCTTTACATCACTGACCAGTATTATTGTGTTCAATGATACTGCGTTTGTTTGTTTGATACACGCCTGTGTTTCAGGCCCATTTTCGCCCTGTTGTTTGACGCTTCAAACCAAGCCGTTTTTATTTACTCGTTGATATGTTTCTCAAGCATAGAAAATCAATGGCCGCCATACCTCAATGATAACAAATGACAATGACAAATGATGACAAAGATCCAGGTTTGTGTTCAACTCTAAACCTGTTTATCGTGTTTTAGGGCGATCTTGGAGAAGAGGGATCGAGAGGATCGCGGGGACCAAAAGGCCCGAGGGTAAGTACAGCCTTGTGAAAAATAAAACACGAAACCAGTGTAATCTCCACAGGTAAGTGCCGCCTAAAAGCTATATTGGTGGTTTGCATCAATGTTTACAAAAACTCAGAAAATTAACAGCTTGTAGAGCAGCCAGAAAGAAACGTTCCGTCCAAATTATAGCTTTGTTGTGTTTTTGATAATCGGAATTTTTTACTGATATTGTTGTCTGTGGTTTATGTTGTTTGTTTGTTTTACTCTTGCAGGGAATTAAAGGCGAACTCGGACCCCCAGGGCCCCCCGGTGTACAGGGTGTACAGGTGGGTGTACACGGTTTAATCCACGCCTCCAACATAGCTAAATAAAGAGTGCATTTCAAAGACTCGTTGTTCCCGTACCAGATAATTCCTTGTGTTCATATTGTCTTTTACCAGATGAACAGTTTTATTTACTTTCATTCTCTTTCTTTTTCTCCAACAGGGCAAAGCTGGAGGTTCTGTAAGTGTTTTTTAATCGTCTCTCTCATTGTTTTTCATCGTATGCTGTTTATGGACTCCCTACTCTAACTAGGTTGAAGTTCTCTTTTTTATAATTTGTGGCTAGACATCTGGCAGGGTGAACTCGCATAGAAGCTAATATTTTTCAAATAAATTCACGTCAGCTCAGTAAATGTCAATTATTAACCTCACAAATGCGTTTGTTTCTTTTAGGGAGGCAAAGGACCTGGCGTAAGTATTATTTTCCTTGTCAGTCGCAACTCCATTTTGTTTGTTTAGGGTACATACACCACTCATTATTCATCGTCTTTGTTCCTCGTGTACACACCTTGTTTTTTAAAGACATTGCATTTCCATGGCAACAGAAGGCGACAAAACGCAGCCAGAACGTCAGTGGCTACACGACGTCGTCTGCTAACATAACCTCGTTACCAGGTTCTTCCCTGATCTCGGTCCTCTCACGTACCTGGAAGCGAGGTTGCTCGTACGTAACGTGCGTGTGTCGGTTTTTACCACAGTTATATTTATTGTGGTAACACTAATACTAATGGAACCTGTTTTCCCTATTTTTGTTCTATTCAGGGAGATGGAGGCGTCAAGGTAAGCGATTCTCCAGTAGCTACACAGTTTATGTTGTTTTGCAGCGATTGCGCTAGTGATGGTCCATCGAGGAACCACTGATGGCCGTCCAGACGAAGATCTTATCTTTGATAATGAGCCTACAGTTGATTGTCTATAAGACAGGGTGCAAATATGGGGCGTAAAGATTCCCACGAACTTTGCTCCAGTCGTGCTGCCAAGCGAAACGCGACTGCACGTGGCCTCACTTCCGTTCTCGTGGCGACCGCAAATGGGACCGTGAAACGTCGTCTGTTTGATCAGGCTAGGCTGGACGCTTCCCAAGACATCTATATCCCTCAAGTTTTATCACTAAAATCTTATCAGACTGCTCCTGTAGACTGTAAATATTTTAGAAACCAAATTTTACGGATATTAATGGCCACTGGTTATTTATACATGATTAATTATTATTATTATTATTATTTTTTTATTAGGGAAGATCTGGTGCACCTGTAAGTATCGTTTGTTTATTTGTTTGTTTGTCTGAAGTTATCTTGTGTCACGTCTATAGTTTTACAATTTCAGTAAAGAAGCGCCCTACCGTTGCCACTCGACGAAATTTTTGACATATTTTTGACAACTTTCTGATGGCTTTCGTTTCAACTGGCCAATCAAAATGCAAGAACTATGAGAGGCGCAGTCAAACTCCACATTTGCGTTCCAACAAGTGACATCTTCGCCTCCCAAAGTTCTTGCAATTTGATTTGTTAGTTTAAATGGAAGCCATCAGAAAGTTTTCAATGTGATGCCGTCACGTCATAATTTTTGTCGAGTACCAGATGGAAGTCTCCGTAGCTCGTGGAAACGCTATACGCTGCTGTTATTGGTAGATGTATGATCCTGTGCTACCCACCCTTGTACCCATGTAATAACATCGCTGACGAGTCTCCTACTTCTTTCAAGTAGTATATAATAAGGAAAACGCCTCATGCCCTTGCCTGTTGTTGAGTTTAGTAACAATGCTGACTGCGTATTTTTTTTTGTTTATCACCAGGGACCCCCAGGCCCCCCGGGTGAACCCGGCACGGTAAGTTGTAGTTTAAGGTGGAATTGCGTATGCGCAGTATGCGTGAGTAGAAAATGGTTTGTTGCTTCATTGGCAGTGCGAGTTTTCAGCACTGTTTACGATGAAGAACTCGACCTGATTTGTAAGCTTTCTCCGACAGTATTTCGACAGTTAAAATGGTTTCATTTGTAATGAGTTTATAAAATATATATTGAATTCAGTGAGAACGAAAAACGCGTTTGAATAGAATGAATGGAGAAAAAAGCAAAAAATGATAATAAAAAATAGAATGAATGGAGACGGGACTTTATTGTGACAAACGTCCATGATAACGTCGCCATATTTTTTCCACTCGTTGTTTGCTTTATGTCATACTAAACTGTCATCTTAACTTTTATCTTCTTTCTTTTCAAGGTTGGTGGCCTCTTTGGGGTAGGTTCTCGTTATTTGCCTTTTAGGCCCAATTTATAATCGTATTTTAAAAGTCGCAATTCAGTCGCGTCGAAAGTAATTCAAGCCGCAGAAATCTCGCTGGCATTACTTGATTCAACTACGTTGCAATACACCATGGTAGCAACGTGTTCTACTTTGCTATTTGTGTGGGCGTTGCGCTAATTTAAAGCGATTTCAGCAAGTTTTCTGGTACTTGAATTATCTTCGACGCGACTAACTGAGATGTCGATCACTGCTTATTTTCTTACAGACTCCCGCTTCACGCAGAAAACGACGATCTGTTTCCAATGACGTGGATGACCAGGTACGTAACTTATCACACGACCGACAAAATTACTCAACTGTTATTGATTGGAGCGAGAGCATTTATCGGTTATAGCCTGTTACCTCCGAGAAGATCCGAAATCTTACGAACATTTCCGAAGACGGCTCAAGAATACCCTAAGAGATTTTCCGAACACTGAGTTTGGTGGATTTCCGAAAATAACTCCGATAATTAATGCTTCCGATATATGGAATTTGCACTCATCCAATGGTTTTAACGTAATATATCAAAGACGAGATACAATGTTTCATTCGACTTCCAAACACCGAGAAGAGAGTTGACGCGTAGCGGAGTACTTTTGACGAAATTCGAGGTGTTTGGAAATTGGATAAAACACTATCTCTAGTGTTGGATATATCTTCTCAATTGAAACAGAAAATAACTAGTAAACGGAGAAATAAGTTGAAATTGTCAAAGCATCTATGCTAAATAAGACCAGGTATCCAAACCTCCGTCACGGTTATGATTTCTTTGGTTATAACTTGAATGTATTTGATGAATTTCTAATGTGTTTGAGAAATAATCTGGAAGTATCTCCAACTTTCTTTATCTTGATTGTTTTATGTTATCAGTTTGTAGAGCTCACCATTGGTGTATTAGACGTCCTCAAGATGCTTAAAAACCTGGAAACACCGCTTGGTGGTTCAATGGGTAGCTCAGCAAGGACGTGTAAAGAAATCATGCTCCTTAATAGCACGCTACCTGATGGTAAGAGCTAATCACATTCCACCATACCATACCATACCACACCACACCAACCACACCACACCACACCACACCATAACCACACCACACCACACCACACCACACCACACCACACCACACCACACCACCATATTTATTTCTTCTTGATTTATTATTACTTGTTTGACACTTTTAAACTTGAGTTGACTATGGTATTTACATTTCAGGCAAGTATTGGCTTGATCCTAATGGAGGATGCGCTGAAGATGCTTTCCAAGCCGAGTGCAAGTTCACCGCTGGAGGACAAACGTGCGTCTATCCAAATCAACAACAGGTAAGAACGAATCAAGTAACAAACAAACAAACAAACAAACAAACAAACAAACAAACAAACAAACAAACAAACAAACAAACAAACAAACAAACAAACAAACAAACAACAAACAAACAAACAAACAAACAAACAAACAGACAGACAACAAACAACAAACAAACAGCCTTGGTCCTGGATTGTTAGAGAAGGTTTCTATAAGTGATCACAACAAGCGCAAATGAGGCAAATCATATAATCATGCGGTTGAAAAACCCCGGCATGTTTGCTCTGACTGATTAGGCGCATTTGATCATATTCATATGTTAATTTGCGCCATATAAATACTAAATATTATTATTATTATTATTATGACGCAGCTCGAGATTTTTTAACCAAATATACATAACATAACCATACATAACCAAACACAATTACAATAATAAACCTCAGTAATAAATAATGAAATCATTTTGTGTTTGTTTGCTTTTCTGGGTAATTTCATAGTGCAAACTACCAATTGTTCATGAAAAACAGACAAACGATAGAGGTGAAGTCTGAATTCCATTTTATTCCTTGATTAATGATGCAATTCAACCTCTTAATTTTGAAGTCAAAACTGACATTTCTTTTTTTCAGGATGACAATGTAAGGGAAACCGTCAAGGTAATTATTTATTCATGTAACTTGTTATTTCCTCCGATAATTTAGGCCCAGTTCAGACGCCGTACTTCACATGAGCCGAATCAAATTCGAATTTAGGCCGACCCAAATTAATTTAGACCGGCTGAATTGATTCAGACGCCGAGCTTAATTCAGCCGAACTTAAATTAATAGGGGAAAATTGCTGTTATATTGAAAAATACATTATAATAATTCATGCATTTGTTTCGGCTCATGTGAAGTTCGGCGTCTGAATCCAAGCCGGTCCACAGCCGTTATTCCCGGCTGAGCCAGGCCGGGAGAACGGCTGAGCCGATCCGAATTCATTCAGCCGTTCCGAATTGATTCAGATGCCGTACCTCACATGAACTTAATTCATCGAATTCGATTCTGCTCATGTGAAGTACGGCGTCTGAACTGGGCCTAAGAGTAGCTCCAAGCTCAACATGTTGACCCCACATTATTATCGACATTGCCGGTTTTGGTCCCTGGGTCGTAATCGCATGGGGCCGAGTAAAATTAAGGTTTAAAACATCACGCGTGTTTCAGAAATTTTGCAGAAATTTCCCGAGTCGCGTAATGACGAAGGTAATTTGCAAATTCTGAAGACACAAGTGATCTCCTTAATTTTACGAGGAATCATGTGATTACATGTTAATAACATAAAGGACGATCAGTGCGATAAAGAAATCGGGTGATCTTCGGGAGACTTTGACCACTTTGTTGCTTGATGGATTTGTATTTAAATGTTGTTTTGTTTTTTACATGCTTGCCCGCTTGCCTATTGATTGATTGATTGATTGACTGACTGATTGATTGATTGATTGATTGATTGATTGATTGACCCTGTTTTATTGCAGTTTTCTTACGAAGCAAGTCCAACACAGTTCAAGTTCCTTCGTTTACTGAGCAAACAAGGTGTTCAAGATGTCTCTCACGAATGCCTCAACAATGCCAATGACCTGACTATATCGAGTTTTAACGGACAAAAGATTGCGACAGAACACTCTCGGTGCAAGGTAAGAAGATTGTTCATACAAGTCTTACAATGGGTGCGATGTTGAGAAGGAAGGACTTGTTTATTCATTTTGTCAAGCATTCTTTCGATCTGGTGATAATTTCAGCCATTAATAATTTGCTTGCCTGTCCGAATTTAAAGATTTTATCAGTGGAATCAGCGGCAGGCCCATGTTTTTTCTTGGGACTTTCAAAACTATTGCGCGTTCATTTGTCACAAGCCTAGCCTGTTCCAGGCGTTCAGATGGTGGGGTAGCGACGCGCACTCTCCCCAACCCCCTCGCCCTTTTTTCCTCGCCGTTCTTCGCGCTTTGCGCGTCTTTTCGCGTCGCTCTCCCACTATCCGAACGCCTGGAACAGGCAATCACAAGCCTGAAATTCCAACAAACCGACGTGGAACCAGCATTTTATCAGGTTGCACTAACTTCGCCGGTACCCATTTATGACTTCTGGGTGGAGTGAAGCACTGTGGGAGTGTCTTGTCCTCAGACCAGGGCCTGTCGATCCAGAGTCCAACGCGCTAACCATTATAGGTTACGGTGTCTTCCATCCTCTCAATCTCGTTCCCAGAGTCCTCGTTACCCTTGTCCAGCGGTGGAGCGGCCAACAAGAACCTCTGGGATAGAGTGATCCGCCTGACTTGCGCAGTAAGACCGGAAGTCCAAGAATCTTGACGTCCGTTAGTTGAAACATGGGGTCGAACACATGCGCAGTAGAGCCGGAAGTCCAAGAATCCTGTCATGGCGGATCGCTTCCCTCCAGAACTCCTTGTTGGCCGCTCCACCGCTGGACAAGGGTAACGAGGACTCTGGGAACGAGATTGCCATCCTCTATAAATAAAGGCTTTACTGTTACTTGCTGTTACTTACCTGTTCTAGGATCAGATCGTTTACCATTTAATGCTTATTTTACTTTTTACAGACCGGACAGAACCAAGTGCACTCCATCAACAAAAAGGAATTGCTTCCTCTGAAGGACATGTCTACCACGCACGAACAGCCAATCAGATTCAAGCTCGGCCCAGTCTGTTTCCAATAATTTGCACCTCTAGTTGTTAACTTTATTTTACTTTAGTTTCTCAATAAATAGAATTTCAACTAAGAATCGGATTGGCATCGTTGGATGTGAAGATCAGTAAGTTTTTAGGAAAGAAAGCGAACAATAGCAGTAAAGAGTGCAAGAGATCGTTCCTCCCTTGTATGTGTTAGTATAAATAAACTGTACCTATATAAATGTATACGTGTTCGTATATCAAGAACGTTGGGAGTTGTAAACATGCTTAAAATACAAATGGTTTCTTTAATTTTATGTCTCACGGGTGACTTCGTAGAGATGTTGTAGTAGAAGTACATATGCAAAATAAAAGAGATAACGGCGCACACACCATGGAAAAGGACGTTGTCAGTGTGGGATAATATTTGACGTCTCGCTCTGAGCGGCCCCTGTGGACAAATGAGGATAGCCTAGTAACCAGTAGTCTGCGAGCAGGCATACGTATCTCTCTTCTCCCCCCCCCCCCCCCCCCCCCCCCCCCTACTATCCTATAAACTGATAAGTTAAAACCAATTTATTATCCGAATATAATGAAATTATATCCTGAAATTTCACCCTTATGGTATACTTATGTCACCCAGCATGGATGACATAAGAAAAATTAATATATTGAAACACACTATAAGTGTTTTAATATAAACACACAATGAAGACTGGTATTAAAACAAAGCGGGGAAATTAATTCCCTTATTGTTTTAATATAAAAGACTACATACAGGTGTAAAAAATACCCAGCCGTATTACACAACTTTCCGCTGAATAACCTCTTTTTATTTCGCTTCTCGCTCGACAGACTTATAAGGGAGGGACTGCTCGCAGTCTTAATTTCAAGGGTGCTGTGCCTAAAAACACGCTTGTCGCCGCAAAACGGGCATATATTGACTCACACGTGGCTTGTTTATTCACTATGCTGCGTGGAATGTAGTTCGAGAAATGACAAAGACCAACTCATACGCAAATTTTGCCAGGGGCGAAAGAGATAAAACATACATCTCATGGAAAAATGCATTGAAAAGTAAATTTATTTCCTTGAAAGATCACGGATTTTAATTTCAGTTTTAACAGATAACAGCGGTCTATAAGTTGTACCTCTTGATTACTGTTTCTTTTCTTCGATTTTTGATCTTGTTTTAGCCTACGTGTAGTTTACGGCTACACGTAGGCGAATATTGTGATCGTAAAGCGCCTTGGGCAATTAGTGAATTTGGTGCTATATAAGTTATATATATATTTGTATAAGACTATCGAAAATAAATCATCGCATAGCTAAAAACAAATGTTTCTCTTCAATCTTCTCAGAAACCAACAGATAAAACTTACCAAGATGTAGAAAAAACGTGGCAATTTCACTGAGAAAATAGATCTTATGTGAAATCACAAATCATCATGTATATAACCTGTCATGTCGTAATGGATAGAAAAGTGGGTTCCGAACCATTTACAGAAAAAGGAATACACTTGGAATTTCAAATTTTTCCTCTTAAAACTGACATTGTATCTTTTCATCACTCATTAATATTAACAAATTAAACTCCTCGCTAAGAGCAAAACTAACATGTATTTGAAAGAGAAAATTAGCAACAGACAATCAGCCTTATTGAAAATTAATGTAGTATGGATTAAAACTTTTAAGTCAGTTTAATTCAAATTAGAACGAGATTGTCTAATCGGCGTGGTGGGTGGGTCGTGGGTCGTGGGTCGTGGGTCGTGGGTCGTGGGTCGTGGGTCGTGGGTCGTGGGTCGTGGTCGTGGGTCGTGGGTCGTGGGTCGTGCGTCGTGCTGGCCCATGATGAAAAGAAGGATTCTCACTGATTAGTTCCCTTTTAATAGGAAAACCTTTTTTCTATTGAGTAAAAACATTTTTCTTTCATGTCTGGCGCGCAATTTCGTTGTTTTCCCTTCATGTCTGCCGGACAATTTTGCGGTTGAGTTAAGTTTCTACTTCTGTCCGCGCATGGATTGTCTTCAGCAGATTCCACCATGGTCAAACCTAGCAATTCCTGCCAACGTTTCTGTAAAGGAAGATGTTTCAGATGCCGAAATTGCAGGTTCCTTGCGAGATGGCCTTCCTCTATCATTTGAAGCTTGAGATGAATCAGGGCTGCAGATGCACGAACAAAGGAACTTTGCGTTAACATTTCAATTTATAAGACATCAAAACTTACATATATTGCCAACCACTGTCGCGAAAGGAAATTTCCCTATTGTTGTTGAACTCAGTTATTGTAGACCGGCCTTTCACAGGAGCGGAGTTTTATTTCAGTTCGCCCAATTATATTCGCTAAACAGTGTACCGATCGATACCCTACGAGCAGAGTCGCTTTTTTCGATCTTCCTCCTAGGAAGATCGACGGGGACTCTGCTCGCAGGGTAACCGAGCGACCATTATTGTAAACTGAATAAAAGCATTTATATTATCGTTGACATATATCACGTGAACAACTTAATTGAAGTCATTCTCCCAGGAATCCCAACGGAAATGTTTCGACACCAGTTTCCTATTGATCCCCACATCCACATATGAACTCCTTCCTGATTTAAGTGTTCCGATTTCATACAACTGGCAGTAGAGAAGTAACTGATTGGCTTATCAGCCAAACTGAGTTAGGTTGTCCTTGTCTATAAAATCGTTTGGAAGATCTTCCTGTCTGTTTCAATATTTTTCAGTCTTAAATTAAAAAAAAAAGATGTTGTGAACCACTAGAACAGCGATAATGTCAACGTAACACCTTCACCAAAGTAAGCATCTTTGAATGAAAGCACACAACCTTAAGAGCCTCTGTCATTGGCTAATATTCTGTGGCCCGTTTTTAACATGTCATTTTGTAGCGAATTCAAATTGACCTTGTTAAGCACCACACGTACACGCCAGAAATCCACCGGAGCAAAATAACAACTGCTGTTGCGAGATGGCATTTGAATTCATGTATGTGAGTGATGAAGTGTCAATCTCGGACACACGACCCACGACGCACGACGCACGACGCACGACGCACGACGCACGACGCACGACGCACGACCCACGGCCACGACCCACGACCCACGACCCACCCACCCACGCCGATTAGACAATCTCAATTAGAACGACTCTTCAAGCTGGGTGAAAATAAATTTACTTTTCAAAACATTTTCCCAACAGATGTATGCATTTTTCTCCTGATTACTTTTCGGTCGTCTCGACAGTTTGTCTGTTTATGGTTGATTCATAGAGACTACATTCCAGACAGCATAGTGGATACCCAAACCACGTACGAGTCGCATAATTTCAAGTGCACAAAAGGCAAATACAGTCAAGGGACATCACTTCACTTGGAGCAGGTTTCAACTGAAGAACTAACTACACCGGCAGAAACAACAGAGTCGTAAGTGAGCAAAATGGTTTTGGGGGCAAAATTGCTCTGATGCTTGTAGAATTTTTAATTGAGTCGAGAATCTTACTTGTTTTTTCCACAAGAAGGGAACGCGATAACAAGCCAAGTTCGGTTTCCATTCAATTTGAAGAGAACAGTCTTTAGGGCGTTGCTTATAACAGGCTCGAACAAAAGAAATAGGCCAGACAACTGTTCAGGCGTAATAAAAGAGGTAAATTTTAATAACTTTTTGAAAAAGGTTTTCGGTGCAAGAGACAAGTTAAAACCGCAATCAGCCAGTGAATTTGTAAGGTAGTTAGTACGGAATTATCACTGAACTCGTTTTAAGACAAACCCTCACTGAGCCATTTCTGTTTTCTAAATCTAGTACGAGTCTAAAATAAGTAATAATGCTTTGAAGCAAATCCTCTTTCATTTGTCACCAGGCAGAATATCGTCACACTTCGTATTCACAACTGAGATAAAATGGTGATTAAGTTGGGTTAGACTACGAACAGTCCCTCATTTTTCTCAGGGATAGTCGAGTGGGGAGGGGGGTGAATAGGGGTATGCGAATCCGCTAATCCGCTATAATTTTTGGTCAATCCGCAAATATTTTTGCTATAATCCGAATCCGCGAAACTTTCAGGCTCAAACGCTGTGTATGATGTTAACGAAGGACGAGAAAATGACTGCCGAAAGTTGGGCAGCAACCACCGCAGGTTTCTAGGGAGGTTCGCGGGCATGCTCTCCTGGGAAAATTTTAAAACCTAAGCCCTCGGAAATGCGCTTTCCAGCAATTTGAGGATCACTTGAAGTTTTTTAGTTGCTATGAGTTTGTCACAATTATTTTGCGCTAACTATAAAAAAATAAAAACAGAACAAGATTATCCCAAAAAGTTGTCAATAATTGAGGTGGATTTTTGTTGTTTAGAAATTTCTAAATTTGATATTCTCATCACGAACTTAGATATATATTTTTACTCATTTTACCAGAGGTCTATAACTAGAGGTTTCCATCTCTGGTATTGGGTCCTGGCCCATCAGATTCGCAGTTAGGCTATTTTTAGACATTTTTCGCGCGAAACCAGCAGCCAATCACGTCGAACCATTTTTAATGATATGCGAGCGCTACTCAAAGGCAGAAACTTTGCCAGCCAAGGAAAAGCGAAAAGCGTCACAGCAGAATGTAATAATTGTTTAAATACTTCACTAAATTTAGGTCAAACTTCAGTATACTTTTTGTAAAACTATAAATCGACTGAGTGATTTTTCAGTTCAATCTAAATGAAGCATGATTTGTATGAATTCGGCGGCAAAACTTGGCGCGATGTCCAGTTGGCAAGTTGAATGAAAACAAAGCAAGACAAAGGTTTCTCCGCGGATTAATCTTCGCTCAATCTCTCCAAAGTTTCGTATATTCTGGAAAATTGTGCAGATGGTTTAGCTTAACATGGGAAGATTCGAAATAATTGTGGAGCTGAACATTATATTCATTTTACAAGTTGAACGGACAGCTATACGCAGCCGAAGGTTTCACTTGTTTACAGTATACGGCGGGCAAAACTTGCGCGACTACAGAATTAACGAACTGAGCTTGAAATCAAGTTCATTGAAGTAAAAGAACAAAGGAAAACCCTCAATATCTACATGGATGGAAAGAAAGAGAATTTCACTGTGAAGTGATCTTTGAATGATTGACTGTCACGAACGCTTGACGAACTGCCGTAAGCTTAAGTTATAAACTTATAAGCTTAACTGATCCATGGATATTTATTGTGCTGATTTTAAAACAAGCCTCGTCGAAATACAAGGTAACAATACTGAATAGACTAAGCTTAAACTTGTGTTGTAAACAGGTTTTCATTCTTTGGACGAATTAATTGTGTCCGCGGTCTTCCCGTAAATTAATTTCAGGCTGCCTTTAGTACTCTTTCAGTCGCATTAGGCCCGGGTCGCACTTTCGGACAAGTTTTGAAATGTCCCAACATTTCCAAAAAAAATTGTTGGGACGTGTTGTCCGAGACATCTTGGAGAGTAACAAAAGGTTTAGTTACTAGCACAATAGCTTTGCACGTGCTATAAACCTCTTGGGACATTCCTCAGCTGTCCTCTGCAAAACAACGACGTGAAATGACCAAATTCTGGGCTTTGGGGAGAACAGCTTTGTCCTTCACAACATTATTAAAATCATGAAGTTGGTTCGACCTGCGACAATTACCACAGAAAATTCATAGAAACAATCGAATATATAACACAATGCATTGTTATTCGCATATTTTAAATCCAGTTTTGGTGGCGTAAACCATGTTGTACTTGCAATCAGTGCTGGAGGCCGCGGTAAATTTGAATCAAATATATGGAGCACGTGCTGCAAAATTCAAATTTTGTTATTCTCAGAGAAAAACACAATGGTTAATCAAGAAAGCATTGTTATCTGGAGTCACCCGGTGCGTGGGGAAGTGGTTTGTCTTGCTCCAGGGCAGGACTACGGGCCCTTTCAAGTTTTGACCGTTTTGGCAAAATGTGTCCGACTCGCAACAAGTAGGTCGCACTTGTTTTGCGATCATTGTCTCAAACAAATTTCAAAACGTGTCACACGTGCGACGCGGGCCAATCATAGGACTACGGCTTCTTTGTTATTTTATCTTTTTGGACAAGTTGTTCGTCCTGAAAACGTAGGTCGCACTCGTCTTTGCTATAATTGACGCTTAAATTGATGAAATCCACTAAAGTTACCAAACTTGTCCGCAAGTGCGACCCGGGCCTTAGTTGTACATTTTACAGGCATTTCCCATTAAATATTTCGTTCCAAACTTCATGCATTATTTAGTAGAATTAACTTTTGTTTGATTTAGAAGGGCCAAGGCTTTTTACTTAGTGATTTTAGCCATCTTTTCAATCGACGAACATTTTACTCATTTTACTCATTTTACTCATTTTACCCATTTTACTCATTTTTTACTCATTTTACTCATTTTACTCATTTTTACTCATTTTACTCATTTTTACTCATTTTACTCATTTTAACCAGAGGTCTATAATTATAGACCTCTGGTAATTTTTGTTAATCATCGTAAGTGGCAAAAACAATACCTTGCTAATTCACGAGGGAGATTCAAAATTTCCGATTACTGCACTCGCGGTAAATTTGAATCTTCGGCGAAAGCGAAGAAAAGAGCAATTTTCCCTTTCGTGCCTCACTTCCGCTCGGCCCATTCCCGTGCGCTCGCGCTTCGCGATTGATTTCCGGAAGGAGGGAATGCTCGCAGTCTACATTCCATTACCTATAGCGATGTTTCTCGTTACGTCACCTATTGTTATTAATGTGCCAACCAGAGAACTATTGGCTGTTGAAACAAAGAGTTCTTTTGTTTAATGGTTGGCAAATTTGAATAACAAAACAAATTTGACGTAATGTTGATCAACAGTGAACACTCCTATACTAACATTACAGCTGCGCGCGACAGTTACGAAATAAAGAGTACACTGATTTACCCCTAAAAAAATAAAATAAAATTACATCAACAAAACTGCCTTCGTGATAATCACAGCAGACAAAATTAACTCGAAATTTTCAGTTCCCCCAACTGGGAAGAGAAAGAGTTCCGTTCGCTGCTTGGAGTTGGACCAATTGAGAACATCCCGCATTTTCCTTTAATTTAGCTCCTTCGTAGATTTACTATCAGCATTTTCGTTCGCCCCAATCATCTCTGAATCTCTGTGGGGGGATTGAACTCGCTCAGCAAGGAATGTATGCGACGTTTGCTCACCGAACACCACTACAAACGGAAATAGCAACTGAGGGCCCGCTTCCAAATTTTTGGTAGTTTGCGTTGATTAATAACCAAGCGATCCACTGAGTGGAAATTTTCGAAAATGAAGATTTTTGTACCATCGGATGGTTTTGGACTTTCGTATCCCACCGCCAGCTCTTCGTGACTCAATGGCTTGCTAACTTGATCATGAACAAACCTTGGATTTCTTAACGATTTACATTTCGTTTTCTTTCCCTTCAATCTCTTGAAAATCGGCAGACAACTTGACATCCTGGATGTTTTTATCTGAAAGCAACTTCGTGCTGAGAATAGATAACGTTTGTTATTTCATTTAGTTACGGCTTCTCTTGCTATAATTGGTATTATACGAACGACGTAAATGCAGCGGTCGGTGTTTTTGACAATCGAAGTGCGCAATCAGGATCATTTACCAGTGACGTACAGAAACATTTTTCTATATTTCTATATGTATACTGTACATATTACCCGAAAAAAGTTTCGAGGGAAATTATGAAATTTTTTGCACAATTTTGAAACCCAGCGCTGTTGGGACAGGTCATTATCAAGCAACTGTTATATTTTTTTATATGCTACTCAAAATGGACACTATGATTCCCACCCCCCACTCCCCACCCCAACCCACCTCACTCCTCGACACACCAATCATTTCCTTATATAGGGACAATTTTCTTATTTCGTATACTATGCCAGTGCAAGTTTTCCGTACATATTTTGTACTGAAGTCTGCAATAAAATTTAGACACAAATGTGTATGGGAAACTGAAACAAAGCGCGAACTGGCAAAAGCCTGAAATCCTAAGCAGTCAAGGCCAAAAAAGCGAACATAAACATGGTACTTAAAAATCCGACAACAATGCATTTTACCGAGTGTTGCTATGGATCCCACGCAAAACAATAACCTGGCATATATTTATGATGTCTCCATGGTGATGATTAATAACAAACCATAGATCGTCGGATTGCTCTCAACAAGGTGATTAAGGTGCCCTTATTTTATCATAAAATCATATCCAACTGCTTCCCGTATTCGTGTGATACTGATCAATTTAAGCCTCAATGAACAGCATTGACGATTAGGTATGTTTTTATTTATCTTATTTAGTTCTTTCACGCAAAAACCCAACAACGTCACATTATACCAGGGCCGTGTGTATACAGCCGAAGTGTTGCTATGGATCCCAAACAAAACAATAACCATATATGTACGATGTCTCCATGGTAATGATCAATAACAAACCATAGATCGTTGAATCGCTCTCAACAAGGGGGCATTTAATTTATCAAAAATCATGCATGTCGAACAGCCTCTCATATTCTCGTTAAGCGATTCTGATCAGTTTAAGTTCAAATGAACAGCATCGACGATTAGGTATGTTAATTTTAATATTTTTATGTTAATTTAAGAATTTTACCAGGCAGTGTTGCTATGGATTCCAAGCAAAACAATAACTATATATTATGATGTCATCATGGGGATGATCAAAAACAATCCACTTTTAACGAGTGACTGAACGAAGCATTCAACCAGTTGAAGGATTTAGCTGACAAGTTGTTGTCACTTGAGAACGATTCAACGTTTTAGGGTGGTTAAGTACCTTAGATTTATCAAAACGACTGATGTCGAACTGCTTCCCCCGTTTTAAGAGAAGGAAATCAAGATCCCCATCACTGGATTGTGCACAGCGTGAGCATTGACACCTGGAGAAGCACGAGCACTGAAAAACGAAAGCGGAGTCCACATCTCCGAAGTTGTATTTTTTTTCGACAATGGAAATGCTCTCGGCAAGAAAAAACAAACGAAGCATCACAGCACACAGGGCAAGGAACGCGATGCCACCAGTCCCAATCTGTTACTTCCAATCATTGTGGTACTTGGATGATAAGCGGATTTCAGATAGAATATCCATCATGAGAAAGGAACTGAAGCTTGAGTGCGGCCGAAGATTTCAATTTTCATTATTTACATATTGGCTATGTATGACAGTTGACGGTGAACCAGATCATTTTATGAACCAAATCATTTGACTAAATAATTAATTAATTAATAATACTGAGGTACTGTTAGCTCACGAAAGGAACTGAACATCGAATGCGTGTGAAGATTTCGATTTTTAATAATTTGCACATAGCCCATGTGATAGCAGGTGCCTTTATCGAAGTTATCACTGATAAATTGTAAAAATCAAAGCATTTATGACTTATTTATAAAGACTAGCAGTAAACCGTTCGAAACGTCGCGATTTACATCCAATGCAAGTACAGTAACTACACCGTGAGACAAACGATAATATACAGCGTACTTTATTTTCATTTATGACTTTTCCAGCTTTTACCAACAAATCAAGCTGAATATCATCTGATCAGTTTAAGTCCAAATGAACAGCATCTACGATTAGGTATGTTAATTTCAATATTTTTTATGTTAATTTAAGAATTCAACCTTAATTATTTATTTAAAAAACCCAACAACAACAACACATTTTACCAGGCAGTGTTGCTATGGATCCCAAGCAAAACAATAACTATATATTATGATGTCATCACGGCGATGATCAAAAACAAACCAATTTTAACGAAGCATTCAACCAGTTGAAGGATTTAGCTGACAATTGTTGTCACTTACGGTGGTTAGATTTATCAAAACGACATATTGAACCGGCTGCCCATGCTTTAAGAGAAGGAAATCAAGATCCCCATCACCAACCTCGTTCCCAGGGTCTCTCATCTTCCCGCCCCTGGAGCATGACGTTTCGACGACTCCATGTCATCATTTTCATATATAATGATGACGCTTTGACAATTGACTCCGATACGACATTGACCTTTTGAGACCTTGCCTGCCGTGGAGCAGCGCTAGCGCGCTGGAAATTCATCGATTTTCCATAGACATCTCGGCCACAGTAAATTGCCTCTAAACATTGGAGTAACTGCTGCAAACAGCGAACTGAAGACTGCTGTATAAAAACATTGCTTGCCTGACAGTGTGAACATTGGCCGTTTTAATAGCTTCTGGCCTCGCTTTGTTGCAACCTCGTTCCCAGGGTCTCTCATCTTCCCGCCCCCTGGAGCGAGAGAAGAGAGACCCTGGTCTGGTCTGGTCACGTGTCTAATTGACATTTTCAAACCCCAGGGAGGGCTCCTATAATTACGAATCTTTGTCGCGCTTTCTTTTGTCGACAACAAAGCGAGGCCAGAAGATATTAAAACGGCCAATGTTCACACTGTCAGGCAAGCAATGTTACATTTCCCCGGTACTACTGCATATTTCTATGTTAATTAATTGCTTTACTTTTCCATTCACGAGTTGGCACATAGTGCCTTTGATTACTCATTTTACTCATTTTTACTCATGTTTACTCATTTTACTCATTTTACTCCGTTTTACTCCGTTTTACTCATTTTACTCATTTTACTCATTTTACTCATTTTACTCATTTTACTCATTTTACTCATTTTACTCATTTTTACTCATTTTACTCATTTTACTCATTTTACTCATTTTACTCATTTTTACCCATTTTACTCATTTTTACTCATTTTACTCATTTTACTCATTTTACTCATTTTACTCATTTTACTCATTTTTACTCATTTTACTCATTTTTACTCATTTTACTCATTTTACTCATGTTTACTCATTTTACTCCGTTTTACTCATTTTACTCATTTTACTCATTTTACTCATTTTAATAAGACAAGATTTGGGAAAACATTTTATGAGAAATATTAACGCGGATAAAAGCATGACGTTTTCGACGACTCCATGTCATCATTTTCAAATGCAAATTGTGGAAGTTTTACAGGTATATATATAAGCGGATTAAAGTGTGAAAATGTGAATAATACAATGCAGCGAAATTAAGAGTAAATAATACAAGAAAGATTGTTCATAGATTAAAACAAAAAACAAAAGGCAAAAAACAAAAAACAAAATTACTCATTTTACTCATTTTACTCATTTTTACTCATTTTACTCATTTTACTCATTTTACTCATTTTTACTCATTTTACTCATTTATCATTTTTACTCATTTTACTCATTTTACTCATTTTACTCATTTATCATTTTTACTCATTTTACTCATTTTACTCATTTTTACTCATTTTACTCATTACCATAGATACAATTTGCGGCTAGATTCTTGAAATAATATTAGAGTTAAATTTTATGTTTTAGTACAAATGTGGGACTGAATTTTTTTCTCAATAAGGCAAACATGACTTGCGATTTATTGTTGATAGTAAATGGTTGGAACCCAGGAGTATCAGTAGTTATTCTAGAATGATCATCTGGCTGAGTGTAGTCCTTAAAAAGGGCTGTTGTGGTGACTGACGTTTCGACAACCTGAGCGGAAGTCATCTTCAGAGTCAAGTCACTCTTACTATTTTTTATTACTCCAAAAATGTTACGTCTGAAGAAAGTCATATTTGCTACGGAGAAGCCTGACTGATAAGGAAGGATGAAATCCACGATCCGAACAATATAATAAGCAAAATCCAAAATCCGGTCCTAAAAATCGCAACAATCCGTAATCCACTGCATCTGCAGGATCCGCAAATCCGTGGAAATTATCCATTGAATCCGTAATCCGAACGAATTTTTTGGCCAAATCCACCGATCCGCAAACCTATTCACCCCCCTCAGTGGGAGAGCACGCCAGCGCGCAAAAATCACCTCGAGGAGACGCGACGCGCGGCGGCGAGAAAACTGAATGAGCAACGCGTCTCCTGGAGGTGATTTTTTCGCGTGCTCTCCCACTCGGCCATCCCTGAAAAAAACGAGGGACTAATCCTTTAAAACTCCTTTTAGCTTCTAACTGTGCAAGAAAAGTGTTCTCCTGTCTGGTGTGCTTGATATCGTCTTGTGTCACTGTTTTTTTTTTCTTCCTTTACATAGGAATAATCCATCATGAAGAGTTTTGTAAAGTTCCAAACAAGGCTTGTTCAATCCCGCATCCCGCCGCTCTTTTTGGGTCCATCCCGCCGTCCCGTCCAACTGAGAATCTTCATCCCGATCCCGCCTGGCGTTATGAAAACTCGCGTTGTTCAGCTGACATCTCAATTAAGATGGAAAGATTTTTGCTGTGACGACTGAAGATTATTCCTCCTCGGAGCGGGAATTGGAACGGAAATGGAAACTGACTCTTTCTCGGGAACAAGAACTCTCACACTGGACTGAATTGATTGTAGTTTAATCACTCTTCTCGGCGTAAATCCGATTGTTTCGTTTCACGCAAAGGGTTTTGCTTCCAATGAACAAATTATATCAGTATAATGTACATACATACATACATACATACTTTATTGAAGCTCCCTATGTGGGGTTTTCAGCGTTTTTCAGCGTCAATGAAAAATACAATGTTACTGTAGCGTTGATTTCAATAAAATTTGTTATCTACAGAAGCTTTTTGTCTCATTTTCTGCCTTTTGTATAATTTAATTTTTTAATTTAATTTAATAATTAAATTTGACAGTTTTCGCTTTGGAAATTCGAAAGCGGGATAAATTTGCAAATGCGGTTGATGTCGTTTTCATCCCAAAGCGCGTAATTTGAGCAATTTTGAGTTTCAGGATATTTTTGCCGTCGGAAATATTGATTTAGCCATTCAAGTTAAAACAAAGATGAGCCAATAATTGTACCTGAAGAAGGCTGGTTTGGCCGGCCGAAATATAGTACCCTTATAACTTGAAAAATCTATGTTGCATCGGTCCGTAGCCTGCGTGGCAGGCGTAGAAAGGGGAGGGAGGAAGCGCTCTCTGACCCGAATTCCACTCCTCCCTCCATTTTCTACGCTTGCCACGCAGGCTATGGGTATGCAAAATTAGAACTGGCGTTCCTTCCCTCCAAATTCGTGAAATTAAAGTGTCACGAAAATTTCATGTAAGCTATAAATAAGGAAGTCAAGCACGATGTCCCCATCCCATACACGAAGTATCTACCTGGCTCTGTGATATACCGCTGCCTGTTTAACTGCAGGCGCAAAATAGAAATGGCGGATGAACATCATGGCTTTCTTGCAGATCTGTCGTCGACGTCAGGCAGTTTTTGAAGGCGCAACTAATTCTTTGGAACGTTTATTGACACATAGATGTTTTCACAGTTCTTGTATTCCACACCGTCACCTACAGAACGGATCTGTGTGCTTAGGTAAGAACTGTACGGACCTAGAATATTTTCGATATTTGTATGTACATGCGCTCCATAGCCGGGGTACATGTTACTACTACTACAGTCTGTACATAATTATTGAAGACAGAATGACATGTAAATGCCTGGGATGGTTGAAGCGCGTTTATGATTTGGGCCTTGGGGCGGAGCCTCCCTGTACAAAACGTTGTTGAGTACCCCTCATCCACCCCCCCCCAGGTGGCTGATTCATGAACACTGTCAGCCTATGGAAAGTTACCTTTATTGAGTGTCAACTGCGGATACGAGTGAGTGAATCAAGAAAACATAAACAAGTATCATAAAAGATACTCTGTGAACCTTGATATCTAGACCAGATTTTTTCAACATTTTGAAATTATGCCTGGGTGCAAACATTTGACATCATTGAAATACAGTGTTTTTAGGGGAATCCATTCTCGGCCCCCAGAGCCGCAATATTTTTGGTCAGCACCAAGAATTGTGATTAATCCTCAAATCTGATTGGCTAGTAAAACAAAGAATAGACAAAAGACAATTTGAATGGAGCATTATTAACATAAGTAAAGTGTAATGGCACAGATGGCATGTGCAGTGGTTTAAAGGAGCTACGTCACAGTATATGGCGCATCTTGAAAAAATTGGCCAATTTTTCAAGTTCGCCGTTCGCAATCCGTCTTAATCTTCTCCATCCTCAACCGTCATTGTTCCTGTTTGGTTTATTATTACCTCTTTGGTGTTTTTCTACCTTAGTTAGCAAACTATTATTTTGAGGCTTTCTTCAATCTGAAGGTGATTTTGCTCTTCGCAGGAATTACATAAAATTTTGTGACATAGGTCTTTTAAATTCTATTCCAATTATATCCATGTATTAACCCTCTTTGACTTCTATTTGTTTTAAGCATCTAAAAGCAAATTCAAGAACAACCTTTTGTGGCCAAGACTGAGCCAACACCCATCCGCTTGCTTGTTTACGACACAAGCATTTCCTCTTCAGCAAAACATTACCAGCTCAGTTGTAAAAGATGGGTCTTCAGTGGACAGAGATCAGTCAACATCAGGTCACAAGAAGAAAAACAAAACAACAGAAAATACCGGCAGCAAGAAGAAAAAGGCCAAAAAGAGTGCTAAGACTGTTGAAGCTGTAAAAGTCGAGAAGTTTGTAGACTATCTTGTAACGAAAAAGCAGAATTCAACAACCAAGCAGGATTCAGCTGCCAGAGATCAGCCAACGTCAAGCCACAAGAAGAAAATAAACAAACAAAAAAGAACAAAAAGAGTGGAGAAGTTGAGAAGTTTGTAGACTATCTTGTAACCAAAAAGAACAATTCAACAACCAAGTATACCACAAGTGAGAGAGGAATACAAAAAGATCGACCATCATCCACAAGTCTAGAAACACAACACAAAGGAAAAGGCGGAACTAAAGCTGAGAGTAAATTGAAAAATCAAATACAGAGACAAGGGATGGAAATATGTCAAAAGATCTTAACAGATCAAAAAATATGGATGCCAAACATTTTAAGGCCTTGCAGACCTTGCCAGCAATTGAATCAGTTGGTAATGATGAGGCACACCCATTAGATTATAATCCTGAAGCTGTTTTAATTGAGGCAGAAGAAGATCTACATCTACATGATGGAAGAAGTAGATCTGAGGATATTCATGAGTGTGATGGTCAGCATTTAGCTGACATGGACAGTGATGTAGATCCTGCTTTATTTCACAGAGAAGATGTCGCTAAACCACAAGCACAATCTGGACAACACATTTCTGGGTCACCTAATAGGTTATTTAGAGAGGGAACTCCAGGAGGAAGAATGTTTAAAGAAGAGACTTTGGCTGAAATTGATGCATATCTTTACCTTGGAAAAGTAAGTTTGTGACTAACGTTTGATGTGTAGTGCATGTGTAAGTTCTGTGTCAAAGTCGTGAATAGTACAACTGGAGCTTTTTGAGTTTGTCGTGCAAATGGTGTTGACTAGTCGATGCACCTGCTCTCACTGACAACTCGGCGACGTTGCCTCCTTGACTGACATTTGCCCTAAAGCCCTGGCCAAACAGAATTACAATAATCACAATTAATTTGAACTTGCACACAGACTTGCTTTGAGTGGCCAAATGGAGTTGCAAGTTTAAAGCCATTTCAATGCTCCTGTGCGCATTTCTCCACTTTTACCAAAAAATGCTCCTGCATGCACCGCATTTCAGTACTTGAAGTAAACAACAAAACTTGCGTTAATTTACTTTGGGTGGCCAAACAATGAAATACGTGTGTCTGTTTCCGTGGAAATTTGATCTTGTTCAAAGTGAACACAAGTCCTGGCCAAATGGAGATGCAAGTCAACACAAATTCCAAGGAAGCTTGCATCTACATAGGCTGTTTATCAAGAGCCATTCGGTATATAATCCCTGGCCTCCATGGGCATTTCTAGGTCACTGTATTATGCTGCTAACTGGTGTTGTGTCCTAATTGTCTAGCCCAATGAAGCCGAGAGACTCTTCAACAGATATCTAAGAAAGGACAAACAGTTTGAGGTTGATGCTTTTAATAAACTTCTACATGGCTGGGCACAGAAAGGAAACTTGATGAGCATAAAGTTGTTGTTCAATTTGCTGAAGAAGGAAGGGCTTAAACCAGATATGGGAACATACGCTGGGTTACTGCATGGTTATGGAAAGTACAATGATGCAGATGGGGTGCAAAATATTCTCAATGAAATGAAAGAAAAGGTCAGTTACACTGTACACTGTAAAATTGAATGTTTCCTACATGTAAGTACTTTCTATTGATATGGATTATAAAACAGCCCATCTTGGCCGTGGGATAGCAAAGACTGCTACTCTACATGTACATGTACCATTAGTTTGAAAACTGACTCACCAACTTGAGACTCACACAGGCTTAATGCATTCTCCCAAACTCACTTTCATGTCAATTTTTCAGGCTACATGTATGTACATGTACATGTAAAGTCACACACTTTCTATATCCCAAAAGGTACATGTAAGTCTGCACACCAGTGGAGCTTTTACTGGTTTTTTTTTTTTAAGTATGAAGCAACTTGATTATTGCTACTCCCCCTGCATGGGATGCTGGTCCATCACAGGTCATCATGTTTTGTCAGGTTACCCTGTCAGTTCACTGGTACCCATTATTTTGTTATTGTATTATTACAGGGAGGAAGAGAGGTACTGTAAAGTGTTTTGCCTAAGAGTTCACACAATTGCAATAACCCCAGCCACCACCCAAAGTGTATTTGTAATGTATACTGTAGGTCTAAAGCTGTCCAAAAAATATCAGACCACTTGATCCGGAGTCGAACGGTGTCTCCTAGTCCTATATTGTTGCACCTGTAATCTATTCCCTAACAGGACAATTAAGTCCCTTCAATAAAATTATTGGTAATTAGTAACAGAATCAACTTGTTGTTTTTCTACAGCAATTTGATGTCAACCATATCTTTGACAAGTCCTGTTTGACAGAACCCCAAGCCAAGGGTGTTGCTAATGCAATAAAACTTGTAAATCCTCATTTTCGACCGACTGTAGATGAATCACAGAGGCAAATCAACTACCCGTCTCTTGTGCAGTCGTGGTATTCAGACAGGAATAACTCGGACATTAAACTGAAAAGCGCTCCCGGAAGACTTGAAAGAGAACTCAATGAAACCAGGTTACATGAACTATTTGAAGAGCAAATTTCACGGAATTGTCAGGATTTACATCCATCTTGTCAATTGAAGATAACAACGAGGACAACAAAGAAAATGAGAAACTAAAGGAAATGTTTTTGGAGTGCCGCAACAAGTGGAAGGAAGCTCTGGTTGAGAGCTTTGAGAAGGAAATGTTCAAAACCCAGAACACAAAAGGTACAGTGTACATACAGAATTATGTATGTGTATACCTGTTATAGTATAGTTATTATGTATGTATGTATATAGCTGCTTGTATATATAACATGTAGTGATCAGTCTGACTTTATAGTTGTTTTCTGCAATCATTTAGTAAATTACCCGTTTTCATTTCCCAAAATGAGCAACATCTGCATGTGTCACTCTGTAATTTGAGACCAGTAGGAGCGTCAAAGTTCTTGTGTTGAAATCTTGATTTCCACCACGAAAAGTCAGAAGATAAAATGCTTGGACATTGTGCTCATTTGCATTATGGCTAAATTGGAACTACGTAAATAACAATTTTGCCTGGCCCTTCTTGAATTGAAAGGCTTAATGTTTCCAAATTCTACTTGTAATCAGAATGCTCCGTTAGCAGATGGATAGCCACTCTATAATAATTATTATTATTATAATACTCTGCCCTACTAAGTGCTCGGCTGAGTGAGGGCACAGGGGAATAACGAACTTTGCTCGGCCCCAAGTCACGTGGTTAATAAAAAAATGTTGATTAAAAATATGTAGAGCAGGTCATGTAAATACAGTGTACATGTATGCAGTAAATGTGTGTTAACAAGTTATACAATTTGTATTATTCCCAGGGCAACCTTTGCATCCTAGATTTGCTTCTTTCTTCCAAATCTTTGAACCTCATGAGCTTGCTGACATCATCTTGGACACCATTGTGTTTTACGTCAAGGGGCGCACTGAGGGAGTTCCTTTGTATGGTATTAGTGGAGAATTGGGTTCTGTGCTCAACACTAAATACATTGTGAAACACAGAGTGCAGTCAGGCATGTTGGACAAGGTACTCTGTCATTTAATGCAATGTCAGTGCTAATTTATCGTACTACCAAAATGTTAATACAGTCGAACCTCCTGTAAGCGGACACTCTTGGGACCAGAAAAAGTGTCCGCTTAAGAGAGGTGTCTGCTTATCAGAGGTTAAAAATGTAGTGTTTGTATGTACATGTAGCTGGGAACATGACCAAGTGTCCACTTAAGAGAGGTGTCCGCCAACAGTAGGTGTCCTTAGCGGAGGTTTGACTGTATGTACATTGTACTCATAGAGTGTTACTACAGAGTATATGTGAACTTGAGATGAATTAGAAAAATCATCTGTCTAATGTGCCAATGGTTGTATTGTACATTCCAGATGAAGGCCATATATCTTGACTACTTTTCATATTTAATGGATGAGAAAGTTATGGCAACAAAGATGGCACGCGAGTTCTGGAATGAGCTGGATGACATGTTGCCATTTGGAGCATCATTACAGCAGGATGTTCCAACCTGGCCTTGGGCAGCAAAAGTTGTGGTATGTACATCGTTCATTTATTATTAAACATAATTTGTACCACCCACTGTTCTTTTAATTTCATTTGATTTTACGTAATCAGTCAAGCATTCCTCCTAAGACACAACATACATGTACGAGTATGTACAATGTACAATTTTGCCTTGTCTAACTCTGTGAACAAGACTAAGGTGTCCTGTTTCTAGGCCCTGTGTGGTCAGGATTTCTTTCGTCACCTTCTTTAGTCTGTTTGCATCGCACCAGCTATTGAACTCAAAATGTGCCATACTAAACATTACAGTCACTGAAGATGTTCGCTTTCTGGTTGTCGCTTGTGCTACACTGCATGGCCACACCTCTTTAACGATGCCATGATTTGTTCCTTTTTCAGTTTGGTTGTTCGTTAGTAGAATGTTTTCTCAAGTCAGCGCGGATCAATGTGAATCTCTTCAACAATGGCCCTGAGAAGATGCTTCCAGCATTTTACCACACGTACGAGTTTAAATTGGCCAAGAGACAAGGGGTGTTGAAACCACACCCAATAGTTTGCAAACTATTCAAAGGGTACCTGGCAAAGCAGGGAGAGATTTCCATGGAAACCACGTCTGTACCAATGCTGGTACCACCGCGACCTTGGCGAGCTACTAAGGATGGAGCCTACCTCATATTACCAGGTGACTTGAAAGTTGTCCAAACCCTTAGGCCCAGTTCAGACGCCGTACTTCACATGAGCCGAATCGAATTCGAATTTAGGCCGACCCAAATGAATTTAGACCGACTTTATTGATTCAGACGCCGAGCTCAATTCAGCCGAACTTAATTTATTTGAAAAAAATGCTGTTATATTGAAAAATACATTATAATAATTCATGCATTTGTTTCGGCTCATGTGAAGTTCGGCGTCTGAATCAAAGCCGGTCCACAGCCGTTATTCCCGGCTGAGCCAGGCGGGAAGAACGACTGAACCGATCCGAATTCATCCAGCCGTTCCGAATTGATTCAGATGCCTTACTACACATGAACTTAATTCATCGAATTCGATTCGGCTCATGTGAAGTACGGCGTCTGAACTGGGCCTTACTTCTCTCTCAATAACAATAATTATTAATAATAATCTTCAGGGCGCAAAGAGAACAGATTTTTCAGGATGCAAGTTTTGTGCTAGCCCGAAACACCTTCTCAATGGCTTTTACTTCTTCTGCCAACTAAAACTGTCCAAAAATTTACTTTCCCATCAGGCAAGTGATGGATAAAATGCACTAGCATTAGCTTTCATTTATGGTACGTATCACTTTACAGTGTATACCGACGGGGAATTGCAACTGGTCAATAGAATGATCTGGACCTCAACAAATCATCGTTGGGTCAGGTAACCGACCTTGTTGGGTTCCTCTATCTCTTATCTGGAACACTGGCTAGATAATAAAATATATAATGTAATTACATGTATGGTCTAAGCTTTTCTTAGAAGATTCTCATCCCCATTTTAATTAATATAGTATAGAAGATGGGATTTCTGACAGAAGAAAGGCACATGTACCCCAGATTCAATTACGCACTGTTTTGAATCACTGGAATGACAGCATTTTGTTGTTGTTGTTGTTTGTATGGCAGTTGAGCTCATTCGCAGTACTGGCGATGAAGACGGACAATATGACAAATCACTGGAGGAGAAAACAAACAAGGAGGACTTGGTCGCCATATTTGACTCGCTGAACTTCCTCGGAGGGTGTGCATGGAGGACGAACAAACGAATCTTGGATCTTGCCATCCACATGTTCAACAATGGCGGCAATGAAGATTTAGCTGTACCAGGACCTGTGGTGCATCCGGAAGTAGATTCCTCATTAATGAAGTGAGCTGCAGTCTTCTGATCAAAATATAATTCTCCTCACTTAGTGCCATATATTTTATTAGCAGAAGTGCTGAGAATTTGATGGTACATTGTACCTGCGCTAATGTGCTAACTTTTAAGTCTGCGGATAAAACCCTAGTGTGTGACCATTCATTGAAAGCTATTGAGCAGTACTTTCATTTGGTACTGTTTGTTAAAATTTCAATATCCTGCCCATTTCGATTTGGGATATCTTTTTTCAATTTTGAATTGTGCCACTCTTGAGAGTGAAAAGGGGCTAAAATTAATTAAAACTTGTCATCAGGTACATGAAATGGTATGATGCATTTCACGACTAACGTTTACACTAATTGAGTTTTTTTTCAAATCTTTTTCAATTCCCAAGGTCAGCTGATGAAGAGAGAGAAAAATAAACTCATCCGAGAGAGAAGACTGGCCAGAAGGTGGCTCGTGAACAGTTCTCTCTCCGGATGTCAGCGCTCTACAAACTCTCTGTTGCCAATCATTTTCGTGATCACGTGTTCTGGCTGCCAATCAACTTGGACTTCCGAGGAAGAGTCTATCCCATTCCCCGCATTGCGCACATGTCGGTAAGAACTGGGTCTGTGTTGATGTCAAACAATAGAGCGTTTCATGTGATAACAGCGGTTTTCAATTGAGTGTTGAAAGTAATCGTTATTAAATTGCTGGTCTGTGTTGATGTCAAACAATAGAGCGTTTTCATGTGATAAGAGCGGTTTTCAATTGAGTGTTGAAAGTAATCGTTATTAAATTGCTTTGGTTTTGCTTTTCTACGCTCTGTGATTGGTTTAAAAAAACTCGTGCCACCTTCTCAACCAATGAGATGCAAAACCAAAACCAAGCACTACTTCGACACACGCGTTTTCCCGCGCTTGGCGCCGGTTAGTTAGTTAGTGACGTGTATTTGCTTTGAGTTTTCATTGGTTCTTTGCGTTGCTTATGTTTGTTGTGATTGGCCATTGTTAATGCTTTGGATTTGGTCTATCACAGTGGCTACACTGTATATTGGTGAAATTTCTCTTAGTGAGTTTTATCATTATACAAACATTGCCCATTGGTTGCAAACAGCAATATGGCCTCTGGCATACTCCTGTATAGAGCATTTTTAGCACCAAGCGGCCGGAAACAATGAGAGGTTGCTGTGTTCGCAGGCTACAGTTGATCTTGAAGTTGCCAACATTGTCTGTTTTTAGGGGACGACCTCAGCCGAGGCATGCTGCAGTTCGCTAAGGGTGTTCCTCTGGGAGAGAAGGGTCTGGAGTGGCTCAAGATTCATCTAGTGACATTGCACGGCGCGAAGAAGAAAGCTTCTTTGCAGGAACGTTTGAAGTACGCTGACGAGATTATGGATGATGTACTGGACTCGGCCGATAATCCCTTCACGGTAAGCATACGGCAAAATTAATCTTCGTGTCTTTGGTTTTTCGTTTGCTGAGCTGTGATTGGTTCAAAACGCTTGTGCAAACTGGTCTAACCAATCAGAGCAAACGTATTGTTTTTTCAGCCAATCAGATGTGAAACAAAAACCGTTCGTGAATTGGGTTGGTGGATTTTCCCGCGCTCGCCGCTGGTTGCAAGGTTTCACTGTAAGCTCTGATTGGTGAAAGTGTCTGGGAATTGCATAAATCCTCAAACTTTCATGTTTATGGCTATGTGTACGGTGCGATTTCTCCGGTAAGAAGCAGGGGGGGGGGGGGGGGGAAGGGAAGGGGGGACCGCTGAGAAATAGGAAAATATTTCTCAACATTGCAATAGAAAATTTAAAGCATAAAGATGCGGGAACTACAACGGAAGGGGCGGGAACGGAGAGTACAAGGTGCGGGAAGTTCAGACCCCCCCCTCCCGAAGTGCATGGTTGTAAGCACTGTTTATTGATTAGCGGTATGTTTTGTTGCAGGGTCGAGGCTGGTGGAAGACAGCTGATGATCCATGGCAAGCGCTGGCCACTAGCATGGAGATCGTAGACGCTTTACGGTCCCCAGACCCCACGCAGTATGTTTCCAATCAGCCAGTGCACCAGGATGGCTCGTGTAATGGCCTTCAGCATTACGCCGCTCTCGGCCATGACAGTTATGGCGCTAAACAAGTGAATCTGATGCCTGCTGATAGACCTCAAGATGTTTATTCAGAGGTACAACAGCACTGCTTCTACTAAGATTTTGTACGGCACCTCTTATCCCAAATTCCCTGACTTTGTTAACCCATTTATTCCCAACAGTGCCTGAGTTCAAAATTGGAAAAAATCCAAAATTTCAGTTTGCAAGAACACTGAAACACAAACGCCATATGGAAGTACTGCTCGAGTGCTTTCATTCGAATGGCAAACACACTAGGGTTTCATCCACCTTCTACAGCATAATAAACAGTACCACATGAAAGTACTGCTCAATAGCTTTCATTTGAATGGTCACACACCCAGGGGATTAGTACTGTACAGCTCCGCAAATGATCCCGGGACCGCAAATGATCCCCGACCGCAAATGATCCCCAAATTGGACCGCAAATGATCCCCGACCGCAAATGATCCCAGAATGGACCGCAAATGATCCCGCTAAAAATCGAGGAATGGCGTGGACGGTGGACGCGATTTTTTTTCCGATTTTGAATATTTTCCCCAATAACTGAATCTGTGCACGCTAGACATTTTATGACGGAAGTGATATATATTGTTTTCATTACTTAAGGCATTGATGCAGATTTTAGAAGAAAAAAAAAAAACCTCAAAATAACTGAACGAGAATACCAGGATATATTCTAAAAATAGTTAATTCGAGAAGGTGTTTATTTTTGGTTTTCGCTGTGAACTGTGAACTTCATCCGCGTCTAGAATGATTGCAGATTTATATTGCTTTCGCGTCACCAATATTCATTTATCTATAAATTTCGAGATTGAAGACGGTATTCTGCGCCATGAAACAAGCTATACATGGAAATTGAAACACACCCGTTACAGCAAACTACTTCACGAAATCGGCAAATAACATTTCCGGTGAATTATCGTGATTATTTCATGCTGTTTTGGCGGCATCGACTGCATTTACACCCGGCCCGCTTTGATGAAGTGTGAAAACTGTGAATTTTTTTTCAGGCTAAACTCACTCTCAATAAACAAAACGATTTTTTTTAAATTCTCCTTTTATTTGTTAATAATATTATTTCATTTAATCTGTATTCGAGCAGATTATATATGAAAGCGTTACATATCCTTTCTTTACTATAAAACGTTCATAAGTCCGACGTGACTTATCACACTTTGATATTTCGTGATAACATGTGTACATTTCAATTATTCAACAATAACATAACTGACCATAACTGGCAACTTCAACGGCAACAACGCAATGTTTTACTACCTTTACTCTAATTAGTTTCCGTCCAGGTTTCACAATTTTGCTCGATGAATATAGCCGTCCACACTGTTTAACTGATTTCATGTAACACGCACACATCGCAGAAAACGTTTGTCGTCTGAATAGACCTGTAAAGCTCCACCACTCTCAAAAACTCCTTGGGTATAGCACTGGAACTTCTTTCCACAATTAGGACAAATTTCCTCTGTGACTTTTCTCGCCGTATTTCTTTTTCAATTCCTTCGCAAAAACAGCATGAAATAATCACGATAATTCACCGGAAATGTTATTTGCCGATTTCGTGAAGTAGTTTGCTGTAACGGGTGTTTTTCAATTTTCCATGTATAGCTTGTTTCATGGCGCAGAATACCGTTCTTCAATCTCGAAATTTATAGATAAATGAATATTGGTGACGCGAAAGCAATATAAATCTGCAATCATTCTAGACGCGGATGAAGTTCACAGCGAAAGCCAAAAATAACACCTTCTCGAATTAACTATTTTTAGAATATATCTGGTATTCTCGTTCAGTGATTTTGAGGGTTTTTTTTTTTTCTTCTAAAATCTGCATCAATGCCTTAAGTAATGAAACAATATATATCACTTCCGTCATAAAATGTCTAGCGTGCACGATTCAGTTATTGGGGAAAATATTCAAAATCGGAAAAAAATCGCGTCCACCGTCCACGCCATTCCTCGATTTTTAGCGGGATCATTTGCGGTCCATTCTGGGGATCATTTGCGGTCGGGGATCATTTGCGGTCCAATTTGGGGATCATTTGCGGTCGGGGATCATTTGCGGTCCCGGATCATTTGCGGAGCTGTACAGTACCATATTCAGTTGTACAGCATAATCACGCTGTTTTTGTATCAGTTAGAACTGTGATTAGCTTCCCTCGCTCCTGTAGGTAGCTAAACTTGTGGACGCAGCAAGAATGCGTGACGCTGAAACCGGTCACGAAATCGCCAAGGAACTTGAAGGAAAAGTTACCCGTAAAGTAGTGAAACAGACGGTGATGACAATTGTGTATGGCGTGACGTTCATCGGTGGCCGGCTGCAGATCGAGCGACAGTTAAAAGACTTGGGTTTGGATGGTGATATTCTGTTCAAAGGGTCTCATTATCTTGTGAGCAAGGTTTTCGCCAGTATCGGAGAGATGTTCACTGCTGCAAGTGCTATTCAGGCAAGTTTTACTGGAATAAACACGATTGAATGAGTTTCAACACAGCATCCTCGTTTTCTCACAAGTAACGTTAAACAAACCTATGTGAACCAGTAGGGAGAATTCACTTTTTGAACAAGCTTGCATTTTCACTTGCAGAACTGGTTTGCTTCATCTGCCACACAGATCGCCTTGTCTGATCATTATGTCGACTGGTACTCTCCTCTTGGGCTGTACGTCAGGCAGCCTTACAGTAGAAAACCTGTAAGACATCCTATAAAAACCAGTCTTCAATGGCTGCTGTTAAGATCTAGAGGGCCTGAAATTCCACCCGACACAAGGAAACAGCGCGGAGCTTTCCCGCCAAACTTCGTTCACTCCCTGGACTCCACGCATATGATGCTGACCGCGTTGTATTGTCAGCGGTCTGGGTCGACATTTGCTTCAGTGCACGATAGCTTTTGGACGCATGCAGCTAATGTGGGAGTGATGAATCGAGTAAGTTTATTGGGATTGGCTGTGATACTGGGTGTCCCAACGAGAAACGCATATTTATTATTGCGCGAGGTTATAACCTGGTCAATATTATAACCGATGTCTAATTTCGGCAAAGATACCTCCACTAAAATAATCTTCGTATCAACTGCAAGAAATAACCAGTGCATCCCAAGCCATTTGAAACAAAATCGAAGAGAGAGACTTTTTAAAGCAGACACATGAAACCAGTTTCTGAAAAGATAACAATCTCGTTTCCAGAGTCCTCGTTACCCTTGTCCAGCGGTGGAGCGGCCAACAATAAGCTCTGGGGGGAAGCGATCCGCCATGACAGGATTCTTGGACTTCCGGCTCTACTGCGCATGTGTTCGACCCCATGTTTCAACTAACGGACGCCAAGATTCTTGGACTTTCGGTCTTACTGCGCAAGTCAGGCGGATCACTCTATCCCAGAGGTCCTTGTTGGCCGCTCCACCGCTGGACAAGGGTAACGAGGACTCTGGGAACGAGATTGAAAAGATAACTGAGGACAATTGATTTTGTTTCGAGGCTTGCTCTGCGTTGCCACAGATCACGAAAAAAAGAATCTTTCAAATGGTCAGGGAAAAGTCAAGCAATTTAGTATCTGGTCAGGGAAACTCTAAAACTTCTTGTCAATGTCAGGAGATTCTATTTTAAGGTTCCTTTAGGTTTTGATAATGATGAAAATTATGGAATGTTTATTTTTGTTCATGAGTGGCAACCATGTTATTTTCCAATCTTGTGTATTTCTTGTACCTGTAGTTTTCACGGTGTAGCAAACAATCCCTGCTGTTTTTTTTTTCCTTACACAGATTTGCCGCGAGCAGTTTGTCGCGCTCCACAGTGAACCAATACTGGAGGAGCTTCAGAAGCATTTCGAGAAGAATTACTCAAACTTAAAGTGAGTGATTTCTTGTTTCATTGTGCTTCCGGCAATCAACAGTTACTTGATAAGTTGGGCGAACAAAGGGCGATATCGCGTCTCCAGAATTGGTCGAGCCCGCGGTTTTTGCCAGCAAAGTTGCTTAGCAACGTATCCTCGTTGCGCCATGTTGGTGTGAAAATTTTCGGAGTACTCGTGAGTGCTCGCGGCTAGTTTTTGATTGGATAACAAGAAGCGGAAACTCTTCTTTTGCGTCAACGAAGATTTGTTCCTTCGACTGTGTCGACTTCTGGTCTCCATATCGATTGGTAGATGTACATTCAGGCTTATAGGCTCTTTGAAAATTAAGATTTTTTTTATACGTTTGGCCTTCCTCCATATTGAAAACTGCAAACAATAGTTAGTTCTCCCATAATTGGCTGAGCCCGCGGTTCTCGGCCGGGCTGTTGCTAAGTAGCATGACGTCAGCTGATGGCGACAAGTTGACGTAACAATTTAGGAGTGCTCGTGCTGTTTTGTGATTGCACAGTAAGGATCGGAAACTGTTCGGGTACTTTTGCGAGGATTTTCCGAAAACCGAACTTGTTGCCTACTTGAAGCGTGGCGGATCACTACTTGTTTTTTCTCTTCTTTGAAGTCAAAACAAACACAGATTAACTTGTCAATTCTTTCTTTACAGACTCGTTCGTCCCTTGAAATCCAAGGAGACTGGAGAGGAGAGAACGCATGCGTCATTCGAAGGAAGACCTGAACACGGTACGTAATTCGGACAAACCCTTTGGTAACAGCCATATATTACAAAGAGATTTACTGGACTTTATACCAAGCCTGCATTCTTCACTGCCTCCCCGCGGAATATTGTTCTCGAGCGCGACACGCGTGGCATTTGAGTTGGTTTCTCTTTTCACGCGTGGTCATTATTTCACGCGCGCATCTCTTTTCATTCAAGGGCGAAAAAGCAGCAGTAAACTAATCTTAATTTGGCTCAGTTCTGCGGAATTTTTCATTGTTGCGAGAGTATTAAGGACATAATTACAACTCTCCTCTCTCTGCTCTGTGATATAAAAGAACAAGTATTTCTTGCCTAGGAGTGTAGTTACTCTACCCTCAAAACGGAGATGTAATTAATTTATACTTTTATTTTTCTTTCAGGTGATTTTGACATCAAAGAAGTTCTGAATTCACCTACTTTTTCTGTTGATCACCGAGAGGGAAAAATAACGATCTTGGTCAACTTGTCCAGAAACGTGGAGAATTGTGTTTTCTGTCACGAACACGGATGTCTTCCTGCTGCGTTGCGCTTTACCCCTTTCTTTCTTTCGCGACCCATTACTTAATTGAAGTCACGCCACAAGACGGTCGTCCGCACGCAACGCGAGAAAGCAGGCTACGTCACAAGAAGTCACGAACACGTTTCCATTGAACGATAGCAAATCGGAAATCTTCGGGTAGTGCAACGAGGATTTTCCGAAACCGGCACTTGTTCCCACACGCCAATGTTCATTTAAAAAAATTCCTTTTCATATGGCAGTAAAGAGAAACAACTGCATACGTAGCTTTAAAACCGTTCATTTCTCTTGTCACGCAATACTTGCGGAGTGTTGCATGACGAGGAAGCGGTGGATTTACAGTTGCCTTGAATACCAAAATGCTTTTACCATTGAATAAATGAAATCACAATTGAAATTAAAGTCAAGTCTTTATTACTTGTTCAGTGGTACTTTTTTTATTCCATACAGAGTAAACCCTTTCCACTCTACCTATAAAATTATATATACTACAGTCAACTCTCGTTATAGCGGACACCCTCGGGACGTAGTTTGGAGTCCGTAATAGCGAGAGTGCGCAATGGCGGGAGTAATTTTCAGTCAAACATTTATAGCTTTCGCCGGGTGGAGGGCTGGATTTTGTCCCTAATAACATAATAAAGAGCGCGGTGATCTCTCCCTTTTCTAAATTTCCCTTAGCGACCGATCCTCGTACCGTCGGAGAATCTCTGGAATCAGACTAAGGAGAGAGACTGGAACGATTCTTCAGCCCAGGATAAATAAGCTTGTTGTTACTGTTGGGGCTGTCAACTCTTGGCATGCATGGTGTTCGTTGAGCCCTTTTTGCGATTTACAAAATTACCTTCAAATTGAACTAGGACCCCTTGCCCTTACAATAATACAATAGAACCTCCACTAACGACCACCTCTCTACAACGGTCAGGATTTTCCGTCCCAACCATGCACCGATCCATACGATTTAGTCATACTGGAACCATCTTGCAACGGCCAGTTAATTCTGCTCTAAAGTGGCCGTTGTAGAGAGGTTCAACTATATTTTAATATAGTATACCTTAATTATACATGTGATATAGTCTACCTTAAAAGGTAGGGAAACAAAGAGGATGGTTAACATTGGGGAAGATTAACACGGATTACAAATGACCACAGGCCGCCCAGGCTCTGTATGCATACAGAGCCTGGGCTGCCTGTGGAATGACCAACTTGAAAAATTTAGATGCACCATCTGTGTAAAACTTTGAAAATGTTGTCAGACTATTCCACCTCATTTAGCAGTCAGAAGTAATTAAAAGCCAGTTTGCTTTATTTAAGCCTGGTTTTCACTGGCGACGTAAGCACAAGCGCAAGCAACATATATACGCAGACGCAGTGACGTGTTGATTTGTCCTAAACAAAAGGCACTGATGATCAACACGTTACTGCGTCTGCGTATGTTGCTTGCGCTTGTGAAAACCAGGCTTTACATTAAACATGCCGCTCATTGAAAGCGTGTGATTACTGATAAGTCCTCTGAACGTTGTGCTAGTAGGAGCCAAGTCAACAGTCAAAAGTTGCTAATCAAAATTATAACATGCTCAGCTGCCATCAATTATTACCTAAGCGGACGTCTCGGCAAAGATTAATCCAAGTGTGTTTGTTCCCTTTACTTTGTATCTTAAACTTATACTTATATTTTGTTATCTTAGTACTTATTTAGTTTAACACAGGACTCCATTTAAATAGGGATGATCCTGTTTAAATATTGCAATAAATTAATAATAAAAAATATCACCGAAACTTTTCACTCGTATTCAGTTTTCTGTTCTTTTTCGTCTTCTTTTTTATTGCCCTCTTTATCTCCTTGTTTGTTCTCGTCCCCCGTTTATTGCGTTTTTTTCTTTTTTTCCTGTTGTCCATCCCCCTCCTTATTTGCTGGTTCCTTCTTCTCGCTTTTAGTTTCCTTGTCACCTTCCTTGTTGTCTTTGCTGTGAAAGAAAAATGAAAGAAACTGCTAAAGCTTTGTTATTACTCATGTTAAGGGGGGAGAACCTAAACTACAAGGAACCACAAAAATGTTGCTAAGGTAATCTCTAAACCTCCATAACTTTGGTTCCTGGACTCCAGTGGGCATCAAAGTTTGTAGTGTTTGTTCAATTCACGTTTCCTTTAAATATTTCGAACCATGCCCATATTTGGTGTGTCACGTGACCAAAATGAAAAATGTCTAAAAACTCGGAAGGATTTGATCGTTTTCAAATTATTACTTTAGAATTTGCCGAAGAACGCCAATATCGACAACTTGTAGCATGCGTTTGATGAAATGTACAATATTTCGGAAGTTATAAAGCTTTAAAACTCTTAAAGCTTTATAACTTCCGAAATATTGTACATTTCATCAAACGCATGCTACAAGTTGTCGATATTGGCGTTCTTCGGCAAATTCTAAAGTAATAATTTGAAAACGATCAAATCCTTCCGAGTTTTTAGACATTTTTCATTTTGGTCACGTGACACACCAAATATGGACATGGTTCGAAATATTTAAAGGAAACGTGAATTGAACAAACACTACAACGTTTGATGCCCACTGGAGTCCAGGAACCAAAGTTATGGAGGTTTAGAGATTTCCTTAGCAACATTTTTGTGGTTCCTTGTAGTTTAGGTTCTCCCCCCTTAATTACTACATATTACAGCTAGACTAGAAAACGATATGTAATAATAAAGCAACAGATCATGCGTTCTTGAGTTTATCGACGAAATGAACAACCTGGAACGTTGTAGAACATAAAAGAGCTAACGACAACGGACAACTTTAGAAATTGTGTTTGCTTTGGTTGTGCGGTTTACTGAGCCGTGTCTTTAGCCCGGGGTTTTGGTTTAGCTAGCCTCCTACGCAGACTTTCTTTGGGCTTGGAGGAAAGATTGCGTGACGAGCCCAAAGAAAGTCTGCATAGGAGGCTAGGGTTTAGCTGGCCAACTTACCCGTGATCCTGTGCAGGCTGGGTAGGGCAGGGTTCAGTGTTACAGTTCTCTGACTCCATTGCTGGGCCCAGCTCATCGCAGTTCTTGCCGTTGTTAGCTGGTGCAGGGTTGGTGCATTCACGAGTCCGCTCGTGAACACCTCCTCCACATGTCACTGTACATTGACTGAATTCATTCCACTCCGTGTAACCACCATCGACTGGAAATTTAATAACAACGCTTGACTAATAAACATGTACTCTTCTATAAAAGACCAGCAGTTAGTGGTCATAGACCAAAAAAAAACGACATAGGGGATTAATGAAGAGAAAGTAAGCACCCCACACATGACAACCTGCCCCACCCCCACCCCCTTACTGTCACCTCTTTATTCCGAAAAAAGGCATGACAACTTTAAGGTCTGTTTATTGACCAGAGAAAGAAAAGTGGTGTATTTCACTATGATAATGAATAATCAGGCTAGTACTCAACTTCCCTCTCCACCTGTAATATATAGCCACGACTATAGCCACCAGTCCTTTCAGCTGTGTGTGTGTGTGTGTGTGTGTGTTGGGGGGAGGGGGGGGGGGGCAGTGTAGTCTGAATTTCCAGCTTCCCACGCCTTGTACTCCCGGTTCCCACCCTTCCATTGTGGTTCCTGCCTCTGTGCTCGTATCAATTTTTCGAAAAAAATTTCTTCCGGTTCCTGCCACTCGTGGGAATCCCGCTTCCCACCCTCTCTTCTCCATCTCCCATAGACTTGCCGCCCCCTGTCTCCCCCCCCCCCCCCCCCCCCCCCACCCCCAACCTCCCACTCAGCTCTGGGTGCAGCAAAGAGTCTCAACAGTACACCACCACCAGACACAATTCTGCTTCAACTAGGTGTATTACTGACTCCAAATAGCTTACAACTAAGTACTTTCTAGTTTCTTTACATAGTTGTCTTTTTGCATAGTTGTACTGTCATGTGTTGTCCAGTATGTACTTTTAAACTAGCAAAAGTTCATACAAGAACCGCCGATCGATCTCTGACATAATATTACATGCTTACCTGGGCAAGATTCTACATTACAAGACTCTGTTTCCACGTTAGCTCCCAGTCCTTGGTCTTCACATGTTTTTCCCTGATACTTTGGTTCAGGGTTGTCACATTTACGTTCTTTCTGCCGCACCCCACCCCACAAGTCTTAGTGCATTCACCAAATTCTCCCCAGGGACCATACCCTCCATTAACTGCAAAGAAATAAGTTACATTATTTTAGCTCAAAACCAAAGTGGTCACCAGTGACAACAGTGCTGGGACACAATTAATTTCCTGGGGAGGGGGGGAGGGGTTTGCCATATAGAAGATGATGGGGGTGATCATCGTAAATTTTGAAAGGTCAACCCCTAAAATTAATGTACCAGAATGTTGATTATTGACTTGACTTGATTATTTATTTTCATCGCTAAGAGGTACAGTGGAACCCGGTTAATATGTACACCAAAGGGACACAAAAGTGTCTGTATTATCCGGGTGTCTGTATTAAGCGGACTCTCAGAATAAACGTCACAGACACATGTTTTATTGTTACAAAGACCGTGAAAGCATACAGTTTAAAAGCAACAGAACAACGTTTAATGTAGTAACTGTAACTTAAGTTCAAACTGAAGAAACCTTACGCTCATTCAAATACAGTAGTCAAGTGTTTTGCACTAAAATTAATGTTCTCTTGTTTCAAACAGACAAAATAATCATTAATTTTAAAATAGTCTGTGACTTTGCTCTGCACTGTCATTTTCAGTTTTCAGTTTTCAGCTGGACGGACTGAATATTAGACAAAACCTTTGACTCGGTTGCCGCTTCTGTTAGGTTCTCTCAGATAACCAGCGTCCGTAAAACGAGGTTAACTTTGTATGAGAGCGTGTCACTCAGCTCACAGAAAAATGTCTGTTGTCGTCCGTATTAAGCGAGTTAATGTAAGAGAAAATATATGAGCTTTTCGTCGGGACAAACAAAGCTGTTCGTAATAAGCAAGCGGGTGTCCATATTAAGCGGGTGTCCGTAAAGCGGGTTCCACTGCACCAATATTTCCCAAAAAAATTGTTACCAGTAAATTAAACGACTTGTAATTATTGCATTGAATACCTTCTTCTCTGACATGTAGTTCTTGTCATATTTTGTACAATGTATGACAAGCAGCTCCCCATCACTTTAAATGGGTTTTCCAGTAATGCATGCTATACTAGCCACTTGATAAAGCTTTTACTAATCTTTCACACCTTTTTGATATTTTTTTTGGACTTTCTGGCAGCTTTTTACCCAGCAAGTGGAGTTGACATGGTAATGTTAAATGTCCCACCAGCACATGCTGCTCCGTCTGCCCAGCTCCACAATTCTGAGATTTTGGTTGGTCAAATTAAACAGCCCACATCAGAAAGTTGTCAAATAAAAGTCCAATAAAAAATGTTGTCAATGGCAATAGTACATCACTAAAAGTAAATAGATCTACAATTTAATACTATACATGTGCACTGACACATTTGACATGCAAGTGGCCTCTACAGGATTGAGGACTAGAGTCCAATTTGGTGTGTCAAGTGCATGATTTAACAAAAATATCAGACAACTACAACGCTACATGCCAGAGTCAAATCTGTTAATAATGAGTAATTGATTACAGAATCAGAATAGTCCATTTTACAGTTGTGTGCTTAGAATCCAGGCCTTTGAACAGAAGTGAGGCTGGAGGTGACTTTGTTGTGATACAAACCTTCTTTCTTCTCAAATGTAAATTATTCTGTTATTATATAAACTAGTTTCTGATCTCTATCATCTCATGGTCACCCCTAACCTCGTTTTGATACAGAGGCTTGGTTACATTTCACAGAACTGTAAAATGGTCTATTGGGAAACACGAAGTCTTCGCTACAACATGTACATCATGTAATAAATTATAACTGTTACAAATTTGAGGAAAAATAATGATCATTTAAACTTAAAGCTACATGTACCACAACCCTAACATGAAGTCAACACAGCTAATAAACACATGGATGTGTACAATGAAAAGTGTTAAAACACAAGAATCTCACCGGGACACATATCCTTTTTACATTCCTTTGTTTCATCACTTGATCCAAGTTCTAACTTGTCACAGCTTAACCCACCAAACATGGGTGCTGGACTATCACAGCTGCGCTCTCGTTTCTGCACGCCATTGCCACATGTCACTGAACATTCACCAAAGCTTGACCAAGGACCATAGCCACCGTCAACTGTATAATATACATTATTTTTTGGATGGACCAATGAAACCTGAAGACAATCCTATTTTTTTCGCTCAGGGAACCAATCATCATAGGATAGTTTTACCTATCAATCTTAGGTATCAAAGACCTTAAGTTATTGTTAATTTTAATTTCTATGTACATGTATATAAAACTTTTATGTATTTACTGTTATAGTAACACTGCATGATATTACTGACAGAGTTTGGCCATTTGATGGAACCCTCTCTAAGGCAAACACCTAAAGTACACACAGCCCTCTAAAGTGAACACCTTGCCTGCTTTAGAGAGATGCACGTCTGCTTGGAGCAAATTAAACAGGATGCCATTTCTGGTGTGGACATGATCATAACATAACAGGTTCACTTTCACCATACCTGGGCACGGAATCATGTTACATTTGAATGTTTGGCTATCTTCTCCACTGACGGAGCAGTTAAGGCCACCAAAGTTAGGTTCAGGATTGTCGCATGTCCGTTTCCGAAACCTAGTCCCTGTGCCACAGGACTTTGTACACTCTGAAAATACTGTCCACTGTGAGTACCCGCCATCAACTGCAAATAGTGTAAACAAAAGGCATTACTGGCGATACTCAACTGGGAACAAAGACTGAAAATCAAACTGAGTGCTAACAGTGCTTGCCCAATGATGGAAGGGTAACCTGTGATCAGGCAAATTTTTTTCACGCTCTCATTTACTCTTATCTTAATGTGGTCGCACGACCCCTGTAAACAGAATAAGGGCCCGGCCGCACTAGGCGAATTTTTGTTTGTTTTGCAAAAATATCTGTCATCAGTTCCGTTTCACAAGTGCGAACGGCGATTTTTTTCCTACCAAAATTTTGTCAAGCCTTACCGAACTTCAAAGGCACCGTCGTCCTGCCCCAGAGCAGGACAAAATTTTGTCAACCGTCAAAACTGACAGATTCGTCAATTCACACACATTAATCTCAGGTTACAGCGATGATTATTCGCTTACCTCAGTCCGTACAACTACTGTCACTACTACAGATCCCAAATTTTACCTGCTAGCAGCACCTTGTGATGTTTGAGTAGCACAATTTGCTTTATAAACAGTCAACAGTGCATGGTCCGATCGGTACAAGTATCGCGTTAAAAAGTGTCAGTGACAGTCGGGAAAAGCGGCAAGAAACAAGTCATTTAAAATTCCAGTCCGAGAAGAAGAAATATCGTTAATCAGTTTGTGTATCATACCCCGAAGGCAGGAGAGTAAAAACTTTAGAAAGTACTGGTTTTAAAAGATTGTTGAGGAGTTGAATGCAAAATTTGGTTTTCAAGTGCGTACGCGTTTATCAAAAATTATGAAAATTTGGCGGAGACAAAATTTTTAGTATATTTTGGTAGCGCCAAACAAATTTTGTCAGCCTAGTGCGGCCGGGCCCTAAGGAGCACAAAAAATTGGCCTGATCACAGGTTATATGGAAGGGAGATGCAGTGGGAGATGCAATGGACTCTGAATCATTAGGTCCAGGTCCAAGCCTTAGGTCCAAAGCCAAACCTTTGCGCAGTAAATATTTACAAATGGTAGGCTTCCCAAATTAATCTAAAATCAGTACCCTTAATATTAAATAAGCTTATATTGGTCTCGCATAACTTCAAAAGCATGCACAATTTCAGATCTAGAAAAAAAAGCATAATTGGAAATCCCCCCCCCCCCCCTGACTTGCATACATTTTAATTAGAAAAAACAATAACTAAACCAAAATGTCAAGTTTTCATCGATATACAGTTTATATATATAGCTTGCATTGTTATTAGTTTTCTGACAATCAGAACACTGTATATTAAGCTAAGCACAAGCAAAGCCACCAATATAAAAATAATGTTGGCCTGAGCAATATGAAATGTAAAATCTTCGAACGTTGCAGTCTTTACACAGCACAGAAGACAGCGGATGATCAGTGTACTTACCTCTCAAAACATACCTCACAAAATTATGAGCAACAAAAAATATAGCAGCAACTATAGCTACAATTGTCAAGGTTTGCAAGACATTTCGGGGCATGATGATCGTATGATTTGTGGTTTAACTCGGCCGTCAAGCACCCTTACAGTAACTAACGCAAATGATTTTCTCTACTGCTGAATGTATTACTGCTTACCTTCTACGTGGTCGATCTAATTACTGTCAGCTATTGTCGTTTCCTCAACAACGTGGCGTGCGATGTAAAAATTTGGAGCTGAAAATTTTATTTACCACTGCTAACGGGGAGGAGTTTGGGGAACAGTTTTTGCGTATTACCACTGACAATATTGCGAAATGGCTGGCTCAAGAATAGAAATGTCACGCTACATGGTCACGCCGGTCACGCTTCACGCTATAATTATTTTGTTTTCGCCTATGGAAATCGTTCGAAGTCGCTTTCTTGGTATTGGCGTGGCGTTTTTACGAAATCCTTGCACTGTTAGAAAAACTGTTACGATTTTCTATAGAAGTATGTCTATGAAAGCTCTTATACTTGAGGAGTTTGGAGACTCGTCGAAGCTGAAGTTTACTGAGGTGCCAAAGCCAGAACCCGCGGAAGGCGAGGTATAAAAAAATTTGTAAAACATCTGAAAGCGGCCAAATAGCAGATGACTGCATTGTGTTTTGTCACATTTCAAATGTTGTACTACTTATCAGATCAAGGCTATTGTAGGTACAAACTTATAGTGGATCAATTATCACCTCGTCAAAACTGTCCAAAATCGATCAACACCCGCACCGGTATATAAAATGCATGTGGTTCACTGTGTTTGGGCTCGTCACGCACTTCTGAAAGTCCGCGTAGGAGGCTTACACACTAAGGGATTCTTGTTAATTTTAAGACAAGTGTACGAGTAATCAGTAATTCTGAACCAAATACACGTTATGAAAAGCTAATGCAGATTGTCAAGTATCAAGCCTATGGGGCCTGAGGAAGGGTGCATGACAGTTGTTTGTTTGCTATAGATTTAAGACTGGGTAACATAATCCTTGGAAGGGTCACCCCGGCCACCCTATCTGCTTCAAAATGCCATGATCCACGGTGGTCCCATAAACTGATTTTAAAAATGTTTGTACTTTAATATTTCTTGAAATGGTTTGTTGTTTGGGAGAATAATTTTTAAAGTATTTTTCTCTCTAGGTTTTAGTGAAAAATGAGATATGTGGTCTGAACTACCTGGATGTCGTCATAAGGAAAGGGTTTATACCTCTTAGCAGACTAGGATCTGAGTTTCCTATCACTGTGGGTGTTGAGGCTGCTGGGACAGTGGAAAAGCTTGGTGCAAAGGTCGATGGTGTGACTGTTGGGGAGAGAGTAGCATTTGTAGTCATTGGATCTGGTGAGTTAGCAAGAGGTTAAGGATGCAGCTAGGGGGGTGCAGGCCATCTCAGGGGGGTACTCCAGATTTAAAGTGGTGGGGAGTGCGAAGGATTTTTGGGGCTTGAAATGCACAATTTCGGGATTTTTTGGTGTAGTTTGATTTGATTTTGTTTTTGTTACTGTGTTTAGCAACACGAACATTCAATAAATTTGTATTGTTGTTCTTCATTATTATTATCTACATGTAATCCCTTCTGGGTATTTTTAAGGTTCAAAAATTCAGCATGGAATTTTTTGGGCTTCAATTTGGTTTTGGGGATTTTTGGGGTTTCACTTCCAGGCCTAGGGATTTTTTAGGTTTTAATTTATGTCCCATTTGCACCTCCCCGCCCTGTCACTTATAATTTATTCAGAAATTAATGAATTTTTTTCACAAGCTTCTTTGAAGTTAGCAGATATCTTACTTTCTTTCATGGCCAGGAGCACATGCTGAGTTCACTAAACTTCCTGCTTCGAGGCTTGTGAAAATCCCAGCTGAAGTCAGTTTTGAGCAGGCAGCTGCAGCCATGATACAAGGCATGACTGCACACTACCTTGTGCACACAACTGGCCGAGTGAAGCCTGGAGACAAGGTGTTGATACATGCAGCAGCTGGGGGGACTGGGTCCCTTGTGTGCCGAGTGGCTAAGAATGCAGGTAACATTGTTGACCCTATTCTCAAGAGTGTCAAGTTTACTAATTGAAAATAAATTATCAATTTTCAGGAGCATTTGTGATTGGAACAACTAGCACCGAGGCCAAAGCAGCAAAAGCGAGGGAGTCTGGGGCAGATGAGGTCATCCTTTACTCACAGAAAGATTTTGTTGAAGAAGTCAACAGGATCACAGATGGGAAAGGAGTGAATGTTATTTATGATGGTATTGGGAAAACAACCTTTGAAAAAGGTATGACAATTAACTGGGCACATAAATTATATATATCTATCTATATAATGACCCCCCCTCCCCCCCTCCAGTAAAGATCCTGTTCCATAGAACACTTTAACTGATGTCTATTGATAAATTCCTGAGTATGTAGACATAATTTGACTTTGGTAACTTCTAGTAAGTAACATCTACTCCCCGGAAAGATCTAGCAAAACCAGAAGTTAAGAACTATAAATCCCTTCTGCCAAACACGATACCCTATAAAAGTCCCGAAAGTAAATGTCGATGCCTCGAAAATGATGATAAAATTTTCATGGTTGTTAGTTAAAATCCTGAAAGTATTCAGTCCCCCTAAAGTAAGGTAACGACCCTCCGAACGTAATGACCTCAAACTCGTATATTTAACTAATAATAATTTATTTCAGGTTTTGGCTGTTTGGCTATCCAAGGCATTATGGCATTGTATGGAACAGTGTCGGGACCTCCTGATCCCCTAGATCTCAACACCCTCTCAAAAGGATCCTTTTCCGTCAGCCGACCTTCCTTGTTTCACCACATTGCCAAAGAAGATGATTTGAAATGGCGAAGTTCTGTAGTGTTTGACTGGATTAGGGAGGGCAAAGTCAAGTTTGGTGAATTCACCATACTGCCTTTGTCGGAAGGAAGGAAAGCCTATGAGTTGCTGGAAAGTGGAAAATCTTCAGGAAAAATATTGATCAAACCATAAAGCTACAAATGTATCGTAGCTGTCACTTTCATTAATTTTAGTCTCAGCACTTAGAATGGAAAGAAAATTTAGAATTTTTTTAGGTAAATTAAAACTATTAATGGCTTCTCACCGAGTGCCCTCTCGCTCTCCCATTAGCCAAGCCATATGAAGGAGCCGTCGCGCTATTCTGCCTTTTTTATGGAATATTAGCTTGAATGGGAGTTTTTCTTGTCACATGCTGGGTTCACTCGACTAGTTTATGCCATTAGCTAATTAAATTAGCCGTCTGTCAACACAATTCAATTAAAATGTCAACAGTCAATTACTGTTTGAAGCTGATCATTGTTTTGTCCTTGAACATAAAGTCTGTACTGTGTCATCCATGAGCTGACAGTGGTAGAGCATCTGACTGGTGGGCGGAAGGTCACAGGTTCGACTCCTGTTGGGGGAACTCGGAATTTTTTTCCAAGTACAATGTAGCTTGTGTCTTTGACTGTGATATCTATCTCACTACATTACTTCATTTTACAAATGAGACGACAAGTCATTATCACGGACATGGAAATTTTCTATTTATTGCATGAACTATACTCATTGCAAAAAATATCGCTTCTTACATTGGGCTATTGCATTAAATATCCGTACCCCCCCTGTTGAGGACTTGTCTTTTATTAGGTAGACCCCTCAAGAATTCCTAGAATCAGTTCACCCCTCAAGAATTCCTAGTAAAAGCAGTTTCACCTCTCAAGAATTCCTTGAAAAATCAGTTCACCCCTCAAGAATTCCTAGAAAAAGCAGTTCACCCCCTCAAGAATTCCTTTAAAAAGCAGTTCACCCCTCAAGAATTCCTTGAAAAATCAGTTCACCCCCTCAAGAATTCCTTGAAAAATCAGTTCACCTCAAGAATTCCTAGAAAAATTAATTCCTTCCCCCAGCCTAACCCCTAAAGAATTCCTTTGTTCTGCCAGCGAACCCCAGAAGAATTCCTTCCTTCTGCCAGCCTAACCCTGAATAATTCCGCTGTTCCTCAACAGGGGGGTACGCATATTTAATGCAATAGCCCATTATACAAGAAAAGTAAAGAAAATAAATAACGTTTACTAACTACCCAAAGAAGTTTAAATTACTGTCGTTTCGATCCCTCAACAACGTGGCATTCGATGTAAAAATTTGGAGCTGAAAATTTTATTTACCACAGCGAACGGGGAGGAGTATGGGGAATAGTTTTTGCGTATTACCACTGACAAGGTTGTGAAATGTTTGGCCCAAGAATAGAAATGTCACGCTATATGGTCACGCGTCACGCTATAATTATTTTGTTTTCGGAGATGGAAATTGTTCGAAGTCGCTTTCTTGGTATTGGCGTGGCGTTTTTACGAAATCCTTGCACTGTTAGAAACACTGTTACGATTTTCTATAGAAGTATGTCTATGAAAGCTCTTATACTTGAGGAGTTTGGAGACTCGTCGAAGCTGAAGTTTACTGAGGTGCCAAAGCCAGAACCGGCGGAAGACGAGGTATCAAAAAATTTGTAAAACCTCTGAAAGCGGCCAAATAGCAGATGACTGCATTGTGTTTTGTCACATTTCAAATGTTGTACTACTTATAAATCGATCAACACCCGCACCAGGTATAAATGCATGTGGTTCACTGTGTTTGGGCTCGTCACGCACTCCTGAAAGTCTGCGTAGGAGGCTAATAAGGGATTCTCGAATTTTAATTTTAAGACAAGTGTATGAGTAATCAGTAATTCTGAACTAATGGTCTTCAAATACACGTTATGAAAAGCTAATGCAGATTGTCAAGTATCAGAGCCTCTGGGCCTGAGGCCCGGGGGGGGGTACTCACTTATGTGGCCTATACTCACCGGGGGACGTGCCGCTGGACAGGGTATGGTTTTTGGCCTCACTGCCCAGAACAGGGTATATAATAAGTACCCCCCCCCCCCCCCCCCCAGGGCCTGAGGAAGGGTGCACAACCCCCTGGTTTAAACAACCGTGTATAGTTTTTTGTTTGTTAGAGTTATGTTTGTTTGTTTGTTTTTTGCTTTTGATATGAAAGACTGGGTAGCATAATCCTCAGAAGGGTCACCCCGGCCACCATATCTGTTTCAAAATGCCATGATCCACGGTGGTCCCATAACCTGATGAAATGTTTGTAAAATATTTCTTGAAATGGTTTGTTGTTTGGGAAAGTAGAATTTTTGAAGTATTTTTCTCTCTAGGTTTTAGTGAAAAATGAGATATGTGGTCTGAACTACCTGGATGTTGTCATAAGGAAAGGGTTTATGCCTCTTAGCAGACTGGGATCTCAGTTTCCTATCACTGTGGGTGTCGAGGCCGCTGGGACGGTGGAAAAGCTTGGTGCTAAGGTCGATGGTGTGACTGTTGGGAGAGAGTAGCATTTGTAGTCATTGGATCTGGTGAGTTAGCAAGAGGTTATCAGGCCATCCCAGGGGGTACTCCAGATTTCAAGTGGCGGGGAGGTGCGAAGGATTTTTTGGGGTTTGAAATTCACAATTTCAGGATTTTTTGGAGTAGTTTGATTTTAGTAGGGATTTATTATTTTGTTTTTGTTGCTGTGTTTAGCAACATGAACATTCAATAAATTTGTATTGTTCTTCTTTATTATTATTTACATGTAATCCCTTCTGGGTATTTTTAAGGTTCAACAATTCAGCATGGAATTTTTTGGGGTTTCAAATTGGGTTTGGGAATTTCGTTTCCAGGCCTAGGGATTTTTTAGGTTTTAATTTATGTCCCCATTTACACCTCCCTGCCCAGTCACTTTATTCAGAAATTAATGAATTTTTTTCACAAGCTTCTTTGAAGTTAGCAGATATCTTTCTTTTTTTCATGGCCAGGAGCACATGCTGAGTTCACTAAACTGCTTGCTTCTGAAAGGCTTGTGAAAATCCCAGCTGAAGTCAGTTTTGAGCAGGCAGCTGCAGCCATGATACAAGGCATGACTGCACATTACCTTGTGCACACAACTGGCCGAGTGAAGCCTGGAGACAAGGTGTTGATACATGCAGCAGCTGGGGGGACTGGGTCCCTTGTGTGCCGAGTGGCTAAGAATGCAGGTAACAGTGTTGACCCTATTCTCAAGAGTGTCAAGTTTAAAATTGAAAATAAAATTTAATATTTATCAATTTTCAGGAGCGTTTGTGATTGGAACAACTAGCACCGAGGCCCAAGCAGTAAAAGCGAGGGAGTCTGGGGCAGATGAGGTCATCCTTTACTCACAGAAAGATTTTGTTGAAGAAGTCAACAGGATCACAGATGGGAAAGGAGTGAATGTTATTTATGATGGTATTGGGAAAACAACCTTTGAAAAAGGTATGACAATTAACTGGGCACATAAATTATATATATCTATCTATATAATGACCCCCCCTCCCCCCCTCCAGTAAAGATCCTGTTCCATAGAACTATTTTACTGATGCCTATTGAAGCTTATTGATAAATTAGTACCCTATAAAAGTCCCAAAAGTAAATGTCGACCCCTCGAAAATGATAAAAATTTCATGGTTGTTAGTAAATCTTGAAAGTATTCAGTCCCCCTAAAGTAAGGTAACGACCCTCCGAATGTAATGCCCTCAAACTCGTATTAGCTAAAATTCAGAATAATTTATTTCAGGTTTTGGCTGTTTGGCTATCCAAGGCATTGTGGCATTGTATGGAACAGTGTCGGGACCTCCTGATCCCCTAGATCTCAACACCCTCTCTAAAGGATCCTTTTCCGTCAGCCGACCTTCCTTGTTTCACCACACTGCCAAAGAAGATGATTTGAAATGGCGAAGTTCTGTAGTGTTTGACTGGATTAGGGAGGGCAAAGTCAAGTTTGGTGAATTCACCATACTGCCTTTGTCGGAAGGAAGGAAAGCCTATGAGTTGCTGGAAAGTGGAAAATCTTCAGGAAAAATATTGATCAAACCATAAAGCTACAAATGTATCGTTGCTGTCACTTTCATTAATTTTAGTCTCAGCACTTAGAATGGAAATGAAATTTAGCATTTTTTAGGTAAATTAAAACTATTAATGGCTTCTCACCGAGTGCCCTCTCGCTCTCCCATTAGCCAAGCCACTTGAAGGAGCCGTCACGCTATTCTGCCTTTTTTATGGAATATTAGCTTGAATGGGAGTTTTTCTTGTCACATGCAGGGTTCACTCGACTAGTTTATGTCATTAGCTAATTAAATTAGCCATCTGTCAACACAATTCAATTAAAGGGTCCCTCTCAACCAGTGTGCTTTGCGGCCGCGTGTATTGTTTTCTTCCGGGGAACTCGATCTCTTGTGGGGCTAATGTATGCCATACTTTCCAATTTGTACTAACTTGGGTCGTCTAACTGCTTTTTGTGGCCAGAACAAGGCCAGAATCCTGCAAAAAGTAGTTTTTAACTTCAAGCCGCTATTTTCGCGGCACCCGAAAATGGCCGCCGTAAGAGTATTGGCGCGCAAAGCACACTGGTTGAGAGGGACCCTTTAAAATGTCAACAGTCAATTATTACTGTTTGAAGCTGATCATTGTTTTGTCCTTGAACATAAAGTCTGTACTGTGTCATCCATGAGCTCAGTGGTAGAGCATCTGACCGGTGGGCGGAATGTCATAGGTTAGACTCCTGTTGGGGGAACTTTGAACGTTTTTTTCCGTGTAGCTTGTGTCTCTGACTCTGATATCTATCTCACTACATTACTTCATTTTACAAATGAGACGACAAGTCATTATCACAGACATGGAAATTTTCTATTTATTGCATGAACTATACCCATTGCGAAAAATCGCTCATTACATTATACAAGAAAACTAAAGAAAATAAATAATGTTTACTAACTACACAAAGAAGTTTAATTAATGTCAGCAAACGGCTTCCAATAAGAAAAGGTAATGCACATTTCGTATTCATGCCACCTCGCTGTTCTCGTCTGAGGTTACTAGGCAACAGAGCAAATTATTTTCTTTTGCGTCATGTCAACGTAGAAATTTTTTACGAAAAATTAATTGTCCTCCAAAAGCAAGGTATATTTTCCAATGAATCATCATGATGTACAGCAAGAGAGGATCACCTAAGAGAAGGATTCCCCACGCCACATGGTAATTTTTTGAAATCTATTTATAGTTTCGTTGTGAAAGTTATCTTTATTTCCTTCTGATCGAGGCTCTGACATCACGTTACTCAAACCGACCAAATATGGTACATGTAGCTCAGCTGTGGACTAAAAGTTAAAAATAGATTTCAAAAAAATTATCACTGGTAGAGGCACATGTATGGTAGAATGCTTCTCCTAGATAATAATAATAATAATATTTGTATTTATAATGCGCTAATTCCATGTAAATATGATCAAAAGCGCATCCTCTCTTGTGTTAACTCTAGGCTTGCTCTAAGTAGAGATTTTTCCGATGTAATTCTAGTGTGTTTTGTCTAGAAAATAAAACACCCATCAACATGGAAGAAGTCTGAGTCAACTGTAACCTTGCAGAAACCTGGTATAAAGGTGAATTTCCATTGCGAACAGAAACTACACGCAAAATTCACTGAATCTGGCAAAACAGACATTCAACATTGCTTCCTGTTACTCAAAACACTCAGTTCTATTTCTCACTGCCTGCAGCAAAGAAAAATACATTTTAACAAAGTAAAACACGGAAAAAATCTACCTCGTTTCCAGGGTTTCACATCTCCCCACCCCAGAGGGTGCGAGGGACCCTGGGAACGAGGTTGGGAAAAAATCAGTCAAATAACTGTAAAATGTTATGAGGAGTCCCTCATTTTTCTCAGGGATAGTCAAGTGATTTTCGCGCTTGCTCGCGTGCTTTCCCATTCGACTATCCCTGAGAAAAATGAGGGACTGCTTGTAGTCTATAAAATGTCACTACAAGTTGTTATCACTAAGATTAAATACTTTTAATTTTTCCATATCAAATGTCCACTCTTCTACTAGAAAAACGTAATGAAAAATAATGTCTCAAATCACTCAATTAATTTTTTTTGTACACAAGCAAAATAAAAGTAGGGAAATAAAATGCAAAAAGATCATCAATAAATTATGAATAACTTCTGCACCTAGTCAAGACATTTGTCCATTTTTTACAGTTGTGTTAAGTTACTTGCCAGTGAGGCTAGAGTTGACTTCGTTTTGAGATATAGTATTAGGTTCACTACCATTCTTGTCAAACATCTTGGGGCACAATTGAACAACATTGGACAACAGGGAGAGAAGGGTGGAGATACTCCATTAATTTTAACTCTTTCACTCCCAGGGTCAAAACGTGAGTCAATAAATGTGGTTGTAGCTTTTGAGTCTGTGGACAAAACCCTAGTGTGTGACCATTCAATTGAAAGCTATTGAGCAGTACTTTTATGTGGTACTGTTTGTTTTTGACAATTTTGCAAAATGAAATTAAGATTTTTATCTCAGTTTTACATGTAACACTCTTGGTGGTGAAAGGGTTAATATTTATGTACAAAGTTCAAATAAGAGGTTTTTTCTTTCCTCACTTTTTACCGAGTGTCACAAGACTCAGTTTTGCAGAACATTGTAGTTTCTGATTTCTATCATCTCAAAGTCAACTTTAACCTCGCTTTCAAGTTGAGGCACGATAAAAAGACAGCTATTTTGCTGACTGTGACAACACCTTTTGACCTAGAGAAAGATTTCCCTTATGGTTTTAAGCAAAAGAAAAACGTTTTCTTAGGATATACACACTAATGATACAGTGGGATGCACTAATATTTAAGGTGTTCTAAAAGTTAAAGAATCAACGTCATGCAATTCAAGACTACATACTTGCCATCTTCTTTCAGTCTTACAGTTCTCTCTTTTCTCTCCAAGTATTCATGCGATGGGCAGTATGGAAGAGGGGGACTAGGGCAAAAAAAACTTGTCTCGCCCCAACCCCTTCTCATCTCAACTCTCGCCCCTTTGTGATTAATTATTGAGACAGAGAAAGGACTGCAGGCAGGCTACATTTCAAACCCCAAAATAACTTATTATAAATGAACTATTCATTTACAATGAAATCTCAACTACAGAGCAAAGAGGATTTCAGAGCACTATCAACCATATTTTCACACAAAATGACCTACATGTAAAGCTCACCTAAAGCTGACCTTAAGTCAGCCTGCCAGAAACTAAACTAAGCAATTTGCAATACCATTTCTCGGACAATCTTGTTTGATTTTGACCATGTGTACTCTTTTACAGGCTGGTTTCTAGTATTTCTGTTGTCCAACAGTTTCAAACCTTTTTCACTCCATTTTAAGACAAGTTTGTACAAAAATAATCACCAAGGTCAAATAGCATAACTGGGCACGTTCTGACTAATTTATTCACATAATTAGAGTTTGTACCTGGATTGCCCAGCCAGATAACAACTCAAGAGTTTAAAACTTGTAATAAATTAATTATTCTGTCCGTAACTGACATTTAGACAATTTTCTTACAATTTAAAATTTAATTTAAGCATTCTTGATTATCAGTCCCCATGCCGTATCATTACAGGGGTGTTACTAATGAAGTTGGCCAGCATGCATCCCCTGTGCCACTTCATTGACATAAGAGATATCCGGCCTCTGGTCTGGATCAGGATTGATACACAGGCTTACCAAGTCACGCAACTGCAAGGATTTACAAACTCAGTTACTTTTAACAACTGTAATATTACCAGCCTTGTTCCGGGGGTGGGGACCTGTAAGTAAAGAGGGTGGGAAGTCTATGGGGCGGAAATAGAGGGCAGGAGGTGGGGTTACCTAAAGTGGTGGAACTGAGTGAAATAGGAAAAATGTTTTGCAACATTGTGCAATACAGTTGAACCTCAGCTAACGGACACCTCCCTAAGGCGCACACCTCTCGTAAGCAGACACTTTTTCAGGCCCCAAGGGTGTCCACTTACGGGAGGTTCGACTGCATTTGATTTCACAATAGGAAAAGCACAAAGAGGTGGGGTTCTTTAAGGAAGGTGCAGGAATGATGTATGTTGAGAATGTATGAGTGAAAAGTAGTTAATGAAACTAGACATCTCTGTTCACACACTTAATTATTATCCCCCACTTCAAAAGACATCTGGGAGCTTATCGGCAGAGCTTATCCCAGTTTCTGTAGTGGTTGGGATGCTAGTCCATCCCAACCATTTTGTCAGGCTGCCCTGGCTAACAGTCCACCAGAACCCGATTTCTACTCCAGGCCACTGCTCCTCCCGCATCAAATTATGTAAGTTGTATGTACTGCATCATTATACAGTTGAACCCCGCTAACTCTAACTCGGTTAACTCGAACTCCCTGCTATCTCAAATTCAAACCCATTCGCCTTGCCTTGTTTTTCAGTCATTTACTATCGGCTAACTCGAACCCCCGCTATCTCAAATTATTTTTGTTTCCCTTGGGAGTTCGAGTTAGCGGGGTTCTACTGTATTATTAAATATTTATTTACCTGTTTCGAGTAATGTTCTGCCGGCAGAGGTGGATAATCACATGATTCTATCTTCTTACATAGTGAGTACAAGTTCATTTTATCACCATAGAAAGGTGACTGGAGGGCAGCCATCTGTTAAACAATAAATGAATAGTTTATTCACACATACAACATTTACCAGAGTTGCTTACGTTACGTACATGCAGCAGCTATAACTTACACTAAAAGCACAATAAAACAAAAACATCGAAAACAAACCATTCTACTTGATGCAATGCATGCAATTCTTGCATTACATAATAACAATAATAATTATTACATGATAGCAGTTGCAGAGAATAAAGAAATAAAATATATAAACAATAACCTCCATTTGGCACGAAAATATGTGGCTGTTTCTGCATAAGCATAAACTGGAGTTAATGTTTAGCTCAACTGAACCACAAACATACCTTGTGTTTGCTAATGTTTTTTCCCGTTAAGCGATCTAGCGTACTTTGTATTTCAGGCATGCTCCCTTTATCACACCTATTCTTAGCGCCCAATTACGTTTGATTGCGCACATGCGGTCGACCTGCCAGCCAATCAGCTTGCGAATGGCGTATCACGTTAATGCCCAAGTTCCACTACCTTCGGCAATCCCCACATTCTGCTCAGTCGCACGGAAAGGTTGACATATCTGTTCCGAGAAGCAAGTTGTGCGAAAACTGGATGTTCTCCAGTTTTGGCTGCATCATGTGATGTGTTTAGACCAAATACATATTACACATTACAGGGAATTGCAAACCATTGTTTTTACCTCATATAAGAGACAACCTAAAGACCAAATGTCAGACTTGAAATTGTATCCTGTTTCGTGTATTCTCTCTGGTGACATGTAATATGGTGTTCCCACTAATAAATGAAACAAATTGCAACAAGATCAATACTAGATGTCTAAAGTGAACTTTATCTAGTGCTGTAAGCATGTACATGTATGTACAATGTATGTACACCTGTAAAAGAGACGGGTACAAGGTAAAGTCTTCACAAGCCCACAACAGCTGGTGCTTATCCCGGTTTCCGTAGCATGAAGCTAACTAGGAGTACTTATCAAGTACTCCCCATGGATGGGATGCTAGTCCATCGCAGGTTACCCAGTATTAAATATTTTTGTTAGGTTGCCCTAACAGCCCACCAGTACCCATTCTCCTGAGTGGAGAGAGGCACTGTGAGAGTGACGTGTCTTGCCCAAGAACTTAACATGGTGACACCAGCCAGTGATTGAACCTGAAATGTTCGATCTGGAGTCCAGCGTGCTAACCGTTTGGCTACCATGCCTCTCACAGAAAAGCCAACAACAGTTTTATTCCACAGGAGGGTAGATGGGGGGGGATGAAGTTTAAAACTCTGACTCATAAAGATTTGTTTTCTCACCAAGCGAATGAGCAGCCGTAGTCTTGGAGCTAAAAAATCTTCCAAGTCCTAAGTCACCAAGTTTAACCACACCAGATGCTGTTATGAAGACATTAGCAGGTTTGATATCTGTGAAGAGAACAGGGATTTTTATTTGCTATTCTCATTTTCATGACCGCATGAATTACTTTCTCATATATGTAATGACCATTATGCTCATAAATACCAACCCACTGGTCATTGTCCTTCCCATTCGCAAATTTCACTTGTTTTTGGATATCTTGAAGTGACCTCTAACCTTTGTCAGGTCTTGCAGTGTTTTGAGTGGTTCTCTTTGTCTTGGAGTCTCAACTTTTTCAAAGCTAAGGAAGTCTCTTAGTCTTGATTTGTTTGTTTTCATAAAATTTTAATTGGCATCTTATCAAAGGAAAACCACCAAGCACAAGGACCAGAAATTAAGTCACAGCAGGAATATAGTGGTACTAGGACTATAGTCCCCTCATGGCCGTTTAGGAGTCAATGGGTTAACCTACCTCTGTGCATGACTCGTCTTGAATGCATGTGCTCCAGAGCCGCTGTCAGTTGAACAAAATATTTCCTACAAAAATTCAACAGACATTCCTGAACAAACAACATGAGATGAGGTTGAACATAACTTTTCTTAAGAATAGATACAGACGTACATTCATGAAAATCTGCTCTACAGCAAGCACAATTGCCACCAATCAAGCACTGAAGAACAATTATAGTTTTCCTTCTCTCAGTACTCATGAGCAAATAGATTAATGTTGTCACCACTGACACACAATACAATACAATACTTTAATTTGACACTCCCCTCACAGGGCTTTTCAGTGACAATAAAATTACAGTACAAATTACAATTTAAAAATTATGATAAAAAAATTACTATGATAAAAATTACAATGATAAAAACTCGGATAAAATAAATTACTCCTAATTAATCTATGTTAAAAACTCCTCCATTAATTTTGATTTTAAGTGAAATTTAAAAGATGAAATAGTTTTAAGAGACACACCCCTTAAAGGTTACCGTAGATCTATCAGTATTTCATTGTGCATTACATGTAGCTCTAGTAGCATAGTCGTCAGTGTAATAGCAGTCATGGTTTGTCTTAACCATTATTGTCATCTATTCATTGCCCTGGTTGTACAGTCGAACCCCTATTAAGCTCTTAATAGGGGTTCGACTGTAATTAAGAAACAAGCCAAGTTGGATCCTTATTTCTTTGTCAAGCTGGAAAAAATTGTTATGGATTGGTTCCTGTTGCAGGGGAGAATAAAACAGTCCAAGAAGTCCTTGCTTCCACTGCATAGCGGCCATGACTGAATGTTCTTTACAGATGTTCCAAGTTCATAGTGCAGTGATTGCTTTGTTATTCACAGATCTTAGTCTTTTAGAATTATGGGGTTTAGCTTATTATTGAGCTTTACAAATCTAGGTATTGGCGCTTGTATATATATATATATACATTTTCTGTACTATTACTTACCAAACTGTTCTCTCTGGAATCAATCTTTCCTGTTTCTTAAAATGCTAAAAATGTAAAAATTAAAAGTGTTACATTATTGATGCAATCTTTCATGATTGTGATGTTTCTTGCATTGTTCGTGAAAACAGCAAGACACGGTATAGTACGACAAAGAAAATGTATATTTGCGAGACAAGTTGCTACACTGGTTACTACACTGCCAACCTAAAAACCCTGTAAATCTGGAGGTTTCAGAAAAATCACCAAAAATCCTGGAGATTGGTGCCTCAAACCTTGAGATTTGCAAAACCTGGTTTTTAAAAATGAAAATAAAAGTCAGGTTTTATGCTTCAATGCATTCAGAATAAATTATTTAATTTTACCTTATTTATGCTTACTGTTGCATTGCTTGACTTCTTTCTTTGAAGACAAAAGAAGCTGAACTTGAAACATGGGAACGAGGTTGGAAAATTTGTACATGTAGCCAGGTTTTGCTTTAACATTCGACCAAGGGCTACAGTACTGCTTGACTCGGGGCCATTATTCAATGGTCACACTGTGAGTTGATACCTCAAACCGTGAGTCTCACGGTCAAACTGTGAGGGTTGGAAGGTCTGGTTCAGTGCAGAAGTCTGCAACAACTTTTCTCACAATGATTTTGTCTGACACTTACACAGTACATGTACAGTATGTTACATAAACTGTACTAACTTCTGTATCACCCAACTTGCACTAAATATGGTGTTATAAATTATGCTAACAGAGTTGTTACACTGTGTAAATATTATGTGCATGACATACCTTTATCATTCTTGATAAATCTCCTGCATCTGCTAACTCTAGTATAATATTAAGCTGTGAAAAGAACTCAACCATTTTAGTACGTAAATATATGCAAGCTACATGTATCAGAATGTATGTAGTTGAAGCGATTAGTAACATACCTCGTTATTTTCAATAAATGACGCCAAATACTTGATAACGTTGGGATGATTGAGTTGCTAGAAGGAGAAAACATTAATTTTCAGTCACTAGAAATTAACCAGTTAGTGGCTAATACTATAAAATTCCATAATCCCCCTCTCAAAAATAAGCCCCCCCCCAAAAAATCCCCCAAATTAATTTTGATAATAAGCCCCCCCCCCCCAACAGAATGTAAGCCCAAAGGGATATACAGTAGAACCCTGCTAATTCGAAAATAGTTTGAGATAGTGGGGTTCGAGTTAGCCGATAGTAAATGACTGAAAAACAAGGACAAGGGGAATGGGTTGGAGTTCGAGATAGTGGGGAGTTCGAGTTAACCGAGTTCGAGTTAGCAGGGTTCTACTGTATTTAGATTTAGCTGTTAAAAAGAAACTAAGTTAAGCCCCCTATATATTGCAGAGCTTAGTTTGTATTTTATGTTGTAACAGTTTGCTCAGGCTCAGAGACTTGTGATGTATTTAACATTGAAACTTGTTTTGTGTTTCATATTGTTTTACTATGCAGTATGTACCTAAAATGTTTCAGATGCAAAATGTATTCCAAATATACATGTACATGTATAAAGCCCAAATATTTTTAATATGCCTTCTGATTCCTTCCTCAATCCACCTTTAAACAGAAGACAGGATTCAGTACATACCTTCAGTAAATCAATTTCTTTAATACAATCTTGTCTAGCTTTTGCATCCATCATTTCAAAGATCTTAAAAAGCAAATTGAAAGAATCAAATAACATGACCCGATGATTCTGACGTTGATCAGATATACATGTAAGTATACATGGTATAAATTAAATGGTTGTAAAATCATTAATTTTATTATAAACAGAAAGCTCCCCTCTCCTGTCACTGATCACCCTACCACAAATAAGGGGATTGGTCTTGGGGATGGGAACCAGAGGACTACATGTATGTGGAGTTTTATGTATATGTAACTCCATCTAAACAACATTGATCAACAGGGAAAGTGGAATCAAAATTCCTCAAGCATAGATGCCTACAATCAAAAAACATAATAGCCAATCGATAGCGCAGAAGACTGCTGAGGGAACAACATCAAGTCAGACCGCTGAGGGAACAACATCTAGTCGGAATAATAATGAGGATCGAAATGCACCAATAGCAGCGAACCAACATGCTACATATAGCTAGCGACATGTAAACAATCCACCTCGTCGCCTGATAAGACTAGCAGTAAAGCAGTTGAAACGTCGCAATCAACAACTCAAACTGAAGGGACTCCATCATGAGACAAACAACTAAATATTCAACTGTTAGCATTGTATTTTGAATGTACATGTAGCCTCTCAAACTACTACAGGCTATGACTAGAAATTTATACCCCCTGTGGTGCATTTCTTGTACACAGTGGAACCCCACCTTACGGCCACCCCATTAAGGCAGGAGTTAACCTGAATGCCATTTTTCCGCCACTTAACATGGGTTTAATGGAAATATCTCGTTCACGTTTCAAGCAATCCAAAAACTCTCTGCTTAAAACATGAATCTATGTTATGGGGTGTTTTGTAAATTTTTGGGTGATTTTTGGGTATTTTTGGGAGGAGATAGTTTTTCTCAAAGGAGTTGTAAAATTTAGGGAAATAAGAAATATTGAAGATTTAATGTAGTTTTAAAATTAGAATTTGAAGTTAAAAATTAGTAGATTGACATTGACGACAGTTGATAACCACGCAAGAGCACCCGCGTGGGTATCAACTGTCTGTTGGTGTTCTAAAAAGTTTTTTTTCCTTCTATCCCTTCTTTAAACCTCTTAAAATTTCATTGAAATTCACGTGTACCCCCGCCTTAATACGGCCACCTTGTTATTACGGCCACTTTATTTTGGCCGGATTAAAAGCTCAGTTGGTCATTTTCTTATTTAAAGAACCCTTTAATACGGCTACCCGTTATTACGGCCAGTTTTCTTTGGCCCGTAGGTGTCCATATTATAGGGTTCACTGTATCTATCAACTATCTATCAACACTGACAAGTAATGAGTTTTTTGTTTATTTTGTAGGCCTTTTTGTTTCATTCTCACTACATGTATGTATGTTATATACTTGTGGCTAAATTAATGCTGTATCCAGTTAACTACTGTGAAGATAAACCACACCACTCCACCAGACATAAAACAACTCCGTAATTAAAATCTGATATTCTGTAAGATGACCAATCAATTCCAGCTCATCTAACAATCACAGGGTCGCCAATAATATTTTTTCAGTGGATGGCAAAAATTATTAAGCAGGAGGCTGATCAAGAAGCAGGTACTCACTTGACATCAATTTTGAATAATTCCTAAGTACAGTAGGTGGTAAACATTAATAGCTTATTATAAAAGTAGATAGTTAATTTCTCAGGCCACCAGCCACAGCATGTGCACTGAAAACCATGTACAGTAGCTCTCGGAAGATAAAACATGCAAATTTCTAGTCGGGATCTATAATAAAAAATCCCAAAACAAACAAATTTGCACCTGTTTGCTGATCTGGGTTTTATGAACAGACACATCATCGAGCTTCAATAAAATATAGGAAAATGACAGCAGATATTCCAAAAAAATCGCTGCAATTATTTAAAATAGACTACACTTGAACTTCATAAAATTCTTGGGTTACCATGCATGCAGGGCTCTCGAGCAGAAAAAACTCTACCTACAAACACGCAAAATTTCAGTTAATCATTCATAAGTACAGTAGTATTGATTTTACATGCTTTACAGACATAGCTTTGTTTTTATGTAAGATATGTTATTACTTTACCTGGACTTTTTTTAGCGCAACTATTGAGTTCTCCATAAGACACCGCGCTCTATAAACCACACTGAACTGTCCTCGACCAATTTTCTTTTCGACTGTAAAGTTCCTGAGACTTCCATACTGGCTGGTGTCAGCCGAAGTGTTATCGCTATTCCCTTCTTCCATAGCGGCCATTTTTTAATCGGATCTTCAATTAATCAGCGTTAAACTTTCTTCGCGACTGTTCCTCTCTGATTTCGAGAAACTCGTTGTCCTATAAATTCCTTTTGCTCAAACGCAGTCTTCTCCTGTCGGGAAAACGGAAGAAACGTAAGCTTATCAATAATTTTGATAACTTGAATATCCAAGCACAATAGCTTGAGCTACTTACTCCCGAAGGTGATAACAAAAATCGAGACGGATTGATAAGATACAGTGAACCGTGCCCAATCAATTTTGCATGATTGTGAGCAAAGTTTTCGAACAACTCGTCAACGCATGCATGGGCGATCGAGCGACGGAAGAATCGATGCGACAAAGAAAAAACCTTGACACGATTCGTTTTCGCTCAGTTTCCACCACAACAGGAACAACTTAGAGGAAATTGGTAGATCTAAATAAAAAAGAATCGCCGAGTTCGCTCCAAACTGGACTGAAATTTAATAAACAATTTTCAATCGAAAACATTCCTTCTGCACTTACCGAAAATCGGCAATTCGAAGCCACTTACGATGAAATCCGGAAATTCTTGAATCATCAGACAACAATGATCGTCAACGAAGTTAAAACTAGAAAGCAAAAAACCTTGTTGAACTTGGAAAAGTTGTATTTCATAAAATCATCCCGGTAATCGATCATCACCTTTGCAGACGCTCATAAATCATACACTTTCGAATCTTTGCTTACCTGAAAATCTGCAGCTGTCACGAACTCGGCATGTCAAACACAAGGATAAACCCTTTCAAAAATGCATATTCTACCAAACAATTCTCAATAGATTCTGCAAATGTAACTGTAAACACTATAAACGTTTACAAGAATTATTGAAAAGCCGCTACTGCGCTCAGAGCAGAAGTGACCGAAAGTGACCCAGAAATCACCCAGAATTCCGTTCGTGGGAAATCCGCTTAACAGAGATAACGCGGGCATGCATGTCCGCTCTTTTAGAGGGCCTGATCGCGACCGTGCCCGTGACGGGAGGGTGCCCGAGTACTACCTCTGGAGGTAGTGCCCGTGCCCGGGAGGGTGCCCAGATTTTTGCTCAGACACCAACAAAAAGCCATGTTCAGACTAGGCGCCCGTGCCCGGTTCTCGGGCACGGGCACCTAGTCTGAAGGAGTGGAAATGAAAAAATTACTTGTTATGCAAATACTCGAATTTAAACATGCGCCTCTGTGGATACATTCTCGCACAGTTTCATTGTAATTGATTCAAAATTCATGTGATGGAATGAAGCGATTTTATTCATGCGCACTTTAGCACACTTTCAAATTTTTTAACCGACTTCGTGTACTTTTTACTCTGCTGCAACTGAATAACTTTTGAACAGAGCTAGATCGCTTCAAGAATCATCCACTTCGATGTGTTACGTTTACAGGCCTTCCGTCAGATTAAAGATCCGCTTAAAAAGATACAGGACTCATACAGCGCGTTAAATTTGACAGTACGATGATTCTTGGCTTCACCACGAGACTGGAACTTTAATTCGCTTGGCAAATATGGCAATCTGCCTATAATCTGCGAGATTATTAACGCATCGGACTTAGTTCACGAGAATTTCCAGCATTTCAGGACAGTACCGTAGCAATCTTCAGCGACAACCGACAAACGGTGGTGAATGGTATATAAGTTCGTCTGTATTATTTTCTTCACGAGACATTTGCATTTGTCGTGAACGTTAGTGTATACAAGTGAACGTCAGTACATACAACTGAACGTTAGTGCATACAAGTGCGGGCCAAGTTGAAGTACGATACAATTCAGAGAAACGAAGAAACGGCGGACAAAAGAGAATGGATATGTAGAGGTAACAATTTCATTCTATGTAATCAGTAAATAGATTTAACTTGTACCGGTTCTGTATATCTTTTTAGTGATGTTGTACGGGAAAGCTGAAAACCCGACTCATGCAGGACCTAATGCGGGCTCCCGTTTGATGCTTCATTTTCATCATGAGTAGAAATACAAACCTGTGATGGATGGGATTATGACCAGTCACGAAACTGAGCAGTTAAAAATACAATCAGTGTGACTGATTGATTATACGACGTAGTTTTCTTTGAATACAAAAAAATCACAAAAATAATGCTTTGTATATTTTACTTAACTGTAATTGTATTTATACGGCCAGATAGTTGTCATAGTTAAACAGACGATCGAGTTGATAAGGTCTCATATTTGTACTCGTCTTGGTGTGTATTCGCACTCTAAAATGCTACTGTCGTATAATAATGTCATTTATGATCCTCAGCATAGAAAGAGAAGTTCTGGCCAAACGCGAGAGAAAGTCTTCCCTGCTTGTCCTGCTTCAAATGCAAAACTGGATTAATCCTAACACCAACCCGACTGTGTATCAATTCACAACTGTTGCTCAGGTAAAAGTTAGTAAAATAGTATTTTGTAACACTTGGTTATTGATTATTATCTCCTGTCTCTGGGTACTGGTACGCTGGTAGTGACTTGGTCACATCAGTGCTGCGACAGTCACTCTCCACTCCTCCCTATTCTTTGCAGCTACCACAGCATCCTGCATCAGTAGTCAGCCCTATCAGTGAAAGGTCCCTGCTGCAGGTTTAACTCTTTCTTTGCCTCTGACCTCCCTGCCTTATGACCCTTATCCTACCCCAAATAATTGTGGGGTTCCATTGGTACAGTCGTTGTGGAAGCCGCTGGTGACCCATTCGCATCAGATGACCAAACCATCAATAATGTAGATGCATAGGGTTGGTTTATCATTTATGTTATGCGGCTGTTGAGAACCTTCTGTCACCACCTGATGTTACAGATGATCCTAAGACACCTCGAGTCGAACCCACCCAAACGCTGCTCTTGGCGTTTTGTTGTTGCCCACGACTCGGCTCCTTATAACAGGATTGGTATGACCGTATACTGCACTGTATATTTGCATCTTTGTTGAGAGACTGATCCTAGCTTTCCAGGTCTTCCCCAGCATTCTAAATGCACGTGAAGCTACTTGAGGCTTTCCAATCATGGTCGACTGAGTTTAAAGGAGTCGCGTTGATTCCCAGGTAACAAAAGGAATCAACAGCTTCTATGGGGCCATCCTTATCAGTGACATTTGCTGGGGTGTTTTAGATGCACGACCCCATAAGCTTGTAGCTTTTATACTTATCGTGTTGAAATAAAGGCTTTGTATTGTATTGTATTGTATTGTATTGTTACCTATGGGTATCACTTTCGTCTTTTCCTTGGAAACAATGAGGTTCTACCTCGTCATCTGCACGTCGCAATCTAGCAAGGGTAGCTGAAGCCTCAATTTCACTTGATGTTAGCAGGGCCATATAATCAGAAACGGCTCAGTCTGATAGTTTCCATGCTTCTTCAATCCCCATTAGTGTTCTAACTCTCCGTTAAACTGCAACATTCCATAGCCCATAATTGCATGCCTTGCGTAGTACCCGTTCGATGAGGACTACGAACAGCAATGGGGACCATACACACCCCTGTGTGATGCCTGTTTCCACACAGAACAAGTCTGTAATCTCAGTCCCAACTCTGACCCTTGCCATGGATCCCGAATAGGTGTTATTTTATCAGCTGGATGATCTTATCTGGGATGCAGTATTCCCTCAGGATGTTCCACAAGATTGGTCTGTGGATGCTGTCAAAGGAGGCTTTGAAGTCCACAAAGGTGACCACTCCTGGGATCTGGTACTCCAGACATTTCTCTAATAGGATCTTAAGGGCGAAAATCTGATCCACACATCCTCTTCCACTTCTGAAGCCAGCTTTGGTCTCTCATGTAGCCTTCCATCGACACTTTTCTGCATCCTTTGGAGGATGATTCAGGCAAAGGCCTTTCCTGCTACATGTATATACAGACAGTAGTGAGATGCCTCTATAGTTCTTACACTACTTCCTGTCTCCCTTCCTGAAGAGCACAACAAGTTAACTTCTTTTCCAGTCATGGGTATTACCTCCTCATTCCAGATCCTCACCATCAGCGAGGTGGGACCACCAGCTTTTAATAATTCTGCACTGATGTTGTCTATGCCTGCAGCCTTATTGTTCTTCAGTCAGGTGACGGCCTTTGTTATCTCTGTTACTGTTGTTAAACTTAGGTCTATATCTAGGACTTCCCCGAGCTGGCGACTTGGGAGGAATCTTTTGGTGGGGATGGCCCCAGAGATTGCAGACAATCACGTGATCCCAGCTGGGTGGAGAGTTTCGCGCGCTCCACTTGGTGCTTGTTTACTTTCACGTCCCGAGGCAAGGTTGCAGTTGCGTGGGCGGGTCGCGACAGTCGTTCCCTCACCCGGATGGAATTCCTCCTAATGATCACTGCACGTAGGTATCATGAGTACCGGGTGTCAACTCACAGAAATGCATAAACTGAACAGTGACTCGTTAAGAGAATTCTTCCTCGTGATACGACTTCCGACGCATTATATATATATATATAATAACAGCCATCGCTCTCTAACCCCCAGAGGATTGTGTCTGTATTCAAGCAGGGGTAGTGATTGTATCCGATCCGAAGATATAAAGAAAAACAATACCAAATCTTGGATTTTTCTAAAGAAAGTTGTACTTCTCCAGGTTTTGCCACTGGTCCTCTCGACCTTTCCAAGATGAGTCAGACTCTGTATAGTACTTGTCCGGGTACAGACAGAAACGTGATTCCTCTGTAGTTGAACATAGACCAAGGTCTCCTTTCTTGGGGATCTTGATCAGATGACCTTCCTTCCAGTCTGAAGGGATCTCTTCTTCCCAGATTTTCTCAAACAATCCACAAAGCATCTCAGCTAGCAACTCTGGATCTACTTTGACTGCTTCCGCTGGAATCTCGTCCGCGCCGGCTGCCTTGTCATTCTTCAGTTGTTTGATGGCACTTCCTGATTTCTGTCCTGGTGGGCTTGCCACAATCTATTGGCAGGTCTCCTTCTGCTGCGAGAATGTCTGCATGGTGTATTCACTGGAGCTGGCCTGTTAAGTAGCTCTTCAAAGTGTTCAGCCCATCCACTTAGCTGCTTATCCGCACCTATCAACACACTTCCGTTCTTATCCTTAACCGGATGTTCCCGTTCGTCCAAACTTTTCTGTAAGCTTCCTTGTTATGTCATGAAGCTGTTTCATATTCCTACTTGCTGCACGGCTTCCTCTGCTTCCTGGCCAGTCTACCCACAAAGTTTCTCGTTTCTCTTTACTTCTCTGTTTGCTTCTGTATCTGTTTGCTTCTGTATTTGTTTCTGCGCTTCCTTCTTTGCTGCTCTTGTTCGGCAGTTGTTAATTGCCGCTTTTTTTACCCTTCCTTTCCTGTATTTTGCGGTATGTCTCTACCGATAGCCATTCCTTTTGTTGAGGTTTCCTTCTACCACTCTTCTTGGCAAGCATAGTTAACTGCCTCTTTTATGTCCTTTCATTGGGAATTAATGTTTGCTCCCTCATCATTATCTGCAACTACTGTAGGACTGGTATCTGCCGCGGAGTTGTCTACCTTCATATTTTGAGTTATTTTTGTGTGACATCTGAAAAAATCATCACAACAATGTTGCTTTGTGTAAAAAGAAATTGCCATATGTCCCACAGGAAATGAAGAGGATTAAGTTAAGTTAGTAGAAATAAATGATGGTGAAAGAAAGAAATGTTGCTTTGGTTACTGAATTATATTGTATTTGTGCCCGAGGGTCAGAAGACCTGAGAGTACAACAGACGATTGAGTGGATCATGGATGGAAAGAGAAGTTCTGATCACGCGAGAGAGAAAGTGTTTCCTGGGCACCACCAGACCGTGGATCAATTCGCAACTGCCGCTCAGGTAAGAATAACAGACTACTAAAACTTAGTTTTAAATTGGGTATATTATATGCAAAACGCCTTCGTTGCTTTAAATTGTTAAAATGATACGGCGTTGGGGTTCGGGTTCGAGCCCACCCAGGAGTAAACGGATACCGTTATACGGCGACTGTCAGGGAAAATGCTGGGAGTTACCTTCGATGGACTAGAATTTTACCCAGGGGAGTATCGATACCCCTAGTTGCTTCATGCTATGGAAACCGGAGTTAAAGATGATTTCCAGTCCGTCCTGCGCAGTCTCAGGGTTTGTTTTCATTTTTGTTTTGAATCAATCTCGTTCCCAGAGTCCTCGTTACCCTTGTCCAGCGGTGGAGCGGCCAACAAGGAGCTCTGGGGGGGAAGCGATCCGCCATGACAGGATTCTTGGACTTCCGGCTCTGCTGCGCATGTGTTCGACTCCATGTTTAACTAACGGACGCCAAGATTCTTGAACTTCCGGTCATACTGCGCAAGTCAGGCGGATCACTCTATCCCAGAGGTCCTTGTTGGCCGCTCCACCGCTGGACAAGGGTAACGAGGACTCTGGGAACGAGATTGGTTTGAATTCGTTGATACGTTACACTTCGGTGATAGCCAACATGAAGTTTTTTAGTCAGCCATTACGGGTTGTTACGTCCAGGAATGCTCGATGAGCTGAAAAGTTGATTTGGGATAACGTCGAGGTTCTTCTACTTGTTATTATTGTTTGGCAAGGATATCTGGCGTTAATAATGAAGAAAAAGGTAAGTTTGTCCCGGAATTTTTATTTTGGCTAGTAAACATTCCTTCGTATGAGACTCATATAAACATTGCAGGCGAAGATCGCGCAGTGCGGACTGTAAATCATCTTTAAAAACCGGCCTGATATAAGCCAACAGGCTTGTATACAGACTTTAACCATTTTTAACCTTCTCAGTCAGGTTTGGTGCGTTCTTCAAGCTTGGCGACACCACTACCACATGTGAACTCCAAAAGTACTTTATGCCAGCAGAGAAACAGAACAAGAAATAAAAAGATCAACGGACAAGACACATCTTGAAATCACCACAATGAGTGCAGCGAAGGCGTCACCGAACGGCGAAGTGTAAAATATGATGCGATCCGCCTCAGCTCGGTTTGCGGCGTCACGGAATTTCGAGAGATTCCGAAATAGGCTCGAGTAGGCTGTAAATGTGCTTTTTTCCTTGGTACAAATAAATTGTTTGATGTTGTTGTTGTTTTGTAGTGTCTCTGATGGATGTTGCTTGTTTTGAATTTTCGCGTGCAAGTAACAACCAATCAGAGACACTACACGGGTCTCGCTAGAGCTGCGTCATTAGTATGGAATTTTTTCGGGGTCGAATCTCCGATACTTCTCTCTCGAGTGGGGAAATTTGGAGGACGCGAAGAGCTAGACGTCTGTTAAGCAGGCTAGTCAGAAATGAATCCGAAACTTCAAGGCGAAACTTTGTCGAGTGACAAAAAGTAAGGCGCGCATCAATTTACATAAAATAAAAAAAATGTAAAAAAAAAAAATGAAATAAAATGAAATGAAATGAAAAACTGAAAAAAAAAAAATAAATAAAAAACTGAAATAAAATAAAAAACTGAAATAAAATAAATAAAATAAAATAAAAATCTGAAATAGAATAAAAAAACTGAAATAAAATAAACTGAAATAAAAAATTAAATAAAAAACTGAAATAAAAACTGAATAAAACTGAAATAAAACTAAACTAAAATAAATCGTAGAATTGATAATGATTTCACATCAGTAAGCGGCTCGCTACGTTTTGGAAAATCGTGCAAGTTATTATATTTAATTAGGATTATGTGATAAAATGTAAGAAAACAGAAAGAGATCGAGTATTGAAAGCGAGGAGTATAGCTTCTATTTGTTTACATGAACTATTGAAAACCGAACACGGTCAACTGCTTTGGCAGTGACATTTATTTCGTCCGTGTTTTAACAGCGATACATCTCACCTATCGACCCTAAATTGGTGTGACAGCCGATAACACCGACTCGATGATTCCGCGGGAAATTTACAGAGAAATGCATGGGAAAAACTTTACCCCTCCTAGCAAATTAATAAACTTCACATTACCTTATGGTATATTTTACAGTTAACAGTTCTTTCTTGGAATATTTCAAACTCGATATCATGGATAATTATTTTTGTCATTGCCGCTGTCATACAAAATTTCGCGCCATGTTTTCGAAATGGCGGGACCGTTCAGGAAAAAGAAAACAGTAACTGTTTATGCTCCATTGCAAATTGCTTCACGTATTCTTGGTTTGCAACTGACGTCATCGCCGCCATGTTGGATGACCATTAACAAAATAATAATTAGCTTTATTGTTCCGTCATCCAACATGGCCGCCAGGGTCTTTGTCATTTAAATCTCTCGGGAATGGTTGCAAACCAGCAATACATTGTTTATGTACCGTGATAAGAGAAAATTGAGAGATAAAAAATGTATACATGTATAAAGAAAATAACAGGAGCCCATCCTGAAAATAACGACGTTGCAATGCTATTACAAACCAGGTGATATGCTCCTGTAGAAACCAACTGTCAAAAGAACAGTCCATGAGTCAGGCTGAACGTGGCCCGAAAAGGATCTGGAACGAGCGTGAAAAATTACGAGTGGGATTGGGGAGAGACGCTGAAAATAGCTCGCGCGGACTCGCGCGTGGATTATTGGCGCTTCGCGCCTCACAATTCGCGCATCGCGCACGATGTCTCGTGATAAAGAGAGACTGTTTTGCAATCTAGTAAAAGAATACAAAATAAAACAAAAATTATCAATCGCGAGCAGCCGCAGGCTATCAATAATACAAAAAAATAAATAAATACCAGAATCCTTTTCGAGCTCGATTGTGAAGGAGTGGCTACAAAGTATTCCTAATCGTGTTTCCGCAATTTAATGTTTGGAATCCGAAAATGTCTTTGACATCCAGAATTTTTTGTTGTCAAATCCGGGCTTCATCACATGCACTATGGAAAAAGCTGTTTATTTGGATATATTCAGTTTATGTCATCACCTTTATGTTTAACAAGTGGTCAGTGAAAGACTTTAAATGCTTTCGTATTTATTTTTGTCTGTTTCGCTGTCTGCAGACGCTCGCATGAGGATACCTTCTTCTTTGAGTGAGTTTTGTTCATCGATGTCTTCAGTAGTTGCTGTAATAATCCCGATTATAATGCGAAGTATTATTATTATTACAGCAAGAAGGAGAAATATAATTAGTGCATCGTTATTTCTTTTGTCAACACGGCTTTATGGGACTATAGAGCCCGGGGGGGGGGGGGGGGGGGGGTACTCCCTTATGTGGCCTATACGGGGACGTGCCGCTGGACAGGGTATGGTTTTGGCCTCCCAGCCCTGAACAGAGTATATAATTTCATGCGAGTCTGTCCTAAACAGGGTATTGTTCCGGGCTATTGTTGCACGGAGAAGTTTGCCGGTCTTTAGCAGCTGCATCACTCAACATCACGTCATTTTCAAGACAAGATAAATGCTATTGTTGTCGGTATCCTACACTTGTTTTAGAACAAGAGAGTGTGTATTTTGTCGTTTGCCCTAAACAGGGTCCTAAAATGGAGGTTGCCCTACACAGGGTGGGTATTTTAGGTTTTTTTTTGCCCTAAACAGGGTCAGGGTTTCAACCCTCAGCGGCACCCCTATACCCAAACATGGCCAAGTACCCCACTCCCCCCCGGGCTATAGAGTCTGGTGACCCTGGGTGGCTTCAGTAAAACAAGTTATGTTTTTCTTGTCGGCTAGTGTCGTGATGAGCCATTATAGTGATTATAAAACATCACGTTTTGTTTTTTCCCGCGAACGGCGAAAATCCCACTTTTGCAGTCTGTCGTGCCGCTTGCCGTTTCTACATCGCGTTTGTCGTGAACATGTGTTTTCTGATGGATTTATTTAACAATTCAAGGAAAAGTGCCGTTTGCCGTAGAACGTGGTGCTTTAAATCTCTCTATAAAAAAAAAATGGGGTGATCGTCGAAATTTTTAGGAAAACAGATCAGAATCTCGTTTTGTGGGTGTGGCTCAAACTCATTTTCACTTCTAAGACAATTTCAAAGCAAAACTAGTTCCTGGCCTATTTTTTTCCGGATTCAGTACACTAAAAAGTGGATGTACCCGTTAACTCTAACAGTGGTCTTTACGACGATCACCCCGTCATGAATTTTGGCCGGGAATATTTTACGAAAAATTTGGACTTAAAAACCTCTTTCTTTCCTTCGAGCCTTTGTCTCTCAAGAAACAACAGTCGTTTCATCATTGATTGGTTTATTCGCACCACGTGAGCTATCCGTGCAAAAGTGGGGGGTATTTACCGGGGACTTATTATCGGAATGTCAGTGACGTCACCGATTATTTTAATGTGCCAACCAGAGAACTATGGACATGAGGAGGCTGTTATAGATATACAGTGCATAAATAAGAAGTGGTCTATATTGAATTTCTCGGTGTATGTTTATCAAGCAATCCACTCCTGAGTAGCGTGCGTGCTTTCGTGGGGGATGAGAGATTGCGCGACGAGCCCAAAAGAAGTCTGCGTAGGAGGCTACCTGCGTGCAGACGTCTCCTAGCCTTGCTTCATGCGGAAAAGTGACTACTCCTGTTCAAACTTATTTTCTGCTACTTTCAACAATGATCTGTAACTCTTGATCAGAGATTGCTTGATCAATCACCAGAAGATCCCTCAGGTAGCCGTGCAAGGTGCCTCCAGTGTCTCGCTTGAGCCCAATGTCGAACACTGTGTGGCCATTTGGGTTCAGATCTAAAGTCCTTGATCGATCGCTATATTTGACCATTCGTTGTCCTGTCTTGATTCCATTGATGTAGAGTATTCCCAATTTTTTCTCACGGCTCCATGTGAGTGCCACGTGCATCCATTCACCGATCAGGATTTGTCTGATTACATAAAAACAAAAAACTGTCACAGTAAATGGTGTTTTGTCGCGCGTTCTGAGGACTGTCCCTATAAATCAAAACTTGTAAAATTCTGAAAGGGCCACGGACAATACAAAGGCACCGGATCCTGGTGGATCTAATCAATTTAAGAATGAAATACAACAAAGAAAGGCTGACTGTACGGTTTGGATAAATGTGATTATATTTTCCAATATACTTCTTCAGGGAACTATAAATCGCACTGGAGCCATGCTTGGTTTAATCAGTGTTACAGGGAATATACGTCTTTTGCGCTGGTTATCCACGCAGTGAGTGGCTGCTTAACCCGGAAGAAGTCTACGGGAGGGTGGGGAAAAAAGGGCGGGAAGTAGGATGCTAAAAATGGGGGGTGGGGGGGGTGAACCGGGAGAAAGAAAAAAAGTCGCAACATTACGTAATTTTTCGCAATAGAAAAGGCACAAATACGCGAAGCCACTAAGAAAGGGCGGGAACCGGAAGTGAAATGTACGGGAAGCGGGAAGTTCATCCCCCCCCCCTGTTCCTCCCCTCCCCCAGTAGTAAAGGTCCTGGCTGTCTGTGACACAGAAATTTACGTTACGCACATTTCCCGTCGCATTTTGTTGCGATCAGACACTTCGCTCTAGGTCAGAATTCATGTATCGACCGGCGGGCCACTTCCTTTCCCCTCTATATTTAGTCAGAGTGAAACACTTTCTGTTGTCACCGGTCGTTCTTCAAATTGAAGGCGAGCGTATAGTTTAAGGGAAAGACGAGAAATACCGATTAATTACTGATATTTGTTTCTCAGCTAGCCCAAATTTCATGAGATACCGAGCTTTTCTCTCAACTATCAGTTTAAAAAACAAATTTTGCCATTTCTCGCACTGTAAAATACTTCCAAAGATCGGTGAGGCTTTTCGACCAGGAAGCAACTGGTAACACTTCAAGTAGAAAGGAAAGAGCTTGCTCTGGCCGGCAGGCGAGAATTCTACTACTGAACCAGCAGTGCTTGACTGCCCATTCACTATCATTACCCTTCTGATGATATGGTGTGCTTATCACGTGACATGTAATGTGCCGCGCACGTGTCACGTACCATGTCACATGTCACGTATGAAAAAACTCACCCGGCACAGAAGTAGACAATGAAAATACTCTGACTATCAGGTCGACGAAGGTCTGCGCAAAGGGATCCATATATTATACCAAGTCTGAACTGGTGAGGTGCGGACCAATCAGAGTAAAAATTCAGGACGGCCTTATTAGGAAGGCTTAGAACCTTTACCCAGCACAGGAGGCTGAAACTGATCTTCTGGATTGGGATTGCCTGGGGTTTCTGCGTAGGAGTAAAGGCTTGCATCGAGGTAAAGAGCTGCCTTGCCGTCAACAGTCTCATACGAGGCTCCATTGTGCAAGCTGATAATGATCAAATAAATAACGAGAAATATTATTGCAATAGTTTAACTCTTCTAACGTTCGAGCTCGGTACTGGGAGGGGACTCTCTAGGCCTCTCTGCTGATGAATCAAACGGGTATAGGGGAGGTGGGGCCTTACGAAAGGTCATCTTTATGGAGTTCGTATGGTCGTATTAACGAGGTGGTCGTAAGGGCGGGGTTCCACTGTAGTTTATGGAAAATTAGTCTTATGTCCGGAAGGAAAGGAAGGAAATATCATCAACGTATATTCTGAAAATAAAAAGCTGCCTGTCTACAGTCAACTCTCGCTTTGCGGAGTTGCGGACACCACGTTACGCGGACGTACACCCGCTATTACGGACAAAATCCAGCCTCCCCCCCAACAGAATTTATATAGGTTTGACTATATCTCTCGCTATTACGGACTCAAAACTATGTCCCGTAGTTGTCCGACTGTATTTGGATACTCAGCCTATTCCCTAGGCGTTCTCTTCCTCAGTCTCTCGCTCTTTCTCTTTCTCGAGCGGGCGCGAAGTACACGGAAAGAACCTGGGAACTGGTTTCATTCGGTGACGCCGTGTAATTTCATATCACGCCAAATCGATGCTGGCTGCCCGGATGGCTGTGCATCATTATGTTCTATTGACATGCTTTGATGTGATCTGTGAGTCTATAAGGGAACAGAAGCGCGGCAAAGTGGAACCTTTTGTAAAGGAGCAGTTCGGCGTAGCCCGATGTCGGTCAACTTTGTCACTAATTTTCTGTTGCATGAATTCATATTGAGTCAGGGATCAGTTGGTCAAGCCCCCAAACCTCTCTGTGGTAATTATAAAGAGTAGGAATTTCTTCTTCGTACCTTACAGTTGAGTCAGATCCATTGAGTCTCCAATAGAAAGAAATCCTTTACAGAAAACAAACAAACAGAATTATTTTATCAATAATCGTGACTGACAACGAATATATATGAGCAGAACCTTTGGTGTCGCACTTTGGCACTTTTACTTTAACCTCCCCCTTTACGAATAATTCTTCAGCTGTCCCTGAGTAACACATATTCCCCTTTTCTCAACGAAATACTTGAGGGACTAAAATGTTGTACAATATCAAGAGAGGATGATTTAAGAGAAGGATTCCCCGTTCCCCATGATATTTTTTTAAAAATCTATTAATAGTTTCGCACCAGCTGTGAAAGTTATTTTGTTTCCTTCTGATCGAGGCTCCGACATCACGTTACTTGAACTGATTTAATCAGGTAGCACTCTTACAAATAGCTCAGCTATGGATTGAAAATTAAAATAGATTTCAAAAAATTATCATTGGAAGAGACCCACTCCATGGCATGTATGGGAGAATGTTTCTCTTAGGTTATCCTTTCTCGACAATATGTATAAAATAATTATAAACTCTTAGTTACATGAAATACGATTCTTACCGATACATGTTCTGCCATCTCCTACAAATCCAGTGTTGCAAGTACAAGTGAATGAGCCTACAGTATCGCTGCAGTACGCGTCAGCGGAACAGTTATGTAATCCATTCTTACACTCATCGGAGTCTACATTGAAAGGTTTAAACAGGTAAATAGGTTTTTAATCTTAGATTCTAATCGCGTCAGAATAAAGGTGATTGATTGATTGATTGACTCTACATTAGCTAATGGCGTCAAGGCGGCTGCATTATCTGAGTATCTACCGATACAGTACAAAATATTCCAATTCATAAGGAAGTAAAATGAACTCACAACATCGAAATTAAAAAACTTTTCAGGGAAATATTATAAATTCAAATTATGTACGTCATGAATGCTCTGCTGCGAAATTTTAATTTAAATATATTTGAAATGGGTCTTTTCGTGACTGTTTTTCCTCACTGTAACAATCGTTGGCTATAGGCGTTGCTAATGTAAAAATTGTTTACCACTGTTTGCAAGTGTTCAGAGGTTTCAAATGTTAATGTTTCGGAGAAATGACTTTTGCATCGAAAAACTTCGACATTTTAGGGTGGAAGACCAAGTTGAATGAATGAGATCAATTTTTATCTAAACTTGAAGGCTACAAACGAGATTCAAACCCATAACCTCCGCGTTACTAGTGCGATGCTCTACAAATGAAAACTTGATACGCTGGGAGCAGGTCAATTGAAAGTTCTAATTACCCCGCATATGGAGTGTATGACGTATGAATATATGAAAGACAATCATATATGATCTGCGAATTAAAGACGAAAAACACACCTGTTTCGCAGTTTGTTATTTTAGGCCAATGAGCAGGACAAACACAACGAAGGTTTTCCTTGTCGATTTGGTAGACAGGAGGCAGCAGGAGACAAGACAAGCCCAACACACACTTCTGTGAAACAAACAACGAACTGAATTAGTCGGGAAACTACAGTAACGTGAATTTCAGCCTTTTTACACGCGTAGCCCGCGTGACAGGCGTGGTAGGGGAGGAGAAGTGGAATTCGAGCGCGAAAGAGCACTTAGCAACGTGCTAATAACACACTTACCACGTTGGATGATACGAAAAGCCTTTTCTGGAAAACCATATCCCGGATGTTGATAATGATCAGAGTCACTGAGCTCACAGGTAAATTTGTTCCAGGCCCCAGCATTCCAGAGATGAATGATAAGCACATCCCTCCACATAACAGTTTTAATTCACACTGATCATTGTCCTCAACCAATGTGGACTGTATCACGTGATGTTCTAAGTAACTTGTCTGCCTCAGGTCAGTAAACTCCAGAATCCTGCAAGTTTTAATGATGGAGACGCAAAAATGTACTACGAGAAGCCCTCATTTTTCTCAGGGATAGTCGAGTGGGAGAGCGACGCGGTCTCCTTGTGGGAGGTGATTTTTGCGCTCGCGTGCTCTCCCACTCGACTATCCCTGAGAAAAATGAGGGACTGCGCGTAGTAGACAAACAAATATAATACATTATTAATTAAACTTGAGCTATTAACGTCGGTTTAGAGCAGAAATCAACTGAGGCGCCGGTTGCGCCTTTCGTGTGGCAGCTGGTGGCATTATCGTTTTGGTTTTTAATTCGGGCTGGCTACATAAAACCGCCTAACCGTTTGGTTAAAAAGTAAAATGTTGAAACAGGCTAAAGTGGCCCTTACACTACCAATGAGCATATCCCGGTTTCCGTAGAATGAAGGCGGAACTAGTATACCAGGAGTATTTCATTACGTCCAATGGATAGCTATATAGGATGCTATCAAACTGCGATCAGGCCAATTTTTTTCGCGCTCCGTTATTCATTCTCTTTACAAAGTCGATGAAGAGTAAATGCATGACGAGGGTGCGAAAAAAATTCGCCTTCCTGATCGCCATGGTAACACGGTTTTTGGTATTGATCCTATCATGGCCCTATAATATTCCTTGGAAACGCGGATCTCCAATAAACCTTAGATGGTTTCATAACAACATGGCGTCTAGTTCGATCGCCCTTAATTAAGATGTTAAGTTAGCATTTTCGTCCCTTGAACTGATATAAATACTCTACATCAATTGGCATGATCATTTGCAACAAATTGGCTTTGTTCGGAGAAGATACCGCCGAGGTTGGAATATGAGTAATTCGGTATCATTTTTTTGTGTAAAAACATCGAAAACTAAACGAAAGCTGTGTTTGTAATTTGTTATTAAACTGCCTTAGGGATCTGTGCAATAATTACCAGGAGGAGGGGGTTGGAAACCAAGAGGAGGGGGCATAAAGTGAAAATCAAAGCAAGGAGAGGGGGGGGCTCTAGGTAAAATACAGTCCACTCAAGAGGGGGGGCTTTAACATTTTATTTAAAAGTACATATTACATTGGCGAATCCATACCTCCCCCCCCCCTATTTATAAGGTGGGGGCCGAAAAATTTTCGGCCCTTAGGGCCGAGGAAATGCCTTTACTGGACCTGAAAATAACACACATGCCCTTTTCCTTTCTGCTATGGTTCTGTTGAACATTGCTACGGAGGTGTGTTTGTTCAGAAGCGGATGTCCAAACAATTAAACATGCAGTAGGAGCTCTTCTTTCTGTTATAAGATTTTAATCCCACACTAGTGCGTGTAGAGAAATGTAGCAGCGAACTTGTATAAAGGTGTCGGTAATACTGTGAGGGGAGGGGGGGGGGGGGGTGGGGGGGGGGGTCGTACATAATTTCCTGAACTGATTAGAGGGGGGGGCAATAACTAAATTCACTCCTTTAGGAGGGGGGGTATTACCTAATATTGGGCTACATGAAGCCCATTTTCCAACCCCCCCCTCCTGATAATTATTGCCACAGTCCCTTAAAGAGATAGACGCGTTATGGCAATTAATATTTTATCAAATCCAATTAAGTATGTTAACTCCGCACTAAATGTTAGCTTGAGAAGTACTGTCTTAATCGTTTAAAGAGGCTGGAAATAATTATTTGACACATTTAACTACCAAAGTGTCAAAAAAGGAAAAATATCCATTAATCCGGAATACAACTGCCTTAATTTTTATTCAAAGAAAAAGCCATTTACCACAATTAAGTAAGAAATTGGTTTGCCATATCATCCAAATTTATTTTAATGAATCAATTTCGCACTTATAATTTTCTACATCTTGACCTGGAAAATATTCTCAAAATCCGTACGAGTACTGGATCTTGCTGGCAAAATATTTCACGATTTCGCAATCCATCAGTTTATAATTAGTTTGTTCACATTTAATAATTTTCGATCGTCAAGACTACCGAAACTTTATTTGAGAAACTCACATGGACGGACACCATGCAGAGGCCAAGCTGAATTTTTATAAAAATAAACGTGACGCCTTTTTCTACAGTAGTTATACTATGAAAAAATTAACCGTTTAGATTGGAAAAGAAAAAATTTCCCACACACTTTCGCTCTCTTAGTTAGTTGCTGTTTACATTAGAATTACAGAAAAGACTGTGGCCCTTTAAATGCTAGAATCGCATGCTGTCCCAGGTCATCCAGAAAAATCATGCGTCTACTGTACTAAGCACTTAGTGCGTCGTTCGCTGACGCAAAAAACTGAACAGATACAGTCAAACCTCCGCTAACGGACACTTCCCGTAGGCGGGCACCTCGGTAAGCGAACACCTTGGTCATGTACCCAGCTACATACAAACATTAACCTCCCATAGCGGATTTTCTAGTCCCGAAGGTGCCGCTTACGGGAGGTTCGACTGTAGTTCGTTTTGACGCTTTATCAGTCTTGTGCCCGTCGTTATAATGGGACGCGTCCACGAAGACGCATCATTCGTAATTCGTCGGAGGTATTGACAATATTGTCTTTGGGTTTAATCATTTGTCTGTGTCAGTTACAATTGCGGTCGCGGCTTGTCAGTTTCTACTAACGATATTGAGATCAAGACAAGACTTTGTCAGTTAACATTTCGGCCCATGTGTCAGTTGACAGTGTTACAAAACGTTCCATTTGTCAGTCTCGAGTTATCTTGATGGCAGTCATCGATATTTAAGGCAAAATACTCAAAGTTGATTCTAACTAAAATTAAAATCTTCAACTATCACTCGTTGTCAAGAGACGGTGAAACGAACAGGGTAAGCTCTGACGCGAGTCTGCGTTCCGGGGCTTCTCTCTAAGGGGCTCTCTTTATTGCTATCGTAAATTAATTGACTTACCTTCATAGCAGAAGTACTCAGAGAAATACAGCGTGAAAACAGCACATAACATTAATAACGTTGACATTGAGACGGCAGAAGATGGATAATATAACTGAAAACCCGCGGTAAAAATTAGATTTGGACTATTTCCACTCAAAGCTATTCAAACATGAGCGATGGGAAAATTAGGACGGAGCGCAATAGCTCACAGCAGGTGGCTTGTTTGATGGAGCAATAAGTGTTTATTTATTCCCCCATTTAATGTGCAGATTATATATGCCAAGATTGTAGTTATTTTTATTGCGCCTTCGGGAACAGTTCGTCACATGTAAAAACTATTAAGCATTGATAAATAATTTTCTCCAGGATTTTCTGGCGCGAGCATAATCATTCAGTTATTGTCCATCTACGCCAAAAGACGGTTAAACGTGCGATTTCGTTATTTAACAACAGTTTATTCACCGTTCATTGTTAGGACATACTCATTAAGGTGTGGTCCACCGAAAGTATAATATATCACAAATTAAAATTTATTAACGTTGGCACTTTTCACGACACATTAATACGCTTTTTGTTGAAAGCAGTTTAATTAGTTTTTGTAGTGGATGTATAGGCCTCAGCAGAAGCTTATCACCTTGTTCAAGGTGATCCCAGTACCTCATTTCCATCACTATGGAATTCACATTAACTATCCTTTTAACATTATTTGTTTAGGCCGTGTAATGAATCAAACCGAGCATTCTATAATTGTAGAATTTCCGTAAGCTGCTAAAAGATTTGTGGAACGATTGTTAGTGATTTAATTGAGATGTATTTTTTTTAGATGACATGGGGTCAACAACAAATACTAACTGCGCCAGTGTTAACCCATTTTGTTGTTCTTTTTTATATTTTTATACCTTCAAACCGATAATGTCGAGAATTCCTTCGAACTTGAAGATAATTTTGTACATCGCCGCCAAATACACACATGTTTAAGAGCGACTGACAGTAAATATCGAGCATCTGTGCAGCACAAGTTAGCTGTAGCGATATTTCTCGTTACGTCATCTATTGTTATTGATATGCCAACCAGAGAACTATTGGCTGTTGAAACAAGAGTTATTTTGTTTAATGGTTGGCAAATTTGAAAAACAAACAAGTTTGACGTAATGTTGATAAACAGTGAACACTCTATTAGGTAGAAAAGAAACCTGATGTAGTTTGGTTTCTTCAGACGCCCTTTCATATCAAGAAAAGTACGATGATCGCTGGTTTTCGCGTTCGGTACTCAAAATGGCCACTCGCTGCTATAAACTTGCATCGCGTTCGCAAAACAAAAACCGTAACAGAGACGTTTCGAATTCGACAAGTAATCTAATTATATCGACAGAAAAAAGACTCAATCCTTTGTATTTACTGGAAGATAGTTTCACGGCTCTAGCGAAATTCAACGAACTGAAACTGAATTCAAAAATAAATTTCTAAGCCATACCTGAACATTGGCTTGGGTTATTGTTTTGAATGCAGCCATTGACGTTTATGAACGCCCTACTCAACCTCGTTCCCAGCGTCTACTCCACCGCCATCTTGAAAGCGGAGTAGACCCTGGGAACGAGGTTGCGCCCTACTTGTCCAAATTCGCTGAATTCGATTTAATGATGTCTTCAAGAACCCATATGACTATCGATAGCGATATATATATTCTTACGAAAGTTCTAGCATTAAAGCAACTGAGTGTTCGAATTAAAACTTTCGCAGAGAAAATCAACTCTACTAGAAGGCGGCGCGTAAGATCAAGGAAGTAGTTTCCGAATCTTATTGTTCAAATAGGAATGGCACACTCAGTTTGATAAACTGGAAAGTGAATACGCCCTTTAACCCTTAACATACCAAAATTCGCTCATTTAAACGCATTTTTTGGTCACGAAACCCGTTTTCTTGGAGCTGTGGCCCGAAATTGGGCTAACCGTTGCTAAAAATGCCGTTTGGTGAACTAGGGGAAGATTTTGAAAAGGATTGAAGGCAAAAACGTTCAATTTTATCGTTGGCCAAAGTGGCACAGCCAAAAAAAGTTTTTTCTTCTGATTTTTTTCTTCTCTCTTTTCCTTTCCTATTACTCCCCTTAAAGAACTTTAATATCGACAACTTGTAAGCATGCGTTTGATGAAATGTACAATATCTCGGAAATTATAAAGCTTTAAAACTCTTCAAGCTTATAATTTCCGAAATATTGTACACTGATTTCCTCAAACGCATGCTACAAGTTGTCGATATTGACATTCTTTGGCAAATACCAAAGAAATAATTTGAAAAACGATCAAAATCCTTCCGAGTTTTTAGACATTTTTCATTTTGGTCACGTGACACACAAATATGTGGCATGGCTCGAAATATTTAAAGGGAAACGTGAATCAAACAAACACTACAAACTTTGATGCCCACTGGGAGTCCAGGAACCAAAGTTATAGAGGCTTGGAGATTTCCTTAGCAACAGTTTTGTGGTTCCTTGTAGTTTAGGTTCTCCCCCCTTAATAAATAATAAATTCAAGCGTTCTTTGACAACGAAGCTTTTATTGGTTGCCCAGTGAAAGGCACAAGTTATAGTCAGTCATGCTCATTCATATAATTCATCTGATGCAGTAGTACATGGTCTCATAGAGCCCTTTTGTATCTCTATTGACGAATCCGGACTATCTACCCAGGCGTTTACAATTGGCTCATATTCATCAAACCGAGAAATACCGGATGCAGCCCAATAAAGTTGGGTGGCAAATGCGTAAGCCCGCCATTTATGCCTTCAGGTGGGTTGATCCAAGAAAATAGCCCTGCGATGACGGTATATCAAGACGGTTGTTCGAATCCAGGAGATTCCGCCGTCGTGGCAACTGATTGAAAAATGAATAACACAAACTGATTGATTAGGTTAGGCCGCGCCGACAACCGCGGGTTTCCATTTTGATCTAGCCTGCGTAGCTGGCAAGTCTTGTTGGCGCCGCGAAGGCAAAATTCGTAGTCGATTGTCGTGATCGCGAGCGGCGGAGCCGCGAGGAGTCTGGGGGCGGGAGGGTCACTGCACCGCCTGCGAGGAAACGAAGGTTTTTTGAGTCGGTCCGTACGGGAAATTACGGGAAATTCGATTGGCTGAGAAATGCGTACACGTCATTCAAATGTTCAGGTAATCTCCCAAGGGACTCTCCAGGGGAACGATAGTGATGAAGTGATAGCCTATGAATAGGCTCCGCGCCAACAAGACCGCCAGCTACGCAGGCTAATTTTTGATCTTCAATGCAACAACACAGGTTTACTGCTGGGGATCATTTACAAACCTTCTTGAATATAATTTGTCTTCGCTATTGTTCGTGAAATGGCTGGTAATTTGAATTCTGTCTAACTCCAGCAAAGGTGAATATAACCGTTATATTCACCTTTGCTGAGTAGACAGAATTCAAATTACTGATCCTTGAAGGTTATTTTAATTTTCAATTGGTACTGATTTTATGTGGCCTATGAGTATGAATTAGTTACTGTATCCAGTGGAACCCCGCCATACGACCACCCCGTTAATACGACCACCCCGTTATTACGACCACTTTTTTTGTGGCCCGAACAAAAGCCCACTTATTTACTTATCTGAAAACCCCGTTAATCCGACCACCCCGTTTATTACGACCAACGACCACCTTTTGGAGTCCCCCAGTCGTTATTTTCTTTATAAAATTACCCCGTTAATACGATCAGTCAAAATGCATGGTGAGAATGCTGAATGAAAACAGACAACCAATCTGACAAAAACCAATAACGCATTTGAGAGGAATGTTGTCCGGCAAAGTTGTTAGTGATTCGGCGTGTTCAATTGATATGATTATGATCCGGGAAAAATTACAGTGTTCATGAACAGAAAGTGGCATGAAACAAATACTTACAAAAGACCAATAATTTGACCCTACCCCGTTAATACGACCACCCCGTTAATGCGACCAAATTTCCATGGTCCGACGGTGGTCGTAATTAACGGGGTTCCACTGTATTAGGGTAGCTGGGGGTATCCAGGGAGAGTGGCATTACCTCTGCAGGTTGCTTCGTGTTACGGAAACCGGGGAATAAGCAACGGGCAAGAGAGGACATGCAAACGTTACCATGGAAACATGACACCGAAGCTGAAATTGATTAGTTTTCGTTAGTTAGAGAAAATATCTGGCAAGGACATACTTTGGTCACCGCCTACGTATGTGGACCTCAATGCGACCATTCCGGTCAAACGCGGGTCATATGGACTTTTTCCCATTTGTTTCCGATGTTGTGGTCGACCGCTCCCATTATCAATCGCGCTCCTAAAACGAACAAAGGAAATTAAAAAAATGATCATATCGAGTTGATCTGAATACTTGGATTTCTTACTCGAAACAAGATAGTTTCTCTTGACATAATTTAACATCATGGCTACATGTATTGCCATTTCTATTTTTAGTAGAATATGAAGAACCTCATCACTGACTGTCGTAAGAAGTGAAAAGTGCGCTAACTGTTTTGTGCATGAATTAGAGTATTGGGAGATTTTAAAAGACACCAAATCGTCAGGAACGTCTTCAAGATAAGAAGTTGTCCTCCATGGCTTGAGAATTAGACTGCGAGCACGAGGTTTCTGTTGGCTGATAGATGGCTTGAAGCTTGAGTTAAACTATCAAAGTCCACAGAAACCGAGAGCGAGCAATCTATGTAGATTGCATACAAACCATTATATCTATTCTCACGGTTGAAACTGGAACTAGCTTGCAAATCGAGCCTCATGCGGGGAATATCATTATTAAAAATATTTGCATTTGAAAAGATTCCTCCGCATGAGCCTCGATTGCAAGCTAGTTCCAGTTCAAACCGTGAGAAAACGAATATTTAACAATTGTTCCACGAAATCGAGTCGTACATTAATTTCATAGCCAACGAGGCGTAGTTTTATAATATACTCACCACAGGATATTGCAATTAAAAATTACTGGGGAAAGAACGGGAAGGAAAAAACAGAAGAAAAATGGAAAAATTTATTATTTTGAAAAACATAAACTCGTAATTAGCGGGCCTCCCCAAATAAGGTAGTAATGGTACATTGCCTCATATGCCTTGATTAGGGAACCAATCAGGATTGTCCAAAATTGCAATATCCAGTGGTGAGTATATTATAATGTCTAATAGGGACGGAACAATTTTTTTTGCCAAAAGCAGATACGCCTGTGACGACTCTCAAACCCGGGCTCTCAAACCCGGGCTGGCGCTGTATATAAGTTACAAACAAATTATTTCATTCTCAATTTCAAATCTACTTGGTTTGAATATTACCCTGCGAGGGCGGAATGGACAGGGATTCTCTCTTCTTTCCTGCGCAGAAAGAGAAGTGAATGATCTCAGTCTCGCAGGGTATTTGAAAATGGAAATTTTGGACTCAAACTTGGATCATACCTGAGCCCAGATCGAACTTGTATTCAAAGTGCGGTCTGCATGGTGTATCCCACGTATAATTGATCCACATAATCACTTTCAATGTGCATTATTATTCGCTTTCCAGTAACCAGCGTCAGTACCAGTCAGGGCACTCTTGAACTCAAAGCGGATGTCGTCTCTTTCGCGGTTCCTTTTGGTTTCATAATTGTCTATAATAATATAGCCATCGCCATTGGTACACACACATGAACCTGTAGAAAACGAGTCAATTAGAAATAGCTCAGTTCTCACAATTCCAACTTTCTCTCACCCAGTCTCGTACCCAGAGCCCAAATCACCCAACGTGCACGCAACTCGATTCTTGGTGCTGACCAAAAGGATTTGCGGCCTTCTGGGAATGAAGGATCACTGGAATCCAGCGCAGCAAAAGCATCAGAGGGGGTGATGGGAATGGGGGGCGGGAATCCAGGATTAAAGGGAACAGAAAGTCTACGGGAGGCGGGAAAAGCGAGGGAGGGAAGGAACAGACATCGAGGTTTAGATTATACACTCTTTTTCTGTAAGAATTCTTTTTATATAAGAATATTGATGCCGTAGATTGGCCAACATTTTAACCATTATTCTGCCTGGTGGTGGGTGGTGGGGGTGGGGGTGGGGGTGGAGGAAGGGGAAACTCTAAATAAAACGTTAAAATAAAAAAAATAAAATAAAATGTACAATTTGGTCCTGAGTAACTGTTCAGAATGTTTTCATTTTTTTCAAAGATTACGCCATCGAAGGTCAATTAGCGGATATGAAACTTATCACAGCACACAATGCTTTTGATAAGTTTTCTGATTTACTGAAATGGTAACATGTAGCTTAAGAACAATAATAAGAACGTTTTTAAGGCTCAAATTACCCAAAAAATAAAATAAATAAGAACGTTTTGTCCCCGCTGCAGCCTCAGCTGAAAAGAAAATAGACGTTCTTACAATATACTCACCGCAGGATAATATGCCGCGGAAGTTTTTCCCAACAGTGCATCAAAAGTCATCGGCCTGTACCAAATCCTCATCCCTCTCAGTAACCATCCTCCAGAATCCTTGTATCCTGCGACTGGGCGGGGCCCGTGGCCACGGCTAGCACACACGCACGCCTAATTTGGCGCAAATTCTCGGTGGCCGTTTTTTTTATGTTTCGCATCTACTGTGCTTCCCTGGGATCCCCTGTTTGGCCATCACTTAGTACCACAGCAATCCTACGCACGCTGGTCCTTTTCCGCCGGCTGAAAAGACGTCATTGGTCGCTGCATTCAGGGCTTCGTCGAATCCTGTCGAGTCACCGACTTGGTCTGGCTGGGTCTAATTCAGTAACTAATCCACGGCTCTTTTGAAACAGCTGCTTCATAAGTGGGTATGGCTGTTCTTAAAATGTAAAAGCACGTGTTAAGAACTAGTAGGCTGTTGTATGGGGGGGGGCTGAACATAATCACACATAAACCGGCTATATCTGAAAATCAGTGCGGTGGCGTCGCGAGCTCATTAGCCTGTTGCTGAATAATTCCATGTCTTCGAGGGCTTGGTCTTGCTTGAGCAAAAGAAGTTTTTTTCAAGATTTGGGAAGTCAGGCGTCTGAAATGGGCTTTCTGGGGGAAGGCATCTATGGATGAACATTAGAAGCACTCCACTGGGACTGTCATAAAACGCGTATGTTGCCTGATGAAAACAATGAAAATATCAGGCTGTAACGGTCTAGGATTGTCAAAGTTGGCACTTTTGGTACTCTCGGGGGGTGGTGGACGTACCAATATAAGAATGGACGGGGGTATGATCAGAACCGTGTAAAAAGTATGACTCAGAGAATTCTCCTTTTGTGAGGCGTGGCTGGAATCCGTCAGTTCCACACACGCTCTGAAAGAAACGTAACCAATTCTAACAACAAATTATTCGCTGTGATATTTTTTGTTGTCGTCTTATTAACTCCGAAAAGGTCGCAGGGATAAATCTAAAGGTGCTCATTTTAGATTAGGCGATTACGCAAGTCCCGGACGAAATTTCTATCAACAACCGCCTAAAAGAACGTACGGACGATCAACTCGTCTTCAGCGGAGAGAAAGAAACTGAGTTTTTAAAGGGGTACGTGCTGGATAGTTCCTATCCATGAGCTCGTTCGCGCAAGTCGTCTCGTCTTGACTCCTTTTGACAAGACGCGGGGGTATGCTGGGGATAGGTAGAAGTCCTTTACTCCTTCAGGCCATCACCGCCGTGCGCCCTCAGGCGAAACCGTCTGGCCGCGCTAAGAATATTATTGGAGCCCAGAGAGACCCGATGGGGGACGAGTCCAGGTTCCTATCTATCATACAGTCCCCTTTGGTGTCCCTTGGGGATGCCAATACTAAACCTTAGTCTAATACTTACATGGGTTCATGTATTTAGTTACTAACCAATCTCTTCTTACGCTTTTAGTTTGGTGCGCTAAAGCATAACGAGTGGAAGACTCAAGGATTATCCATATTCTCTCCATGGTTTAGGCCTACATAGTAATCCAGTATTAAACAATATTTAAACTCTCAATCATATAAAAAAAACGATTTATAATATTTCACAAGCATTATTCAATCAGACACTAAGCCGCCACGCCATCGCAAAGCTTGCAGCGTCTTTATCTAGGACAACGCCCCCAATGCCGAGTCCTCTAGCGTTATAATAGATATAAAAGCATTCTAGAATTAACGCCTTTGACCGTCCCCCTTATACCCACCTCAATGCAACAAAAATTTTTATATAATACATTATTTTTTGGGCTTGGGTCTATCTACTATTCTCTATTTTCCTCGTTTACTAGAAACAAAAAAACTTTTTTTTTCATCGAAAGTTATAGTGGACCTGAAGTGTGATATCTGGCCTGCAGAAGGATTACGTTTTTGGATATTGACATCAGTAAACTAACTCAACAGAATGAGAAGGAAATCTTGATTATGTGCATGTGGGGCCAAATGGCGTACTTTTTGAAAGTGTTATGGCCAAAGAAACTAAGGGGGTGAGGAAATCGAAAGACCGGGTGTGACTTCGAGATTAGCGGCGCGAAATCGAGGACATACCAAACGAACTTTAAGCTTCTGCTCTGTTTCCCCACGCCTCCCGACCAGCTAAAACCTTGGTAGCGGGAAGTATCACGCTGCAATGACCTTCACTTACTTACAAAATAATTTCTAGAACACCAAGAGAAAGAAATCTAACCGAGATTCGTGACAGAGTTGATTGACAAATCAATGTTCTATTCTGGCGGGCATTTTAGGAAACGAAAATGGCGCAGAAACTTTGAAAAAAAATATAAATTCAAGTTTGAAACTGGATTCGCATTTTGACCAGGGTCACAATCTATGGGCGCAGGAGACCGCGGTCGCACACAGTTTTAGTTCATTAGAGGTCCGGTTGAATTTATATATATACTAACCAAAAACTGACCATTTATTTTCTAGGTTGGCTTGTTTTAATACAAAAAACGTTTTTTTAGTTTTTGAAATGACACTAAAATCCCCAGCCGATAACTTCAGTTATCCTCGCTCTTCCACTCGTCCGACCTATTAACACTAATCATTCCGCACCAGAAGAAGTCATTATTTTCTCACGACAGGGGACTGTTTGTAATCTGAATTGATGATTTTTAACATATTAAAGGAATTTTACTTTAGTGGAAGCAAATTCTATTGATAAAAATAATGACTCAGTTTAGTCTCCCTTTAAAAAATTTAAAAAAAAATTATAAATAAAATGCACGAAAAAGTCTCATTATTTTCTGGCCTTTCTTCTTCTTCTTCTTCTTCTTCTTCTTCTTCTTTCCACATTTTTATTATTATTTCTGCTCATTAACTTCAAAATACATCACTGTACTTTCATCATACATTGCCTTCATCATACATTGTCTTACTTTATCCTCGACTGAGGTAAACGCTTCTTGGTAACGTACGCTCGAATACAATACCAGGCATAACACTTATTTATCCTAGCCTTACCTTTCAAAGAATAATTTCTCCTCCAGAAGATACCTCTTGACAGCTCGATGATATCGACAAGAATGCGATCCCTAGCGTATGAACGACGAGTATCATTACTAGATTCCAAACATTGCCACGTCGTAGCTGTCAAAACATCAAAGTAACAACAAGTGACTCTTGAAAAATCTTCTGACTCGGAACAGGGTTCGCTCTGAGAATCACGTAACCGGCCTTAAATTTCCCCATGCATACTAGCGAAATTCTTTTGAAGGCTTACACAAAAAGTTGGTAATTATTTACTATTGCCTATCTCGAACACGGTTATATCTCGAATCAGGCTCACGTTAATATCCTCGAACCAAATTGTGAACTTCCGAATTCCCGTGGCCCTAAACTAACCCCTCAACTTGAAACGCGATAATTATGATGTTAAATCGGACCTAAAAAAGCCGAACTCCGAATTGCAATACATGTCCCTTTCATCGTACAGTATGTTTATCGAAAACCATATACTGAGTTGCGTTGCCGGACACATCTCTGGAGAAGAGTTTCACTAATCCACAGAACCAGCTTTTTCAATCTTCATTTTGACGCCCGATGCGAAGTATTCATTATTCGTTGTACAAAGCCTTTTACTTTTTTCTTTCAAAAACACTTGTAGTAGGATAACAATTGTTACAGTTTATTACTGGACTGTTTTGTTTTGTTTTTCTTTACAAAGCACGCACGTTTTGTTCGTTGAATGAGAAAAAAGAAACATTGACAAACAGTATTTATTGCGAATATTGTATAAGAGACCTATAGAGCAGACTCTGCGAGCACCGACAGGTCGATGATTCGTATACATGGTATACCAGTTCGGTTTTTTGAAAATTTCGAATTTTGACACCACCCTCGATATCTCGAACAATTTTCCGTTCCCCTTGAGAAATCGAGCGGGAGTCTACTAACCGAAAATACATTTATCGAGGTTTATGATTTTGTCGGCCAAAGAGGTTATGCGGACTCACGGTTCATGATACAGTTTACGGTAGTTATTTATTTATTTGTTTATTTTATTCATAGAAAAATTCCGCCCGTAAGCCAGAGTTTGAATCCCCCTCAACCGGGCGGTTCTTGGTTCTTTTGTTGTTTTTTTTTTTTTTGTTTCATTTTACCGCGTGCGTTTTAGATGCACAACAACGAAGGACACACGTTTGGACTAAAAATTGTTGTTTTTAAAATGAGAATCAGACCCGGGTGGGAGGGAGGGTGAGGGGAGGTGAGGGGAGGGAGGGGAGGGGAGGGAGGGGAGGGGAGGGAGGGCGAGCGAGATTACAACGTAGCTCGGCCACGAGGTGCATGATGAGAGCGAAAGATCGGTGGTTGTCATGTAATCGATCGAGGCAAATAATTTTTAAAACCTCTTTGATCCGTGATCAAAACAATACACTGCGAGAGAAGCGTACAAAACCGATAAGGACAGTTTATACAGGTTATTCGGATGCGATTTTAGCCCGGCGCGATTTTGAGTGGCGATTTTCATCGTGATCCAAATCGCCCGTATAAATTACCTGCGTTGCACGGCGATTTACCGCTTCGAAATGCCGCTGTACATGCTCTGAACTTGCTCGAATTTTGATGCGATTTATCGGCTGACTAAAATGCGATCTATATATGAGGGTCTTGATGGGGGTGCTCCATTCTCAGTTATCAGTTAAAATTTGGATCATTTCTCAGCAGTATCAGTTAAAATTTTAGCCATTTCACAGCTATTAGTTAATTTTGACAGATCTCATTCTCAGCTATCAGTTAAAATTTTGGTCATTTCTCAGCTAACAGTTAAAATTTTGGCCAATTCTCAGCTATCGGCTTAAACCACATCAGGACCACTCAAGAAAATCGCCATAAAAATCGCCGTGAAATCACAGGTAGCTTACAAAATCGCCTGTGTTTTTCAAGCTTTAAGAGGGGGGGCAAGGGGGGTCTTGTCACGAAGTCACGAACGTAATTTTGCATTTCATGAATCACACGGCCAAAAAATTCGTTTTCACGATTCTCGGAAATACTGGTCAAAAAGTTTCAAAAGTAGTTAACGTAGTAACGTAAAATACCTCTAATCACGTTTTGTACAATAGCGCGCTTTGCTTCAGTTCCATGCTTCATGGTCTTCTTGAGTGGCATGGTGCATCTTATGAAAGAAATCTCACTCGCACAGCTCGTCCACTTCGAGTTGTTACTTGCCCTCATGAATGTCAGTGTATCATCATCATCATTATCATCATCCACTGCATGTTCACGTTCCACTATCCGTGTCATATTCGTCCTCCTGGAGATTGCTAGTCCACTCCGTTTTCTTGCTCTTGCTCCTCTTCCTCTCTCTCTTCCTCTTCATGGGCGATAATTGGTGCGTCTGGCATATGATTCTGGAATAGGTTAACCTTTTCCTTGGGGTAGTCTGAAAGGGATGGGCGGTACATATTTTAGAGGTAAGGTGCCAGCTTTGAACTTGGTTGTTTCTTGCCTGACAGTGCGTTGGCGAACGCACTTGCCATGCAGCACTGCCCATTCCCTCATCATCTGCGCTTGCCTTAGAATCCAAGTGCCTTGTTTTACCCAAGATGTAAATACAGTAGCTCAATATATGAAGGGGTCTTGTGAAGGCGTTTAGATTTTGATGAGACGTTTTAATGCCAATTCTTACACGCTCTTTTGTGCCGGCAAATTTGTTGTTTCCCGATCTGGATCAGCGTGGTAGAAAATAACTGCCTCCACAACTGCTAAGACTTTGTCCGGATCAGCGCCATGACGATCACACTGATGTAATTGATCTTTGACCCTCAGCCGCACTGGTGGTCTCAGCACTTTCGTCACTTCTCGTTGAATTCCCTGGAGGACCCTTGAGAGGAAATCAACTGGTTTCGAAACGGACTATTTTATCTTTGAAGTCTTTGGATGATAATATGACAATGTATTTCATCAGGTGAGGCCAAATAAGTCAAAATAAGTCGCAAACTCGCGATTTATTTCTTTAATGGTCTTTAATATCAACGTATTCACGATTCACAGTGAAGGATTTTAGCAGATCAGGGTCAGATCACGTTTCACGGAATATACTTCAATCACGATTCACAGAACGGTTTTTCAGTAAGTCACGATTCACGGACCACAGAAATGGCCAATCACGGAGTCACGAAAATACCCTTGCCCCCCTCCTTTAAGAGTTGCTCGAGACGTAGCCTAGAGCAACACTTTTCTTCCCGCGAAATTACCAAGAGCAAACGTGCGCGAAATATATGGATTATTTTCGTAGAATGGATTTTCATTTCGTTTATTGCCTAGCCTGTTGGTATCGGCTCAATGCCCAACCGGTATGAGTAACAATGGTATAAATGACAGACCGGTAAGTTTATTTTAGATTTATGAAGCTTTGAAAGCTTTATAACCTGAACTGGGCCGTTGTTTCGAGCTGTTTTCGATCCACCGGTAGGTTCACTAGCGGCACCAGCTGAGGCAGAGGGGGGAGGGGATGGAGGGGGTAGTGGTATAATCAATATATGTATACTCTACCGAGATCAATGATAAATGAAAGGGATTTTCAATTTCAACTGCAAAAATAGGCTAGAAAAAAAACAAGAAAATATAATTTTGAGCCGGACAACCCATAGTACTTCCTTGCTGGTACCCAGTCTAATCGACCGCAACATAGCGAGGCTGGATATCTTTGCGAAAAAACACTGGTGACTAGTTTGTCGTTTTGTCAACATGGCGGATTCTATGGCGGCTTCTATGGCGGCTGACTGACCGTGAAATACAGCTCGACATCGCTCAACATAGTCTTTTAGCAAAGGTTAGAATTATTTTTAATATTAATTCTAGCCCATCTTAAGATAGTTCGCTTTTATCTTGGTGTAAAGATACTTCGATCGCGTAATTGATAATGTATGCGCTTTCGTTTAGGTGTAAGCTTACCTCTGATTCTCACTTATTTCGCGAAGCTTTATTTTCGCGATTTCATAACTCGAACTCCCCGATAACTCGAACTCAGCGGGACGAGTTTGTTGTTGGTTCTCATCCTTGCTCCGAGGGTTTTTCGCCGGGTACTCCGATTTCCCTCTCTCCTCAAAAACCAACACCACTAAATTCCAATTCGATCTGGGATCCGAGGTCCACAGGTTTGTCAGTCGCAAGACTGTTAAATACGTACAAAGTCGATTATTTATAGCTGATTGACGTGCCGAAATCTTTAATCTTGATTTATAACAACGTGATAATGTATGGAAACGTTATTCAAGCCCGTGAAAGACCGACACAAATTCTCAAACTAAACGTTCTTATCAAAAGGCTCTTATAAAACAAAGTAAGCTAATTGTACCAAAATGACTCGTGATTGTGAATGAATGATAAAACCGCAATTCCTCATTAATTATTAACAGGATACTTGAAATTCAACACTAACCCCACTAACTCGAAAGTTCTATTTTGTTGTTTCCCTTGGGAGTTTGAGTTAGCAGGGTTCTACTGTAATTATAAAAGAAAGTGATTTTGCTTCACCTCTGCTAGTCTCCTACGCAGCCGTTATTTGTGTCGTCACGCAACGCTTCCCCACTAACGGCTGCTCAAACCTGGACCACATTCCTTTCCTTTTGTTTTGACCGCAGTAACTTTGACACCTATCGGCAAGAACGTGACTGTTGCCGTTTGCCGAAAACTTGCTAGATCGATCCAATTCTTGAACTAGGATGTCTGTTGTAATTATAATGAAGTTTTTTCGACATTATTCTTTCATATCATACATTTTTCTTCAGTAAACCGTGTTTTATTTGATGTCTGGTGTGCGTCAAATTCAAAAGGCGGCATACTAGCGTGCGTTTGACGTTTCCGACACTAAGGTCATGATAAGACATTGGTGTATTTTGGCGGGAACGAGTTCCGAAAATGGCACTGCAACTGTGATTGGCTTAAATCTGCAAAGGAATGTGGTCAAGGTTAGTGGGGAGAAGCGTTGCGTGACGACACAAATAACGGCTGCGTGGGAGACTACACCTCTGCAAGATCACTTTTATATAAGTTAAATATTACAGGTACCCTCGCAAAGCTCCATCATGTGTGTAATTACACTTTATAACTGAAGATGACATAGGTTATATGTTGAAACATGTTTTACAAACTGAAAAACATTGTGCTCTTTTTAGAGAATGAAACCATTGTTGCAGTGAACAAAACAAAATAATAATTATTCAAACTTTGACAGGCTCTATTTGTTTCTTAGTTTGTTCTCAGTTCTTCCAATTCTTCCCATTCAAGGAGACCAAGGAGATCAACATAGCGATTCAAGGCTGTGATGTCAGGTAAGTTTACTTTCAGATGACATCTGAATGTCAGGGCTTTAGGTCTGTCAGTGACCAGACAGTTGTTTACTTAATGAAACCTGCAAGAGTTAACTGCAAGCCGCCACGGTAATTAGTCTAATTACCGTTGGTTCAAGTAGATACACAAAACAAAACAAAAATAGTAAAATATCCGTGTTTACATTTGCTACAGTAGTTGCATTCCGATAAAAATGAGAAAACTTACCTTGCAACATTATTGCAACTGCCAATAATTATTCATGGACCTTTTTAAAATGTGTCACAGCCACTTGTCTGAGTAATTCAACCGTGTTGAACCATCATGTCGGCTTGTAAATTTGTTCTCTAAAATCGCTCAAACACATTGTTCGCTCATGTAGTGCTGGCCATGAGCCTTTCAAATTGGAAGGAATAGTAATTAGTTATTTAGTAAATTCCTGTAAGATAAGACAGAATGTATCTTGAAACCACAGAAATAACAAACATGTAACAGTGAATGGGTTTCCATTAGCCACGGAACAATTTTGGTTTTAATTTCGTTTCAAGATCTCACATATGATTGGTCACAACACAACATTCCAGACATATTTTTTGATGTTCATGCTTTTATTACCATGACAGTAAAATTATACAGTGCTTTCTTGTTATATTTCTTTAAGTATCATTTCACTGGTGATCACTGACACAGACTAGACATATATATAATGAAGTATTAAAATCCTCCCAATAATTCACAATGAATACAAACATTAATGATGCTGGAATTCTGAATGTGCGATTCCAGAAAATATCTATACCCACCCCAAGGAGGGTCTCAAAAGCCAAAATGTTCAAAGGGAAAGTATGGAAGCTAAACTGGAATTTCCACGGGGGAGGGGGGGGGGGGGGGGGGGGGGAGGTGGTAGCGGAGGGTTCAAACCAAAAAACTTCTGCGGGAGGGGAATGGATATTTTTTGGAACCAAACAATCGAGATGGTTGGAATCTGGAATCCTGTAGGTTGGAATCCGGAATCCAATACCTCTGTGGATTCTGTTGCATGGGGTGGAATAATGAAGTAATGAATTCATTAATGGAAATGTCATGTTATTGTATTTGTCGTTTGGATTTAAAATGCAGAGTGAGATCAAATTTCCATTTATAAATTGCCGGTATTATAGTAATAATAATATTAATGAATTCACTTTATTATTGGAAGGTGTTGTATGGTTGTCTGATTTATGACATGCAGTGAACTGTAAATGCATCTTCTAGCAAAGTTGCACTAGAAAGTTTCGTAAACTTTCCCTAGTTGAACATTGCGATGTAATGTTTCAAAATATAGAATAAAAAGAATAGGTCACCACTACCGCGAAAGAGATATAATCGACTAAAAATACCTCATAATTCCTTACAAAATCAACCAAAACGCGTATTTTTTTTCACGTTTCCAGTGATTATTAAATTTTCTGCACTAGTAATTGGTCTATACTCCTTATATAGAAAGAAGATGATTACTAGACTTAAATATGCAAAAAAATGATAGGTCACCACGCTCGTTTACGAGAAAACGACCATTAACCTCTCTGGCGAGCATAGCCACAATGATAAAGCCGCCATTTTTTAATGTACGCGCGAAATGATGCACAGTGCAATACTAAGTAAATGTGCAATACTAAGTAAATGATTTTTACTTTCATTATTTTTATTATTTCAACAATATTTTCATATGAAGTAAAAATTAAGACCCCCCCCCCCCCACTCCCTAAAAAATACATGTAAGCCTACCGACAAATATAAGCCTGGAGCTTATTATCGGGATTTTACAGTATAGTGCAGGCTTTATACTTTATACTTGTGTCCATGCTTTTGTAGCTAACGAGAACCCAGGTTATATCAGAATCTGACGTTCATTTTCATTTCTTTGAAGGGATAGAAAAAAACACGATGCGCCATTACTGCACAAAGTGTAACAAATCTTACAGCCGAAGAGAAAAACTTAGAGAACACGAAAAATGCACACAGGGGAATTGCCTTTTCAGTGCAAAGATTGTGGAAAGTTTTTTCATCAAGCAGGAAATCTTAGGACACATGAACGAACACACACAGGAGAGAAGCCTTATGTATGCAAATATTGCAAGAAGTACTTTAGCCATTCATCAACTTGGAAGCGACATGAACTAATGCACACAGAAGAGAAGCATTTCAAGTGCAAGCATTGTAACAAGGGTTTTCACCAAGCAGGAAATTTAACGACCCACGAACGAACACACACAGGGGAGAAGCCTTTTACATGCAAGCATTGCGACAAATGCTTTAACCAATCATCAGCTTGCAAGGACATGAACGAACACACACGAGGGAGAAGCCTTATAGGTGCAAGTATTGCGACAAGAGTTATAGCCATTATTCTACTCGCAAGCAACATGAACGAATGCACACAGGAGAAAAGCCTTATATGTGCAAATATTGTGATAAGTGCTTTAGCCGTTTAGTACGTTGCAAGGAACATGAACGCGGAGCACACACAGGAGAGAAGCCTTATATATGCAAATATTGCGATAAGGGCTTTAATAAATCATCAGGTTGCAAGCTACATGAACGGATACATACTGGAGAAAAGCCTTTTGTATGCAAGTATTGCAGTAAGAGTTTCAGCGGTTCTTCAGGTTGGAAGGAACATGAACGAACGCACACAGACCAAAAGCCTTATACATGCAAGCATTGCAGCAAGTGCTTTAGACAATCATCGGCTCGAAGACAGCATGAACGTATACACACTGGCGAGAAGCCTTATACATGCAGTCATTGCGGGAAATGCTTTAGCAGAATGGCAACTTGCAAGCAACACGAACGGATACACACTGATAAAAACCTTATGCTTTTGACAATTGAAGTAAATGCTCTAGCGAGCCAACAAATAACCAGTGGCTGGAATGAAAGTGAAAGCAGTACGGTAAATGGTTGAGCCATGCAGAACATCAGCTTGTATACATGAAATAATTTTGCAGTAAATAACCACAAATACAAGCAGTATGACAGTCGGCTGTTAACCCGTCAGGATATTTGGAGAATAGAAGAGTCACACAGGAAAGAATTTTCATGTAAACACACGAAGGAGGAGTTTAATACTCGAACACTACAATAATCGTATCATAAATACAACCAAAATGTAGTAAGACACTAACCTGTGAATTGGACGTATGTGCAAGATAGCGTAACGATCCATACACGACTTTACTTCAGCAATTACAATGGCCAGTCACAACAAACGTGTACAACACAACTGATGAACCAATGAGAACTTGAAGCAAATACACATAATCGGCGCCAAGCGAGGGAAAACGCGCGTGACTTCGTCGTGATTGGTTTTGGTTGTAAAGCAAAACTAAAACAATTGCGGATCTTTTTCGACACTCAATTAATAATCGCTCAACTTTCTTTCTTGTAAAGTCCGTTAGTGAAAAAGTAGACTGCAAAACAGTCGTATTTTTGCGTTGGTCTGTCAAACAAATGCGCGCGGTTTTGAATGAAAGATCTGGAGCGAGTGTGAAAACGGAGAGTGGAACTGGGGGGTGTGAGGCTCGCGCGCTTTGCACGCGAGGATCCACGCTTTCGGCGCTTCGCGCCCTGCGACCAGCGATTTAGAGAAAAAACGACTGTTTTGCAGTCTAGTGAAAACGTGGAATCACAGCTATGAGCCTTGTATATGCAGCAGTCTGACGAGGTTTATTTTCAATGCAAAATGATAACGTTTAGGGATAGGGTAGATGTAAAATCTGCAGCATTCCTGGCATATGGTTTGCGTTTACAAAGGTTTTCTTTAGGACTCTATCCATATTGAAAATGACGGCGCTGAAAAGACTGGTGACTAGAAGAGTTAATCTCGTACCCAATATTAAAAGCGTTCAATAGACCATATTCGTATTCTCACGGTTGGACTGGAACTAGCTTGCAATCGAGGCTCATGCGGGGGAATATCATTAAAAATATTTGCATTTGAAAAGATTACCCGCATGAGCCTCGATTACAAGCTAGTTCCAGTCCAAACGTGAGAATACGAATATGGTCTATCGATAAAGCATCAGTAATTAGAACAAAACAAGTAATAAGTAGGTCATCAGCGTTGGTTATAGTCACTTCACACGAACAATGCTCAGTTCAGTATATTTTTTTTACATATGACTCCCTCGTTTTAGGAAAACTGTTCCAAAAAGGTGTTTAAAAATATATTTTCGACTTCTTCAAACGGATCTTCGGGAGAAAGTTCCTTTTCATCGCGTATGTTACACCGTTGTCACGCCCTGCATAATTGAGTTGTGAAAGTGTCCGTTGCAGATTTTCAAACGGGTGAAACGTAGACAAAAATTGTTAACGTACTTAAAGGGTCCCTCTCAACCAGTGTGCTTTGCGCGCCGATATTCTTACGGCGGCCATTTTCGGGTGCCGCGAAAATGGTGGCTTGAAGTTAAAAACTACTTTTTGCAGGATTCTGGCCTTGTTCTGGCTACAAAAAGCAGTTAGACGACCCAAGTTAGTACAAATTGGAAAGTATGGCATACATTAGCCCCACGAGAGATCGAGTTCCCCGAAGAAAACAATAACACGCGACCGCAAAGCACACTGGTCGAGAGGGACCCTTTAAGGATAGATAAGATAGAAAACAATTATAATGCAAGTTCAGTTTTTCTGTACTGGCGTATCTGGCTCTATCGAGCCGTATTTCAAACTTTCTTAGATTTTGTAAAAAACCAAACTCGATGGAACTTTTGAATAATATTTTTGGAAAATAATTCACCAAAAGATCTGTATGACAAAAAAAAATCTGAATTTTCGCTCGATATTTTCCGAAAGTCTCTCTTAAATAAATGCTTTAACACCGTTTTATGCTCGTTAGCTTTCAGTTATAATAACTGCAGGTGGTACAATAGTTAGCTAAAACCGACAATATGGAGATCTATTTTCTCCAATATATAATATTTATGCTTTCATGCATGCATATTGAATATGTAGAGCTTAGCAATAAACAAACAAGGATTTAAAAAAAAAAATACCGTAATTGTAGTCAGGCATGATAATAAGAAACTTAAAAATGTTGTTGTCACTGACTAAAAATTATCTATGAAATGGGACGTTTCGGTTATAAGGAATTTTTTTTCCAGCCATTTTTAATTATTAGTTTATTCTCCTAACTCAAATAACCTGCCAGTAAATTTCAATATATTTAATTTGACTTCTACGTAAACAAAAGGGAAAACTGAGTATTAATTTCTATTGTTTCCAAAATTTTATTATTACAAAATTGTGGGAATGCCATATATTTGAAGAGATCGGTGATAGAACAAACCACTCAATATTTGTTTAAAATACAAACTTGTCATGCGGTTATTTGGACAACACTATACGGCTTGGGTCTGGAACTAATTGACATTTTTGGTATTCACCAGCACTCTTGCTTGTTCATGTATCTTTACTTTCAATGTTTTCGTAACTTCAGTCTCAATGGCAACCTGCCCGTTATTTCCTGCGAGTTTTTTAGCACTGCTTTTCGCATGGCTCGTTCGTTGTGAAGGTGAGTGTAAAAACCTAACAGTTGTAGTTTTTTTGTCGCTTTTTTTTATCGCTGTTTAGCTTTCAGGTGTATTATATCCAAATTCTTGCCTCGCTTGACGCCGGTGAATTTTCAACTGTTCAGGGGTCACTGAACAAACTATGTATCTGGGCGCTCGAAAATTACAGCTTGAATCCGAACACACCTTGACAGTATATTAAAAGGGAAAGTTTTACTCATAAATAAATTAATGTATCTTTGAAAAGAAAAAAAAAGAGAGAGAGAAAAAAAAAACAACTCTAACCGAGCGCTGTTTGCGTTGTACCCGCATCCCGACGATTACGAGAACTCCCTAAAAGAATTGTCACAGGGGCACCCAACGGATCGTTTCGGTGAAATATCTGTTCGGAAGGCCTAAAATCGCCTCAGATATTCGGATTAAAGTTTGGAGTTTTCTTTAGGGATATATCATCTCGAACTTTCTTATTATGGGAAAATTAATGCCTATTATTTTCGGAGAGATAACAATTTCGTTTTGGCTACAAAAAAAGGTCAGCTAGGATTTTCGGAAAGGAAAAAAGGTCAGCTAGGATTTTCGGAAGGAAAAATCAGCAAGGAAGAGCTGAGGTTTTCGTGAAATTACTAAAAAAGCCCTAATAAATTCGTGAAGTCTACAGTTCCTCTAGAATGACCGAACAGATAAAAACCATATGCATCGTTGGGTGCCCCTGTTGTCATCCCGCGTTTGTCATATTGCTGGCGAAATAGTAACAAGTGCCGACGATAAATTAAAATTACCATGCGAAAAACAACGTCAATAAATGTTGCTTTACGTTAATTGATTTTGCAAACTTTCTCACCGGGCAATATTCCTTTGCACTGTCTGAAATCTCACCAAAGTGTTACCTGATGATGAATGGGAGTCATCTTGTATTATATATTTTTCTCGCTATAAGAAATTAATTTTAAAGATCGCAAAAAGTTTATTCCAAAGTTAAGTGACATTAAGGTGCCGGTAAATAAAACTTAGTTATGGTAATTAATATTTTATCAATAAGAATCGAATTAGAATATCTAGTATCATATGTTTTGGCATAATCGTTTTTAAAACGCCGACGATGTTTTGCAGCTTGTGCCCGAAATTGCCTCGCTTCTATGTTTAGCTGTATTGTTATGCAAATGTTTCAGGTTAACCGTGAAAAGGGCTATTGGATTACCTGATTCTCAAGAACATTATAAACTGAGCAAGGTTTTGATAACCACTGGCGTTCGCTGGCAAGACAAGACAATCTGAGCGATGTTGTTCTTCGTCTTATTTTTCCTCAATACAGACAGTGGAAGTATTGCAAAACAAACAAAAAACAACAACAACAAAACAAAATGAGTATTTTCAGAAACAAATCAATTATGGAAATTCACGGGTACCCCATCAATTATAATCGCAGTGGCACGAGGAGAAATGGGGCGAGACAAAAAAGCATAGTGGGGGAGAGGTTAAAGATTGTGAGAGGGGTAGGGGCGTGAAAAAATCCTCTCCCTCCTCCAGCCTTATACTTTCAAATCACTCCAATTCTCCATGTGCATCTGCGTCTGACTAAAAAAAAAACGAGTCAATAATACAGCACGTCTATAGAACAAATGAGTCAGCTTTGGATCGCCTTTTTACGCTTTGTTCATGTCTATATCTAACTGAGACGCGCTAACTGAAGTTTATGAATGTTACTATCGACACAGACACTTGCAGGATTCTGGAGTTTACTGAACCTGAGGCAGACAGTTACTTAGAACATCACGTGATACAGTCGACACTGGTTGATAATAATGGTCAGTGTGAAATAAACTGTTATGTGGAGAGGATGTGCTTATCATTCAATCTTGGAATGCTGGGGTCTGGGGACAAACTTCTATGTGAGCTCAGTGACTCTGATCATTATCAACATCCGGAGATTTGGTTTCCAAAAAAGGCTTCTCGTATCATCCAACGGCGGTAAGTGTAATACCAACGGATTGGGTCTATGACAGGTTTTGGCAAAAAACTGCGGCTTTCTGATTGGCTCCACACTCACATGATATCAGCTCATGGCCAACTATGGCCCCTGGGCCCCTGCCCTAGATTGCATTTTCTGTCTATTGATACAGTACACTTAGTATTGGTTTTACAAATGTAATGCAAAAACTGTGGGATTCTCATGCAACGGTCGGAATAATTTTCGTCAGTTTTATACGTGATGACTGGGAAGGAACGCAACAAAACTTATTTAACTGACAATCGTTAAATTACCTATTGGCTTACAAAGGCAAAAAACGTAGATCATTATTTTTTGAAGGCTTAGGTGAAGTGTTTTATATTTCTTGTTCAGTAAATGCACGTTTCCCGACTAATTCAGTTCGTTGTTTGTTTTCAACAGAAGTTGTGTGATGGCTTGTCTTGTCCTCATGCTGCCTCCTGTCTACCCAATCAACAAGGAAACCTTCGTTGTGTTTGTCCCGCTCATTGGCCTAAAATAACAAACTGCGTAAGAGGTGTGTTAATAAAAAGACCGGATGAGAGTTAAATTTAAAACGTTTAAAACAATTTGTCAATGCTTAAAGCTAGAACCACGTCACGGATGGCGCATTTTGAAAAAGAACTAGCATGAAACGTTTTTCAAATTAGTCGCCCATAATCCGTCTCAATCTTCCCCAATCTTAACCATCCTTGTAACTTTTTGGTTTATCAGTATCACTGACCTCTTTGGTGGTGTTTTTCGACCGTGGCAAACTATTATTTCGACTTTCGAGTTTCTGACTTTTATTCGATTTGGAGGTGATTTTGCCCATCGCACTAATTCAACTTGAGTTATGGATGCAAGACTAATACACTTCCTTCTGTTCCCATCGGTCGTAACCCTGTAATTCCCCAAAATTAGTCAACACCACCGTATCAATTATATTGTAATTAATATTTCGAGCTTGGGTATCATATAATTTTTTTTAAATTTAGATTCTGATGAATGCTCCTCTGGATCACATGACTGTTCCGCTGACGCGCATTGTCACAACACTGTGGGCTCGTTTACCTGCACTTGTAAGACAGGATTTTCTGGAGATGGCAAAATATGCCGAAGTAAGAACTCATTGTTCTCATTTATATAAATAAAACTTGGGTATTAACTTCGCTCTGCTACATATAACTAAAGATGGAGATTAAATGGCCTTTATCATATCCAGACAATGTTATCAACAGGGGTTTAAAACGTCATGTGATAGATACCAAATATAACTGAACGTTTTTCGTGTTTCCATAGAGTTGTGGTAACACGAGTGAAGTTTGGGAGAACGAGAAATGCTGTTGAAACACGAGCCGCACTCCCACAGCAATTTTGAGTTCTCCCAAACTTTCATGAGTGTTACCATAACTCTATGGAAACACAGGGAAAACGTTTTCTATTGTTTTATGAAATAAAAGCACGAAGCAATTTTCTATGTTTCCATAGAGTTATGGTAAATGGTTTTGTTCCAATCAGAGCGCGCGTACTATCTTGTTTATTTCATAATATCCCATAGCTCCTAATAATACATGTACTTAGATTTAGAAATATAATTTGAACGAGAAAAGGGAAACGAAAAAAATGTAATAAAATTGTAGTCAAGGGACACCATCGCTGGCATGTGGGCGTATCCTTAAGAAAAGCGGCAACAATAAACCACCAATTACTTTAGTTGACTTCTAATTTCTTGGAAGGAGTAACTACAAAGCACAACTGACGGCATTCCAAACGCTAGCTGTATATCTCGTTCATCTCACTCCCTACCAGATCGAAATAGCGAAAGCCGTCTATTTCATCCTTATGCGGATGAGTACCTCCTGAACAGTGTCTAACTAAATAATTTTTCTATTTACAAAGATATAAATGAATGTATAACCGGAAGTAACAAATGTCACGTGAACGCCACATGCACGGATACTGAAGGAAGCTACAACTGCACGTGCAATGATGATGTGATCGGAGATGGAGTCTTATGCTTAGGTTAGTACTAGTAATCTCGATAGCACGAATATAGTACTAAAGTCATGACGTCACAAAAATTAAATTTGCGAAATTATGAAATTTGATCAGCTATTCAGAGGAAGCATGCCAAAAAACGTCCACTTGCCAAAAATTAGCTCTCCATTGCAATTTGCGGCCGAGATATTGTTTCGCAAATTTGAAAATTTGTGACGTCACACTTTACCACTCTATTAATAAGTAGGATAAGCCAAATATTGATTGTTGTTGTAACTGGGTTGTACTTCTGTTGGCATACAAACAAGAATTGAAAACCAAAGGATTTGTTTTATACGGGAATAATAAATATTGATAGAAAAATTGATATTTTTTCTTTTATAGGATTTCCTTTCCATTGGACTCTCAATGGATCTGACCCATTTGTAAGGTAAGAAGACCTGCCTCGTCCCCAGGCGCCATTGTGTGCGGTGCGCGTGGAGTTATGGGACTGATCAAGCTCCGCGCTCCTTGTTTCAATGACTCGTAAAAATACCCAGCCGTATTATAGAACTTTCCGCTGAATAACCTCTTTTTATTTATGTTCAGCTTGTATAATGGGGCCTCCTATAAACAGATCGGCAGCAGGACAGTCCTGTACCTAGATGGAGACCGTTCCTACGCAGAAACCCCAGCAATCCCAATCCAGAAGATCAGTTTCAGCCTCCTGTGCTGGGTAAAGGTTCTAAGCCTTCCTAATAAGTCCGTCCTGAATTTGTACTCTGATTGGTCCGCACCTCACCAGTTCAGACTTGGTATAATATACGGATCCCTTTGTGTGGACCTTCGTCGAACTACTCATTCAGATGCCCACATGAACCTTGTTTATTTCTGCAACGGGTGAGGCTGCAAGACACTCTTTTGGATACTTATAACAATGTTCGTACGTAGCATGCGTTTGAATGATCCGTAAGTGCCAATACAGATGACGCAGTCTCGCGATCTTGTTCACAATTCTTAGCTAGGGGGAGCCCAGGAGGGTACTCTGGCTAAAAAGTTCACAGTAAAAAAAAATGTTATCGTATTTATTGCTACAGATATGTAGTACACTCAGACGTTTAAAGGTTCAAAAATTCAGCATGGGATTTTTTGGGTTCAATTTTGGTTCAGGGGATTTTTTTGGGTTTCACTTCAAGCCCTAGGGATTTTTCTAGGTTTTAATTTATGTTCCCATTCGCACCTCCCCTTCAAATCAGGAGTACCCCGCCTCCTGGGGGGGACCGCCGGAGCGTGTTTTACGGTCGGCACACACGAGGGGAGTTGTCCTAGCTAAGGGATTGATTGAACGAGATAAGCAGTTCCTTTTTAAAACCGTCAAATACAGAGGTCTGTAAGGCTGTATGGCAAGAGTTGTTATTCATTAGTTACCATGTTGTGAACAATGACGTCAGAAAAGATCAGCCTTTAGTCACTGACCCAATCAGAGTGTGCTGCGAGAAACACCATCACTGATAAGTTTTGTATTTTGTATTTTTTTTATGTGATAAGAGATATTATAATTGGTGAATGGATGCACGTGGTATTCACATGGAGCCGTGAGAACCGAGTTGGAAAACTTTACATCAATGGAACCAAATCAGGTGAAATGGGAGCTACATCAGGCAATTTAGATCTGAATCCGTCTGGTCACACGGTATTCGACATCGGGCTCAAACGAGACAGTAGTATGGATAAAAGCACCTTACACGGGTACCTGAGAGATCTAATGGTGATTGATCGAGCAATCTCTGAGGAAGACTTGAACGACATTTTTGGATGGAGCAGCAAATGAAAATTAGCATCGCAACGCGTTGGCAAGACGGTCCCCTCTTCCGCCACTGGCTTACCAAAAATTATGTAATTCATACTCTCCGGATGACACCAAAAAACTTTATACTCATCACTAATGATCATTTGTACTTTTACCAAGACACTGTTTTAAAGATAAATAACGCCTATTAAAGAAAATAGAAAACTCTCTACGGTACAGTGTTCATTTCTATAAGCGCACGGCAGGCGTAACATAGTGCTTCTCAAATTCCCAAGTGCTTTTATTTCTCAACACAGTACAGTTAGAGGAGAGAAGTGATGTTTTACACGAGACGATTTTAATCCATGTTATACAAGACGCAACATCATACGGCAACGCCGGGTATGATATGATGCACGAGACCTTTAACGCAACATTACAAATTCGGACAACAATTGCAAGTTCTTTTTAGAATTGTTTAAAAAACCTGCAAGATATTGCCGCACCAAAATGTTGCGTTAAAAATCGTCCCACTCACCATGTTACGCGATATTGACTGTTAAGCAACAACGTTGCGTTGAAAATCGTTGTTATTTATCGTCTAACGTCGCATTCAGTCTCATTAAGCCATTAATTTCTTTTTAATTTCGAGGTAAGACGAAAAAGCATATAGACTGCAAAACAGTCGTTTTCCGTTTTCCCACTCGCTCCAGACCTTTCGTTCGAAGACCGCGCGCATTCGTTTGACAGACCAACGCAAAAAATACGACTGTTGTGTTTTGCAGTCTAAAAAGCATATTATATTTGATTTCTCCTTGCTAAACAAACTTGCAGTTTCTTGAGTCGTTGCAGCTTCCAAAAAGAGCCCACGTTGGACAAGAATTCGAGTGTTTTTGTGCGATTTTTATTCGTAAACTGGACCAGAGTATTACAGCACTAACTGCGAATGTAAGGTCGTTCAAGCTATTATTCAGGAAAAAAAAAAGATCAAAGAGTAGTTTTAGATCATGTATCTGTAAAATAACACTCCACTTTTAGGAATTGGCTTTTGTAAATTTTCTTACGACATATCCGAAAACTCAATATCTTCTTGCGCGCCACAAAGTTAGAAATTTTAATTGTTTCAAAACAACAAAATCACGGATGTGGATAATGACGCGTTTAAAAACCAAATTGTTACTGTTTGGTTTCAATCCGGCCATCTGACAAACTTTTGTTTCCTAAAAAGCAAATAAAATGAAAATACTTGCAAATATAACTATAGGTACCTGCGTGTGGCCGAGTAGAATGAAGGATTAATTTTAAAATTTTTCACAAATTGTTCGAGTCGGCAAGCGACGAGAGCATGTTGAAAACTTTAACATAAATACAAGTGAAATTAATTTCCAAACTTTTATCATGTTTGCGTTATAAAACAAATGAATAATACTATTAATAGCTAATAAGATCACTAAGGTATAGTATTCTGTCTCAAGTGCTCTGTTGTAGTGTATTGTTTTCAAGTGTCATAGTCTTTATTGAAACAAATTTTCTTGCACACTGTATGGTGTACTAAAACGATTTCTCTTAGCTTAATTCCAATTCTTTTCTCACCGTTGAAATTAAATTAGTTTTCTCTGCGGCTTATACAGATGTGCGTGGGTATTATGCATTGGGAAATTTGTTTTAATTTAAAAACTTGTTACCAAGTACCTGAATCTCACGCAATGATATGATATGACTGAAGAGTGCAATTACCGCCATCCTTACCTTACTTTATACGGCGTAGACTGTGAATATTTATTACATGATTAGGGAAAAGCCAAAATAAAATGGTCTGTATGGAATCGTAACTGCTGTATCCAAAACCATAGAAAACTGAGATATTAAATAAATGGATGTGTTCCGTAATGTTTCTTTCCTTGCTGAAAGGGGGAAAGTTACGTTCAGAGGACTCATTTGTGGCGACATGCACACTGTTTATGTTCGTTTTTGGTATCTCATTTACACGAAGAGTCCCTAACTTACAAACGAAAATCAAATATTCATTTAATGTAAAATATCAGCTACATAACAGTAAAGGAAGATTTTTGAACTTAGATAGTATTCATAATAACTCCTAAACTTAACTTTCGTTGAGTTGACAGAAATGAAGTTAATGTATTTTGTCCCCCAATTTTTACCACTCTTACTCCAAGTACTACTTTTTCCGTTTTGTAACGTTTTAATCCATAAATATTGTTTGTGGTTGTTTGCAACAGAATTGGATAAAATGGCATATCCTATAGCCTGTGCATGTTGGTAGAGACACTGGCTTTTCATGCCAAAAAAATATTACAAATCAACCAAAGAAGAAAAAACATCATGCACTTAAGGCTTCTTGCCGGCAAGAAAAACAATTTTATTTTTTTAAAACATTTTCAATTGCTTCTATTTCTGATTATGTTTCCTTTTCCAATCCTTATATTCTAATTATTTCGTAATATTACGTACACAGCCTGACTTTGGAACGCCCGTGGCTTCTAATATAAGTCTAAATTTATTACACTACGTAACGTAGTGACATAATGTCTCCGATGGTATTTTTCATGTCATATGCCAGTTTTCACAGAAAAGCCGGCAAAGGCTTGCGTTCCATATATAAAGTCTGGAGTTACAGCTGCTGAACACGACAGTATCAGTCGTGAAAGCTGAGTTCGCGCACCAACACGAGAATGGCGAGACTTCTGCTGTTGGTTTTGAGTATTTGTTTCATCTGCATCTTCGCCAGACCTAGAACGACCATGGACGAAAGTAAGAGCTTGGCCGTGGAAGGGAACAAGGACATGTAAGTTATTGGAAGATCACTTACTAAAACCATTTGCGTTATTCGTTAAAGTTCGATTCAATTAATTAAAAATACGTTCATGATGTTAACTCCCATGCATTTATCAGCAAATTGGTTTGTTTGGAAATTCCATACAGTCCGAGGCCTCCAAACTAATACAGCGGTTCAAATGATAGAAACGTATTTTGCGACGAATTATGCATTCAAAGAAACGTCATTTTTAACTGAACATACTGGCTGTAAACCGTACTGAAATGAACGAAAATTATTTGGAACATTCAGATGTCCCCTAAATTACCATTTCTCGCAATTGTATAAAGCCGTGTAGGAAACCGCCAAGTTGCCGCATTTTACTAGTTTAACGCGAAGCCCAGCTAGGGGCATATAACGAAACGTAGAGTGAACTCAAGTTACCGTACGTAATGAAATGCCCAGCGAGAGTTTTCGAATGACGATAATCAAGTTCAACAAACCCGCCCAAGAGGAATCTAGGATGTCGCTTGCATTTCATGCTCAAGAAGGTAACGGCAAGATTACAGTCATGTAACATTTCACCCCAAAGAAATGTGCAATTCACACTCAAGAAATACTTGGCAATCTAAATGTGACCTTGAACGCGCTTACTAAATCGAAATGGCCAACCGAATAAGCTTTTATGCCTTTTCAGTTTCCTCGTTTGTCGCCCATGTGGCCAGAAAGATGAATTTAGGACTGGCAGAAAGTCAAAGTGACTGCCTGATGCCAAACTTATCTAACTTTAAATAACTGATTCAAGAAAGCAAAGAAAGAAAGAAAGAAAGAAAGAAAGAAAGAAAGAAAGAAAGAGAGAAGAAAGAAAGAAGAAGAAAGAAAAGAAAGAGAAGAGAAAGAAAGAAAGAAAGAAAAGAGAAGAAAGAGAAAGAAAGAAGAAAGAAGAAAGAAAGAGAGAGAGAGAGAAAGAAAGAAAGAAAGAGAGAGAGAAAGAAAGAAAGAAAGAAAGACAGACAGACAGACAGACAGACAGACAGAGAAAAGTAATCAGACTTTAATAATACGTTGTGACTCACGGTTCTTAAAATTTATCGGTGAATATTTTGGTGTCAAGGATTTGTTCGTGCCGTTTTCCATGGGAGTCACGTTTTGACAGGCAGCTCTACCCAAATAAGGACTGACTACGAATGATTCTTCTGAAACAAAATTGACTTCTGCTCAACAGAACATTTCATTAATTTAAGTCATGTGAGTTTCTGTAGAAAGACTGACCAAGTACGAACTATTTTCTTTCCACGAAGCGCTGAGACCGTTAAGAAGACCGTCGCTGATACAGTAAACGCTAAACGAGGATGGGATGGGTGGAGAGGTGGTAACCAAGGCAACAATGGTAACCAGGGAAATAACGGTAACAATGGCGGTGGCAGCCAGTCGGGATGGCTCCAAGAGTGAGTTAGAATATTATCATAACTAACGTGCATGTTTACGCTGACACAACCCGCGCACACAACCCGCGCAATTCAAACTCGCTCATGAATTACATACTTTTGAATTATCTGTTCTTGATGTTTTAATTCACATCTTACCGAGAACGAAGAAGGAAATTTGAGAACATTATAAGGTCTTATGATGTTCATAGTGGATACAAAAATTGTAAAGGAATACATTCAAGAACATTACAAAGCTCTAGCCTTCACGTGCAAAACTAAAATGAAAATTAGATAGAAAGTAGGAGGAGCTAAGCCTTTTATAGTGCGTCTTCGTGTTTAACATGTTTTGGAATTTTTAGCAACTTTTTGCTGTACGAGGCTCACAGAGAATGGGAAGATTTCCACATCTGGCTGTGTTCAATTGAATAGAGCTGAATAAAGAATTTTCAAAAATTCAGAGAAAACTTTGTGTAGTTATGTGTCTGGGATTTTGTCAATTTTTACAAAAACGTGCAATTTGGTTACTTTTCATCCAGACAAATTCATACTTGCCAGGCATCTAATTTTGAGCTGTCTTTTCATGCGATGGATCAGTTTTTTGTCGTTGATTGGTTTTCGATGAAGTTTGAATTCGTTTCCACAAGAGAGGCCTAGGATGATACAAGAGCAGTATGTTGATTATCAACTCGAAGTGCTCCGACGAAGGCCGGGCTAACGCTCGAAACGTCAGCTTCTATAGAAATTCGCTACGGCGGTTAATTTACCTTTATCAACTTCGAGTTGATAATAAACTAAGTGTTTTACTTGCCCGCCGACGCAGTACCACAGTTTCATTAGAAACTAATCACTTTGATACAAGAGAAGGATTCCCCCATACAAGGGTCTCTCTTTTGAAATATAGTTTAATTTCCAGTCCATAGCTGAGCTATTTTAAGAGCTCTAACTAATTGGACAGATGACGCCATGTCTGAGCCTCGATCAGAAGGAAATAAAAATAACTTTCACATCATGGTGCGAAAGTATTAATATATTTGAAAAAAATACCATGCGGGCACGGGGAATCCTTGTCTTAGATAATTTTCTCTTGATTTTAATATCTAATTTCAATTTATTTCAGTGCTGAAACTAGATCGACAATTCGATATCTCAATCGTTAGCGAAGGTTGTTTCACACGTGCCATCTTCAACAGCTTTTTGTATTTTTTATTATTATTATTCAATTACTTTAACTCGACTACTTCGGTATTTGAACCAAATGTATTACTTTTTCTACAAAAAAAAAATCTATATTTGTTAATCATTAATAATTAACCCTTAAGGTACCAGCATTCGCACTGAAAAACGCATTTTTGGGTCACGGAACCCGTTTTCTTGGTGCTGTCACCCGAAATTTGGCTAACCTTTGCTAACAATGCCATTTGGAGAACTAGGGAAAGATGTTAAAAAGGTTTTGGGGCAAAACCGTTCAATTTTATCGTTGGCCAAAGTGCATAGCCAAAAAAAAGATTTCCCTTCTGAATTTTTCCTTCTCTCATTTCCTTTCCTTTTACTCCCCCTTTCTTGTTGGGTGTGTGAGCCAAATTTGCCACTGATTTTTCAGCAAAAATTGAACAGGTTTTTCAGTCCAGCATAACTCTGGAAGAATTTGTTAGATTTCCAAAATTGAAGTACAGTCACAAAGATCCATCCTTTCTGCATCAGATGCGTGTCAAACTATTGATGAGGTCACAATTGCTTTGATGTGTAAGACTCCAAGGCACGCTTATATGCGTAGTTGGTACCTTAAGGGTTAACACTATTTGTTAATACAATTGTTAGGCACTAAGTATTTCTTTTCTATTCTATTCTTATCATTATTTTATAGCTGCCTGATACTGTACTAGTCTAGCCCTTTTTACTTAACCCGTGAAATAGTTACTACACAATTAGATACTATTAGACACTAATTCCATTGTTTTCTTTTGTTTAGTTTTGACTATTCAGCGCTAGTTTTTAGATTTTGTTTCACGGGTTAAATGAAATCACTCTGACTAATATTTCAGACAGTTATCACAACATGTCTTTCTTTTGTACAAATAAATGCTGTTTTTTGCGTGTTCTGAGACACGCTTTTACAGTCACTATACAGCTGTTTCGAGAAAGGTTGTCGGAAAAAAGCGCACGCGACAATCCCGAAAGGTAATCTGGGAAATGATCAATGAATTTTAATAAGTCAAATAAATACCTCAAACCCGCGATGCCTACTTTTTTTTTTTTTTTAGCACTCGCAAACATACGTCCATGGCGTCTCTTGCCATTTTCTCAGATTTCCCTGGAATGCTTAAGTCAAGGGACTGTGAACTTAAAACTACCCACAATACCTTTCAGGATTGTCGCGTGCGCTTTTTTCCGACAACCTTTCTTGAAACAGCTGTATACTGTGAAAAAGTAATGCAAGCGAATTTATGACGACTTTCGCGCTTTCTTCTCGCGAAATTTCGGCGAAATACCAATCACCTCGAAACGAAAATTTGACGAAATTTCTCGTGGGAACAAAGCGCAAAAATCGTCGCCTGTTTAAAATGGTTTACTTAAGCCTCTAAATAATGCTTGAAAAACTTAGATCAGTAATGCTGTCGAAATTGTACACCGTGATTGAAGCAGAGTATGAAAATGCGAAATAAAGTTTTTTTTTCTACTTTTGTTTTCAGGCCAGAGAAGACCTTGTGAAGATCATGATACCCGGATGATGAGAAACGTGCTAAGAAGTCGTGATTACTATTGGGATATATATGTACTCAGAAATTGTAGACAAATCAGTCTGGTGGTTTTACTTACATAGAGGCTGTTGTAGCCTTTTACGTTCGGATAAAATTATATACAAAGTGTTACATGTATCACACAATCAATAAAGATCATCATATGATCATATGGCTCTGTGCTTATTACTGTCCTCCTGATTACTGTCCATGAATTCAACGTGATTTATAATTATCGGTGAATAAATATAAATGGTAAATAGATAAGGACCATTTAAACAACTGCATGAAAACAAGTGACACACAACTATATGGTGTGACACACAAAACTCTATATTTTTATGTAATCTTGTAAAATAATCGAAAAAGGGTAATAAAGAGGATGTTGTTGTTGTTGTTATAAGCTCCTCCTCGTGATTTCATTAGACAATTTAGACTATGTTCAACTTACAATTATTCGATAAAATGTTATAAACTTCTCTCTCACGCACGCTACTTAAATATATTATGGAGCAAAATCGTAATCAGATATATTTTCTCTTCTGCAATCAGTCCGTTATTTGGATCGATGGTCACACAAATAACGGGCTTATGCACGTGGCATGCAGTTTAGAACATATCATTTAGCACAATAAAACCTTTCCATACAAGCATCAGATTAAGAATGGTTCTCATGAGTTAGACTATTCTTTTCCTATTGTTAAGTTACACACGCCAAGAGAGGATAAATTATCTTGTCTTGTTCGCACTAAATTCTTTAATATCATTTTATAGACGGCGGAACAAGTACCGTTGATGGCAACAACTCGTCTCGAGATTTGCCTGAGCCCGCGATTTTTTTCTTCCAAGTTGCTAAGAAACACGTCTGTTTCGGATCCAGTACTCGTGAGAGCTCGCGGTAGTTTTTGATTGAATAATAAGAATTGGAAACTCTTCGAGTGCTTCAACAAAAATTTGCAAAAAAAGGCAGTTGTTTGGGGAACAGTTGCGTTTAATTTATGGCTAAGTTGATGTAACTTATTTGTATATTAATTATCCCAAACGTGCTGCCCGTCATGTTTTAGATCTTAGTTTCTGCGGATTATTTGCTCCAATCAAAAATGCTCTTCAACTCTTCCTCAGTGATAGCTCGATCAATCACCATAAGATCCCTCAGGTATCCGTGCAAGGTGCTTTTATCCATCCTGTCTCGTTTGAGCCCGATGTCGAACACAGTGTGACCAGTTGGGTTCAGATCTAAATTGCCTGATGGACCTGCTTGTCCACCTGTTTTTGGTTCCATTGATGTAGAGTTTTCCAACTCGGTTCTCACGGCTCCACGTGAAAGCCACGTGCATCCATTCACCGATGGTGATATCTCTTTATATCATGCAAAGATAAGATACAAAAGTGAAGGTTGTTTTATATACACAAGCTCCGCCCGTTAGATTGGATTAAGTACAAATTAAACGTGAATGGTACAAATACGGTGATTTCGATGTCAATTTCAATCTGTCAAATATGAATTATAAAGATTTACTCTCTTAATTATCCAATTAATATTTATGAATTATAAACTAAAATACCACGTCAAGAAACTTACATGAGGATTGTTTTCAGTTTTTCAAATATGTATGTGACTAAACTCTATTTTCCCGTGGACGTTACACACAAGTTTGTGGAAAAGTCGGAAAACACAGACATGGTATTGACTCTTACAATATGTGTAATAATGAAATGGGAGAAAGCACATTCTCATAGGTACGTAGAATGAGTATTTTTAAGACTCACTCGCCTCTGAATTCGGGAAATGTGCCAGGTTAACGAAGATTATCGCCGGAAAGCTTTCCATCTAGTATAATATTGAACTCGTGACGTTCGGACCAATCAGCTGAATAAATATGTATTATAGGATGTTCTGGAAGGCTTAGAACCTTTAAGACTCACCCGGCACTGAAGGAAACGATGGATTTACTCTGACTAGAAAGACCACCTCGACGAAGGTTTACACCAAGCTGAGATTTGTCTATATATAGTCTAAATTGGTGAGATGCGGACCAATCAGAATAAATATGTACAGCATGTCCTGGAAGGCTTAGAACCTTTACCCAGCACAGAAGGCTGAAACTGATCTTCTGGATTGGGATTGCTTGGGTTTCTGCGTAAGACCGCTGGTCTCCATCGAGGTACAGAACTGTCCTGCCGTCAGTAGTATCATAGGAGGCCCCGTTGTGCAAGCTGAAAATGAAACGTAAAGAACGAATGGCAATATTTTTACCACTGACTTTTGTTTGATTACGTCTCCTGTATATTGAGAAGTAAAGATCAACAGAAATTTTGACAAAAATACTTTGTTTTTCCACTCGTTACTGCCTCGCCCCCAGGATAGCTACCTCGTGCCCAGGCGCCCTTGCATTTCGTAGGTACGAAGCGCGGGAAAATAGGGAGCGCGGAGCTTGATCAGTCCCAGAACTCCACGTGCACCGCGCATAATTGGGGACGAGGCAGATCTTCTTACCTTACAAATGGGTCAGATCCATTGAGAGTCCAATGGAAAGGAAATCCTATAAAATAAAAATTATCAATAGTCCAGTTTCGAGTTAACCAAGACCGCTGACTAAAAAGAATAAAGACGCATTTATATAGTGTTACGCTCTGTAGTAACAAAATAGACAAATACTAACAGAAAAGTGCTGAGCAAAACAAAACACAGAGTTCTAGTTCATGTTCTCATCGTTATTTGTGATTATAAAATTTTGGTCATATAACGCGCGCTCTGATTGGTCAATTCGAGTTCATTATAACCATTCTCGTCCCCAGAGACCACGATTCTTTTGGTCAGCACCAAGAATCGAGACCTCTGGCCGGTTCCAACACCGGAAGTCCGCGAATCTCGGACTTCCCGTCAAATCTGACAAATCTGATTGGCTGAGAATATAGAACGAGTACTCTGCGCATGTTCAACAATTGGTTCCGGCCAGAGGTCTCGATTCTTGGTGCTGACCAAAAGGATCGTGTCCTCTGGGGACGAGAATGCATTATAACTCGATAAAACACGCGCCCTATGTCACACGCGTGCTTTATCGAGTTATAATGCACTCTGCTACGTCACAAGTTTGAGCGCGCGCAATTCCATGAACATTTTATAAAGGAAATAGTAAACTTGCCCCTCGTGCATTGTTGAGTTACATAAGCACGCGGGAATTTTTAAGAACACTCGAGAAGTGCGAGAAGCACTCGGCTACACCTTGTGTTTCTCTAAGCACTTCTCTCATGTTCTTAAAAATTCCCGCGTGCTTATATAACTCAACAATGCACTCAGGCGCGTTAACTATTCCCTTAATATTTTACTTTAGAACGAGTCTAACCCTGTACGGATGCAGTCTTTTTATTCAGCAGTCTAGGTTAACTAGGTCAAAATGGACTATTGTTCTATCTATTTATTATTCCCGTATTAAAATAAGTCCATTCGTTTTCGATTTTTATTGTATGCTAAAAAAACAACAAGTCAGTTACACCAATAATCATGTTTGGATTACTAACCTAAGCATAAGACTCCATCTCCGATCACGTCATCATTGCACGTGCATTTGTAGCTTCCTTCAGTATTCGTGGATGTGGCGTTCACGTGACAGTTGTTACTTCCGGTTACACATTCATTTATGTCTGTGTATTCAAAATAGAATCATTATACTCAGGAGCATATTACCCCGGGAAGCCTTCATCTCCCTTATTGGGCCTATGCCTCGGCGAAGTTACACCTTGAGCTATTTTTAGAATAATAATAAAATAATAATAAAACCTTTATTTAAGTATCTGACTGGAATAGCAGTTATAAACCACTAAATGGGGACACTGTGTATACATTACTAATAATTATTGCTAAAATACTAGTCTAAAAAACTATGTTGGCTACAGAAACTAATTATAGGCTACAAAAACTAATTATACTAATTATTATACAAAAACTAATTATACAATTATATAAAATTATTTACAATATATAAAAATCTTTGTAGGGACATTAAAATTATTTACAATTAGAATTACTTTTCCGGCGAAAATATGATGAGCCACGCCCCCACGTTTAACCAATAACAAACAGAGCGTGCGAAGAATACGTAACCTACAGTAACTATGTAACCCACTAAAATAACTAGTACTTCCTACGGACAAAAAAAATCATCAACATTAAGACCCAATGGACTAACACATTTAAGTCTGTTAATCCATTGGTTTTTGAATAAAACCGAAATTTGGCACGTCTAAAATCCAGTTTTTTGAAGATTATTACGGTTACTCTGGAAGGAGACATATCCAATGATGTTTGTTGTATTGTTTTAATACTTTCTTTATTATTTACATATCAAGTTGCAGTTTTTATTAACCTGGGTCATTACTCTATTATAATTTTGATTTTGTCCATGCCATGTTTTGTCTTTTCTGTAGGAAGTTGCAAAGCCGCCTCCATCCTTGTGAGAATTCCTGACCAGGCCCCTCCAGGCCTTTATCTTGGTAATTATACAACACACCCTTAATTACTTAAAATTGATAAGCTTTAAGTAGTCATATTATTAAAAGGATTTTTATTTTTCTTCTTTCTAGATGACATTACAAAACTAGTTCCCTGGTTATCAGGTTATCCAATGGAATCCAGATACAAGTTGTAATGGATAATATTTTTACTATTTATAATTAAAAATACAATTATATTTGTCTGCGTCTGAGTGTTATAAATATTCCATTAACAAGTTTGGTGTATCACATTTTAACTCATGTAAATGTCACTCTTGAAAATACACCGACAAATGTGTCCATAACACCCCGATCCAGACGTCTGCCCTGCTCTAAACACTCTCCAATAAAAAGAGTTGGGGGGGGGGGGGGGGAGTCGGTCTGGTTCTCAAAATTTATTTAAATTGACTGTGCCCTCTGTGCCCTCTTCTCCAATCTTAACATCATTGTTGCGTTGCAAGAAGCATATCGTCGCCATCCCTGCTACAAGCAAGAGACAACAAAGTTACAAACAGCAAAGTAGTATTCACAATTTTCATTACCTTTTTTTTTTTTTTTTTTTTTTTTTTTTTTTTTTAATTGCAACACAAAGGTACTACTTACAATACGAATACGTACTTACAGTACAATTCTTACATTACTTGCAATACGATACGATACTTACACTAATTACAATGCGCTACTTACCCTACTTACAATACGATATTTAGAATACAATGCTTACACGAGTTGTTGTTTTTTCCACTTACAAATATTACGGTATATAATACGTATAAATCCTGGAAACGTCACAAACATTATTAATTTAGTTTTTTACTTCCTGCTTTGCTTTATGTGTCTCTATATTTAATTTTTGTTTGAGAAAAACCGAAAAGGCATCCCAAAAGTAATCCTCCTCATTTCTTGAAGCGTTATAAATGTAGTATTTAGCGATCATCATGCAGAGGTTTAAACCAAGTTTCTGAGGAATGGCGTCAATAAAACCGTATAAAATTTTGTCTTTATCAAGGGTGACTAGGTTGCCGTTCTTATTATTCCACCAGTGGATAAAGCTGGCCCAAAAGATCTGAACGTTGGGGCAGGTAACGAATAGATGAGTAAGCGTTTGCCTGTCGTTACACAGATGGCAAAGATTATGGTCTTTGAAACCATCTCGAAAGAGAGTCGCATTAGTAGGCAGAAAGTTGTGTGTAATCTTAAATTGAAACATAGACAGTTTGATGTCCTTCGTTACACTGAATGGTAACTTATAAATTTGCTGTATCTCCTTATCGTTTATACCAGATTTTTTGAACCATTTCTCAGCAGTAGGAGGAATAAACTTTTGTGTAACAAAATAATTTGTAGCAAGTTTACAAGATAACTTATCAAGCGATATTGTATCAGAATCTGAAGGTTCCTTCAAAGGCGCCTGCAGCTTACCTTTTATAACTTTTATCCAGTTTGGGGAATTGCGTTGCATAGACCGTAATACATTAAGAAATTTGTTTTGAGGTTATACTTGCTACAAAAGTCATTAAACGAAAGGAAAGAGTCACAACAGATGATATCTTTGATTTTAATGACACCCGCATTATGCCACATCTTATAGTAAACAGAATAACCATTAATTTTGATGAAGCGATTATTCCATAGAATCTCTTCAAGTATTTCTTTTTTAGAGCATGGAGTTATGGAATTAATAGTTTGCCAAGCATCTAAAGCTTCTTTATAGAAAGTAATAGGCATGTTTAATTTAATGAACTTTAGATCGAAATTACACTTAAGGAGAAACAGGCCACCTACATGTGTCAGAAAGGCGACAGGAATGTGACTCCAGCTCGCGGAACCAGTACTATCATTGAGTCTTCTTATCCAAGTTGCTTTAAGCGCATTATTAATGATATCGAAGTCAGGCATACCTAAACCACCTTTTTCTTTTAGTCCTATCATCGTTTTTTGCTTTACTTTTGGTATTTTTTTGCGCCACACAAAATTCTTGATAACTTGATTCACTGTTTTAGCGAAGGCCGGCGGGAGAGTGAGCACAGACGTATTATAGACGAGTTTTGAAAGAGCCAAAGTTTTTAGAATGACAATGCGACCGTATAGTGTTAGGTCTCTTTGATACCACATATTTAGTAAGGAATTCATTGAACACAGTTTTTGTTCAAAATTTTTCTTAACGTTAACCTCTTCATTGTAAGAAAAATGTATACCGAGTGCACATATAGATTCTTTGGGCCAAGAAATGTTCAGATGTTCTACCGTGTTGTTTTTTGTTTGCACCAAGCCACATACCTTCTGTTTTGCTTTTGTTTACCTCAAGGCCTGAGCATTTTTTAAAGGCGTCGAGTAGTTTAAACAGATTTTGTGCAGAATTTGTATCAGAAACAAAGACTGTGGTGTCATCTGCATATTGTGATATTTTAAATTCTTTATCATAAATTTGTATCCCTTTGATACTTTTGTCTGCTCTGATGGCATTGGCCAGAATTTCTGCGCAGAGAACAAAAAGAGATCCGGAAAGCGGGCATCCTTGGCGGACACCTCTTTCAAGTTTAAAGAACTCTGAGGCGTAGCCATTGTTAATTACACAGCTCGAACAGTCAGCATAAAGGTTTTTATCCACTGTCTTATTTGTGGGCCGAAATTTAATGTGTTTAGTGTTTGAAAAAGGAAGTTCCAATCGAGCGTGTCGAACGCTTTTTTAAAGTCAATGAAAATCGCCATCCCGGGAATATTCTCCAGATCCGTCATCTTCATAATGTCATTTATAAGTCTTATGTTTTGTCCAATGAAACGACCCTTAACATAACCAGTTTGGTCTTCATTGATTAATTTGGGAAGCACCTTAGAAATTCTATGAGCCATTGTTTTGGTGGCAATTTTGTAATCAACATTAAGTAACGTTAATGGTCGCCAGTTTTCAAGGTGTAATTTGTTCTTACTTTTTTTTTGGTATTACCTTTATAATGCCTTGTCTTTGGGTTATGTTAAGTTTCCCTTGTTTGTGGGCGTAGTTGAAGCTTTGTATCATTTCTTCGCCCAAGAGACTCCAGAAGTGCAGGTAAAACTCAACTGAGAAACCATCACTACCAGGACATTTGTTTTTGGCACATTGTTTAAGAACATTAAGGCACTCAGCTTTGAGAAGGGGCCGCTCCAGCTCCTTTTGTTCTTTATCGTCTAGTCTGACTAGATTTGGATCTCGGAAAAAAGCTTCATTCTCTTCGTCATTACAAGGAATCTTTGTGTAAAGCTGTTCGTAGAAGTTTCTTTGCATTTGCAAAATCTCATCCGCATCGGTTATTTCACTGCCGTTACTGTCTTTTAATTTGGAAATGTGCGTTTTAGAAAAACTTTCTCTTTTCTAAATTTAAAAAATATTTAGTATTCTTTTCCCCTTCTTCGTGCCAACGTATTCTGCTTCTAATCATTGCTCCACGGGTTTTATATTCAGCAATCGTAATGAGCTGTGATCTCAAGCGGTATAATTTTGTTATATTTTCTTTTGATCGATCTGATTGAAGCGTAATCATCAAGTCGTCAATTTGTTTTGGAGATCGCGTTCCTCATTTCGTTTCAGTCTGTTTCTCCGTTTTGAATACTGAACACAAAAGCCTCTCACTTCCATTTTGAGCATGTCCCAGTAGAGGCCTTTGTCTGCAAGGTAGTTATGTTTGTTTTTAAATTCAGGTATTTTGTTAGCAAGTTCATTTGTGAAATTTTCATCTTTTAACAATGAATTGTTAATTTTTCCAAAAAACCGGGTCCTCGTTTAGCATAGTCTTTAGATTGTATAGTGAAAGTGATGGCGCTATGGTCGGATATTGTAGTGTTTATAATATTTGTATTTGTAATAGTTGAAAATAAATCTTTTGACGCTAACCAGTAATCCAATCTGCATTGAATTTTTAAAGAGCTGTTGCGCCAGGTATATTGTGTCTGATCTGGGTGTTGGCGTCTCCAGATATCTTGTATACGGAATTTTTGGCACAATTGGTTGATCTCGCTAATTACGCTTTTTTTCCTTTGAATACAAGTTCCGCCTGTTTTATCTAGAGGTGATAATGGGCAATTTAAGTCGCCTCCTATTATTATTTGCAGATCTGCATACTGCTCAAGAGTGTTATTTAAATTAGAGAAAAACGTTTTCTGAGAGGTATTGTCATTTGGAGCGTAAATATTACCGAGTAGAAACGTGGACTCAGAAATGTTGGTTTTCAGAAGTAAATATCGTCCGTTTTTGTCAGAAGTGGTGTTTTCTACTTCAAAGTCAAGACTCGGCTTAAATAATATCATCACCCCTTTTGAGTGTTTAGATCCGTGGCTATAGTAAATTTTTCCACCCCATTCCGCTTTCCAAATTTCTTCAATGCTTTTCGAAGAGTACGTTTCTTGCAGAAAAATAACGTCAAATTTGTTATTATGGAGCCATCTGAAAACCCGCCGCCTTTTTCTCGCTTGGTTTAAACCTCTAACATTTAAAGAACAAAAAGAGGCTCTGAAAGGAGCATCTATAAATTCGCTTTGGATATATAGTTATCATTTCTGGAGGAGATTTGATAATTTCTGTAATTAATATAGAGAGCTATTTTTATCGAGTCGTGACGGAATCGAGTAAGTGGTATGGGCAAAATAATAAAAACTAACTGTGACAAATAACTAAACGAAAACATGCAAAACAAACAACACGTAATAAGAGCACTAATTGCTCGAAAAGGACCTCTCTCTGTACAAACCTTACTGAGATCCTTCGAAATCTTTAAGCTAAGCGACAGACGGCTTCTGTCGGGCATTGACAAGGAGCTAAGTACTCGCACCATGGGCACAACTTCCTAACCTAGAAGCGAGTAAATGAAACGTAACCATCTTAAACCATGCAAGTGTCTGTAGATGTACCTTGTGTGCTTTGCTTGAATAGCTGTCCGTCAATATAGAGTTTGTCGTAGACAAGCTTTGCTCGGCGTCCACTTTTCTTTGCGGCTTTAAGATGAGGCACAAGGGATTTTCTGATGTCAACAACTTCTTTGGGAAAGTCGGGTGCTACTCCGAATTTTGTACCGGCGAGGTTTGAACCTAAAGACAAAACATAATCTTTGTCCTTGAAAAAGCTGAATTTGGCTATGATAGGACGAGGCTTTCCATCTACGCGTGGTTTTCCAATACGATGGGCTCTTTCAATTGAGATTTCTTCGGCATCTTCTGCTTTGAGTTCCTTAGTTAGGAACTTACGTAGAATGGCCTCTGTTTTGGCAAAAGAATCTTCTTTTTCCTCGCGAATATTGAAGAAGTTAAGATTGTTTCTTCGACTATGACTTTCTAATTTGATCACACGTTCTTTTTCAGAATTTGCATCTCTTGTTAAGTCTTTGACACCTTTCTTCAATTCTTCTATTGCTTTATCTTGAACCTTGTTGTGCTCTTTGAGGTCCTCAATTTCTCGATGTGCGTTTGTGAGGCTTTCTTGTAAACTGTTCGTCTCTTCCTGTAGGTCTTTAACCTTGTTTTTCAAGTCATCAATTTCTGCAAACTTCGACAGGGCTAAATCTAACTTCTGATTGATTTCGTTTAGTGTAGCGGCCATGTTTTGGCAGCTACAGTTGGAGTTTTCATCGTCGTCGGTCTGCGAACCAGCAGTTCTGGCTTTCTTCCTGCTCCTTTTACGTCCCTGTTCCTCATTGGTGTTTTCTTCTTTTTCTTCGTTCGGGTTTACCATTTTAAACGGCCCAAGTAACGAGTCTAAAAGTGTTACATTAGTTCGATTTTAACGGAGCGTTGTTGCGTACGTCCGTACTCGGCGAGCGCTAGTCCCAGTTTTCATTACCTTGACACGCTTTTCCATTTCCGTCAAAGCCGTCTTTACAGGTACAAGTAAATGAGCCCACGCTATTTGTACACTGCGCATCTGCGACACAGTCATGCGCACCAGTTGAGCATTCATTAATATCTATGTGAACAAGAACCCCTGAAGGGATTACAAGCGGCCGATTTCCGGTGGGGGGGGGGGGGGGGGGGGACTCCCTTATTTTCGCTATATAGGAACGTGCAGCTGGACAGGGTATGGTTTTTGAGCATTTTGGTCTGGAACAGGGTATACCAAAAGGCATTTTTGGGTATCAGGGGATCAGTTTCCCAGGAGTTGGCACGAAGATCGGTAATTGATACTCTGGCATAGGGTAGATGAAGTAGTCAGACGAAAGGAAACGCGTAGGAGTGTTAAAAAAGCTTTACAACTACAACTCGCAGTGCTGCTTAGTAGTTTAGCCTTTGGGTTAGAAAGAAAATCGATAAGAATCGTCCGGAATAGGGTATCTTTTTTCAACATTTAGGGCCTGTTTACATGGAGGGAGGGTGACCCGGGTACCCGGGTCACCCTCCCTCCATGTAAACAGGCCCTTAGTCTGGAACAGGTTCGCAAAATTAGGGTTGTTATAGCCCAGCGGCACACCCCCACTCAAATTTTTTGGGAGAACCCCCCGGGCCAATTTCACCTTGAGGGGATAAAGAACAATGCACCCCTCCACCCCCTCGGTCAGTTTACTCTGAGGTTTCTCCCGCCAAATCTAAGAGTCAACTTCGAACCTACGTGACGAAAAACGTGACTGGGTGATGCAATATTTTGGCTAGCGTAAGTTTGAGCTTAGATCAAGTTTACTGTGTAGAAAATTTTAGCTAATGTCCAATTGCATCATAATCAACAAGGGCACAGATGTGTTTTCGCTCAACGTGAAAATAAATTGTGAATGACATATATGCTGTGGAATTGTGTAAGAAAAACTGTTATGTTTTTGGGACCGAGTTTTATCGTTCGTTTAATGAGGTGCATGTATTAAACAGAACAGAAATTATCTAGTGGCTATTTATTTGCATGTCTCCTGGCTACGTTTACAATGTAATGGGAAAACCCCTCACAATGCAATGCAATGTCAACTGGGGAAAGTGCAGTGAAAAAAAACAAGTAGTCACGCCAGTCTCGCTAAAGTCCGCAGTTTGCGTGAAACCGGAAACCGATTCCCCGCTGGGATCGAATAACGCGAAAAGGTCACACCGCCAAATTTAGCACATTTTGCAACAACACTGCTGTTCACTGCTGTGGGACATTTGTCTTTGCTTTTTCCAATGCGATTACTGTAATAAAACTAAATACATCTACGCACTTACACGACACTACAGAAAGAATGTGGAAAATAAATTCTCTACTGGCTAATTTTAGACCGAGATGCGATAACATCATGTCAACCGTGAAGAGGACTAAGGCTAGCGACATGAAAAAAACCAAGATTCCCTGAAGGGATTACAAGCGGCCAATTTCCTCGGGGGTAGGGGTGGGGGGCTCTCCCTTGTGTACGCTATATAGGAATGTCCCGCTGGACAGGGTTTGGTTTTTGAGCATTTTTGTCTTCCACAGGGTAACCCATACGTGCAGAATAGGATAACGTTGATTGTTATGTAAGTCGTGAAAATTAAAAAATAACAAGCTTACACACAAGCCAAGTAAAACGTAATTTTATTCACCTGTTTACAAGCGAGCGCTGTGTTTGACAATTCTGCTTCGATTCGATTCGATTCGATCGCTTCGAGTAAACTCGCGCGTCACTGGACTCTAAGGCCTACAAAGAGTCAACACACGAACCTGCGTGACTTAAAAACGTGACTGCCTGATGTAATATTGCATCATGCTAAAGGCCCGTTTAAGTAGAAAGAAATTCTACAGAAAGACTGTGGAAGAGAAATTCTCCAGTGGCTAATTTTAGACACTGTCGGATTGCGTCATGTCAACCGTGTGGATTTCGCTTGTTTCTTTGTAAAGAACATGAAAAGAGCACTTACACGATACGAAAATCGAAATTTTCTCTAAAAGTAGGAAGAAATTATCCAGAAAGCTTGTGGAAGAGAAATTCTCTAGTGGCTAATTTTAGACAATGCAATGCAATGCCAACTGGGGAAAGTGCAGTGACTACGAAAAAAAACAAGTAGTAAGGCCAGTCTCGCTAAAGTCCGCAGTTTGCGTGAAACCGGAAGCCGATTCCCGCTGGGATCGAATAACGCGCAAAGGTCATACCGCCAAATTTAGCACATTTTGCAACAACAGACACAACACTGCTGTTCACTGCTGTGGGACATTTGTCTTTGCTTTTTTCAATGCGATTCCTGTAATAAACTCAATACATGTACGCACTTACACGACACTACAGAAAGCCTGTGGAAGAGAAATTCTCTACTGGCTAATTTTAGACCGAGATGCGATAACATCATGTCAACCGTGTAGAGGGCTAGGGCTAGAGACATGAAAAAAACCCGTCCATTTCTTGAAGCGGCTCGATGCCCATATATGGGCATCGGCCGCTTAATAAAAAAAACAACAATCAAGATCAAGAGTTACATATGAAACGCTACTGGGTGGCGCATATTGAAGACATTCGCCATTCGTAATCCGTCTCAATCTTCTCCAATCTTAACCATTCTTGATCTTTTTTGGTTTATTATGAGGTTTTCTTCCAATTGAAGATAGTGAGTTTACAGTCATGACAAGACTATGAGCAGTCCCTCGTTTTCTGAGGGATAGTCGAGTGGGAGAGCACGCGAGCGAGCGCGAAAATCACCTCGAGGAGACGCGATTTTTGCATGCATGAGAGTTTAAGCCAAACGAGAGCGAGTGTTTTGAACTCTCAACAACTCTCATCCTCGTTTGACCAAGCCTTCTCAAACTCATTAATAATTCATCAAGTTGAAACAAAGGAAATCATAACCGTCTCGGAGGTTTGGATACCCGGCCTTAATTAGCATAGATTTTTACGAGTTTATTTCTCCGTTTACTCCTTAGTTTTTTTCGATTGAGAAGATATATCAAACACTCGAGACAGTGTTTCATCGGCTTTCCAAACACCTGGAATTTCGTCAAAAATGCTCCGCTGCACGTCGTATTTTCAACTCTCTTCTCGGTGTTTGGAAAGCGGATAAAAAACTGACTCTCGTGTTTGATCAGTTTAGCTACGATACTCAGGTTACTCATTGTTGTTTTGCAAGAAGCATATTGTTTATCGTCACCATCCCTGCTACAAGCAAGAGAAAACAAAGTTACAAACAGCAAAGCAGTATTCATAATTTTCATCACCTTGACACGTTTTTCCATTTCCTTCAAAGCCGCCTTTACAGGAACAAGTAAACGAGCCCACGTCATTTGTACACTGCGCATTCTCGGAACAGCCATGCGCATCAGTTGAGCATTCATTAATATCTATGTGAATAAAACAACAACAATCAAGATCAAGAGTTACATATGAAACGCTACTGGGTGGAGCATATTGAAGACGGCCATTCGTAATCCGTCTCAATCTTCTCCAATCTTAACCATTCTTGATCTTTTTTGGTTTATTATGAGGTTTTCTTCCAATTGAAGATAGTGAGTTTACAGTCATGACAAGACTATGAGCAGTCCCTCGTTTTCTGAGGGATAGTCGAGTGGGAGAGCACGCGAGCGAGCGCGAAAATCACCTCGAGGAGACGCGATTTTTGCATGCATGAGAGTTTAAGCCAAACGAGAGCGAGTGTTTGAACTCTCAACAACTCTCATCCTCGTTTGACCAAGCCTTCTCAAACTCATTAATAATTCATCAAGTTGAAACAAAGGAAATCATAACCGTGTCGGAGGTTTGGATACCCGGCCTTAATTAGCATAGATTTTTACGAGTTTATTTCTCCGTTTACTCCTTAGTTTTTTTCGATTGAGAAGATATATCAAACACTCGAGACAGTGTTTCATCGGCTTTCCAAACACCTCGAATTTCGTCAAAAATGCTCCGCTGCACGTCGTATTTTCAACTCTCTTCTCGGTGTTTGGAAAGCGGATAAAAAACTGACTCTCGTGTTTGATCAGTTTAGCTACGATACTCAGGTTACTCATTGTTGTTTTGCAAGAAGCATATTGTTTATCGTCACCATCCCTGCTACAAGCAAGAGAAAACAAAGTTACAAACAGCAAAGCAGTATTCATAATTTTCATCACCTTGACACGTTTTTCCATTTCCTTCAAAGCCGCCTTTACAGGAACAAGTAAACGAGCCCACGTCATTTGTACACTGCGCATTCTCGGAACAGCCATACGCATCAGTTGAGCATTCATTAATATCTATGTGAATAAAACAACAACAATCAAGATCAAGAGTTACATATGAAACGCTACTGGGTGGAGCATATTGAAGACGGCCATTCGTAATCCGTCTCAATCTTCTCCAATCTTAACCATTCTTGATCTTTTTTGGTTTATTAAGAGGTTTTCGTCCAATTGAAGGTAGTGTTGTACCGTCATGACAAGACTACGAGCAGTCCCTCATTTTCTCAGGGATAGTCGAGTGGGAGAGCACGCGTGCGCGCGCGAAACATCGCGTCTCCTCGAGGTGATTTTCGCGCGGCGCTCGCGCTCCCACTTGACTATCCCTGAGAAAAATGAGGGGCTGCTCGTAGTCTCCGTCATGACGTGCTTATAGATTGATGTACGGGATATAAACAGCCTAAACCGTAGTCGCCTTTCATTGGCATGTACGGTTTTACGCTTCTGTGGGACAAACGTTCTCGCAAACAGCTACTCCCAGTAAGTACACCTTCATCGCATCTCTCTCCTTGAAAGCCAGGATCAGTGCAGAAACAAGAATATCCTGCTGCGCCATCAGGAAAACAGGTTTTATTGTCCGGGCATGGAGATTGGCACCAATCCTATCCGAAAACATGAAAGGGAAATGATACCCAGTTATTTAAACCAAGAGAGGATGATCTAAGAGAAGCATTCCCCATACATGGGTCACTTCCAATTATATTTTTTTTAAATCTATTTTTTTAATTTTCAGTCCATAGCTGAGCTACATTAAGAGCGCTATCTGATTGGTCAGTTCGAGTATTAAACGTGATGTCGGAGCCTCGATCAAAAGGAAATAAAACTAACTTTAACAGCATGGCGCGAAACTATTAATAGATTTCAAAACATTATCATGGGGCACGGGGAATCCTTCTCTTAGTTCATTCTCTCTTGTTGAAACATATTATGCCAACTACAACTACAAGTATGGCGAAAATGAATGTATGCGTCCCAGTATAAAGACGGGCATAAGACGGATACTGCGTCAAGACAAACTATGTATCTGCTTTTGTGCGCCTCGAACGACTAACTAACGGCTCTGCATGTGCGTTTTATAGTTCGCCCTGTCTTTACACAAGACGCATAAAACAGCAGACGAATAATTCGCCTAAACGGATCATGTGCTAGTATAAAAAGGACCAATAACAGCAAAGCTAGGGTTCATTTGCAAAACAAAATAACGAACTTACCACGGAAGGACGATAAATGAAACTTGGACGCGATACAAGATGAAGCGAATGAGAAAAATGACGAGAACTGCTTAGTTTCACAAACACGTTTCCCTTGTCCATCTGGCGGACCGAGGTTGTACGATTTGCAGGCAGGCTGAATAAAGCACGCCAATTGACAATTGTCTTCGCTGTCTACAGTTAAGTTCTGGATGATGCTTTTGTTGAAAGCGCTGTTAGGGTAATACTCTCTGAAATCCAGTGTACGGCAGCGGTCTTTAAAGGAAATAAGAGGTCAGATCATGGGTAAAGAGCTGAGACGTTCTCCCTTAAGCCTGGTTTCCATATGATCGCAACGATCGCAGTCGCAAACGATCGCAGCGATCGTTGCAATCGTTGCGATCATATGGAAACCACTCTTGCGATCGTTGCGATCGTTGCGATCGTTGCGATCATATTAGAAACCATGCTTTAGCGCGCTCAATTTACCCATAGTGACATAGATCTACAGAGGTCTGTGTTGTGTCATTCTCTGATTGGTTGTTACTTGCGCGCGAAAATTTAAAAACGAGGATTTCTGTAGAGCAACGTCATCAGTATGGAATTTTTCCTGTCGAATCTCAAACATCTTTCTACTGGGAAACATTGAACGCGCAAAGAGAGACGTCTGGCTGAGAGGAGAAATATCATTCACATTCTTTCACGCGCAGGACCCTTGCTGTCATTATTTATGTATTCAGTATTAGTACGAACTGTGACGTCTGATGTCGACAATACGCGAAATATTCATGAGAAGATGTTTTTATAAAAAAGTTATGTTGTCGGTAGTAATTATTAGAAAGTTCTTAGTTTTGCGATACGTGCACTTTAATGTAATTTTCTTCTAGATTTATATAGTTTTCAACAGTTAGGAGCGTGAAGAAGTTACTAATGTTAAGAACTTTCAACCTCTCAGCAAGAGAATATTATATTCTCTTGCTCTCAGGGTTTCTCATCAGGACATGATCTCATCAGGACACTTTGATGTCGCGAATTATCATAATCAGATTCACAGCTTTTGTTATCTTTCACTTTCATTATTAATTATTAATTCTATGAGAAGTCTAATGTCACATAACGTGGTCCATCGTCGCTGTAAATTTCAGTGTTTTGCCAAGTTAGTACAGGAAAATGGTTCGTTTTAAGCGGGGATGCGTTATGTTCGTTTGTTCACGTGAAAAATTCCAGTCGTGCATCGTCTTTTGGAAGTACCCGGACCATAAAGAGCACAAAGACCACAAAGGCGTATTTTAACTGAGATGATCACGACAATGATATGAGGGAGTGAATTTATTTAACATTGTTCGACGACAACCAAAATTTTTAAATTTCATTTCAGTTATTAAAATTATACCTATTTTCATTGATATGCGATGAACATCCCTCCTTTTTCCAGAAAGAGGTAATATGATACAAAAAACTGAGGAAGATCGAGTAAAGACAAATTATATCGTGTAACAGGTGACAGAAAGAAAACATCGTTATTTATACATGGTAAAGCTTAAAAATAAATAAATAATAATAATAAAAAAATAATAAAAATACACGGTAAAGCTAGGAACTCCAAGAACGGAAATAAGGAATTTTTTACCGTTGAAATATTCACGAGAAATCCGCGGCAAAATTGTATTAGCAAATCAGCTCTCACGTATTATCTAGTTCGCTATTATACGCGGCATATAGCAGTTTACGGTGCGAAAATGAGTGCAAATATGACATCGTTTTACACATTAGACTCCTAAAAGTACCCAGCTTTATTATACGACATGACGTTTTAGAGTGCGAATACGCACAAAGAGGAGAGCAAATATGAGACCGTATTCAACGGGTCTCAGTCCCCCTGACCGCGCGCTACGGAAAACACTGTTGAAAGCCTATATTTTAGGAAAGATATTATGTCGTATAATAAACAATTTATTCAGCGGAAAGTTGTGTAATACGGCTGGGCATTTTTACTCGTCAGTTTTTATTTTTTCTCGCCTGAAGGCTCGAAAAAATAAAAACTAACTCGTAAAAATACCCTGCCGTATTACACAACTTTCCGCTGAATAACCTCTATGTATTACACAACTTTCCGCTGATAACCTCTTTGTAGCTTACCTTCCGTGGAGACAAGATGAAAGAAGCAGAAACAAAACCAAAGAGGAAGTTTGATTCCACACTCAATTGCAACGCCATCCATGATAACCCAAGTTGATCAAGGTTCTGGTTCTACGCAGCCCTTTGTCATTGCTTTACATTCTAGTTTTCAGTAGCCTTCCTTGTCACAGAGTAATTTGGCTATAATATAACTGACTCTGGTTAAGACTTAACAGTGCTTTGTTTGGTTCACTCAGACTAGCGATCTGAAGGTTGTCGAAACTCCTGGTTATCCGTTACCAACCGCTACTAACGGCATAGCATACCACACTGAAATCATCTGCGGGTCGGTGGTTGATGAATTATATATGCGTTTTTATTTTTATACAAAGGAAGACCATGAAGGCCGGCATAAGTCACGTTCCCATCATTAATATACTGCTGACATTAAATTGAATAAAACGGCTTGTAACTTATAGCTCAAAACAACTGTTCAAAACCTCTCAGATCGAAAAAAGTCCCAAATTTCTCCCTAAAGGTCCCTAATTTTGCTATTGTTTTTCTAAGGTTTAGTTTTAGTTTATCGTTATTGTTTTAGGTATTTTAAGTTACGCGCATTTGATTATATTATATAGAGAATTGCGCTTTATAAATATTAAATATTATTATAAAATATTATTATAAACGCCAGAATTTTCTAAAAATCTGCAGTTTTGAAATCCGACAGAAGTTCACGGATTCAAATTCATCACAAAAACGTTATGGGACGCAGGTGATTCCGTAATTAAAATTTCCAACCCCGCGGCGCTAAATTTTAATGAAAGTGGTGTAAATATTAGAAAGATATTATTCTGTCAGTGACACAAGCTACTCGGAATTTTTTTTGTATTTTTGGTGTAAATATTGTTTCTCAATCTAAAGAAATCCGGCATTCTGCATGCCTAATAACAGAGGTCTATAACTAGTTATAGACCTCTGCTAATAAGCTACATTTAAATTCAAAATTTTGTGCATAAAAAGGCAAACCATGTTGGTCCGTTCAGAAAATCCTGATGCTTCTGTCGAATGCAGCCTGAACTTTTTTTGCTTTAATGATCTAGGCCATGCCCATAAAATGTTTCGTTTCCCATCGCCCTCTCTCGTGAAAGTACGTCGGTCGGTCGGTTAAAAAATAGACTGCGGGCAGTCTCTAATTTTCGCTAAAAAGATCGCGCCACGCGGCTTCACCGCTCGATTTTCGCTCGCGCGCTCGCCTCACGATCTTTTTAGCGAAAATTAGAGACTGCCCGCAGTCTAGTTAAAAAAAGAAGCCGAGAAACGAAATATTGACAAATTAATAAATGAATTATAATTCCAAGCGAGCCTTGATGATATCTTTCCGTGACCATCATTATGCAACGAGCCGATATCACTCTAAAAGGTGTTGGAAGATGTCACTATGAGGGCTGATTGAGATGTCATGCAAACAAAGCATATTATACTTGGAAACACCCGCGAAACGGGCCGCGCATGCAATGAATAATAATCATTATAATATACTAACCATGGGATAATGCATTTTCAAGCAATTTGATTGGTTCCCTACTCATGGTCTCAGAGGCATTATACCCTCTCTACCTTATTTGGAAATGCCGCGAAGTTCAAATGTTTTTGTCTCGGGGAAAAAATGGCGGAATATTTTCGTATTTTTCCAGTTTCTTCGGAGGAAAATTCGACATTTTCCCTGCAATTTGTATATTATAAAACAATTATTCGCCTCAGGCTCGTGAATATTGGCGAATATTCCCCTCGACTTCGTCTCGGGGAATATTCCCCAATATTCACTTCGCCTTCAGCGAATAATTGTTTAATTATTTTTATTACTTTTAGAAAAAAATTGGGTCGGTCGGGCGATGGGAAACAAAACATTTTATGGGGATGGCCCTATCGAACTCGATTCCAGAACAAGAAAGATTAAAAGCACTATAAACAACTTCATTCTGGATATGAAACCCGGTTATGAATTGAAATAAAAATATATTACGGTTTACGGTTAAGTTTTTGGAAGTGTGTTTGTATAAGTTGACACATGGCGAACAACAGACTGCAGTTAAAACATAGTATGTGTTGTATGAGTGAGAAGTTCAAGGTGTCCGCTTTATCGCGAGTCAAAACAATTAAATTGTTATGTTGGTACCACGAAAGTGTCCGTAATTTCGTAATACATGTAGCGAAAGTCCGTAATAGCCGTATTGCAAAATTCTGACCGCCCAGGGAACCAATCAGAATGCTCCTTTTCATTGTGGACTGAGAAGTTTGCCAATTCCATGTTGATAAACTTTACATGATATTGATTTCTTCACTTCACGCGTACGCTTATAACGTCACACGAGTGATCAACATTCAATTTCTCTTTAAAATATCAGTACATGTAAGACAGCTGGTGAGAATACTAAAGAAAACCGTGAACTTAGCCTGTAGGGCGGAACAAAATGTAAATAGTTTTAAACACAACATAATTAATTCTAATATATTAGACGATTTTACCCTTTTCGATTGATCTAGACTGTAATTTTAAATTTTTAGTTGTAATTTTTTAACTTTAGTATGACACGACCACATCAGCTATGCTGCTTTAATCCTATCGTGTATAAATAAATGCTTTTATTATTATTATTATTATTCACAGACGTATAATTTTTTTCATAAGATACTGGCGCGCGCGCGAGAACAGGCTATCGTGAACTATGTTGAAGGTGTTGGCACGGTTTCAAAAATTCTTCCTCCCCCCAAGACTCTCAAATGCGTTTAGATTTGTAGCTTGCTGTGAAATAAAATGGAGAATACAACTTGTCTAGCCTGCGAGCAACCCCTAGTCTCCTACGCAGCCGTTATTTGTGTCGTCACGCAACGCTGCTCTGTGGGGAGAAGCGTTGCGTGACGACACAAAATAACGGCTGCGTAGGAGACTAAGCAACCCCAAGAGCTAAGAGAGCTACTAGAGCTTGCTCGCAGGTTACACCTTGTCCGGAAGTGTGAATTTTCTTCGAGGCGCGGACGTAACTGAAACTGGCACTTAATTTTCGAGTTCCCGTCGGGGAGGAGAGCGTTGTGTGATGAGCCAAATAACGCGGGCTGCGAAGGAAACTAGGCTGGAAATAGCTTTCAAGTCTCAAATTCGCTAATTAACAATTATTCCATGAGCCCGCGTTGGATATGAGATGATAACATAACCAATGAGGCGCGCTTCGCGCCGAATTGGTTATAATCATTTCATATCCAACAAGGGCGAATGGAATAATTGTTTTATTAAATACTTCACTAACTTTAGGTTAACCTTCGGTATTATACTTTGTAAAAATTTATAAATCGACTGAGTGATTTTTCAGTTCAATCTAAATGAAGCATGATTTGAAAACCGCGGCAAAATGTCTGGCGCGGTGTAAGTTGGCAAGTTGAATGAAAAGCCGAGAGCAAGACAGAAAAGATGTTCTTCGGAGGGAATCTTCGCTCTGTGTCTTCTAAAGTTTCGTATATTCTGGAAAATTGTGCAAATGATTTAGCTTAAAATGGGAGATCCGAGATAATTGTGGAGCTGAACATTATATTCATTTTACAAGTTGAACGGAGAGCTGAACGAAGCAAGGGTTTTACTATTTTTACGGCGAGCAAATCATGCGCGACTACAGAATTAATTGTGTTGAAACGAACTGAGCTGAAATCAAGTTCACTGAAGTAAAGAACATTAAGGAAACCCTCAATAATATCTACATGGATGGAGAGAAAAAGAGTGATCTTCGAAGGTAATTTCTCTGTGAAGTGATCTTTGATTGTACCCGCCGTCAGCACTTGACGAACTGCCGTATTTATGCTCCGATATTTATTGAATTATTGTGCTGGTTTTAAAAGCTTAGTCCAGCTGGAATTGGCAAGACTCTTCGAAATATAAGGTAACAATACTGAATAAGCTAAGCTTTAACTTGTGTTGTAAATAGGTTTTTCATTGTTTTGAAGAATGCTTAATTGTGCCGGTTTTCGGCGGATCTTCCCGTAAGCTTAAATTAATTGTTTTCAGGCTGCCTTTACTTAGTGCTCGTTCAGTCGAATTTGTGGTACATTTACAGGCATTTCCCATTAAAAAATTCGTTCCAAACTTCGTGCATTATTTAATGGACTTGACTTTTGTTTGATTTAGAAGGGCCAAAGTTTTTTACGTAATGATTTTAGCCATCTTTTTCAAATTTCACTCTCTCGACGAACGAACTACCCTGTTATGATCTACCATATTTGGCAGAATCCGTGTTATGAGCTGATAACATGGGCGCAAGGAGCCAATCAGAAGGCCAGAAATGCAATAACAGTGATTGAGTATTTAATAATAGCTGATAATGGTAGCTATTTATTAGCTGTTTTAAGCCAGTAAGCAATGGTGTGGTCCTGTTCTGCTGTCAGTGTCATTGACAACAATTGGTTTCTTTGTCCTTGTTTGAATTTATAGTGTAGACTGCAAAACAGTCGTATTTTTTTGCGTTACGACGCGCGGTCTTCGAATGAAAGGTCTGGAGGCGAGTGTGAAAACGGAGAGTGGGACTGGGGAGAGACGCTGCGGTACGAGATATACGAGAGATATTTGATATATAGATATCGTCCATTCCGTTGTTCCAATATACTGCTACCGTTCCAAATAATCAGGTATTTAGTAAAATGTATAAGTAAGGAAAACTTGATCATCATCTCGTTTCTTGTACCGACTTCAGTTCTTCGTCGGAACAGGTTTGCTCCGATCCGACAAGGGGAAATCCTGGAAATGTTTTGGCCTTTCTCTAACAATTAATAGACCTTCCTCCAAAATGGCCGCCGCAAATTCATATTAAGATGAGCGGAAAAATCAATGCCAGCACCTGAAAGACCACTAGTACTGATTTTCCGATCAGTTTTAATTTTAATCATTTTGAATTTGCATCGGCCATTTTGGAGAGAAAGGTCTATTCACATAAGCAAGAGAGGATGATCTAAGAGAAGCATTCACCCATACATGGGTCTCTTACAATGATAGTTTTTTAAATCTATTTTAATTTCCATTCCATATATAGCTGAATTATTTTTTTAGCGATACCTGATTGGTCAGTTCGAGTAACGTGGTGTCGGAGCCTCGATCAGAAGGAATAAAAATAACTTTCACACTATCACTAGATTTGAAAAAAATTTCATAAATTAAAGTTTTCTCTTGTCTAATTTCATTTATTTCCTGAATTTTAGACAATTCGACATCTCAATCGTTAGCGAAGGTTATGTCACCCGTGCCATCATCAACAGCTTTTTGTATTTTTTATTATTCAATAACTCAACTACTTCGGTATTACAATAACTTTTTTGAATCAAGTGTATTATTTTTTCTAAAAAGAAAAAATGTATTTGTTAATCATTAAGAACTATTTGTTAATACAACTGTTAGGAACTAAGTATTTATTTTCTTACTTACTTACTTACTTACTTACTTACTTACTTACTTACTTACTTGCTTACTTTCTATATTCTATTCTTATTATTATTCTATTCTAATCATTATTTTATAGCTGCCTGACTAGTCTGGCTCATACGGTTATTTCAGACAGTTAAAACAACATTTCTTTATTTTGTATATATAAATAAATGCTGTTTTTGTGGGTTCTGAGACACGCTATACAGTACTATACTGTGCAACAGTAATGCAAACGAATTTTGACGACGCGCTTTGTTCTCGCAAAATTTCGGCGATATTCCAATTCACCTCGAAACGAAAATTATACGAAATTTCTCGCGGGAACAAAGCGCAAATTGTAAAACTGGTTTACAAGTCAAGTTATAAGCCTCTATGCTTGAAAAACCTTGAGCAGTACATGCAGTCGAATTTGTACACAATTGAAGCAGAGTATGAAAATGCGAAATAAAGTTTTTTTTTCTACTTTTTTTTCAGGCCAGGGAAGACCTTGTGAAGATCATGATACCCCGGATGATGACAAACGTGCTAAGAAGTCACGATTACTATATACAAATTATATACAAGGTGTTACATGTATTACACAATCAATAAAGATCATCATATGATTATATGGCCGCGCTTATTACTGTCCTTCTGATTGCCGTCCATTAACTCAAAGTGATTGCTAATTATTGCTAATAAATATAAATGGTAAATAGATAAGGACCATTTAAACAACTCACAACAAGTGACACACAGCTGTATGGAAGCCTTAAGCCTAGTTTTCATATGTCTGGAAAATCCCAGACCATCGGAGATTCTGTTATTTCCCGACCGTCCCAGACATTCCCAACTTAATTATGAAAACACGACGAGGTAGATCTTTCCCATTGTCTCCCTGAGTCGGGATTGTCTGCGACGGTCGGGAAATAACAAAATCTCTGATGATCTGGGATTTTCCCGACATATGAAAATCAGGCTTTATAAATTAAACACAGACTTAGAATATAAGCTTCATTAGACAATTTAGACTATGTTTAACTTGAAATTATTCGATAAATATTAAAATGTTATAAACTTCTCTCTCACGCACGCTACTTAAATATATTATGGAGAAAAATCGTAATCAGACTTATTATATGGCAAACTGGTCTACGATGAAAAGGAGCATTCTGATTGGTTCCCTGAGCGGTCCGAATTTTGCAATACGGACCGCTAAGATGGACCGCTCACGAACTCATTTCGCCGAATTCCTTTTATGAAACATTGAACAAAAGAAAACTGTTTTCTATTAAGTAGAAACATTTTACCTCATGTCTGGCGGACAATTTTGGTTCAACTTTTAAAAAACGGCATGCTTAGCTCTGGCGCGCGCGCGTTAGCCGAGAATGGTTGCATTAATTTATCAGCAAATTTTTAAAAAGCCATTATAATAAAAACTTTATTGAACTAGCTTGTTCGGTCCGTATTGGGAAATATTGGTCTCGACCAATATTTTCCCAATACGGATGGATATAAGAATGGCTCTTAGACGGTTCTTTTCCTACTGTTAAATATTTGCAAAATATTGTTCACACCAGAGAGATTATCTTCTCTCGTTCACACTAAATTCTCTAATATCATTTTATAGTCGGCGGAACAAGTACCGTTCATGTCGAGATTTTCTTGAGCCCGCGATGTTCGTCTTCAAAGTTTCTAAGCAACATGGCGTCTGTTTCGGATCCAGTACTCGTGAGTGCTCGCACTAGGTTTTGATTGGCATAATAAGAATTGGAAACTCTTCGAGTGCTTCAACAAAGATTTTCAAAAAAAGGCAGTTGTTTGGGGAACCGTTGCGTTTAATTTATGTTGTAACTTATTTGTAAAATTATCCCAAATATGCTGCCAGTCATGTTTTAGATCTTAATTTCTGCGGATTATTTATTTGCTCCAATCAAAAATGCTCTTCAAGTCTTCCTCAGAGATTGCTCGATCAATCACCATAAGATCTCTCAGGTATCCATGCAAGGTGCTTTTACCATACTGTCTCGTTTAAGCCCAATGTCGAACACTGTGTGACCAGACGGATTCAGATCTAAACTGTCTTGTGGACCTAAAGCTGTTTGTTGTCCTGTTTTGGTTCCATTGATGTAGAGTTTTCCAACTCGGTTCTCACGGCTCCACGTGGCAGCCACGTGCATCCATTCACCGATGGTGATATCTCTTTATAGTCATACAAATATAAGATACAAATTAAAAGTGAAGGTTTCCGAGATATACAAGCTGCGCCCGTAAGATTGGATCAAGTGCAAATTAAACATGAATGGTACAAATACAGTGGTTGTGGATTTCGATGTCAATTCCAATCTGTCAAATATGAATTATCCAATATTTATGAATTATAAACTAAAATACTACTTCAAGAAATTGAGGATTGTTTTCAGTTTTTCATATGTATGTGACGAACCTTATTTCCCGCGGACGTTACACACAAGTTTGTGGAAAAGTCGGAAAACACAGGCATGGTATTGACTCTTACAATATGTAAAACAATGAAATGGGAGAAAGCACATTCTCATAGGTATGATGAATTCGGTAAATGCGCCAGGTCGACGAAGATTATAGGAAAGCTTTCCATCTAGTATAATAATATAGAACCTGACTGTTGGCGACGCTCTGACAAATCAGCTGAATAATATGTATAATATGATGTCCTGGAAGGCTTAGAACCTTTAAGACTCACCCGTCACAGAAGTAAACGATGGTTTTACTCTGACTATCAGATCGACGAAGGTCTACACAAAGCCGGCTGGATCCGTATAATTCCATTATAGCAAGTCTGAACTGGTGAGGTGTGGACCAATCAGAATAAATATGTATAGGATGTCCTGGAAGGCTTAGAACCTTTACCCAGCACAGGAGGCTGAAACTGATCTTCTGGATTGGGATTGCTGGGGTTTCTGCGTAAGACCGCTGGTTTCCATCGAGGTACAGAACTGTCCTGCCGTCAGCAGTTTTATGGGAGGCCCCATTGTGCAAGCTGAAAATGAAACGTAAAGAACGTATGGCAATATTTTTACCACTGATTTCTGTTTGATTACGTCTCCTGTATATTGAGAAGTAAAGTTCAACAGAAATCTTGACAAAAATACTTTGTTTTTCCACTCGTTACTGCCTCGTCCCCAGGATAGCTACCTCGTATCCAGGCGCCCTTGCATTTTGTAGGTATGAAGCGCGGGAAAATAGGCAGCGCGGAGCTTGATCAGTCCCAGAACTCCACGCGCACCGCGCATAATTGGGGACGAGGCAGATCTTCTTACCTTACAAATGGGTCAGATCCATTGACAATTTCCTCACTTGGGCTGTACTTCAGAATAAATACAACCTTAAACTTCGTCCTTTAGAATACTGTGGAATAGTATCTGCACTAAAAACTCTCTGGAAAGTATGTAATTGTAAATACGACACAAACAACAGTACTGAATACGAAAGCTTCTCAACGAAATTAGCAAACTCTTCAAAAGCAAACAAGCTGGTGTATAACAAGCTTGTTGCCATGAAAAGTTCCGCCCCGATAAAAAGTCAGCAAAAATGGCTTGAAGACTGCGATGTTAAAAACGATGGAATTTACCCGTGGAGCCCTGCGTACCAATTAGCCTCTAAATGCACAAAAAGTATAAGACTCATAGAGTTCCAATTCAAACTTCTGCACAGGCGAATACCAACAAATAATTTCCTGACTAAAATAGGAATTAAAAACGACCCTCAATGTTCTTTCTGCAAAGAAGAACCAGAGAAACTCCTTCACCTTTTCTGGACCTGTTCAAAGGTGCTCTCTTTCTGGAAAAACATAACAACAAGGTTAAAACTCTGTAAAATTGTCTCTGACAACGACTCCATAACAAGTACTGTTGCGTTAGGTTTAAAGCCGGATTCATCTAAACACCATTGCCAAATTGACTTCTGTTTCCTCCTGGCTAGACATTATATCTGGCTTTGCAAAACAAAAGAAATTATACCAAGATTGGAAGGTTTTTTGCGATACCTAAAATATATCTTTAAAATAGAAGTTAAAACAGGCAGTATCCTACAAAGAAATGGGAACTTCTGTCTACCTTTTTAGGGTAAATTTCAAAATGCACTATCTCTCAGACCCTGATATGCACCTTTGTTTTATTTTTCTCACATGCCTTGAGTATGTACATTAGTTACTGCTGGTTTTATGCCCGTGTCATTCTTTGGTATATACAACACCTACCTTTTCTCCCCCCCCCCCCCCCCCCCTTATTTTTTTGGCTCTCGCTTAGCTTTTTAAAGCTAAGCAAAGGGTTTGCTGTTGTAAGTAGTGCTGGTGTAAGTTGTAAATTAGTATTATTTTGTATTCTGTGTACTACTACTAAGTTAGAGTATTGTAAGTAAAAGTAATTTAAGTAAAAGTATTGTAAGTAGGAATATTGTAAGTAAGAGTATTGAAAGTAAGAGTAATATAAGTACGTAGTTTATAGTTTATAATTTAATATATTTGTGTAAGTAGTGTTGTGAGATGTCAATTAAAAAAAAAAAAAAAAAAAAAAAAAAAAAAGAACTCCACGCGCACCGCACACAACGGCGCCTGGGGACGAGGCAGATCTTCTTACCTTACAAGTGGGTCAGATCCATTGAGAGTCCAATGGAAAAGAAATCCTATAAAAGAAAAAATATCAATAATCCAGTTTCGAGTTAACCAAGATCGCTGAATAAAAAGACTAAAGACGCATTGATACAGGGTTAGGCTCGATCTGTTGTAACAAAATTCACAAATATCAACAGAAAAGTGCTGAAGCGTAAAACGAAACAAAGCACATGTTCTCATCGTTATTTGAGAATAGTTTACTTTAGAACGAGTCTAACCCTGTACGGATGCAGTCTTTTTATTCAGCGGTCTAGGTTAACTAGGTTAAAATGGACTATTGTTCTATCTATTTATTATTCCCGTATTAAAAATAAGTCCTTTCGTTTTCGATTTTTATTGTATGCTAAAAAAATCCAAGCCAGTTACAACAATAATCATGTTTGGATTACTAACCTAAGCATAAGACTCCATCTCCGATCACATCATCATTGCACGTGCATTTGTAGCTTCCTTCAGTATCCGTGCATGTGGCGTTCACGTGACATTTGTTACTTCCGGTTACACATTCATTTATATCTGTGTATAAAATAGAATCATTATGCTGTAGTTGTATACTGTTGACAAACCGGCCATAAGGAAAACGAACTGAGATAAAAGATAGACTCGCTATTTCGAACTGGTAGAGAAAGAATAGACCTCTTTAGCTTGGTTTGTTTGTTGCCCCATGGTTGCCGGCCCATTTCAGACCATGTGATGTTACACTAGACAATTGCTTCTTTCAAATTGTTTCTAGAGTCGCGTCTTCTCGCGGGCGCGAGAGATTCCACGCGCTTCGCGCTCTCTCCAGCTCATTAGGGGCTACTCGAAGTCTAAATTGTTTCATATTCACGTGTACATGAACAAATAATTTTTATTATTATACATTCAACTCACTATCTCTTTTCTGATTGGCCGAAAACGTACAGTGAATTTTCGAAATCAGCGCCTTTGAAAGCATAGTACGTCATCTACCTGCAGATTATACAATAATCACGTCAAGTTCGCGAGAGGATCACGGGTAATAGCCTGCAGATTATACAATAATCAAGTCAAGTTCGCGAGAGGATCACGGGTATAAATCACGGGTAATCATGTCAAGTTCGCGTGCTTTGCGTTGCTTGCCGCTTAAAAGTAAACAACATCGGTGGCAGAAGCATTATTTTTTTTTCGTTGAATGTATAATAAAACAATTATTAGCAACCTCATTCCCAGGCTCTCTCTCCTTTTCCTCCCTGTGACAAGGGAGGAAAAGGAGAGAGAGCCTGGGAACGAGGTTGAATTATTAGATTCGGTTTTTGTGATATCCAGAATAATCAAGGTCTCGGTAAATCTTACCTCGACCTTGATTATTCTCGATATCACAAAAACCTCATCCAATAATTGTAAAGAAAGACAAAGGAACAATTCTCTAGAGAAAGTCACGTGGTCTGAAATGGGCAATTTACAAATATCTAAAACACGGCATAAATGAAATATATAGCTAGCCTCCGTCAGTTGTGCTTTGAAGTTAATCCGTCAAAGAAATTAGACTTCAAGTAATTGTCAGTTTATTGTTTTTGTTTTATGCGACGATGATGTCCATCCAATTTCCAGTATTTTTTGTTTCCCTTTTCTCGTTCAAATTCTAAATTTTAGTCCATGTATTATTTAGACTGCAAATTAGTCGTATTTTTGCGTTGCATGGTCTGTCAAACGAATGCGCGCGGTCTTTGAACGAATGCGACCAGCGATTTAGAGAAAAAATGACTGTTTCGCAGTCTATGTATTATTAGGAACTATGGGATTCTTTAATAGATAAAGTCAAAGGACGCCTTCAAACGTCTTTAATTTGATAACTTGGTCTGGATGATAAAGAAGGCCTTTTAATTTACCTCTTTAGTTAGGTGAGCAAAGTTAATTAAAACTCAAGAGGTTTTATCTATATACATATATAAAATGAACGCCTTACTTCGACATGTTTTGCCATCTCCAGAAAATCCTGTCTTACAAGTGCAGGTAAATGAGCCCACAGTGTTGTTGCAATAAGCGTCAGTGGAACAGTTATGTGATCCAGAGGAGCATTCATCAGAATCTAAATTTAAAAATAAAAAATAAAAGCGTGCTTGTTCAATGTTGACCGGCACACTTCGCTTTTAACTCTGTCATATACTCAATTCCTTTATTGACGGACAATATACAGTAGAACCTCTCTGTGCGGCCACCTCTCGTACAAGCGACCGCGTTTCCAAAAATTTCCCCACTCACTATACTTGGGACCTCTCGTAAGCGACCACCTCTCGTAACCACGACCAATTTCAAGGCCGATGGTTTGAAATTTTCTATTGTTTTTAACTTCCAGTAAGCGACCACTTCACTGACATGATACTATATCGGACTAGACACAAATATCCGGATATTTTTTGAGATATTTAGAAGTTTCTCGGATATATAGAAAATTTCAAGATATTTAGAATTTTTTTTTGATATTTTGCGTGATATTTAGGATTTTTTCTGTTTTACTCAAATCAGTGCCAACAGTAATCCGATTCCGTGCCCAAATTGGGTAATGAAAGACCGTACAACCCTGAACTAACGATAACATTTGTCCTGCTTACATTAGAACTAGATTCTGATATCCGATGTTCGCTATATACTGGGCAACGCAGATATTATATTAAGATGAACGAGTTACCGTTGCGTTGTATGAAACTGTTTTATTGGAACTATTAAATGTGTTCTTGAAGGATTTTACAGCATTTCGCAATGGATGCAGTTCTTCATGGATTAAGCCTCTGAAACTACTTCAGGCTACGACGCAAAACTTAGACCCCCTTTGGTCTAGCCTCTCATAAACGACCACCTCCCATAAGCGACCACCTAGGCTTGACATTTTGGGTGGTCGCTCACGAGAGGTTCCACTGTATTGATACTGTGATGAATTAGATGTTGACCGGTTTCCACAACTCAAGTTGTTAATTTAATTTTGGCGATGGGCAAAATCACCTTCAAATCGAATAAAAGTTACGTTAGAGCTCGAAAGTCGAGTTCGAACTCATAATTTACTACGGTCGAAAAACACCACTAAATTAAAGAGGTTATCCTGATAAACCAAAATGGAACAAGGATGGTTAAGGATTGGGGAAGATTAAGACGGACTAACGCCATATTTCATGCTAATTCTTTTTCAGCATGCGCCATCCGTGATGTAGCTCTAGCTTTAAGCATTTAAAAATTGTTTTAAACGTTTTAAACTGTTAACTCTCATCCGGTATAAAGCCATAAAAAGCCATTTCTTTTGATTCACACACCTCTTTCGCAGTTTGTTATTTTAGGCCAATGACCAGGACAAACACAACGAAGGTTTCCTTGTTGATTGGGTAGACAGGAGGCAGCATGAGGACAAGCCAAGCCACCACACAACTTCTGGTGAAAATAAATGGTCAGAAAATTGGAATTATAAACTTCCAAATAGAAATGGCCTGTACCGCTCTCTTCTCCTCGGAGGCTCCGAGTGGAAATTTATAATTTCTATATTTACCCGTGCTTTGTCTCACGTGCGCACCTTCGAAGAAGAGAGCCTGTAAAGCATTCTTCCTCAGTTGACGACGAAGTTCTCTTTAGCAACAAGATGAAAAATCCCGCAAACATTTTATGCAACCTGACTTTTCTTTAGCAAGGTTAGTTTTCATTCAAGTAAATTCTTCACTGAACCCTTTGCGATAAGAAGCCAGCGTTGAACACATACATCCTGGCCTTGGTAAAAAACCCAACAACAATACGGCTTATTTAGTTGATAATTTTGTTCCCCACTGGTTAGAATAAAACAGCTACAAATTTTCTTATATTCCTGATGAGTTCAGTAACGCTATTAACTGAACTTTGTTATTCGTCGGCCGTAAAAGCTTAAAATTAAAACATCATAACATTTGTAATGGGTCCATTTTGGTAAAAAAAAAAGAGCTACCACAATGGCCAATCACAACAAACGTAAACAACGCAATGAACCAATGAGAACTCGACGGCAATACACGTCAACGGCAACAAGCGCGGGAAAACGCGTGTGACCAAGTCACGATTGGTTTCGGTTTTACATCTGATTGGTTGAGTAGCTATAAGTGGCGCGAGATTTTTTTTAACCAATCGCAGAGGTTAGTAAAGCAAAACCAAAGCAATTCCAGATTACCAGTACTTTCTACTTTTGAGACTACTATCTAGAGTAATCATCCTTACCGCCGTTGGATGATATGAGAAGCCTTTTTTTGAAACCAGATCTCCCGGATGTTGATAATGATCAGAGTCACTGAGCTCACAGGTAAATTTGTTTCCAGGCCCCAGCATTCCAAAATTGAATGATAAGCACATCCTCTCCACATAACAGTTTATTTCACACTGATCATTGTCATCAACCAATGTCGACTGTATCACGTGATGTTCTAAGTAACTGTCTGCCTCAGGTTCAATAAACTCCAGAATCCTGCAAGTGTCTAATGATAAAGAAGGAACAATCGTAATAACAAATTATCAAACGACAACATTTTGCTCAGAACAATCTACTAATGTCGGCCCGATTTCACAGTTTATTGTTCGGTTTTTCCTCCCTCCTTAAAAACCAACATTTCTAAATTCCAATTTGATCTGGAATCCGAGGGCCACAGGTTTGTCAGTCGCAAGACTGTTAAGTGTCATCCTCGCTCAAAGTCTTGATAAAGAGAACCAATCGCAGAAAGTGGCGCGTCAAAGTTTATCCTAATTTGGGCATGGTATGCTAATAGTATTGTTATTTTCAGAAGCTTATCACCTAGGTTATAAGCTCCTGTTATTTTACAAAGGACAAAAACACTTGGGATATTAAAATATATTAAAAGAACGCTCGAAAACCGTAAAAATATTTGCCTGATCCGCTTGTGATTATGATTTATGAAGAGTTTCTCATTTTTACCCAACATACTTCACTGGGCCAAGAGGTTTTCTTTCTTGTTTTTCTCATTGAGTTCCGAAGAAAGAAGAAAGAAAACCTCTGTGACCAGGGTAAACAACCTTCGAAGTCTACACCTGTTTTAAAATAGTTTATTTTAATGCCTTGCATCATGAGTTCAGTATGATATTTGATGTTGTATTTTATTGAGTTGAATGACGGTAATTTGACGTTAATACATTGCATATTTAAATTAGAAGCTTAATAAAATATTAATTGCCTTAAAAATATAAAAGGGGCCTGCTGCTCATTTTAAGTTCGTTTGACTCATCAAACTTCAAAAATAAAATACTAAAAATGGAAAAGTGGCTGAATAATTACGATTCTTCAGTAAAATTAACCGAACAGTTTTTTTAAATTACAAATAGTAGTCGCCTATATTCATCCTAGTGTGTTGTTTACCTATGTTACGGTAAAATTGGTTATTTCTGACAGCTGTATTTAACATTCAACATCACTAAGGAAGGCTTCCCTGAAAAAATTGGAAACTGAAAAAGTTTGGCCTTTCGTTTGTTTGGTTTTGACAAATCAGTTTTATTCATTACACAGAGTTTTAGAGAGAGGTTTAAAACACATAAACTTGAAAGTTAATTACTGACAGAATTCGCAAGTTAGTTCAGTTGTATGGAATAAATTGAAAACTACATCCTTCGCTGTAAACAAACAAAACAACCTTTCCTTGTGAAGACAAAACTCAAGTTTTTAACACTTTACATGTATAAAGTGTTTCTGTTTCCCTCTGAGTCAATATAAAACAACCAACACGCGAGGAATTTAAGATGGTTAATAGAAAATGCAATAAGCAAGGCCAATAAGAAACAGGCGAAACAAATTCAACATAATTTAAAAACGTTCCGCTGGCTATATACAAATTAAAAAACTTCTAGCTTTCGACTGTCGGTGTTCGATAGAAAAAAAATCATTTTAATTCTATACTCGTTCCTTTTATCATTGCTATTTTCGCCTTTTTCATACAGTTGTATATATTCACAGTTTACATTTATTCTTTGTTTTTGATGTTTGTTTTTTATCGAAGGCTGTTGACTGGCAGCCGAAATTTAATTTGTACATAGCTAGATAACGTTTTTAAATAATCCTTAATAAGAAACAGACGGATGGATAACTCGGAGACAAAACACTGAGCACTTTAGTATCTGTGTTAGAAGGAGTTAGGTCGATCTGTCTTCCTACAGTATACGTCTACTTACCTTGAGACAAGACGTGGCAAGCGAAAAATAGCTTGAAGGCAACAGCATATAATATCAACATGGTCATAAAACTGGTGGTAAATGGATCAAGTAGTGGACAGTGGAAATAACAGTAGGTCCTTATGTGAATCCCTATGAATATAACTGAGGCGGGGACGCACGTTAGCGTGTGAAAACACTACGTGCTGACTGTACTCAGTGGCTCGTTTATATATCCAATTATCGCAATTAAATGATTGACAGCTGCAGGTGACTTGGGTATGTGACGGTACAAGTCATGAAATGTTCTGAAACAACAGTCTTCACTATTGCTTAATTCTCTTACGCTTTATTTAATATATACTACCTATATAAAGACCGTTATAAAAGTGCGACTACTCCAACCAAGGCCACCCAAGCAAATTATTCAGTGCAAAGTGACCAATAGAATTGAGTGTTAAAACGTGACAATAAAAATGGTCACAAACTTATTGCATGTGTAGTGTGCAGTTTGCTTAGATGCATTATTAATATGATTGAGAAAATTACTTCACTATGATTGGCTGAGAGCAGGGAAATTTATCATCAATTTTTAATTTGCCGTGACTGTAGTGCAAATTAATGAGTAATCGTATGAAAGCTCAAGCAATTAAGGATTTACACTACTCCTGATATATGAAAATTCTTAAAGGCTCGGACAATTTTGAGAGACTTTTCAAATATCACTTGTAGTGCAAATCCTTAATATTGCACTCGCATATTCATGCGATTTTTCCAATACTAATTTGTGGGAAACTAGCTATCGTTAACAACCAAGGTTTTCATTCGCTAAATTGCACAGAATGTTGTCGAGTGGCCTTGGTTGGATTATTGCTATAGACGTCGCACTGTAATACAATTTTCTTAATCTTATATTTATAATTTAGCTGACTAATTTGTCTAGCCCTATATAACGGTTATTTTAGGCAGCTAGTACCTCATTTAATAGTTTTTTAATATTAAATATTGTAACTGTTTTCAGTCTTTCTACTTTTTGGTACAAATAAATGTTGTTGTTGTTGCTGTTGTTGTTGGAACACTTGACACTTGAGGTCCCAGCCTAGTACTCAGGCGTTCTGGGCTCAGAGGAGTCTGGACTCTAGCTATCCCAAGTGTATTACCGATGTTCGTATCTTACCGACGTATGTGAAACTTGGTTTAAAATAAATCGCTCAAGGAAAATCTTTAGCACTAATTAACATTATTAGCATAAAATCTTATTGAAACACTACAACAAGTATAAATGACCTGATAGGACCAAACTGGGATTTACGAAAATTCCTCTGACTGTTGATTGAACTCTATACCCACGTCCTCGTCGAGCTTGGCTGTTTATCCAAATATTTCCTGAACTTGAATTGGAGACAAGTATTCCCATACTAAGGCAGAAACTCACTGGTTTTCAATCTGTCAGCCAATTCGTCCTTGAATTGGAGACACGTATTCCCATACTAAGGCAGAAACTCACTGGTTTTCAATCTGTCAGTCAATTCGTCCTTGAATTGGAGACAAGTATTCCCATACTAAGGCAGAAACTCACTGGTTTTCAATCTGTCAGCCAATTCGTCCTGAGCCAATCACATTCGCACACGCTTTCCTGTACAACTGAACTTTGATTATAAAGCATGTCATCATATAGTTAATTAAGTATTATGACAATATTGTTTACTCAGCAGGTAGCGACTCATTTAGTTTCTTCAATTGAATATGTAAATTAAATACCCAGTTTAAACACGAAGACGCACTATAAAAGGAGAGGTCGCACTGTTTGGTAACTTTAGTGGATTTCTTCAATTTAAGCGTCAATTATAGCAAAGACGAGTGCGACCTACGTTTTCAGGACGAACAACTTGTCCAAAAAGATAAAATAACAAAGAAGCCGCAGTCCTATGTTTGGCCCGCGTCGCACGTGTGCACGTTTTGAAATTTGTTTGATACAATAATTGCAAAACAAGTGCGACCTGCTTGTTGTGAGTCGGACAAATTTTGTCAAAAACGGACAAAACTTCAAAGGCGCCGTAGTCCTGCCCTGGAACTGGACAAGCCACTTCATCACCAGAAATCACGGACATTTCGAGCCCGTAATGAACTGTCAGCGGTTTATCGTTTTTCAATATGGCGGCGGTAGCATAAATGACAGCAAAAACGTATTGCGGATGAAATTTTACATAATTTGAGCTCGGTAGATCTATTCTTTAATGGAAAAAAAAGAAAAGGAACAGGTCTTCTAAAATTCTCGGGATTTATGAATCTGAACGACTGATCACAAGCCCAAAGGAATAAAATTATTGTTTTGATTCGTCGTAGCGGCTAAAAACATTCTTTGCCAGGCATATTATTTAGAACGAGGAAACTTGGAACTAGTTTATATACGACAAGCTTTGCTGGATAAGAAAAAAAAAGATGGCGCTCGAGTGGAGTTTTCGGAGAGGTTTTGTTCAGTATTTCTCCTTCCCAAAGCGTTGCCAAAGATGGCCTCAGATCACAAAATCAAGGACAAATTAGCAGTTTTCAAGTGCCGTGGGAAGGATCTTATTGGCAAGAAATGACTCTTTTATGGACGATTTGTATACTTCAAACTCTCCGGTATTTAATGCGAGTCGCGGCTAAGTGACTGCTTGAAGGATTGTTCCTCAAATCGACGAGCATTTGGCATGGATTACACCATATTTTGAGGCAATCTATGGCTAATGGAACCTGGAATAGTGAACGTCAAAACGCATCGTGGAAGTAAGCAGACTAATGCTTTTTAAAAATGTTTATGTTAGAAGCATAGCTTGATCACTACTGAACATGTATCGAGTCGGGGCTAAGGGATAGTTTACTCGTATTTGTTGTATTTTAGAATTTGTCGATTTCCATACATTTTCTTACTCGATTCGGCCGCCATTAAAGACGTGATGCGCACGCGCGTGCGCCATTTTGACCCAGATTTCTGGCAATGTCCCCACGCACCGGGTGACTCCAGATAACAATGCTTTCTTGATTAACCATTGTGTTTTTCTCTGAGAATAACAAATTTGAATTTTGCAGCACGTGTTGCCATATATTTGATTCCAATTTACCGCGGCCCTCCAGGACTGTGTGCAAGTATAGTATGGTTTACGCAACCAAAACTGGATTTAAAATATGTGAATAACAATGCATTGTTTTTTTCGTGTGTTTCTATAATTTTCTGTGGTAATCGTTACAGGTCGAACCAACTTCATGATTTTAATAATGTTGGGAAGGACAAAGCTGTTCTCCCAAAGCCCAGAATTTGGTCATTTCACGTCGTTGTTTTGCAGAGGACAGCTGAGGAATGTCCCAAGAGGTTTAAAGCACGTGAAAAGCTATTGTGCTAGAAACTAAACCTTTTGTTACTCAACAAGATGTCTCTGACAACATGTCCTGAGAATTTTTTTTTGAAAATGTTGGGACATTTCAAAACTTGTCCCGCAAGTGCGACCCGGGTCTAAGGTACCTCGCGTTCATTTGTCAATCAACAGCGAACGAGACAATAGCTGAAAATTAGTCGTCAGTAGAGAATAAATAATGTTTGGTTTTTCTTTCTATAAATCATTCTAAATCCCACGGAATAATGACTAGTTTCTTGAAATATTTCGGTGTGCAAGAAACAGCAAAAGAACATAGAATATTATCATTAACTAACGTGCGTGTTTACGCTGTCACAGCCCGCGAAATTCAAACTCGGTCATGAAAGTTTCATATTTGAAGTACATAATTTTGAATTATCTGTTCTAAAAGTTTTAATTCACATCTTACCGAGAACAAACGAGGAAATTTGAGACATTATAAAGTTTTATGTTTATAGTGGATACAAAAATTGTAAAGGAATACAAGAACATTACAAAGCTCTAGCCTCCACGTGCAATACTAAAATGCAAATTAGATGGAAAGTATGAGGAAAGTAGGAGGAGCTTAGCCTTTTATAGTGCGTCTTCGTGTTTAAAAAAAAAAAATTTTGATATATAGATATCGTCATTCCGTTGTTCCAATATACTGCTACCGTTCCAAATAACAAGGTATTTAGTAAAATATATAAGTAAGAAAACCATCATCTCGTTTCTTGTGTAAGGTCTTCGTCGGAACAGGTTTTGCTCCGATCCGACAAGGGGAAAACCTGGAACTTTTTTTTAGGCTTGCTTTTAATTCGTGATGTTTTTAGTTAGAAGATTGACTTTTAGCTTTAATAATCCAGCATTTTAGTTTTTAGTTTATACTCAGATTGTATTTTTTATTTTTTAATATTGTAATGCGCTTTTGATCATATTGACATGCAATTTGCGCATTCAGTATAAATACGAAATTATTATTTACAGTCCGTACTGCGCAGTCTCCGGTTTGTTGTTTCAAGAAATGTTGCCGGAAAAGCGCACGCGACAATCCCGAAAGGTAATCTGGGATATGATCAGCAAGGTACGTTCCTGACACTGTAGCTGTCGAACCTACATTTGTTGCTTTCTTTTAGCACTCGCAAATATACTTCCATGGTGTCTCTTGCCATTTTCTCAGATTTCCCTGAAGTCAAGGAACCGTGAACTTAAAACTACCCAAAATACCTTTCGTGATTGTTGCGTGCGCTTTTTTCCGACAACCTTTCTCGAAACAGCTGTATGTTTTGAATTTAATTTGTTGATATGTCGATACTTCGGTAATAGCTTACATGGAGTAAATTGTAAGTTTTCGAGTCCGCCATTACGGCCGTTACGTTTAGGAATGCTCGATGAGCTGAAACTTATTTAATTACTTTCTATTCTATTCTTATCATTATTATTCTTATTATTTTTATTTTTTTCTATTTTTTTATTTATTCTATTCTTATCATTATTTTATAGCTGCCTGACTAGTCTGGCTCATACGGTTATTTCAGACAGTTATAACAACATTTTTTTATTTTGTACAAATAAAGGCTGTTTTGTGTGTGTTCTGAGACAGCTTTTACAGTACTATATACTGTGAAAAAGTAATGCAAGCGAATTTTTGACGACTTTCGGGCTTTCTTCTCGCGAAATTTCGGCGAAATTCCAATCACCTCGAAACGAAAATTCGACGAAATTTCTCGTGGGAACAAAGCGCAAAAATCGTCGCCTGTTTTAAAACGGTTTACTTAAGCCTCTAAATAATGCTTGAAAAACTTAGAGCGGTAATGTTGTCGAAATTGTACACCGTGATTGAAGCAAAGTATGAAAATGCGAAATAAAGTTTTGTTCTACTTTTGTTTTCAGGCCAAGGAAGACCTTGTGAAGATCATGATACCCAGATGATGAGAAACGTGCTAAGAAGTCGTGATTACTATGTGAAAACAAGTGACACACAACTATATGGAAGCCTTAATTAAACATATACTTAGAATAAGCTCCTCCTCGTGATTTCATTGGACAATTTAGACTGTGTTAAATTAAAATTATTCGATAAAATGTTATAAACTTCTCTCTCGCGCACGCTACTTAAATATATTATGGAGCAAAATCGTAATCAGACATATTTCCTCTTCTGCAATCAGTCCGTTATCTGGGTCGCACGCAACGGGCTTACGCACGTGGCATGCAGTTTTGAACATATCATTTAGCAAATAAAACCAGGACCTTTCCATGCAAGCATCAGATTAAGAACAAGTATTGTTGATGGCTACAACTCGTCCCGAGATTTGTCTGAGCCCGCAATTTTCTTCTTCAAAGTTTCTAAGCAACACGACGTCTGTTTCGGATCCAGTACTCGTGAGAGCTTGCGGTTAAGTTTTTGATTGGATAATAAGAATCGAAAACTCTTCGAGTACTTCAACAAAAGTTGCCAAAAAGGTACTTCTTCGGGGAACCGTTGCGTTTAATTAATGGTTCCGTTAATGTAACATATATTTGTAAAGTTACCCCATAAGGTGCAGCCCGTCATGTTTTAAATCTTTGTTTCTGCGGATTATTTTAACAACTTCTTAAGATAGTTTACATTTTGCTCAAATCAAAAATGCTCTTCAACTCTCCTTCAGAGATTGGTCGATCAATCGCCATAAGATCCCTCAGGTATCCGTGCAAGGTGTTGCTATTCCGATTGTCTCCTTTGAGCCCGATGTCGAACACAGTGTGACCAGTTGGGTTCAGATCTAAATTGCCTGATGGACCTGCTCGTTCACCTGTTTTGGTTCCATTGATGTAGAGTTTTCCAACTCGGTTCTCACGGCTCCACGTGAAAGCCACGTGCATCCATTCGCCGATGGTGATATCTCTTTATATCATACAAAGAAAAGATGCAAAAGTGAAGGTTGTTATATATACACAAGCTCCGCCCGTTAGATTGGATTAAGTACAAATTAAACGTGAATGGTACAAATACAGTGGTTGTGGATTTTCGATGTCAATTTCAATCTGTCAAAATATGAATTATCCAATATTTATGAATTTTTTCATATATGTATGTGACTAAACTTTATTTTCCCGTGGACGTTACAAACAAGTTTGTGGAAAAGTCGGAAAACACAGACATGGTATTGACTCTTACAACATGTTAAATAATGAAATGGGAGAAAGCACATTCTCATAGGTACGTAGAATGAGTATTTTTAAGACTCACTCGCCTCTGAATTCGGGAAATGTGCCAGGTCAACGAAGATTATCGCCGGAAAGCTTTCCATCTAGTATAATATTGAACTCGTGACGTTCGGACCAATCAGCTGAATAAATATGTATTATACATGTAGGATGTTCTGGAAGGCTTAGAACCTTTAAGACTCACCCGGCACAGAAGGCAACGATGGATTTACTCTGACTATCAGGTCGACGAAGGTTTACACAAAGCTGAGGTTCCGCGTCTATATGTAGTCTGAACTGGAAAGGTGAGGACCAATCAGAATAAATATGTACATGATGTCCTGGAAGGCTTAGAACCTTTACCCAGCACAGGAGACTGAAACTGATCTTCTGGATTGGGATTGCTGGGGGTTTCTGCGTAAGACCGCTGGTTTCCTTCTAGGTACAGAACTGTCCTGCCGTCAGTAGTCTTATAGGAGGCTTCATTGTACAAGCTGAAAATGAAACGTAAAGAACGTATGGCAATATTTTTACCACTGACTTTTGTTTGATTACGTCTCCTGTATATTGAGAAGTAAAGATCAAACAGAAACTTTGACAAAAATACTTTGTTTTTCCACTCGTTACTGCCTCACTCCCAGGATAGCTACCTCGTGCCCAGGCGCCCTTGCATTTCGTAGGTACGAAGCGCGGGAAAATAGGGAGCGCGGAGCTTGATCAGTCCCAGAACTCCACGTGCACCGCGCATAATTGGCGACGAGGCAGATCTTCTTACCTTACAAATGGGTCAGATCCATTGAGAGTCCAATGGAAAGGAAATCCTATAAAATAAAAATTATCAATAGTCCAGTTTCGAGTTAACCAAGACCGCTGACTAAAAAGACTAAAGACGCATTTATATATGGTTAGGCTCTGTAGTAACAAAATACAAATACTAACAGAAAAGTGCTGAAGCAAAACAAAACACAGAGTTCTAGTTCATGTTCTCGTTATTTGTGATTATAAAATTTTGGTCATATAACGCGCGCTCTGATTGGTCAAATCGAGTTCATTATAACCATTCTCGTCCCCAGAGGCCACGATCCTTTTGGTCAGCACCAAGAATCGAGACCTCTGGCCGGTTTCAACACCGGAAGTCCGCGAATCTTGGACTACCCGTCAAATCTAACAAATCTGATTGGCTGAGAATATAGAACGAGTACTCTGCGCATGTTCAACAATTGGTTCCGGCCACAGGTCTCGATTCTTGGTGCTGACCAAAAGGATCGTGGCCTCTGGGGACGAGAATGCATTAAACCTCGATAAAACACGCGCCCTACGTCACACGCGTGCTTTATCGAGTTATAGTGCATTGTTGAGTTACATAAGCACGCGGGAATTTTTAAGAACACTCGAGAAGTGCGAGAAGCACTCGGCTACGCCTCGTGCTTCTCTAAGCACTTCTCTCGAGTTCTTAAAAATTCCAGCGTGCTCAGCAATGCACTCAGGCGCGTTAACTATTCCCTTAATACTTTACTTTAAAAACGAGTCTAACCCTGTACGGATGCAGTCTTTTTATTCAGCGGTCTTGGTTAACTAGGTTAAAATGGACTATTATTCTATCTATTTATTATTCCCGTATTAAAAATAAGTCCATTCGTTTTTTATTGTATGCTAAAAAAACAACAAGTCAGTTACAACAATAATCATGTTTGGATTACTAACCTAAGCATAAGACTCCATCTCCGATCACGTCATCATTGCACGTGCATTTGTAGCTTCCTTCAGTATTCGTGCATGTGGCGTTCACGTGACAGTTGTTACTTCCGGTTACACATTCATTTATGTCTGTGTATTCAAAATAGAATCATTATACTCAGGAGCATATTACCCCGGAGGGGCCCCCCCGAAAATATGATGAACCACGCCCCCACGTTTAACCAATAACAAACAGAGCGTGCGAAGAATATGTAACCTACAGTAACTATGTAACCGACTAAAATAACAAGTACTTCCTACGGACAAAAAAATCATCAACATTAAGACCCAATGGACTAAAACATTTAAGTCTGTAAATCCATTGGTTTTTGAATAAAACCGGAAATTTGGCACGTCTAAAATCCAGGGGGCAGTGTTTGTGTTGGTTTGAGGTGGGGGTTTCTAAGCGTATAAAAACTTAGGTATGGTTCTCAAAATTTACTTAAATTGACTGTGCCCTCTGTGCCCTCTTCTCCAATCTTAACCTCATTGTTGTTTTGCAAGAATATATCGTTTTGCAAGAAGCATATCGTCGCCATCCCTGCTACAAGCAAGAGACAACAAAGTTACAAGCAGCAAAGCAGTATTCATAATTATCATCACCTTGACACGCTTCTCCATTTCCGTCAAAGCCGTCTTTACAGGTACAAGTAAACGAGCCCACGTTATTTGTACAGTGCGCATTTTCGGAACAGCCATGCGCACCAGTTAAGCATTCATTAATATCTAAAAAAAAAAGCAATATATATATTGTATATATTAAATGTATATTGCGTATATTAAAGACGGCCATTCGCAATCCATCTCAATCTTCTCCAATCTTAACCATTCTTGATCTTTTTTTGGTTTATTATGAGGTTTTCGTCCAATTGAAGGTAGTGTTGTACCGTCATGACAAGACTACGAGCAGTCCCTCATTTTCTCAGGGATAGTCGAGTGGGAGAGCACACGTGCGCGCGCGAAACATCGCGTCTTCTCGAGGTGATTTTTGCGCGCGCTCGCGCTCCCACTTGACTATCCCTGAGAAAAATGAGGGGCTGCTCGTAGTCTCCGTCATGACGTGCTTATAGATTGATGTACGGGATATAAACAGCCTAACCGTAGTCGCCTTTCATTGGCATGTACCGTTTTACGCTTCTGTACGTGGGACAAACGTTCTCGCAACAGCTACTCCCAGTAAGTATACCTTCATCGCATCTCTCTCCTTGAAAGCCAGGATCAGTGCAGAAACAAAAATATCCTGCTGCGCCATCAGGAAAACAGGTTTTATTGTCCGGGCATGGAGATTGGCACCAATCCTATCCGAAAACATGAAAGGGAAATGATACCCAGTTATTTAAGCCAAGAGAGGATGATCTAAGAGAAGCCTTCACCCATACATGGGTCTTTTCCAATGATATTTTTTTTAATCTATTTTTTTAATTTTCAGTCCATAGCTGAGCTACATTAAGAGCGCTATCTGATTGGTCAGTTCGAGAAACGTGATGTCGGAGCCTCGATCAAAAGGAAATAAAATTAACTTTAACAGCATGGCGCGAAACTATTAATAGATTTCAAGACATTATCATGGGGCACGGGGAATCCTTCTCTTAGTTAATTCTCTCTTGTAGAAACATATTATCCGAACTACAACTACAAGTATGGCGAAAATGAATGTATGCGTCCAAATATAAAGACGGGCATAAGACGGATACTACGTCAAGACAAACTATGTATCTGCTTTTGTGCGCCTCGAACGACTAACTAAGGGCTCTGCATGTGCGTTTGATAGTTCGTCCTGTCTTTACACCAGACGCATAAAACAGCAGACGCATAATTCGCCTAAACGGATTATGTGCTAGTATAAAAAGGACCAATCACAGCATAGCTAGGGTTCATTTGCACAACAAACGAACTTACCACGGAAGGACGATAAATGAAACTTGGACGCGATACAAGATGATGCGAATGAGAAAAATGACGAGAACTGCTTAGTTCACAAACACGTTTCCCTTGTCCATCTGGCGGACCGAGGTTGTACGATTTGCAGGCAGGCTGAATAAAGCACGCCACTTGACAATTGTCTTCGCTGTCTACAGTTAAGTTCTGGATGATGCTTTTGTTGAAAGTGCTGTCAGGGTAATTCTCTCTGAAATGCAGTGTCCGGCAGCGGTCTTGAAAAGGAATTAAGAGGTCAGATCATGGGTAAAGAGACGTTCTCCCTTAGCGCGCTGAATGCACCCCTCGTTCGAGAGAAGTCTGCGATTCAAGCCATAGTGACGTAGATCTACAGAGGTCTGTGTTGTGTCATTCTCTGATTGGTTGTTACTTGCGCGCGAAAATTTAAAACGAGGATTTCTGTAGAGCAACGTCATCAGTATGGAATTTTTCAAACATCTTTCAAACTGGGAAAAATTGAACGCACAAAGAGAGACGTCTGACTGAGAGAAGAAATATCATTCACATTATTTCACGCGAAGGACCCTTGCTGTCATTATTTATGTATTTTATTTCAAGAGTATGCACGAACTGTGACGTCTGATGTCGACAATACGCGAAATATCCATGAGAAGATGTTTTCGGTAGTAATTATTACAAAGTTCTTTGTTTTGCGACACGTGCACTTTAATGTCGCGAATGATCATAATCAGATTCACAGCTTTTGTTCAGTCTTTCACTTTCATTATTAATTATTAATTCTAAGAGAAGTCGAATGTCACATAACGTAGACCATCGTCGCTGTGAATTTCAGTGTTTTGCCAAGTTAGTACAGGAAAATGGTTCGTTTTATGCGGGGATGCGTTATGTTCATTTGTTCACGTGAAAAATTCCAGTCATGCATCGTCTTTTGGAAGTACCGGGACCACAAAGGCCACAAAGACCACAAAGGCCACAAAGGCCACAAAGTCCACAAAGACCACAAAGACCACAAAGACCACAAAGATCACAAAGGCCACAAAGACCACAAAGACCACAAAGACCACAAAGGCCACAAAGACCACAAAGACCACAAAGACCACAAAGACCACAAAGACCACAAAGACCACAAAGACCACAAAGACCACAAAGGCCACAAAGACCACAAAGACCACAAAGGCACAAAGACCACAAAGACCACAAAGGCCACAAAGGCCACAAAGACCACAAAGACCACAAAGGCCACAAAGACCACAAAGACCACAAAGGCCACAAAGGCCACAAAGACCACAAAGACCACAAAGGCCACAACGGCACAAGACCACAAGACCACAAAGGCCACAAAGGCCACAAAGACACACACCAAAAGGCCACAGAGGCCACAAAGGCCACAAAGACCACAAAGACCACAAAGACCACAAAGGCCACAAAGACCACAAAGACCACAAAGACCACAAAGACCACAAAGACCACAAAGACCACAAAGACCACAAAGACCACAAAGACCAAAAAGACCACAAAGGCCACAAAGACCACAATGACCACAAAGGCCACAAAGACCACAAAGACCACAAAGACCACAACCACAAAGACCACAAAGACCACAAAGACCACAAAGGCCACAAGACCACAAAGACCACAAAGACCACAAAGGCCACAAGGCCACAAAGGCCACAAGGCCACAAAGGCCACAAAGGCCACAAAGACCACAAAGACACAAGACACCAAAGACCACAAAGGCCACAAAGGCCACAAAGGCACAAAGACCACAAAGGCCACAAAGGCCACAAAGACCACAAAGACCACAAAGGCCACAAAGGCAAAGGCACAAAGGCCACAAAGACACAAAGACCACAAAGACCACAAAGGCCACAAAGACCAAAGACCACAAAGACCACACAAAGACCACAAAGACACAAAGACCACAAAGACCAAAAAGACCACAAAGGCCACAAAGACCACAAAGACCACAAAGGCCACAAAGACCACAAAGACCACAAAGACCACAAAGACCACAAAGACCACAAAGGCCACTAAGACCACAAAGACCACAAAGACCACAAAGGCCACAAAGGCCACAAAGGCCACAAAGGCCACAAAGGCCACAAAGGCCACAAAGACCACAAAGACCACAAAGGCCACAAAGGCCACAAAGACCACAAAGCACAAAGGCCACAAAGACCACAAAGACCACAAAGACCACAAAGGCCACAAAGACCACAAAGACCACAAAGACCACAAAGACCACAAAGGGCCACAAGGCACAAAGCCACAAAGACCACAAAGACCACAAAGGCCACAAAGGCCACAAAGTCCACAAAGACCACAAAGACCACAAAGACCACAAAGACCACAAAGACCACAAAGACCACAAAGACGACAAAGACCACAAAGGCCTATTTTAAATGAGATGATCACGAGAATGATATCAGGGAGTTAATTTATTAACATTTTTCGACGACAACCGAAATGTTTTTAATTTCAGTCAATTATACCTATTTATTTTCATTGATATGCGATGAATGTCCCTCCTTTTTCCCCAAAAGTGTAATTTTGTACAAAAAGGAGGAGTAAAGACAAATTGTTTCGTCAAGTGACAGAATATTCATGGTAAAGCTTTTAAAAAATAAAAAATAAAATAAAAACTGAATAAAAATAAAAATACACGGTAAAGCTTGTAGGAACTCCAAGAACGGAAATAAGGATTTTTTTACCGTTGAAATATTCACGAGAAACCGGCAAAATGGTATTAGCAAATTAGCTCTAGATCTCACCAAGAGAGTATTATCTAGTTCGTTATTATGGCATATAGCAATTTAGGGTGTGAAAATGAATGCAAATATGAGATCATTTTACACATTAGAAACCTTGAGGCTTGAAAAAAGAAAAGTGACTCCTAAAAGTGCCCAGCTGTATTACACAACTTTCCGCTGAAGAACCTCTTTGTAGCTTACCTTCCGTGGAGACAAGATGAAATAAGCAGAAACAAAACCAAAGAGGAAGTTTGATTCCACACTCAATTGCAACGCCATCCATCGCATGTTTTGAAATAACCCGAGTTGATCAAGGTTCTGGTTCTACGCAGCCCTTTGTCATTGCGGCTTTACATTCTAGTTTTAGCCTTCCTTGTCACAGAGTAGTTTGGCTATAATACAACTGATTTTGTTTGGCTCACTCAGACTAGCGATCAAGGTTGTCGAAACTTCGGTTAACGGTTATCACCCTGGTTATCCGTTACTGAACCGCTACTAACCACAGCATACCACACTGAAATCATCTGCGGGTTGTGGTTGATGAATTATATATGTGTTTTTATTTTTGTACAATGGAAGACCATGAAGGCAGGGCATTAGTCACGGCGTTCCCATCATTAAAATTCTGCTGACATTGAATTGAATAAAACGGCTTGTAAGGTCCAGTTCAGACGCCGTACATCACATGAGCCGAATCGAATTAGTTAGGCCGACCCAAATTAATTTAGACCGGCTGAATTGAAACGCCGAGCTTAATCCAGCCAAATTAATTTAATAGGGGAAAATTGCTGTCATATTGAAAAATACATTATATAATTCATGAAGTTCGGCGTCTGAACTGGGCCTTACTTAACTTAATTTCAAAACAACTGTTCAAAACAACCTCTCATGCATATGGAAAAAAGTTCTAAATGTCTCCCCGAAGGTCCCCCAACGCCAGAATTTTCTACTGAAAATCTGCACAGTTTCTAAAATTCTTTTTGCTGTCTAAAAATCTCAAAAATTTCCAACCCGCTAAATTTTAATGAAAGTGGTGTAAATATTGTTGCTCAAAGAATCATTCTGCATGCCTAATAAGCTACATTTTAATTCAAAATTTTGTACGTAAAAAAGTATGCATGTGGGTCCGTTCAGAAACTCCGAGTGCTTCTGTCGAATGCAGACCTGAGCTTTTTTTTGCTTTGACCTACCCAACAATAAAATATCCTTTAATTGCAGAACAAGAAAGATAAAAAACACTATAAACAACTTCATTCTGGATATAAAAACCCGGTTATGAATTGAAGACGAGTTTAAAACCGATCATGAGAAGAAACGGACGAACATGTTTTTTCACACTTACCTTCCGTGAAGACAGATTGAAAAGTTAAACCCCAGATAATAATGAATCCACAGTGATAAAGCTCTTTAATTTTACAAGCCTTTTTCATAATAGAAGCTTGTGATAAGACCTTTCGTTTCACGACTGAATTTTTTTGCGGTTTTCTCTGCAGTGTTTTAACTTTTCATTGACGTTCGAGTATGTAGAAGCTGAGAATAAACTGCTGAGCAATCATGCGCCATGACTGTCACATCTATGTCGTTTTCACATGCACAATACAGGTTTAATTAAAAAACGCCACACTATGTGGTAAGTTGGCTTTACGGCAACAGTCAAAGTAAACAAAACACAATATGCTATACCGTTCCAAATAACAACTGAAGGTATTTTGTAAAATTTATAAGTAAGAAAATCATCATCTCGTTTCTTGTGTACTGAGTTCTTCGTCGGAACAGGTTTGCTCCGATCATCCTGGAAATGTTTTTGTGGCCTTTCTCTATGATGTGATAGTTGATTCGGCCTACGGCCTCATCAACTACCACATCATAGAAATCTCTAGCTCATAATCTAATTGTTTTAGTAAAAATTATAACAATTGTCTTGTAATAACTCTAAATCCTCTTCCAAAACTTCGGAGAAAGGAGACGAAACCGCAATTTTGTAGACGACCTCCAGCCACTGCACACTAATATAACAATAGAGTGTTTCTGTCGAGGAACTATCGGCTGATAGTTGCCCGCGGAAATTTTATGTTCTAAAAAACAAATATTAGCCCGAGAACGAAGTTCGAGGGCTTATATGCTAGTTTTTTAGAACATAAAATTTCCAAGGGCAACTATCAGACCGATAGTTCCGAGACAAAAACACTCTATTGTCGTTATTGTTCACCACTAAATTTTCCACGCGGCGGCCTAAAACCGAAAACGACATGAATTTATTTATTTCGATTTCTAACACACTGCGACACTTGGTGCTTAAAAAATAGTTTTGCATCTCAACTGTTGTCTCGTAAATACGTACAAAACTTTAGGTTAAACTTCGGATTACTTTTTCAAAACTTATAAATCGACTGAGTGATTTTTCAGTTCCATTTAAATGAAGCATGATTTGTATGAAAACGGCGGCAAAACTTGGCGCGGGCCGCCAAGTTGATAAGAAAGCAGGACAAAGTTTTCTTCGGATTATTTCTTCGCTCAATCTCTTCTAAAGTGGCATATATTCTGGAAAATTGTGCAAATGATTTAGCTCAAAATGGGAAGATCGGAAATAATTGTGGAGGTGAACAGTATATTCATTTTACAAGTCGAACGGACAACTGAACGGAGTCGAAGGTTTCACTTGTTTACGGCGGGCAAACGCTTGACGAACTGCCGTATTTAAGCTTCATAACTGATATTTATTGTGCTGATTCAAGCTGGAATTGACAAGCCTCTTGGAAATACAAGGTAACAATACTGAATAGGCTAAGCTTAAACTTGTGGTGTAAACAGGCTGTCATTTTTTGGACGAATTTGTGTCGGTTTACCGATCTTTCCGTAAATTGTTTAGTGCTCTTTCATTCGCATTTGTTGTACATTTACAGGAATTTGCCATTAAATATTTCGTTTCAAACTTCGTGTATGCCCATATGTTATGAAAGAATTGATAGAGAGTAAATTCTCGCTAGTTTTTTCAACTGTTTAGCTCAAAACTGCACAAAACGGTTGTTTTTCGCTCAGGCGGGCACTTTCGATCCGAGGTTTTTTGCCCGACGGGCACTATTACCTGACAGTGTCTCTCCGCGGATGAACACTATCACGTCACGTGTTCGATTTAAGCCAATCAGAATCAAAGAAAATTTAGTGGTGAACTATAATGGCTGATAGTGTACGAGTAGCTCAGCCAATCAGATTGTCTCATTTGCATTAGTATACAGAGTTTTACTAGCAATTATTAGTAAATATCTACTAGTATACTAATGCAATTGAGACAATCTGATTGGCTGAGCTACTGCACACTATCAGCCATTAGTGTGCAGTGGCTGGAGGTCGTCACAAAATTGCGGTTTCTTTCGTTTCTACGAAGTTTCGGTGGATGATTTAGAGTTCAGTAATACTAGACAATTGTTCTGATTTTTACTAAAACAATTAGATTATTCGCTCTCAATTTCTATGATGTGATAGTTGATTCGGCCTACGGCTAAATCTCGAGCTCATAATCTAATTGTTAAATAGACCTTTCTCCAAAATGGCTGCCCGCAAATTCATATTAAGATGAGCGGAAAATCAATACTAGCACCTGAAAGACCACCTCTTGGTTGGTTATGGCCAAGAGAATATGAAGGGTAAGAGAGGTAATGTCCCATACATGGGTCATTTCTATGATAATCCATCTGATGCTATTTTTAGATCATTATCGTTACCAGTGCACCTCGGATAATTTGTCTTCGCGCGCGTTGCGTGGGTGTTTCGTGCAGTGCTTACATGAAGGCGAAATGAGGAGTACACTCCAGAAGCGTTTCGGTTTGTGGAAGCAAATTCGAAACGGAGAAAGGAAGAGACAAGTTTCTGTGAAGGAGAATGTTCTAGTGAAGTATTTTTTTTACTGAAGGTAAGATAATTCAAGCTTATAGATCCTTTATAGGTTCGAGATAGCATAAACTTACCGTGTAAGCTTGTGGACTTTATAAGCTTAATAAGCTTATAGTTTTCAGTAAACCTCTTTCTATAATTAAACGACTTTTAAATAACTTTACTTTTATTGTTGCCCACAGCTCCTATTTTTCTGAACAGTATACCAAAAAGATCTCCTAGACTTCCGCAGTAAAGGAAGCGAAAAACTCCACACACTGTTGATGCGAAAACTGGAGAAGAAATCCTCAGCTTTGAATTTTGTGGAAGCGTACGAACGAAGACAACCGGACCTTGAATAATTTTCTTGGCCGAACGATTGATTGAATTTTCAGTGTTTTCAGTTGGGAATTCACTCTGAAATAGAACTTGTAGCATCTGGAAGCATCTAGCATCTGCCCGGCTTTATGTCATTATCGTCAGCAGTTGAAAAGCAGTATTCAGAGCAACATGAGGACATATAAATTATGGAGCAAATAATATACCTGCAATTTTCTTAGAAGAGATTTAATAAAACGTGGGGATATTGTGTGGCCGGTGGACATTTCTGGTTTGCTTCAGGAGAAATCTTATCCAGCCAAAGCAGAGAAGAATAAACTCTCTGACCTGAGAGTTATTTCTGTTATGCACATCTTGTTCTTGTTGACTATCTTCCTTCGATCCACCTCAAATTTGTCACATCATGAGTAAATCTATTTTCAACCCACTTGTATTGCAGTCCAAAATATTTTGCAAATTATATTTAAAATATCCACAAATGGATCATGATGACAGATCCTGAGGATATTCATTTATTTGTGGACATTCATGTGTATCCATTAACATTTTGTAGAATAATTAATACTGTTTATCCTCTCTTAATAGTCACATTATGAAAATTTAATTATCTGTCTTAATATCCCAATGGAATTATTTTTGTATGCATAATCATGACGTTATTACTAAAGCCTATTTCACAGATAATGGACCCAATGATCCACCTCAATCTAGGGATAAATATACATTCCAGACTCTGATATCCTGTAAGTTTAATAGTTGAATGGTCGGTTTCAGTGAAAATTTCACAAGTGAAATAATAATTTAAACATAAACATAATATCCAGTCTTGAGCACTGCAATGAAATTTATTTATTTACATTGTATATACTTTGATAACCTGTATATAAGATTTTTTAAAAATTTTGAATGGTGTGTTCAGTGAAACTGTTCACAAGTGAAATAATATTTTAATCATAAAAATAATATCCAATCTTAGCACTGCAATTAAATTAATTTATTTACACTGTCCATACTCTGATATCCTGTAAGTTTGTAGGGATATAAATATAACATTTTGAATGGTGTGTTCAGTGAAACTGTTCATAAGTGAAATAATAATTCAATCATAAACATAATATCCAGTATTAGCACTGCAATGAAATTAATTTACTTACACTGTACGGACTCTGATATCCTGTTTTAGGGATATAAGATTTTGAAAATAATTTTTGAATGGTGTATTCAGTGAATCTGTTCACAAGTAAAATAATAATTTGAATGGTGTGTTCAGTGAAACTGTTCACAAGTGAAATAATATTTTAATCATAAAAAATATCCAATCTTAGCACTGCAATTAAATTAATTTATTTACACTGTCCATACTCTGATATCCTGTAAGTTTGTAGGGATATATAAATATAACATTTTGAATGGTGTGTTCAGTGAAACTGTTCATAAGTGAAATAATAATTCAATCATAAACATAATATCCAGTATTAGCACTGCAATGAAATTAATTTACTTACACTGTACGGACTCTGATATCCTGTTTTAGGGATATAAGATTTTGAAAATAATTTTTGAATGGTGTATTCAGTGAATCTGTTCACAAGTAAAATAATAATTTGAATGGTGTGTGTTCAGTGAAACAGTTTATAAGTGAAATAATATAAGTTAATCATCAACATAACATCCAGTCTTGAACACTGTACTGAAATTAATTAATTTACACTGTACAGCCTGATATCCGGTACGTTTTTAGGGATATATATAACATTTTGAAAGGGCAATTTTGAATGGTGTGTTCAGTGGAACTGTTCACATATTAAAATGAAATAATAATTTAGTCATAAACATAATATCCAGTCTTAGCACTGCACTGCAAAGTGAAATTATACTGTACAGACTCTCATAAGTTTTAGGGATATATAAGATTTTAAAAAGACAATTTTGAATGGTGTGTTCAGTAAAACAGTTCACAAGTGAAATGATATAATTTTAATCATCAAGTCTTGAGCACTATAGCTGCAATTAAATTAATTTATTTACACTGTACAGACTCTGATATCCTGTAAGTTTAGGGATATAAGATTTTGAAATTGCTTTATTTAATTCTCAAGATGATGTACATGCTTGCTCACATATGAATGTATTGACATAATGTGGATAAACTATATGCTTAGTCAAAATGCAAATTGTAATAAGCAAGCAATCATGAATGATTACTATCTTTTACTTTTGGTTGCTCTCGGCTTGAACTCGACTCTTTGCGCTTCCCACCTGGTTTGTCAGCCGTCAGTTTAAATTTGGAAGCCCTAGGCTTTCATTTATGGGAGGAATCTTTATTTTTACCTCCCCGTCATCGGAAGATGTGCTATAGTCAGGACATATAATATTATCTGACATTTCTCCTTCCCCTTCGTCTAGTTCACTATCGTCACTTTCTAACGTAGAACTCAGCAGTTCATCTTCGTGACGTTCTTTTAATATCAGCTATGTCGAAGAATTATTTTGAGAACGTTTTCCCATTGCTTTTGTGGCTGAAACAACTTTACCATACTGAGATTCATCGACAAAACGGATCTCCGCATCTTCCGCCATTTTGTTTTCGCGAAAGAAACGTGTACTCCACGCGCGATCGCGCGGCTATCCACGCAGAAAAAAAGAGAAGATATCACGTGTCATAAATAGGGTAATTTGATTGGCTATTGACTAACGCGTAGCTGATCTAAAAATAGCATCAGATGGATTATCATAGAAATGACCCATGTATGGGACATTACCTCTCTTACCCTTCATATTCTCTTGTTATGGCTTATACCCCCAGTCATACAAACGTCTCTAAATTTCCCAGTTTTCAACTTCCGTTTTCTCGACTCAGGTAGAACCTAACCTAACCTTGTCTAATTTCATTTATTTCCTGAAACTAGACAATTCGATATCTCAATCATCAGACGCGATGGTTAGCGAAGGTTATTTCACACGTGCCATCTTCAACAGCTTTTTGTATTTTTTATTATTCAATTACTTTAACTCAACTACTTCGGTATTACAATAACTTTTTTGAATCAAGTGTATTATTTTTTCTATAAAGAAAAAATATATTTGTTAATCATTAAGAACTATTTGTTAATACAACTGTTAGGAACTAAGTATTTATTTTCTTACTTACTTACTTACTTACTTACTTTCTATTCTATTCTTATTATTAGAGCGATTTTCAATTGAGTATCGAAAGTAATCCGAAATTGGTTTTGCTTTCAGTACTACGTTCTGTGATTGGTTTAAAAAACTCGCGCCACCTACTCAACCAATCAGATGCTAAACCAAAACCAATCATGGTTTTGGTTTTGGTTTTACGACACTCAAATGAAAACCGCTCTATTATTCTATTCTAATCATTATTTTATAGCTGCCTGAATAGTCTGGTCCGTACGGTTATTTCAGACAGTTATAACAACATTTCTTTATTTTGTATATATAAATAAATGCTGCTTTTTGTCGGTCAGGCTGAGACACGATGAGTAATACAAACGAATTTTGACGACGCGCTTTGTTCTTGCAAAATTTCGGCGATATTCCAATTCACCTCGAAACGAAAATTATACGAAATTTCTCGCGGAACAAAGCGCAAAAATGGTCAACTTTGTAAAACTGGTTTACAAGTCAAGTTAAGCCTCTATGCTTGAAAAACCTTGAGCAGTACATGCAGTCGAATTTGTACACAATTGAAGCAGAGTATTAAAATGCCAAAGTGTAATTTTGTAAAAAAAGGAGGAGTAAAGACAAATTGTATCGTCAAGTGACAGAATATACATGGTAAAGCTTTTAAAAAAATAAAAAAATAAAACAAATACTGAATAAAAATAAAAATACACGGTAAAGCTTGTAGGAACTCCAAGAACGGAAATAAGGAATTTTTACCGTTGAAATATTCACGAGAAACCGGCAAAATGGTATTAGCAAATTAGCTCTCACCAAGAGAGTATTATCTAGTTCGTTATTATGGCATATAGCAGTTTAGGGTGTGAAAATGAGTGCAAATATGAGATCATTTTACACATTAGAAACCTTGAGGCTTGAAAAAGGAAAAAGTGACTCCTAAAAGTACCCAGCTGTATTACACAACTTTCCGCTGAAGAACCTCTTTGTAGCTTACCTTCTGTGGAGACAAGATGAAAGAAGCAGAAACAAAACCAAAGAGGAAGTTTGATTCCACACTCAATTGCAACGCCATCCATCGCATGTATCGAAATAACCCGAGTTGATCAAGGTTCTTGTTCTACGCAGCCCTTTGTCATTGCGGCTTTACATTCTAGTTTTAGCCTTCCTTGTCATAGAGTAGTTTGGCTATAATACAACTGATTTTGTTTGGCTCACTCAGACTAGCGATCAAGGTTGTCGAAACTTCGGTTAACGGTTATCACCCTGGTTATCCGTTACTGAACCGCTACTAACCATAGCATACCACACTGAAATCATCTGCGGGTTGTCGTTGATGAATTATATATGTGTTTTTATTTTTGTACAATGGAAGACCACGAAGGCAGGGCATTAGTCACGGCGTTCCCATCATTAATATTCTGCTGACATTGAATTGAATAAAACGGCTTGTAAGGTCCAGTTCAGACGTCGTACATCACATGAGCCGAATCGAATTCGAAGTTAGGCCGACCCAAATTAATTTAGACCGGCTGAATTGAACGCCGAGCTTAATCCAGCCAAACTTAATTTAATAGGGAAAATTGCTGTCATATTGAAAAATACATTATATAATTCATGAAGTTCGGCGTCTGAACTGGGCCTTACTTAGCTTAATTTCAAAACAACTGTTTAAAACAAAACCTCTCATGCATATGGAAAAAAAAGTTCTAAATGTCTCCCCGAAGGTCCCCCAACGCCAGAATTTTATACTGCAAATCTGCACAGTTTTCTAAAATTCTTTTTGCTGTCTAAAAATCTCAACAAATTTCCAACCCGCTAAATTTTAATGAAAGTGGTGTAAATATTGTTGCTCAAAGAATCATTCTGCATGCCTAATAAGCTACATTTTAATTCAAAATTTTGTGCGTAAAAAAAGTATGCACGTGGGTCCGTTCAGAAACTCCGAGTGCTTCTGTCGAATGCAGACCTGAGCTTTTTTTTTTGCTTTGACCTACCCAACAATAAAATATCCTTTAATTGCAGAACAAGAAAGATAAAAAACGCTATAAACAACTTCATTCTGGATATAAAAACCCGGTTATGAATTGAAGACGAGTTTAAAACCGATCATGAGAAGAAACGGACGAACATGTTTTTTCACACTTACCTTCCGTGAAGACAGATTGAAAAGTTAAACCCCAGATAATAATGAATCCACAGTGATAAAGCTCTTTCATTTTACAAGCCTTTTTCATAATAGAAGCTTGTGATAAGACCTTTCGTTTCACGACTGAATTTTTTGCGGTTTTCTCTGCAGTGTTTTAACTTTTCATTGACGTTCGAGTATGTAGAAGCTGAGAATAAACTGCTGAGCAATCATGCGCCATGACTGTCACATCTATGTCGTTTCACATGCACAATACAGGTTTAATTAAAAAACGCCACACTATGTGGTAAGTTGGCTTTACGGCAACAGTCAAAGTAAACAAAACACAATATGCTACCGTTCCAAATAACAACTGAAGGTATTTTGTAAAATTTATAAGTAAGAAAATCATCATCTCGTTTCTTGTGTACTGAGTTCTTCGTCGGAACAGGTTTGCTCCGATCATCCTGGAAATGTTTTTGTGGCCTTTCTCTATGATGTAATAGTTGATTCGGCCTACGGCCTCATCAACTACCACATCATAGAAATCTCTAGCTCATAATCTAATAGACCAATTTCATTGTTTTAGTAAAAATTATAACAATTGTCTTGTAATAACTCTAAATCCTCTTCCAAAACTTCGGAGAAAGGAGACGAAACCGCAATTTTGTAGACGACCTCCAGCCACTGCACACTAATATAACAATAGAGTGTTTTCTGTCGAGGAACTATCGGCTGATAGTTGCCCGCGGAAATTTTATGTTCTAAAAAACAAATATTAGCCCGAGAACGAAGTTCGAGGGCTTATATGCTAGTTTTTTAGAACATAAAATTTCCAAGGCCAACTATCAGACCGATAGTTCCGAGACAAAAACACTCTATTGTCGTTATTGTTCACCACTAAATTTCCCGCGCGGCGGCCTAAAACCGAAAACGACATGAATTTATTTATTTCGATTTCTAACACACTGCGACACTTGGAGCTTAAAAAATAGTTTTGCATCTCAACTGTTGTCTCGTAAATACGTACAAAACTTTAGGTTAAACTTCGGATTACTTTTTCAAAAGTTATAAATCGACTGAGTGATTTTTCAGTTCCATCTAAATGAAGTATGATTTGTATGAAAAACGGCGGCAAAACCTGGCGCGGGTTCCACCAAGTCAGTTGAATGAAAGAAAGCAGGACTGACAAAAAGTTTTCTTCGGATTATTTCTTCGCTCAATCTCTTCTAAAGTTTCATATATTCTGGAAAATTGTGCAAATGATTTAGCACAAAATGGGAAGATCTGAAATAATTGTGGAGCTGAACATTATCAGGCATTATATTCATTTTACAAGTCAAACGGACAACTGAACGGAGTCGAAGGTTTCACTTGCGGGCAAACGCTTGACGAACTGCCGTATTTAAGCTTCGTAACCGATATTTATTGTGCTGATTCAAGCTGGAATTGACAAGCCTCTTGGAAATACAAGGTAACAATACTGAATAGGCTAAGCTTAAACTTGTGGTGTAAACAGGCTATCATTTTTTGGACGAATTTGTGTCGGTTTACCGATCTTTCCGTAAATTGTTTAGTGCTCTTTCATTCGCATTTGTTGTACATTTACAGGAATTTGCCATTAAATATTTCGTTCCAAACTTCGTGCATGCCCATATGTTATGAAAGAATTGATAGAGAGTAAATTCTCGCTATTTTTTAATTTTTCTTTCAACTGTTTAGCTCAAAACTGCACAAAACGGGTGTTTTTCGCTCGGGCGGGCACTATCGATCCGGGTTTTTTTTGCCCGACGAGCACTATTACCTGACAGTGTCTCTCCGCGGATGAACACTATCACGTCACGTGTTCGATTTAAGCCAATCAGAATCAAAGAAAATTTAGTGGTGAACTATGATGGCTGATAGTGTACGAGTAGCTCAGCCAATCAGATTGTCTCATTTGCATTAGTATACAGAGTTTTACTAGCAATTATTAGTAAATATCTACTAGTATACTAATGCAATTGAGACAATCTGATTGGCTGAGCTACTGCACACTATCAGCCATTAGTGTGCAGTGGCTGGAGGTCGTCACAAAATTGCGGTTTCTTTTCGTTTCTACGAAGTTTCGGTGGATGATTTAGAGTTCAGTAATACTAGACAATTGTTCTGATTTTTACTAAAACAATTAGATTATTCGCTCTCAATTTCTATGATGTGATAGTTGATTCGGCCTACGGCTAAATCTCGAGCTCATAATCTAATTGTTAAATAGACCTTTCTCCAAAATGGCTGCCCGCAAATTCATATTAAGATGAGCGGAAAATCAATACTAGCACCTGAAAGACCACCTCTTGTTTGGTTATGGCTTATACCCCCAGTCATACAAACGTCTCTAAATTTCCCAGTTTTCAACTTCCGTTTTATCGACTCAGGTAGAATCTAACCTAACCTTGTCTAATTTCATTTATTTCCTGAAACTAGACAATTCGATATCTCAATCATCAGACGCGATGGTTAGCGAAGGTTATTTCACACGTGCCATCTTCAACAGCTTTTTGTATTTTTTATTATTCAATTACTTTAACTCAACTACTTCGGTATTACAATAACTTTTTTGAATCAAGTGTATTATTTTTTCTATAAAGAAAAAATATATTTGTTAATCATTAAGAACTATTTGTTAATACAACTGTTAGGAACTAAGTATTTATTTTCTTACTTACTTACTTACTTAATTTCTATTCTATTCTTATTATTAGAGCGATTTTCAATTGGGTATCGAATCGAAAGTAATCCGAAATTGGTTTGCATTACTACGTTCTGTGATTAGTTTAAAAAACTCGCGCCACCTACTCAACCAATCAGATGCTAAACCAAAACCAATCATGGTTTTGGTTTTGGTTTTACGACACTCAAATGAAAACCGCTCTATTATTCTATTCTAATCATTATTTTATAGCTGCCTGACTAGTCTGGTCCATACGGTTATTTCAGACAGTTATAACAACATTTCTTTATTTTGTATATATAAATAAATGCTGCTTTTTGTCGGTCAGGCTGAGACACGATGAGTAATACAAACGAATTTTGACGACGCGCTTTGTTCTCGCAAAATTTCGGCGATATTCCAATTCACCTCGAAACGAAAATTATACGAAATTTCTCGCGGGAACAAAGCGCAAAAATTGTCAACTTTGTAAAACTGGTTTACAAGTCAAGTTAAGCCTCTATGCTTGAAAAACCTTGAGCAGTACATGCAGTCGAATTTGTACACAATTGAAGCAGAGTATTAAAATGCGAAATAAAGTTTTTTTTTCTACTTTTTTTTCAGGCCAGGGAAGACCTTGTGAAGATCATGATACCCGGATGATGAGAAACGTGCAAAGAAGTCGAGATTACTATGTACAAATTATATACAAGGTGTTACATGTATCACACAATCAATAAAGATCATCATATGATTATATGGCCGCGCTTATTACTGTCCTTCTGATTGCCGCCCATTAACTCAAAGTGATTGCTAATTATTGCTAATAAATATAAATGGTAAATAGATAAGGACCATTTAAACAACTCACAACAAGTGACACACAGCTGTATGGAAGCCTTAAGCCTAGTTTTCATATGTCTGGAAAATCCCAGACCATCGGATATTTTGTTATTTCCCGACCGTCCGATCCCAGACATTCCCCGGTGACTTAATTATGAAAACACGACGAGGTAGATCTTTCCCATTATCTCCCTGAGTCGGGATTGTCTGCGACGGTTGGAAATAACAAAATCTCTGATGATCTGGGATTTTCCCGACATATGAAAATCAGGCTTTATAAATTAAACACAGACTTAGAATAAGCTAGCTTCATTAGACAATTTAGACTATGTTTAACTTGAAATTATTCGATAAATATTAAAATGTTATAAACTTCTCTCTCACGCACGCTACTTAAATATATTATGGAGCAAAATCGTAATCAGACATATTTCCTCTTCTGCAATCAGTCCGTTATCTGGGTCTTTACGCAACGGCCCGTATGCACGTGGCATGCAGTTTCGAACATATCATTTAGTAAAATAAAACCAGGACCTTTCCATGCAAGCATCAGATATAAGAATGGCTCTTAGACGGTTCTTTTCCTATTGTTAAGTATTTGCAAAATATTGTTCACACCAGAGAGGATAAATTATCTTCTCTTGTTCACACTAAATTCTCTAATATCATTTTATAGTCGGCGAACAAGTACCGTTGATGTCGAGATTTGCCTGAGCCCGCGATGTTCGTCTTCAAGAGTTGCTAAGCAACATGACGTCTTTTTCGGATCCAGGTTTTGATTGGCATAATAAGAATTGGAAACTCTTCGAGTGCTTCAACAAAGATTTGCAAAAAAGGCAGTTGTTTGGGGAACCGTTGCGTTTAATTTATGGCTAAGTTGATGTAACTTATTTGTAAAATTTATATCCCAAAAGGTGCTGCCCGTCATGTTTTAGATCTTAGTGTCTGCGGATTATTTGCTCCCATCAAAAATGCTCTTCAACTCTTCCTCAGAGATTGCTCGATCAATCACCATAAGATCTCTCAGGTATCCGTGCAAGGTGTCTCCACTGTCTCGTTTGAGCCCGATGTCGTATACCTTGTGACCAGTTGGATTCAGTTCTATTCTGTCTGGTGGACCTAAAGCCTGTTGTTCACCTGTTTCGGTTCCATTGATGTAGAGTTTTCCAACTCGGTTCTCACGGCTCCACGTGGCAGCCACGTGCATCCATTCACCGATGGTGATATGTCTTTATAGTCATACAAAGATAAGATACAAATTAAAAGTGAAGGTTTCTAGATATACAAGCTGCGCCCGTAAGATTGGATCAAGTGCAAATTAAACATGAATGGTACAAATACGGTGGTTGTGGATTTCGATGTCAATTCCAATCTGTCAAATATGAATTATCCAATATTTATGAATTATAAATGCATTTAAATGCAATTTAAAAGAGTTAACAACTAGAGCGCCAGGGGTCTGGGAAGGAGTACCGGTGGTCAGTGGTCAGTCGTGAGGCGCATGTGCAGTAGCTCTCTGCTTCGTTCGTGTGGCGTGTTTCTCCAGGCAGTGAGGTTTCTTGCCCAGCGTTTGGCGTGAAGAGCTTTGGATCGATAGTTTCTCGCGTTCATTTGTTCCCAAAGGGGTTTTGCCCTTTCCTACAGCGGTCGTTCGTTTGGTTTCGTCGCTTGTTTTTGAGTTTTTCGACTTATGCCTGGTCGACAAACGCTAAACAGCCTCTCGGCCGGATATTTGGATTCTTACGACATGGCAGCCGAAAATCCACCTTCGTCTGGGGACTCAATAACTTCCGACACGTCCACCCTTACCACGGCAGCACCGTCCACCTTTACCGTTTCCAGCGAAACTCTGTCGCAAGCATTTACACAAGCGTTGGGGCAGTCGCTGCCTCAGATTTTAGCGGCCTTCCAGGCGAACGGAAAAGCGAGCGTGGCGAATCCTCTTGGGGGCGGGGCGCACAATACTTCGACTGTGGCGACTTGCGCTCCTACAATCCCATCCATCCCATCCACGGCTATAGGTAATGTAATGGCGCCTCCATTCCTGTCCACTTATTGCACGATTGGCAATCCAATTACATCTGCAGTTGCCCAGCCGCCCATCGTCCAACATTCTGCGCCATCAGCGTTCGTGTCTCCCGCTTGGCCGGTCCCCAACAACTCGATCGTGGCACCTACGATCGGCAAGGCCTTCGTTGTTGGCCCAGGTTATGCGCCAATACCTGGCAAGCTGGTTGCCAAGATAACCAGTGGCGTATTTATGGAGCTGGCCGACCTCCTGGCGGAGAATTTACGGGCGCAAGACACGGAGCCCCACACTTACTTGGATGGCAAATTAGTTGTCGCCCCCTCAAAAAAACGCGTGGTCGAAATCACCGACATCCTCACCTGGATTCAAGCCTTCTCCATTTATGCTTGGATCTTCTGCACTTCACATACAACTCGCTGGCAGGATCTGACCCAATACAAATTGTTGATTCTGCAGACAGCTCAGCAGTTTCCGGGGCTTGCTTGGCAGAACTACGATACTGCCTTCAGAAATGACGCAGCAGCATCTGGCTTGGCAGATTGGTCAAGGATGAACCTGGATTTGTGGTTTCAGTCCTCAGCAGCAGATAGGACTGCTTAACGTTCAGTTCACAACAGCAACTTCCACTTGTGTAAATAGTGTACATACGCCATTGGCCTCTCCCTCTTCAAATGTTTTGTTAATGCTGCAGGTTCCGGTCCTCAGCAGCAGATAGGACGGCTTAATGTTCAGTTTTTATCCAATGATTCATGTATATCAGACATGGCGCCCATCGTGCATCAACCACTGCTCTCTCCTCGCAGGGTTTCACCCATTAAAGTGGACAGACTGCGCAAAGAGGTATCTGCTCATCCGGATCAGCCTTTTGCGGAGTACGTGTTGGCGGGGATTCGTGATGGGTTTCATCTCGGTTTTAACCCGGCTGCTCATTTAATCAAGACAATGGGCCGATGGACGAGTGATGCATATCAGCTTTATGTCAGAACTCCAGTGGAAAGCATCCTGAGCGTATCTGAAAGGCTGCTGTTATAACAGGTATTTTGTTTGGTATTATAACCTTCTTCAGTTGGGTGCCTTCGGGATTTGGCGTTCTGGGGCTCTGGCTTCCCCCAGTCATGAGCCCCTCTGATCTCCGAGCTTTAGCGCCATAGCTCGGAGGTCCCTTCGCCGTGGCGTGGGGGCTCATGGCTGGGTTGCGGGGTCGTGCTAGCCATGGGGGCGTTATTCAATCTAGGGGCTGGCTGCCAAAAGTGGAAGCCCCTGGATATTCCAGGCACCCAACCTCCATAATCGATACAGTTGTTAAATGCATTTAAATGCAATTTAAAAGAGTTAACAACTAGAGCGCCAGGGGTCTGGGAAGGAGTACCGGTGGTCAGTGGTCAGTCGTGAGGCGCATGTGCAGTAGCTCTCTGCTTCGTTCGTGTGGCGTGTTTTCTCCAGGCAGTGAGGTTTCTTGCCCAGCGTTGTGCGTGGAGAGCTTTGGATCGATAGTTTCTCCCCCCCCCCCCCTCCTCTCCCTTTTTATTTCCACTGACAGGGTGCCTGTTCCCTTGTGTGGGGCTCATGGCTGGGTTGCGGGGTCGTGCTAGCCATGGGGGCGTTATTCAATCTAGGGGCTGGCTGCCAAAAGTGGAAGCCCCTGGATATTCCAGGCACCCAACCTCCATAAGCGATACAGTTGTTAAACTAAAATACCACTTCAAGAAATTGAGGATTGTTTTCAGTTTTTCATATGTATGTGACGAACCTTATTTCCCGCGGACGTTACACACAAGGTTGTGGAAAAGTCGGAAAACACAGACATGGTATTGACTCTTACAATATGTAAAATAATGAAATGGGAGAAAGCACATTCTCATAGGTACGTAGAATGAGTATTTTTAAGACTCACTTGCCTCTGAATTCGGGAAATTTGCCAGGTTAACGAAGATTATCGGAAAGCTTTCCATCTAGTATAATATTGAACTAGTGACGTTCGGACCAATCGGCTGAATCTGAATATGTATATGATGTTCTGGAAGGCTTAGAACCTTTAAGACTCACCCGGCACAGAAGGCAACGATGGATTTATTCTGACTAAAAGGACCACCTCGACGAAGGTCTGCACAAAGCTGAGCAGAGGGTTGTTTATATATAGTCCAAACTGGAAAGGTGTGGACCAATCAGAATAAATATGTACAGAATGTCCTGAAAGGCTTAGAACTTTACCCAGCACAGGAGACTGAAACTGATCTTCTGGATTGGGATATCTGGGGTTTGTGCGTAAGACCGCTGGTCTCCATCGAGGTACAGAACTGTCCTGCCGTCAGTAGTATTATAGGAGGACCCGTTGTACAAGCTGAAAATGAAACGTAAAGAACGTATGGCAATATTTTGACCACTGATTTCGGTTTGATTACGTCTCCTGTATATTGAGAAGTAAAGATCAACAGAAATCTTGACAAAAATACTTTGTTTTTCCACTCGTTACTGCCTCGGCCCTAGGATAGCTACCTCGTATCAGGCGCCCTTGCATTTCGTCGGTATGAAGCGCGGGAAAATAGGGAGCGCGGAGCTTGATCAGTCCCAGAACTCCACGCGCACCGCGCATAATTGGGGATGAGGCAGATCTTCTTACCTTACAAGTGGGTCAGATCCATTGAGAGTCCAATGGAAAAGAAATCCTATAAAAAAAAAATCAATTGTTCAGTTTCGAGTTAACCAAGACCGCTGACTAAAACTTGAAGACTAAAGACGCATTTATATAGGGTTAGGCTCTGTAGTAACAAAATAGACAAATACTAACAGAAAAGTGCTGAAGCAAAACAAAACACAGAGTTCTAGTTCATGTTCTCATCGTTATTTGTGATTATAAAATTTTGATCATATAACGCGCGCTCTGATTGGTCAATTCGAGTTCATTATAACCATTCTCGCCCCCAGAGGCCACGATAATTTTTGGTCAGCACCAAGAATCGAGACCTCTGGCCGGTTCCAACACCGGAAGTCCGCGAATCTCGGACTTCCCGTCAAATCTGACAAATCTGATTGGCTGAGAATATAGAACGAGTACTCTGCGCATGTTCAACAATTGGTTCCGGCCAGAGGTCTCGATTCTTGGTGCTGACCAAAAGGATCGTGGCCTCTGGGGACGAGAATGCATTATAACTCGATAAAACACGCGCCCTACGTCACGCGCGTTCTTTATCTCGTTTTAAAATATAAACTGAAAATTTCGCGCGCTCTGATTAGTTAAAAACCATGTTTTATCAGAGTATAAAACATAGAAAAGCGTGTTTTTATCGTTTCGCGCGCGTAAATCTATATTTTAAAGCACATAAAGAAGCCAAAACCATGTATTATACTGTCATAAAACACTCCGGGAATTTGAGAACACTCGAGAAATTTAGAAAAACACTCGCCTGCGGCTCGTGTTTTCTAAATTTCCCTCGTGTTTCTCAAATTTCCGTCGTGTTTTACGACAGTATAATACATGGTTTTGGCTTCTTTATTTGTTAAATAATGCACTCTGCTACGTCACAAGTTTGAGCGCGCGCAATTCCATGAACATTTTATAAAGGAAATAGTAAACTTGCCCCTCGTGCATTGTTGAGTTACATAAGCACGCGGGAATTTTAAGAACACTCGAGAAGTGCGAGAAGCACTCGGCTACGCCTCGTGCTTCTCTAAGCACTTCTCTCGTGTTCTTAAAAAATTCCCGCGTGTTTATATAACTCAACAATGCACTCAGGCGCGTTAACTATTCCCTTAATTTTTACTTTATTAGAACGAGTCTAACCCTGTACAGATGCATCTTTAGTATTTTTATTCAGCGGTCTAGGTTAAAATGGACTATTGTTCTATCAATATTTATTATTCCCGTATTAAAATAGACTGCAAAAACAGTCCGTATTTTCGCGCGAGAGTGTCGGGCTGAACGCGGCCGAAGGATCTGGAACGAGCGTGAAATTACGAGTGGGTTATCGGCGCTTCGCGCCTCTCAATTCGCGCGTCGCGCACAATTATCTCGAGAAAAGAGAGACTGTTTTGTAGTCTAGTATTAAAAATAAGTCCTTTCGTTTTCGATTTTTATTGTATGCTAAAAAAACAACAAGTCAGTTACAACATGGCGCTATATAAATTTTATTATTATTATTATTATTATTATTATTATTATTATTATTATTACAACAATAATCATGTTTGGATTACTAACCTAAGCATAAGACTCCATCTCCGATCACATCATCATTGCACGTGCATTTGTAGCTTCCTTCAGTATTCGTGCATGTGGCGTTCACGTGACAGTTGTTACTTCCGGTTACACATTCATTTATGTCTGTGTATTCAAAATAGAATCATTATACTCAGGAGCATATTACCCCGGAGGGGCCCCCCCTGGAGCCTTCATCTCCCTTATTGGGCCTATGCCTCGGCGAAGTTACACCTTGAGCTATTTTTAGAATTACTTTTCTGGCGAAAATATGATGAGCCACGCCCCCACGTTTAACCAATAACAACAGAGCGTGCGAAGAATACGTAACCTACAGTAACTATGTAACCCACTAACATAACTAGTACTTCCTACGGACAAAAAAAATCATCAACGTTAAGACCCAATGGACTAAGACATTTAAGTCTGTTAATCCATTGGTTTTTGAATAAAACCGAAAATTTGGCACGTCTAAAATCCAGTTTTTTGAAGATTATTACGGTTACTCTGGAAGGAGACATATCCAATGATGTTTGTTGTATTGTTTTAATACTTTCTTTATTATTTACATATCAAGTTGCAGTTTTTATTAACCTGGGTCATTACTCTATTATAATTTTGCCATGCCATGTTTTGTCTTTTCTGTAGGAACTTGCAAAGCCGCCTCCATCCTTGTGAGATTTCCTGACCAGGCCCCGCAAGGCCTTTATCTTGGTAATTATACAACACACCCTTAATTACTTAAAATTTGATAAGCTTTAAGTAGTCATATTATTAAAAGGATTTTTATTTTTCTTCTTTCTAGATGACATTACAAAACTAGTGCCTGGTTATCCAATGGGATCCAGATACAAGTTGTAATGGATAATATTTTTATTATTTATAATTACAAATACAATTCTATTTGTCTGCGTCTGAGTGTTATAAAATATCCATTAACAAGTTTGGTATATCACATTTTAACTCATGTAAATGTCACTCTTGAAAATACACCGACAAATGTGTCTATAACACCCCGATCCAGACGTCTGCCCTGCTCTAAACACTCTCCAATAAAAAAGCAGTGTGTTGGTTGAGGTCGGGGGGGGGGGGGGGGGGGGGGGCAGTGTTTGTGTTTGGTTTGAGGTGGGGGTTTCTAAGCGTATAAAAACTTAGGTCTGGTTCTCAAAATTTAATTAAATTGACTGCGCCCTCTGTGCCCTCTTCTCCAATCTTAACCTCATTGTTGTGTTGCAAGAAGCATATCGTCGCCATCCCTGCTACAAGCAAGAGACAACAAAGTTACAAACAGCAAAGTAGTATTCACAATTTTCATCACCTTGACACTCTTTTCCATTTCCGTCAAAGCCGTCTTTACAGGTACAATTAAATGAGCCCACGCTATTTCTACACTGCGCATCTGCGACACAGTCATGCGCACCAGTTGAGCATTCATTAATATCTATGTGAATAAAAAACAACAATCAAGATCAAGAGTTACATGTGAAACGCTACTGGGTGGCGCATATTGAAGACATTCGCCAGTTCGCAATCCGTCTCAATCTTCTCCAATCTTAACCATTGTTGATCTTTTTTGGTTTATTATGAGGTTTTCTTCCAATTGAAGATAGTGAGTTTACAGTCATGACAAGACTATGAGCAGTCCCTCGTTTTCTGAGGGATAGTCGAGTGGGAGAGCACGGGAGCGAGCGCGAAAATCACCTCGAGGAGACGCGATTTTTGCATGCATTAGAGTTTAAGCCAAACGAGAGCGAGAGTTTGAACTCTCAACAGTTTGACCAAGCCTTCTCAAACTCATCAATAATTCATCAAGTTGAAACAAAGGAAATCATAACCGCGTCGGAGGTTTGGATACCCGGCCTTAATTAGCATAGATTTTTACGAGTTTATTTCTCCGTTTACTCCTTAGTTTTTTCGATTGAGAAGATATATCAAACACTCGAGACAGTGTTTCATCGGCTTTCCAAACACCTCGAATTTCGTCAAAAATGCTCCGCTGCGCGTCGTATTTTCAACTCTCTTCTCTGTGTTTGGAAAGCGGATAAAAAACTGACTCTCGTGTTTGATCAGTTTAGCTACGATACTCAGGTTACTCATTGTTGTTTTGCAAGAAGCATATCGTCGCCATCCCTGCTACAAGCAAGAGAAAACAAAGTTACAAACAGCGAAGCAGTATTCATAATTTTCATCACCTTGACACGTTTTCCCCTTTTCCTTCAAAGCCGCCTTTACAGGAACAAGTAAACGAGCCCACGTTATTTGTACACTGCGCATTCTCGGAACAGCCATGCGCATCAGTTGAGCATTCATCAATATCTATGTGAATAAAACAACAACAATCAAGATCAAGAGTTACATATGAAACGCTACTGGGTGGCGCATATTGAAGACGGCCATTCGTAATCCGTCTCAATCTTCTCCAATCTTAACCATTCTTGATCTCTTTTGGTTTATTAAGAGGTTTTCGTCCAATTGAAGGTAGTGTTGTACCGTCATGACAAGACTACGAGCAGTCCCTCATTTTCTCAGGGATAGTCGAGTGGGAGAGCACGCGTGCGCGCGCGAAAAATCGCGTCTCCTCGAGGTGATTTTCGAGCGCGCTCGCGCTCCCACTTGACTATCCCTGAGAAAAATGAGGAACTGCTGGTAGTCTCCGTCATGAAGTGCTTATAGATTGATGTACGGAATATAAACAGCCTAACCGTAGTCGCCTTTCATTGGCATGTACGGTTTTACGCTTCTGTTGGACAAACGTTCTCGCAACAGCTACTCCCAGTAAGTATACCTTCATCGCATCTCTCTCCTTGAAAGCCAGGATCAGTGCACAAACAAGAATATCCTGCTGCGTCATCAGGAAAACAGGTTTTATTGTCCGGGCATGGAGATTGGCACCAATCCTATCCGAAAACGTAAAAGGGAAATGATACCCAGTTATTTAAGCCAAGAGAGGATGATCTAAGAGAAGCCTTCACCCATACATGGGTCTCTTCCAATGATATTTTTTACAATCTATTTTTAATTTTCAGTCCATAGCTTAGCTACATTAAGAGCGCTATCTGATTGGTCAGTTCGAGTAACGTGATGTCGGAGCCTCGATCAAAAGGAAATAAAACTAACTTTAACAGCATGGCGCGAAACTATTAATAGATTTCAAAACATTATTATGAGGCACGGGGAATCCTTCTCTTAGTTCATTCTCTCTAGTTGAAACATATTATGCCAACTACAACTACAAGTATGGCGAAAATGAATGCATGCGTTCCAGTATAAAGACGGGCATAAGACGGATACTGCGTCAAGACAAACTATGTATCTGCTTTTGTGCGTCTCGAACGACTAACTAAGGGCTCTGCATGTGCGTTTGATAGTTCGTCCTGTCTTTACAATGACAAGACGCATAAAACAGCAGATGCATAATTCGCCTAAACGGATCATGTGCTAGTATAAAAAGGACCAATAACAGCAAAGCTAGGGTTCATTTGCAAACAAAACTAATGAACTTACCACGGAAGGACGATAAATGAAACTTGGACGCGATACAAGATGATTCGAATGAGAAAAATGACGAGAACTGCTTAGTTCACAAACACGTTTCCCTTGTCCATCTGGCGGACCGAGGTTGTACGATTTGCAGGCAGGCTGAATAAAGCACGCCACTTGACAATTGTCTTCGCTGTCTACAGTTAAGTTCTGGATGATGCTTTTGTTGAAAGCCCTGTCAGGGTAATACTCTCTGAAATCCAATGTCCGGCAGCGGTCTTGAAAAGGAAATAAGAGGTCAGATCATGGGTAAAGAGACGTTCTACCTTAGCGCGCTGAATGCACCCCTCGTTCGAGAGAAGTCTGCGATTCAAGCCATAGTGACGTAGATCTACAGAGGTCTGTGTTGTGTCATTCTCTGATTGGTTGTTACTTGCGCGCGAAAATTTAAAACGAGGATTTCTGTAGAGCAACGTCATCAGTATGGAATTTTTCAAACATCTTTCAATCTACCCCGGTCTATAAAAATGGATTCCAACCTTCGCTTCGCTTCTTAGGGTGCAACACCGACCGCTCATAAAAAGCCTCAAACAGCCGCTAGAACGCCAGAAACACCATAGGAACGCAAGAAACCACAAAAAGACAACATAGGTGAGTTAAAAATACGACTTTATTAGCAATTTCGTACATTTATGATCAACAGGAATATTTCTCATACAAATCCTATAATTTAGCTGTTACGCAACGGTTACCGTGACGCTCAAATTACAACACTTACACAGCGCTGATCTGAGCAGAGGTCAGATAACATACTACGGAGCCCTGTTAGTGCCATATTAATGATGTATTCTTTTTTCTTTTGGCGAACACTTTCTTACCTTTGACGCGACTTTTTCTCTCTGGCGCGACTTTTTTTTTCTGGCGCGACTTTTTTTCTCTGGCGCGACTTTTTTTTTCTGGCGCGACTTTTTCTCTCTGGCGCTCATTTGTAGACCGCTACTAGATTTATTGCGGGCTCAAAGTTCGAAAATACAATAAAGAAAGGCTGACTGTACGGTTGGGATAAATGTGAATATATTTTCAAATATTTCGTCAGGCACGGCCTGACTTCTTCAGGGAACTAACTCCAAGAAAAAAACGTTACAATTTTAAACACCAAAAGACAAAATAATATATGATTACAAGTAAAAAACGTTACAATTCAAATAACTGAGAAACAAAAGAATAAAAGATTAAACGTATATTCTTTTGTTTCTCAGTTATTTGAATTGTAACGTTTTTTACTTGTAATCTTATATTATTTTGTCTTTTGGTGTTTAAAATTGTAACGTTTTTTTCTTGGAGTTAGTTCCCTGAAGAAGTCAGGCCGTGAAATATTTGAAAATATATTCACATTTATCCCAACCGTACAGTCAGCCTTTCTTTATTGTATTTTCATTATTTAAATTTGCTGATTAGATCCACCAGGATCCGGTACCTTTGTATTGTCCGTTGGCCCTTTCAGATTTTTACAAAGTTTTCAAAGTTCGAACACGTGTGGTTGAGCAAGATGGCTGACTCGGCTGACAACGATCTAGAGAAGGCAAGTATTTTATTTAGTGCTGAAGGGGTACAAGAGCCCAAATTTTCTTTGGCACCTGGACGGATATGACAAACTGAAACCTTATGGGTTTTGTATACACGGTTGTATTGACGGATATTCGAGACAAATCAGTCAGCCATCTTGCTCAACCACACGTGTTTGAACTTTGAGCCCGCAATAAATCTAGTAGCGGTCTACAAATGAGCGCCAGAGAAAAAAGTCGCGCCAGAAAAAAAAAAGTCGCGCCAGAGAGAAAAAGTCGCGCCAGAGAAAAAGTCGCGCCAGAGAAAAAAAGTCGCGCCAAAGGTAAGAAAGTGTTCTATTCGCCAAAAGAAAAAAAGAATACATCATCAATATGGCACTAACAGGGCTTGTCTAGCCTGTATTATAATAACTTCATCGGGCATTGTGGCGTATTTTGCGGGCTAAAATGGAGAATTCAGCGGGCTAAAATGTATTTTAGCCCGCTGAACTGAGCCAATCAGAAACAAGAAAATAACGTAGCTCAGAACTGGAAACCATTCAACTGTTCGCGCCGTTTTCTTGGAATTCAAAGCGCCGTTGACTCGAAGTGCTGCCATCTGCAACTGCAAAGCTATTGTTTTTTAGCTTTATATTATCAGACTGGCTGAAAAAGCTAACGAAGAAGCAAATTTTCAGCCTTCTCAGTACAGCTAGTTGAAGAGGACTTACAGAAACTCGAGGAAGAATCCATACACGGCGGCGAATTGAATGTAAGTTTGTCTTCTTCGATCGAAACCCGCTCAGTTCAGGCAAAATATTTTATGCCAAATTGCCAGTTCAGTAATTGCATGATTATAAAGTTCCAACACTTCTAGATGACTATTTCTTTGCTGTTGATGGAATTCTGTAATTTTTCCTTTCAAGAGAACTTTAGAGCACAGATTGTTTCGACGAATTTTGCGGACGGTTTTCTGCCAAGTTTTACAATGAAATAAACGTCGACCCGACACCGGCAGTGTTCAAGATATCGCTTACTGTCTTTGATTCCTTTTCTAAATGCCCTCTGAAATTATTATAATAACAATAGAGTTGATATTTACGCCCGCGAACATCAACTCTATTGTTATAGTATACAGTATACTGATAAGCGCGAAGCGCGACAGCGAGCGCGAAGCGCGAGGCCAAAAAAAGACTAAAATAGCCTGTAGTATATAGTATAAATAAGCGCGAAGCGCGAGACCAAAAAAAAACTAAGCCACCTCACAAATTGAGCTTGGGGTACCTGTGGTCTGATGTCGACAATACGCGAAATATTCATGTGAAGATGTTTTTATAAAAAAATTATGTTGTCGGTAGTAATTATTAGAAAGTTCTTAGTTTTGCGGTACGTGCACTTTAATGTCGCGAATTGTCATAATTAGATTGACTATGAATTATTAATTATATGAGAAGTCTAATGTCACGTAGTCCATGGTCGCTGTGAATTTCAGTGTTTTGCCAAGTTAGTACAGGAAAATGGTTCGTTTTATACGGGGATGCGTTATCAGTTCGTTTGTTCACGTGAAAAATTCCAGTCATGCATCGTCTTTTGGAAGTACCGGGACCATAAAGAGCACAAAGGCCACAAAGACCACCGAAGGCCACAAAGGCGTATTTTAACTGAGAGTGATCACGAAAATTATATCAGGGAGTGAATTTATTTAACATTTTTCGACGAGAACCGAAATTTTTTAATTTCAGTTAATTATACCTATTTATTTTCATTGATATGCGATGAACATCTCTCCTTTTTCCAAAAAGATGAAAATATAATACAAAAAGGAAGATCGAGTAATTAAGACAAATTATATTGTGTCACAGGTGACAGAAAGAAAACATCGTTTATTTATACATGGTAAAGCTTTCAAAAAAAATAATCAAAAAATATAATAATATTAATAATAATAAAGAAATGCCGCGGGAAGCTGGCCGGGAATGTCTCATCTACGAAATGCTCCACATTAAAAACAAGAGACCGGAATTGAACACTCAATCAGACACAATTTGCGCAAAACTTTTTGTTTAATTTTGTTTTTTGCCTTTTGTTTTTTTGTTTTAATCTATGAATAATCTTTCTTGTATTATTTACTCTTAATTTCGCTGCATTGTATTATTCACATTTTCACACTTTAATCCGCTTATATATATACCTGTAAAACTTCCAAAATTTGCATTTGAAAATGATGACATGGAGTCGTCGAAACGTCATGCTTTTATCCGCGTTAATATTTCTCATAAAATAATAAAAATACACGGTAAAGCTAGGAACGGAAATAAGGAATTTTTACCGTTAAAATAATCACGAGAAACCCGCGGCAAAATGGTATTAGCAAATCAGCTCTCACGTATTATCTAGTTCGCTATTATACGCGGCATATAGCAGTTTAGGGTGCGAAAATGAGTGCAAATATGACATCGTTTTACACATTAAAAACCTTGAGGCTCGAAAAAAGAAAAAGTGACTCCTAAAAGTACCCAGCTGTATTACACAACTTTCCGCTGAATAACCTCTTTGTAGCTTACCTTCCGTGGAGACAAGATGAAAGAAGCAGAAACAAAACCAAAGAGGAAGTTTGATTCCACACTCAATTGCAACGCCATCCATGATAACCCAAGTTGATCAAGGTTCTGGTTCTACGCAGCCCTTTGTCATTGCTTTACATTCTAGTTTTCAGTAGCCTTCCTTGTCACAGAGTAGTTTGGCTATAATATAACTGACTCTGGTTAAGACTTAACAGTGCTTTGTTTGGTTCACTCAGACTAGCGATCTGAAGGTTGTCGAAACTCCTGGTTATCCGTTACCAACCGCTACTAACCATAGCACAGGGACCGCGGAGACCATTTTAAAGTGGTAGGGCTAAAAGGCAGAGAAGGGACAATTCGCGCCGAAAGTGCGATTTCCGAGCGCCTAAGGCGCGAGTTTCTAGGGGGGTGCGGGTATTTGAATAAAACACAGACATCATTAATTTTTGGCTTTGAAAAATTAAGAGTATCAAATACATCCGTTTTTATTGACCATAAATTCATACAATAATCTTTCGATGTTTTTTAACCAGTAAACGAACCGATGAATAACGAAAATATAATTTTATAAGTGTTTGAGGATTATCTAACTGAAAAACAAAGGACATACCTGTCTCTTTTCTTTGTCAAGCAAAAAAGTGGTAGGGCTATAGCCCTACCAGCCCCTCCCCCTCCGCGGTCCCTGTAGCATGCCACACTGAAATCATCTGCGGGTTGTGGTTGATGAATTATATATGCGTTTTTATTTTTGTACAAAGGAAGACCACGAAGGCCGAGCAGTAGTCACGTTCCTATCATTAATATACTGCTGACATTAAATTGAATAAAACGGCTTGTGACTTAGCTTAATTTCAAAACAAATGTTCGAAACAAAAACTCTCACATCGAAAAAAGTCCTAAATTTCTCCCTAAAGGTCCCTAAACGCCAGAATTTTCTAAAAATCTGCAGTTTCTAAAAATATTTTTTACTGTCTAAAAATCTCAAAAACCCGGATTTTTGTCGAAAGACAATTTTAAATTCCCTGAAATCCGACAGAAGTTCATATATTCAAATTCATCACAAAACGTTATGGGACGCAGGTGAATCCGTAATTAGAATTTCCAACCCGCTAAATTTTAATGAAAGTGGTGTAAATATTGTTTCTCAATCTAAAGAAATACGGCATTCTGCATGCCTAATAACAGAGGTCTATAACTAGTTATAGACCTCTGCTAATAAGCTACATTTAAATTCAAAATTTTGTGCATAAAAAGGCAAACCATGTTGGTCCGTTCAGAAAATCCGAATTCTTCTGTCGAATGCAGCCCTGAGCTGTTTTTGCTTTGATCTAGGCCATGCCAATAAAATGTTTCGTTCCCATCGCCCTCTCTCGTGAAAGTACGTCGGTCGGTCGGTTAAAAAAAAGCCGAGAAACGAAATATTGACAAATTTATCAAAACATTTTAATTCCAAGCGAGCCTTGATGATATCTTTCCGTGACAATCATTTTGCAACGAGCCGATATTACCGCTATAAAAGGTGTTCGAAGACGTCATTATGAGAGCTGATTCAGATGTCAGAGTGACTTTAAAATGCAAACAAAGCATATTAAACTTGGAAACAGCCGCGAATGAATCATAATCATTATTTTTATTACTTTTTGAAAAAATTGGGTCGGTCGGGCGATGGGAAACGAAACATTTTATGAGGATGGCCCTATCGAACTCGATTCCAGAACAAGAAGATAAAAAGCACGTCGTCGTCAACTTCATTCTGGATATGAAACCCGGTTATGAATTGAAGACGAGTTTAAAAACGATTATGAGAAGAAACGGACGAACGTGTTTTATCACACTTACCTTCCGTGAAGACAGATTGAAAAGTTAAACCCCAGATAATAATGAATCCACAGTGATAAAACTCTTTCATTTTACAAGCCTTTTTCATAATTCGATTCATAATAGAAGCTTGTGATATGACCTTTCGTTTCACGACTGAATTTTTTGCGGTTTTCTCTGCAATGTTTTAACTTTTCATTGACGTTGTCGAAGCTGAGAATAAACTGCTGAGCAATCATGCGCCGTGACATCGTATCAGCATATGTCGTTTCACATGCACAATACAGGTTTAATTAAAACGCCACACTATGTGGTAAGTTGGCTGTACGGCAACAGTCAAAGTAAACAAAACACAACTATAGCGGACACCCTCGGCACGTAGTTCGAAGTCCTTAAGGACGGTGCCTCCTAATACCAAAGTATTTTTGCGCGGTTTATGACTATGCGGGAAAAGCAGATCTTAGCAAGGGCTATTGGAATCCAAAAAGAAAATTGGGGGTAACCACGCATTTTTTTAGAGATAATCAAGTTTCAATCTGGAAAAAATTGCTGAAATAGCATTTTCTCGGAAAAAAAGAAAAACATATTTTTTCGCAGATTCCGTTTGAATTTGCCTTTACATACACGAAAGCAACAATAAATATAAAAAAGCTTTAAAATACTTAACAAATGGTAATATAACAACTACTGTTTATGTGTTTTTTAATTAAAAATCATCGCAACGTAGCCATTATCAACCCTGACAGCTCTCCTCTGGTATACCCAAAATACAGTCTAAATAACTTTTACACACAACAAAAAATTAATCATATGTTTAATAGGCTTACCGCTTCCATTTTATAATATAAAAAGTAGGGGTCACCACGCGTTTTTGTAAGTTATATGAAGAAAACGACCATATATTTCCCTGCCGAGCTTAGCCTTAAAGAGATTTTGCAATGTTCTGTATGTGCGCGCGCTTGAGCGCGCGCTAATGACGCGAAAAATTATGCGCAGAACGTATGCGCAGTAACAATAGGAGGCACCGTCCTTAATAGCGAGAGTCCGCAAAAGCAGAGTGTGAGAAAAAAAAATTGCCGTTGAATAATCAGAGTCTGGAAGGAAGCGAAAAAGCAAAGTCCTGTACCAAGAAATAGCCTAGAAATCGATGCGAAATAAAAACATATTACGGAAGTTTTTGGAAGTGTGTTTATATAAGTTGACACATGGCGAACAACAGACTGCAGTTAAAACGTAGTATGTTGTGTATGAGTGAGAAGTTCAAGGTGTCCGCTTTATCGCGAGTCAAAACAATTAAATTGTTATGTTGGTACCACGAAAGTGTCCGTAATTCCGTAATAGCGAGAGTCCGTAATAGCCGTATTGCAAAATTCTGACCGCCCAGGGAACCAATCAGAATGCACCTTTTCATTGTGGACTGACAAGTTATCCAATTCCATGTTTAACTTTACATAACGATTTCTTCACCTCACGCGTACGCTTATAACTTATGATTCACAAGAGTGATCAACATTCAATTTCTCGTTACAATATCAGTACATGTAAGACAGCTGGTGAGAATACTAAAGAAAATCGTGAGCTATGTTGAAGTTGTAGCTAGCTATAGCTTGCTGTGAAATAAAAATGGAGAATACAACTTGTCTAGCCTGCGAGCAACCCCTAGTCTCCTACGCAGCCGTTATTTGTGTCGTCACGCAACGCTTCTCTAGTGGGGAGAAGTGGGGTTCCCGTCGGGGAGGAGAGCGTTGCGTGATGAGCCAAATAACAGCTGCGAAGGAGACTAGGCTGAATTCGCTTATAGCTGATAATGGTAGTTATTTATTAGCTTTTTTGAGCCAGTAAGCAATGGTGTGGTCTGTTCTGCTGTCAGTGTCATTGACAACAATTGGTTTCTTTGTCCTTGTTTGAATTTATAGTGCCGCGGTACGAGATATGCCAGGCGTAATCGATAGCAATCGATAACAATCGAAGATTGATATCGATTTCCGATACCAATCGATAGAAATCGATAAAGAAAAAAAGTTGTGAGTTCGATTGATATCGATTTCCGATAGAAATCGATAAATATTGATTTATCGATTGTTATCGATTATTATCGATTGTTATCGGAAACGATTTTTGTCATTTTACAAGTTAATCATTGACACAATGTTGTCTGTATGGTTTTATTGAGTCATTCAATCATCAAAATACTATAGGAACAAAAGCAATAACAGGAACAATTTGGTCTTTTTATCGATCTTCGGCTTCAGCGCAGTTCATAATACCGGAAGAAGAAGAAGTTACGGCCAAAGTAGCGGTGTGCAACCCTCTAGTCTCGTTATAGCAACGCCATAAAGATGAAGCAGAATAAACAACAAAATCAGTGTTTTTGTGATTTCAATTAGTCGCATTAAGAAGAAACGTAAGAATAACTCACAGAGTAAGCAAGAAATAAATGAATGGACATGTTAAAATCTTTTAAAACCCCAGTGCAGAAAACCAAGTGATGAACGATCAGGAACACTCCGCCTGGACTAGATGCTGAAATCGATAACGTTTACTAGATAGCAACGCCATCTTCAGTAATATGTTTGAAACAAATACTCCTTTGGATTATCGATTGTTATTGATTATTATCGATTGTTATCGATTTTTGCCAATCGATAACGTTCGATAATTTTTTTCTGTGAGTTCGATTGTTATCGATATCAATCGATAGCAATCGGCGATTGATATCGATTGTATCGATTGATTTCCGATATCGATTTCTATCGATTGACTACGCCTGGGATATGCCAGACACGATGCGAGCATTCGGTTTCGGACCAGGCAGTTTCGGACATTCAGGCAGTTGACTAGCCTGCGAGCGCAGACGTATTTCCGGCTCGAAATACGTCTGCGCTCGCAGGCTAGCAGTTTTAAATACCCTGATATATAGATATCGTCATTCCGTTGTTTCAATATACTGCTACCGTTCCAAATAACAAGATATTTAGTAAAATTTATAAGTAAGAAAATCATCATCTCGTTTCTTGTGTACTTGAGTTCTTCGTCGGAACAGGTTTGCTCCGATCCGACAAGGGGAAATCCTGGAAATGTTTTTCATGGCCCTTCTCTAACAATTAATAGACCTTCCTCCAAAATGGCCGCCTCAAATTCATATTAAGATGAGCGGAAAATCAATACCAGCACCTGAAAGACCACCTCTTGTCTGGTAATCGTACGAAGTTTCGTTAGTTAGGTCAGTCTACCTGAGTCGAGAAAACGGAAGTTGAAAACTGGAAAATTTAGAGACGTTTGTATGACTGGGGTTATGGCTTATACCCCCCAATCATACAAACGTCTCTAAATTTCCCAGTTTTCAACTTCCGTTTTAGCTGTCATATTGAAAAATACATTATAATAATTAATGAAGTTCGGCGTCTGAACTGGGCCTTTAATTTCAAAACAACTGTTCAGAACAAAACCTCTCATGCATATATATGGAAAAAAAAGTTCTAAATGTCTCCCCGAAGGTCCCCAAACGCCAGAATTTTCTACTGAAAATCTGCACAGTTTCTAAAATTCTTTTTGCTGTCTAAAAATCCCAAAAATTTCCAACCCGCTAAATTTTAATGAAAGTGGTGTAAATATTGTTGCTCAAAGAATCATTCTGCATGACTAATAAGTTACATTTTAATTCAAAATTTTGTGCGTAAAAAAAAGTATGCATGTGGGTCCGTTCAGAAACTCCGAGTGCTTCTGTCGAATGCAGACCTGAGCTTTTTTTTTGCTTTGACCTACCCAACAATAAAGTATCCTTTAATTGCAGAACAAGAAAGATAAAAAACACTATAAACAACTTCATTCTGGATATGAAACCCGGTTATGAATTGAAGACGAGTTTAAAACCGATCATGAGAAGAAACGGACGAACATGTTTTTTCACACTTACCTTCCGTGAAGACAGATTGAAAAGTTAAACCCCAGATAATAATGAATCCACAGTGATAAAACTCTTTCATTTTACAATCTTTTTCATAATAGAAGCTTGTGATAAGACCTTTCGTTTCACGACTGAATTTTTTTGCGGTTTTCTCTGCAGTGTTTTAACTTTTCATTGACGTTCGAGTATGTAGAAGCTGAGAATAAACTGCTGAGCAATCATGCGCCATGACTGTCACATCTATGTCGTTTCACATGCACAATACAGGTTTAATTAAAAACGCCACACTATGTGGTAAGTTGGCTTTACGGCAACAGTCAAAGTAAACAAAACACAATAATTATGCTACCGTTCCAAATAACAAGATATTTAGTAAAATTTATAAGTAAGAAAATCATCATCTCGTTTCTTGTGTACTTGAGTTCTTCGTCGGAACAGGTTTGCTCCGATTCGACAAGGGGAAATCCTGGAAATGTTTTGGCCTTTCTCTAACAATTAATAGACCTTCCTCCAAAATGGCCGCCTCAAATTCATATTAAGATGAGCGGAAAATCAATACCAGCACCTGAAAGACCACCTCTTGTTTGGTAATCGTACGAAGTTTCGTTAGTTAGGTCAGTCTACCTGAGTCGAGAAAACGGAAGTTGAAAACTGGAAAATTTAGAGACGTTTGTATGACTGGGGTTATGGCTTATACCCCCAGTCATACAAACGTCTCTAAATTTCCCAGTTTTCAACTTCCGTCTTCGCGACTCAGGTAGAACCTAACCGAGCCAAACTTCGTACGATTACCAAACAAGAGGTGGTCTTTCAGGTGCTGGTACTGATTTTCCGATCAGTTTAATTTTAATCATTTTGAATTTGCGGCGGCCATTTTGGAGAAAGGTCTATTTAAGAGAAGCATTCACCCATACATGGGTCTCTTACAATGATAGTTTTTTAAATCTATTTTTAATTTCCAGTCCATATATAGCTGAATTATTTTTATAGCGATACCTGATTGGTCAGTTCGAGTAACGTGATGTCGGAGCCTCGATCAGAAGGAATAAAAATAACTTTCACACTATCACTAGATTTGAAAAAAATTTCTTAAATAATTTTCTCTTGTCTAATTTCATTTATTTCCTGAAACTAGACAATTCGATATCTCACTCGTTAGCGAAGGTTGTTTCACACGTGCCATCTTCAACATCTTCATAAATTCGGGTAATAAGATTTCAATCCCTTAAATTTTCTGAAATTTGAAAGTTCAGCTAACGTATCCGAACAGATACATTTTTCTTAGCGTTTAAAAATAATCCATTAAACTGCACAAAAAGCACAGTTATAACGTAAAAACGACGTTCCGACACCTACAAGAAAATTTTGTCGTTGGGTGCCCCTGCTCAACTACTTCGGTATTACAATAACTGTTTTGAATCAAGTGTATTATTTTTTCTATAAAGAAGAAATATATTTGTTAATCGTTAAGAACTATTTGTTAATACAACTGTTAGGAACTAAGTATTTATTTTCTTACTTACTTACTTACTTACTTACTTACTTACTTACTTACTTACTTACTTACTTACTTACTTACTTACTTACTTACTTGCTTGCTTGCTTACTTACTTACTTACTTACTTACTTACTTACTTACTTACTTGCTTACTTAACTTACTTACTTACTTACTTACTTACTTACTTACTTACTTACTTACTTACTTACCTACTTTCTATTCTTCTTCTTCTTATTATTGTTATTCTATTCTAATCATTATTTTATAGCTGCCTGACTAGTCTGGCTCATACGGTTATGGCTCCGTCAATTCCAAGCCCGACCATCCCCCCCCCCCCGGGCATTTGTCGGGCATTTTACAACTTTTCCATCCCTAGGGTGGGGCATTTGCTACAACCGGGCAGCCGGGGTGGGGCATTGTCAAAGGCAACGCGATCTTTCGTATTTTAAAAGACGTACACGTTTTGTTGTTTATTTAAATTTCCTGATTGCCCCCGATAGAAAAATATAAAAACTGAGTTGATGTTAAACCTCGTTTGAGTCCCGCACTTTTCAAGTGTACTGTAGCCCCACCCCCACCCCACATGTGCAAACATTTGCACCGTTGCTTTCCACGTGCGAACCAAAGATGACCAAAGATGTCAAAGATGGCGGAACGAAGCTTCGACTTCAACACCATGTCCAAAAATCATGATTACAGGTATAAATAAAGAGCTATGTATTTGTGAACAATTATAGTGTCCATCATTAATAGTTCTGCTTGGAATTTAGATTTTAAATTCCTCGATCCTCTCAAAAAGTTTTGAACTTGTCCGTGGGTCGGGCATTTGCACTCTTCCTGAAGCCCCACCGTGGGGATTTTGTGCATGTAAGCTGACCCCACCGTGGGGCATTTTCAACTTCTGTCAAAAAAATGACAAATGCCCGACAAATGCCCGGGGGGGGGGGGGGGGATGAGCGGGCTTGGAATTGACGGAGCCATTATTTCAGACAGTTAAAACAACATTTCTTTATTTTGTATATATAAATAAATGCTGTTTTTGTGGGTTCTGAGACACGCTATACAGTACTATGCTGTGCAAAAGTAATGCAAACGAATTTTGACGACGCGCTTTGTTCTCGCAAAATTTCGGCGATATTCCAATTCACCTCGAAACAAAAATTATACGAAATTTCTCGCTGGAACAAAGCGCAAAAATTGTCATCTTTGTAAAACTGGTTTGAAAAACCTTGAGCAGTACATGCAGTCAAATTTGTACACAATTGAAGCAGAGTATTAAAATGCGAAATAAATTTGTTCAGTTTTCTACTTTTGTTTCAGGCCAGGGAAGATCTAGCTTGTGAAGATCATGATACCAGATGATGAGAAACGTGCAAAGAAGTCGTGATTACTATTGGGATATACTGTATATGTACTCAGACATCGTAGACAAATCAGTCTGGTGGTTTTACTTAAACATACTTAAAGGCTGTTGTAGCCTTTTACTTTCGCATAAAATTATCTACGAGGTGTTACATGTATCACTGACATTTGCTGTCCTTCTGATTGCTGTCCATTAACTCAAAGTGATTGCTAATTATTGCTAATAAATATAAATGGTAAATAGATAAGGACCATTTAAACAACTCACAACAAGTGACACACAGCTGTATGGAAGCCTTAAGGTCATTCCTTAGTATTGCACTGCGCATCCTTTCTGCGCATAATTTCGCGCGTAATTAGCGCGCGCACATTAAAAACATGGCGACTTTTTCTTTGTGGCAATGCTCGCCAGAGAGGTAAATTATCGTTTTCTCGTAAACGAGCTTGGGGACCTATCATTTTTTTCGCAAATTTAAGTCTAGTAGTCATCTTCTTTTTATACAAGGAGTATAGACCAATTCTCAGTGCAGAAAAATTAATAATCACTGGAAACGTGAAAAAATACGTGTTTTTGTTGATTTTGTAAGGAATTAGGAGGTATTTTTAGTCAATTATATCTCTTTCGCGGGGCTGGTGACCTATTCTTTTTATTCTATATTTTGAAACATTACATCACAATGTTCAACTAGGGAAAGTTTCAGAAACTTCCCAGTGTAACTTCTATTTCGATGGAATAACCTAAAGCCTAGTTTTCATATGTCTGGAAAATCCCAGACCATCGGAGATTCTGTTATTTCCCGACCGTCCCAGACATTCCCAACTTAATTATGAAAACACGACGAGGTAGATCTTTCCCATTGTCGCCCTGAGTCGGGACTGTTTGCGACGGTCGGGAAATAACAAAATCCCTGATGATCTGGGATTTTCCCGACATATGAAAATCAGGCTTTATAAATTAAACACAGACTTAGAATAAGCTAGCTTCATTAGACAATTTAGACTATGTTTAACTTGAAATTATTCGATAAATATTAAAATGTTATAAACTTCTCTCTCACGCACGCTACTTAAATATATTATGGAGCAAAATCGTAATCAGGCATATTTCCTCTTCTGCAATCAGTCCGTTATCTGGGTCTTTACGCAACGGGCCGTATGCACGTGGCATGCAGTTTCGAACATATCATTTAGCAAAATAAAACCAGGACCTTTCCATGCAAGCATCAGATATAAGAATGGCTCTTAGACGGTTCTTTTCCTCTTGTTAAGTATTTGCAAAATATCGTTCACACCAGAGAGGATAAATTATCTTCTCTTGTTCACACTAAATTCTCTAATATCATTTTATAGTCGGCGAACAAGTACCGTTGATGTCGAGATTTGCCTGAGCCCGCGATGTTCGTCTTCAAGAGTTGCTAAGCAACATGACGTCTGTTTCGGATCCAGGTTTTGATTGGCATAATAAAAATTGGAAACTCTTCGAGTGCTTCAACAAAGATTTGCAAAAAAAGGCAGTTGTTTGGGGAACCGTTGCGTTTAATTTATGGCTAAGTTGATGTAACTTATTTGTAAAATTTATATCCCAAAAGGTGCTGCCCGTCATGTTTTAGATCTTAGTTTCTGCGGATTATTTGCTCCAATCAAAAATGCTCTTCAACTCTTCCTCAGAGATTGCTCGATCAATCACCATAAGATCTCTCAGGTATCCGTGCAAGGTGCTTTCGACATCCATACTGTCTCGTTTGAACCCGATGTCGAATACCGTGTTAAGAGACGGATTCAGGTCTATTCTGTCTGGTGGACCTGCTTGTTCACCTGTTTTGGTTCCATTGATGTAGAGTTTTCCAACTCGGTTCTCACGGCTCCACGTGGCAGCCACGTGCATCCATTCACCGATGGTGATATCTCTTTATAGTCATACAAAGATAAGATACAAATTAAAAGTGAAGGTTTCTAGATATACAAGCTGCGCCCGTTAGATTGGATCAAGTGCAAATTAAACATGAATGGTACAAATACAGTGGTTGTGGATTTCGATGTCAATTCCAATCTGTCAAATATGAATTATCCAATATTTATGAATTATAAACTAAAATACTACTTCAAGAAAATTGAGGATTGTTTTCAGTTTTTCATATGTATGTGACGAACCTTATTTTCCCGCCGACGTTACCCACAAGTTTGTGGAAAAGTCGGAAAACACAGGCATGGTGTGTATTGACTCTTACAATGTGTTAAGTAATGAAATGAGAGAAAGCACATTCTCATAGGTACGTAGAATGAGTATTTTTAAGACTCACTCGCCTCTGAATCAGGGAAATTTGCCAGGTCAACGAAGATTGCAGGAGAATTTGGAAGTAGATGACAGTAGTTATTACTAAAAGGCGCGGAGGGGGTGTTGGCGGCCTCCCCAAGAAAAAATTCAGGATCCTGGAGATGGTTTTACTATGGATAATGGAGAAAGCAAAAAAACCCTCAGGTCTGATAGGGGGGTCCGGGGACCATCGGCTGAATCTGAATATGTATATGATGTTCTGGAAGGCTTAGAACCTTTAAGACTCACCCGGCACAGAAGGTAACGATGGTTTATTCTGACTAGAAGGACCACCTCGACGAAGGTCTGCACAAAGCTGAGGTTTGTCTATATATAGTCTAAAGTGGAAAGGTGTGGACCAATCAGAATAAATATGTACAGGAATGTCCTGGAAGGCTTAGAACCTTTACCCAGCACAGGAGGCTGAAACTGATGTTCTGGATTGGGATTGCTGGGGTTTCTGCGTAAGACCGCTGGTCTCCTTCGAGGTACAGAACTGTCCTGCCGTCAGTAGTATTATAGGAGGCCCGTTTTGCAAGCTGAAAATGAAACGTAAAGAACGTATGGCAATATTTTTACCACTCATTTCTGTTTGATTACGTCTCCTGTATGTTGAGAAGTAAAGATCAACAGAAATCTTGACAAAAATACGTTGTTTTTCCACTTGTTACTGCCTCGTCTCCAGGATGGCTACCTCGTACCCAGGCGCCCTTGCATTTCGTAGGTACAAAGCGCGGGAAAATAGGGAGCGCGGAGCTTGATCAGTCCCAGAACTCCACGCGCACCGCACACAAGCAAGAACTACGCCTGGGGGCGAGGCAGATCTTCTTACCTTACAAGTGGGTCAGATCCATTGAGAGTCCAATGGAAAGGAACTCCTATAAAAGAAACAAATATCAATTGTCCTATCACAATATTTATTATCCCGTATAAAATAAATCCTTTGGCTTTCAATTACAACAAAAATCAGGTTTGGTTTTTCCTAGTTATACATGCTAGCGAGATTGCTAACCTAAGCATAAGACTCCATCTCCAATCACATCATCATTGCACGTGCAGTTGTAGCTTCCTTCAGTATCCGTGCATGTGGCGTTCACGTGACATTTGTTACTTCCGGTTACACATTCATTTATATCTGTGTGTTAAATAGAATCATGTAAAACGATTTTCAGGCAAAATTTACAAAGTGTCCCAAATTTATTGGCCAGTAGCTATGTAAAATGAACGCCTTACTTTGGCATATTTTGCCATCTCCAGAAAATCCTGTCTTACAAGTGCAGGTAAATGAGCCCACAGTGTTGTTGCAATAAGCGTCAGAGGAACAGTTATGTGATCCAGAGGAGCATTCATCAGAATCTAAATTTAAAAAATAATGTGTTTTTTTTTTTATAAAAAGCGTGCTTGTTCAATGTTGACCGGCACACTTCCCTTTAGCTTACTCTGTCATATATCCAATTCCTTTATTGACGGACAATATACAGTAGAACCTCCCTGTGTATCCACCTCTCGTAAGCGACCACTTTTCCAAAATAACAAAATTTCCCCACTCATTACATTCGGCCGGAACCTCTCGTAAGTGACCGCGACCATTTAGGGGCCCGACGGTTTGAAATTTTCTATTGTTTTTAACCTCCAGTAAGTAACCATGCACTGCACTGATAATGCCACGTGCCCAAATTGGGTAATTAAAGACCATACAACCCTGAAATGACGATAACATTTGTCCTAACATTATAACTTGTTATTTCCGCTATCCGATGTTTGCTGTATACTAGGTAACTCAGATATTATATTAATTTTGCTTCAGTATGACACTGTTTTATTGGAAATTGCACCGAACACACTGAAATCATATCCACTCGAACCAGTAAATGTGTTCTTAAAAGACATTTTACAGCATTTTGGGTTTATGGATGCATTTGTCCATGGATAAGCCTCTGAAACTACTTCAGGATATTACTCAAAATTTAGACCCCTGTGGACTGACCTAGCTCTTATGAGCGACCACCTCCCATAAGCGACCACCCAGGCTTGACATTTTGTGTAGTCGCTCACGAGAGGTTTCACTGTTTTGATACTGTGAGGATGAATTAGAAGTTGACTACGTTTGAGAATTACAGGGTTATGACCAATGGAAACAATGCAGAAGGAAGTGTATTAGTCTTGTATCTACGACTCAAGTTGAATTAGTGCGATGGGCAAAATCACCTCCAAATCGAATACAAATCAGTGCTCGAAAGTCGAAATAATGGTTTGCCAGGTCGCAAAACACCACCAAAGAGGTCAGTAATAATAAACCAAAAACAAGTATGGTTAAGATTGGGGCAGATTGAGAGTCAGGCGGCCGATTACGAACATTAAATTTGAAAAAAACGTTTCATGCTAGTTATTTTTCAACATGCCGCCATCCGTTAACTCTCATCCGGTATAAAGCTATAAAATGCCGTTTTCTTTTGATTCACACACCTCTTTCGCAGTTTGTTATTTTAGGCCAGTGAGCAGGACAAACACAACGAATTCGAAGGTTTCCTTGTTGATTGGGTAGACAGGAGGCAGCATGAGGACAAGCCAAGCCACCACACAACTTCTGTTGAAAATAAATGGTCAGAAAAATAGAATTATACACTTCCAAATAGAAATAGCCTGTACCGCTTGCTCCTCCTCTGAGGCTCCCAAGGGAAATCTTTAATAATATTTTTATATTCCCTCCTCAATTTACCCGTACTTCGTCTTGAACTAGAATATCTCCACGCTGCACCTTGAAAGACAAAGGGATTCTAGTAAAACACTATGTTTATTATCAACTCGAAGTTGATAAAGGTAAATTAACCGCCGTAGCGAATTTCTAGAAGCTGACGTTTCGAGCGTTAGCCGTTCGTCGGAGCAAACGTGCTCCTAAAGAGAAAGACAATTTACGTACATGTCATGATCGTGGCCTTGGTAAAAACAAAAACAAAACAAAAAACAATGCGGCTTATTTAGTTTGTAATTTTGTTCCCCACTGGTCAGAAAAACCTGCTAAATATTTTCTTATATTCCTGATGAACTTTAAAATTAGTCATTCGTCGTCCGTAAACTGCTTAAAATTAAAATATCATAACATTTTTATTGGGTCGATCCATTCTGGTAAAAAAAATATATATATAAAAAAAATAAAAACTAAGCAATCACAATGGCCCATAATGTTGGCAACAAACGTAACGCAACTCGAAGCCAATACACGTAGCCGGCGCCAAGCTAGCGCGGGAAAACGCGTGCGACCAAGTCTCGACTGGATTTGGTTTTGTTTATTGCATCTGATCGGTTGTTGGCGTGAGTTTTTTAAACAATCATAGAGCATAGCAAAGCAAAACCAAAGCAATTCCATATTGCCGGTACTTTTTTTTGTGAGACTACAATCTACAGTAATCGCACTTACCGCCGTTGGGTGATACGAGAAGCCTTTTTTGGAAACCAAATCTCCCGGATGTTGATAATGGTCCGAGTCACTGAGCTCACAGATAAGTTTGTCCCCAGACTCCGGCATTCCAAGATTGAATGAAAAGCATAACTTCTCCACATAACAGTTTATTTCACACTGACCATTATTATCAACCGATGTATTCTGTATCACGTGATGTTCTAAGTAACTGCCTGCCTCAGGTTCAATAAACTCCAGAATCCTGCAAGTGTCTATTGATGAAGAAGAAAAACCTTTCCTAAATTTGGCTCGGACCAATCTACTAATGTCGGCTCAAGCTTGTTGACAACCTTGATAGGGCTTGATACAGAGAAGCAATCTTTAATAGAGAATGGCATGCACGTGAAAATTTATTCCCCCTTTGGTCATTTACAAAGGGCAAAACTGAACACGCTCGAAAATCGTGAAAATTATCCACTGAATCCGCTTGTGATTAATACGAAGATTTGCGAGTGTTTATTCGGGTCTACGGCTCAAAACTGAGAAACTGTTTGTCCAAGTATATGCCTGCATGGTTAAAACAAATCCGTTTTCTTTCGGAGATAAAACTTCGTCTTTGCGATGTACACATTTACCTTTTAAAATCGAAGAAAACCTTCAAATAATTGTTAACTAAGATAGAAAAACACTAACGAGGTCAAGGATAGTTAAGACTGAGACAAATTTATAACACGAACTTTACACTATAAATTACCAAGGTGCGCATTACGTAGCTTGTTTATTTCAATACCCTGCAACATTAGTTTAGTATGATATTTGACATGGAATGTTGTCCTTTTGTATTGAGTTGAATGACGGTAATTTGACTTTAATGGTTGTTGTCTATTTAAATTAGAAGCTTAATAAAATATTAATGGCCTTAAAAATATATTAAAAATATAAAGGGGCCTAGCCTGGCCATTGTTGTCAATCAACAATTATCGTCGTCTAATGAAATGCGTTTTATTTTTGCTAAGAATGTTCTGTTTATAAAATTTCAATTTTTTCTTGTTTTAAATGTTTAGTTTCAAGAGCAGGCGCTAGTTTACAGGACGCTTGGCTCCAAAACGTGCTACAAGAGTTGCCATCCGTTTTATAGCGAAACTTCTCAGTCTTTAAGCAAATATCATCAGTCACAATTGTCACGCACTTTACGGCGGGTGAAAAATAGCGATTTTAAGTCTGTTTGGCTGATCAACCGTCATATACAACCTATTGAAAACTATTGAATAATTTCGAATGTTAAAATATTTTGAAAAATATGAATCCAAACGGTCTTTATCACTGAACATATTTTAAACAGCAGCTGTCGCATATGTATTGTTTACACTTATATACACGAACTGAGTTTATAATTGGTTGTTTAATATTCAACATCGCCACGGAAGGCTTCCTTGCAAAAATTGGAAACTGAAAAGTTATTGTCATTCTTTAAAGATGGGCTCATCTGGTTTTCCGTTTGCTTGGTCATTTTTTGTTCGGTTTTGCGGACAAATTTTTATTGATTACACAGAGTTGTAGAAAATAAACAAGTTAAGTTAGTAAATTTGGTTTCGATCAGACCCAGTGTAGTCATAGACATTCGCGGCGTAATATCGATGTTCATGTTCTTCGTTTTCGTCGAAATAATTATTAAAAGAGTCAGATGAAAAGGTAAAAAATTATTTTGTCCCGTAATCTGCGTAACTGCACGCGCTAAACTAGCGAATCTTAATTATCAAAACATAGCATCTTGCGTGAATGACAGTTTAATGGCTAAAAACGGGCTAAAATAACAAAATTGTGTGATTTTCAAAAATTTGGTCGGCTCCAGGGCAACACTTCGACTTCTTTGAAGATTGGCGAAAATTTGGCAATTCGCAAAAAAATTGGCAAAAAATTGAAACTGGGGCACTGTATTTTACGATTTTTACGTTACGAGTTGACAGATTTGACACTTGAATAAACAAAATTGGTCAAAATTGGCTGTAGTGCGACCCGTACCATAGTTAAGTTTTAAATGTGAAATGTTTTTATTTCTCTCTGAGCCGCCGAAATGGAAATGAACAACATATTCGGAATCGAAGGTGGTCAGAAAATTTAAAAAAGCCAATAAGAAGCAGACGATTATAGATTGAAGAACCGTAGCTAGGGTAAAACACAGAAAACATAAAACGTTCTCTGCCTATATACAAATTAATTAAACGTCGAGCTTTCCGCTGTCAGCCTACGATGAAAAAAAAAAAATTTATTCCATACTATTCCTTTTATTGCGATATTCTCACTTTTCCTATATATTTACAGTTTATGTTGTATATACAAAGGCTAAAAATGTATTATAAGATTGTTAAAAACTACTGTCATCATCAGGGTAGTCGAAAACGTTCGGTTTTTAATAAGTTTATAATATATTTGTAGCCTTTGTTTATACAACATTTGACTGTTTGGCGAATATTATGACATTTACAGTTTATATTTCGTTTTTTGTTTTCTCTCCTTTTTCATCGAAGGCTATATAGTAGACGAAAAGCCGAAAGCACAAATTTGTATATTGCCAGAAAACGTTTTTTTAAATAAGAAACAGACGGATATTTCGGAGACAAAACTATGAGCACTTTAGTATCTGTGTTAGAAGGGAGTTAGGTCGATCTGTCTTCCTCCAGTATACAGGGGCACCCAACGACAAAATTTTCCTGTAGGTGTCGGAACGTCGTTTTTACGTTATAACTATGCTTTTTGTGCAGTTCAATGGCTTATTTTTAAACGCTAATAAAAATGTATCTGTTCGGATACGTTAGCTGAACTTTCAAACTTCAGAAAATTTTAGGGATTGAAATCTTTTACCCGAATTTATGAGCTGAATTTGCCTTTCCGAAAATCCTAGCTGATCTATCAGTTTGTACCCAAAACGACATTTTTATCTCTCCGAAAACAAAAGGCATTAATTTTCCCATATTAAGAAAGTTCGAGATGACATTTCCCTAACCGAATATCTGAGGCGATTATAGGCCTTCCGAACAGATATTACACCGAAATGATCCGTTGGGTGCTCCTGAGTACACCGTGATACTAACCTTGTGATAAGACGTGGCAAGCGAAAAATAGCTTGAAGGCAACAGCATATAATATCAACATGGTCGATAGTAAGTTGAAAGTGAAGATAGGTCGGACTGTTTCCATACGTCGTAACCTAATACTGGGACGCACGTTAGCGTGTGAAAACACTACGTGCGCGCTGCTCGTTTATATATCCAATTATCGCAATTAAATGATTGACAGCTGCAGGTGACTTGGGTTGTGACATAAGTCATTAAATTTTCTGAAACATCATTATTGCTATTAGGGTCCTTTCGAGATATTAAACTTCAGCTTGATAACGAGGCTGAGAGGACACAAACAAAAGAAAGAATAAACCTGCTTGTTCAATTTCCATTGTTTGTGTCCTCTCCGCCTCGCTACCAAGCTGAATTTTAATATTTCGAAAGGACCCTATTCCGGGACTACATTATCTACAAACTACAAACTGAGAAGAAAAATAGTCCTTTATCACGAAGTTACGCCAGCAATTTGCCACCTACCCCGGCTACACCTGAAACACTTGACACTAGCCTAGTCCCTAGGCCTCCTGGGCTCAATGGAGTCTGGACTATACCCCAAGTGTGTTACCGATGTTCCTATATTACATGTACGTTAAACTTGGTTTTAAGACGGAAACTCTCAAGATAAATCTTATTATTAGCCTCTTTGGCCCATCTTCTTTGTTCTTTTTAAATGCTTGTCCGAATATTAGTGAAATGTGAAAATATTAGACAAAATACCGGAATTCGAAGAAATTTATATAGTTCATGTCACACTGCAAAAGCCATCGCGACATCACGGTGGCACGAAAAGAAGAGCATGCGATTCCTCACCATTTTCTAAGGAATTAAAGATGCCAATGAAAATGGTTCTGAACGACTGATATGCATTATGGAACTACGAACGTAAATAAAAATCCTAAATACCGTAATTACTTATTACTAGTTATTAGCCGTACTGATACGGAAAATCACCCGCCCGAGGTCTTTCTTCCACAGGCACGTACAAGAAAGACCGGCCGAGGGCGATATTTTCCCAATACGGTTCCGAGCTAGTGAGAGTTCATAAGAAATTTATATGGTTGTCCCTAACATTTTACTATTTGAATTTTGGCTGTTTTCTTCGTTTCCGATTTTCGTCAGGAGAATAAAACGCACTCTCCGAATGTTTTTCGTCGCTCGTGTTGCTTCTTTTTCTTTTGCCCATGGGCATGACGGGAAAATCTGGCCGCGAATATTGTCCAATCATGAGCGTGCCTTATATCTTTGAAAGCTCTACGGCTATAATTGTATGCCTGAAACGTGACATATAAACACAAAACAGGTAGTCTAAAGGAAGCTGCAGCTGGATGCGGTTGGTCAAAATTTATTGCACAAGGCTAAATCGAAAATTAAGGGGAAAATCCATATTTTTGTCGGCCAATGCTACGTGTTCGTTGTGTTAGGAATATACTTTTTGATCACCAAGTCTAGAACCTATGCCATAACACGAGGGAATGAATCAAGGAAGCCTTGCACAAATACAACCCAAAACCTTTCTTTAATTGAACATTCGTATTTTAAATTGTACAAACACTACAAGCCATGGGCTATTTCTTTACTTAAAGTATTTCGATAGAGCATTGTTTTACACTGAAAATGCCCAGTTCACTATCGAATCTGATTAAACGAATCTGATATAATTAATTTAATTTCTTTGTTCTACGCCATTTATATACCGAAATTTCTTATTGATATTTACTTACTAAAACACTACTGTTAGCTACCCTTGTTATAATTTGTTTTTCTTCGCCTCCCGCCTCGAATAGCCCTGCTAATTTGCGGGAGGTAAAAATCATTGTATTTTAACCCAATACTTAATAAAGCTTGTTGTTGTTGATTCGACATCGTTTCTGTAATTATTGTGGAACACAAGTACAGTCTAAACAACTCTAGTGATCTATAATCACGGTGCATATCTGTAGTTGAAAGTTCCTTTAAATATTCCCTATTTGATACAGTTTTCAGTTTCACGGTTACATCTCGTAACGCGTTCAAACATGTACTTTTATTATTGACTTTACTGGATGATCTTCAACTTGAAGATTTCAGCTCTACAACACACAACAAACTAAATATATAAACAATATTACGAACAATAACAACTAACTCTTGGTTGTGGAGGGAAAATTATCCGAAATATCCTGAATATCTCTTAGCGATTTATAACAGTTTGACTGAATATCATCCTCACACATTGCTAAAATATACATAAAAAGCGCTTTACAATTCAAAAGCATAAACTGTTTATTATTGAAAAGAGACGATCCAAGAAGACACTTCTAAGATGAGCCATGATGAGTGTCATGATGAGTGAGTGCATTTCATCAAAACGTGAAACCGCATCACCAATAGACGACTTGCAGAATGGACAAAGTATCTCATCTCTCGGTATCTTCTTGTATCGTCCTGCATGATTCTGATTCTATAGGCAATAAGCGACAAGAAATCCGCATTTTGGTTATCGTCACTCTTTGATTTAAAACATTCTTTATTATCCTTAGACTGAAGGTTCAAACCTAACTTCGTTTTTTATTTTGCTATATAGACTTAATTTGTTTCCGATTGAAGGATCTAATTTATCCTTATTTAAATTATTTTAAATTATTATTTTAACCAATGGACCCGAAATTGTTTTGAAAGATTATTTTTAAACAACCTTACCAGGTAAGGTATTTTACTTATACTTCTCTCAAAAGTTGAAAAATCCATCGTAATCTGATCTAATTTCAGTAATTTAGTAAAACGCAATAGATGTTTAATAGTGGTAACACAAGAATGCTTACCCCTGCTATCCAAATGAATGTTTGCCTCAAGAGCACTACTTAAAATTTTGTTATCTGAGAAAGTAAGTAGTCTCAAAAAGTTTTTAAAAATAGTGCTGTAAATAAAGAGGTGAAGGGGAAAGCGTCCAAGTCAGGCTCCCTTTACTGCGAAGTTACTTGCTTTGTCCAGAGTGAACCCCTAAAGCCATTTTGCTTACTTTATTATGCATAGTTTTCTGGTATTATTCGTTCATCAAAATCTTGGATACAAATTCATCATAGTTACTCCCAAACGATTTTAAAAAACAACCCCAAATTTTACAGTTGTACAAAAAGATTGGTTTACAAGAGAATCGAGCCAAGCGTTTACACGAAAACAATTTATCCGTTTTCGGTGCCGTTGCGTCATGTCCGTGACATTATGTTAGCAGCTGGGACACGATAATACAATGAAGCACCGTCATTTTTATTCAACATCGCGAAACTTAAACGAGGAAAAGACAGAAATAGACATTTTCGCGCCAAAAACCAATCGCTTTCAAATCTACACGGTTACCCCGTTTACACGAGTAGTATAGTAACTGGGGATACGAGCGCAGTTTTCAAAATTTTGGATTCTCTATGCTGGAAAAAAAATATATAACTATGGGGGGTCCGGGCACAGTTTTCAAAAACATTTTCCCAGCGCAGGATACCCCTATGATGGGACCAAGTTTTGGTGGACAAGCGAAGCCGGGATTTAGCTCATCGGCAGCGCAGCCAGAGGCGAGCCGGGATGGATGGGCGTTAAAAATCCCCCTTGCGTCTCGGTGGAGGAGGAGCGGAGCTACGATGGACGCAATCATTCCCTATGGATCAAATATTAGGATCAAAAAATGGGAACCAAGTTTTGGTGAACTCTGGTGCTGGAACTATGGCATGTGTGTGGCACCTCGGCAAGGCGGAAGCAGGGGATCCCTTTGCTTGTATCCTTTGCTTGGTATACCTGGGGGTTATTCTTTGATGGCATAGTGCCCGTATGCGTAACTGCTGATTCCGTTTTCTTGGATATATCGTTTGTCGTCGAAACAGCTGAGGGATACTTTATTGATTTCATAACTTCCCAGTTGATGATTTTTACTTCGGATTGTTTTCATTTTGTGATGTAGTTGCTTGTCATCCATCAGTGTTTCTTTATAGTTTTCATGGGTAATGTTCTTTTTAATGGTATTCTTTTTGATGCCCTTTGCTGTTTTTCCTCCGGTTTGATTGTCTTTTATATAACTATACATTTTCGAGCGTAGACCAATAAATTCAGTTATTGGGATACCCGCAGCTTCATCCTTGAATTTACCGATTACCTTCTTATTCACATTAGTATAGTATGGGGAGTCCCTTGAGTAATCGCTATTATCAAATTTTTCTTTGTCATTCCAAAAGTCTTTATACACATCTTCAGTTTCGATTTCATAAGTCAGAGAGTCTGTATCGGTAAAGAGTAGTCTCGCTTTGTTCTCATACTTCTTTTTGATGTTATAATGAAAATCATACATAAGGGTCTTACTAAGATCAAGGATACACATCCCCACATATGCCGGCCTGTTAAGGGTCAGTGTTTCTTTGATCTTATGGACCGCTACCAGATTTTCGTTGATTATCTTACTACTCATATAAGTAGGTTTGCTGATCAGTTTAAGCAACTTTTTACGATTTGTTACTAATCTGATATCGACTCTCTTCCTTAAATTTTCCATTGTTTTACCAAACACGCTATTGTTCATAAGCTTGAAGAAATCTTTTTCAAAGGGATTCTTGGCATTCTTTCTTTTGTTTGTGTTAAAGTCTATGTATTGCTTAAGCCATGCAGACTGATCAAATTCTAATGCTCTATGTATATTGGTTACTTTTAACCCAAGGTCTGTATATAATTGAAGGTTCCTATAGTGAAGAACGTATTGTTCTTTATTACTCAATGTTGGGATTAGTTTACTCACAAGACCTGTGGATATGTTATATTTGTCGGCTATCCTTTTGCAATACTGGGACAGCATCTCTTTATTAACACAAACCCTCTCTGCAGCTAATGGATAGTCGTTATGTAGGTCATGCAACTCCTGGGGATACTCCATATCAACTTCTAGTATCAACCCTTTATTGCTGTTTTCATTATATTGGGCTAAATCAAGATTGGCGATCTGCTTTTCTGTCATCCATCTAAAACCCCCAGTTGGTAGGTATTGAGACATAGCCCAACCATATAGGTTGTTTGCATCAAGATACATGATATACTTTGTGGGCGCCTTCTCATCGTATGATTTTATGTATTTTATTATTGGCTTTACCGTATCGATTGGCTATATACGATATACCGCCTCTCATACCCTTTTCAATAAATTGATACATATCAATATCAACCATTAATTCTAATTGAATATTAGTCATTCGTAGCATAGCATCCATGACAATCCAGGGCTGGTGAAGTAATGGCATGGATCCAGTTTGTAATATTCAAGACATGTCTGCCGGAAGTTTTCAAAGACGTCGGCCAAAAGCAAAACGTCTGATTTAATATACAAGTCATGATAATCACCCATATTTTTTAGAGAGAAATTCCTTCCATACAGTTTGGGCATGCTGGTAGTCATCATCTGAAATATTCGCATCATTCATGATACTGAAAAAGTCTTCTTTTGCCGGTAGTTGTTCATTAAATTTATCAAAGCTGTCCATGTAGTCGTAAGGGTATACTCCTTTCTGTGCCATCATTCCCAGTTTCTTATTTTGGAACTCCTGTGATGTGTATTTGAGATTATCATGATTTGGTGTTATACATGCTTTGTTACTATTTCTGCAATTTCTGCATTCACCGCATGAGAAGCTGGTTTTGTGTTTGCATTATACGGCCTTTATTGTTGATACTTCGTTTTATGCACATACCAGGGTCGCATGTATCACATTTGCCGCATTTGGTAATGTTATTTACTAGTTTTTCTAAGCTGGAGCTCATGAATTGGAAGCTATCAATAAAGGTAAGGTGATTCCCAAGCATAAAAGCCATATACTTTTCCATATTATTGGGTATAGCATTAATATTCATCTCTACCTCTTTTCCTTTTTATTTTTGTATGTATGGTTTTTAACGATAGCTCCAATCTCCTGCATTATAAAATGGCTGTCATACCCTCTTAGATTGTGGAATATGACTGGTATTTTCATTTCTTTAGGGTTTAGTCTAAGTTTTAGATTACAGCCTTGATGTGCTGACCCTCTGTATTTACCAGTAATATGGCAATGATCTCGAACTCTGATATCTTTTTCAGTATATTGTTCATTACATATATAACATTCGGTGGCTTTTTTGAATCTATCTCCATCTTCTTTTGACATAACTAATGGCTTATTAAATTGTTTTTTAATAAGATGTTTACAGTATTTCACCTCTTCTAGCATGTCTTCCATAAATTTATATACAGCCTTCTCACCACGATATTGTTCTAAAGGTTTTGTATATTTATCATCATAACAACATACTACTTTATATGCATACCCACAGTCTGTATGTTTTTGATATGCTTCAGTGTATGATGCCTTATCACTTCTTTGGCATCCTTGAATCTTTTCGGTGATAGCCTCAAAGTCAGGGTAGATGACGAATGGCACAGCCTGCTGTTTGTGGTGATTGTTGAATTTCAGGATGTTATTATCTTTATCAGGCATTTTTATCGCTTGTGTGCCATTTACTTGGATGCAGTTTGTTATATGGTCTGTTAATCTGCTTTCAGAACTGAAGCATTGCAGGCAGTGCATACAAAAGTGCTTTCTTTCTTTATGTTTAGTTTGTTTATTCATGAATTTATTGAAATCTCTAATAAGCACGTAATGTTTGTTTTCATCTTTTGTGATTAATAATAGCTCCATATGATCCTCAAATTGTTCTTTCGATATATACCTTGGGAATGGTTGGTGTTTTTCATAACGGAATACGTTGATATTGATTGTATTTTGCTTCTCAATTCGATTGAACTGTTTAATGGATACCGGAAACGTAATATTAGAGTAATCCAATTTATCGATGTATTCCTTATCAGATCTTTTAATTCTTTGAGGATCCTTATTTTGTGGGTTCAAGTGTCTGATGTGGCACCATCGAAAGCATTCATTGTCTTTATTGTTTGTCATGTTTATTAATCCTTTGGCACTATTTCTCAGCTCTGTCGGTAGTTTAATATATGAGGATCCTCTCAATGGTTGGTATTTAACAATATTCAAATAGTGACGATCAAGAGAATCAATAATCCATCCCGAACCCTCAGATATCCATATAGCTATAATATTAAGGATCCTTCCATGACTTGCTTTCATCGCATAAACGATTTCCATTGGGTTAATGATTGTGTGGGGTGTGCTGTTAAAATACGCAGTCCTATACACTCTTGACCCATCCTCAGCTTCACGAAAAAATGTAACCTTTAATGTTTCAATATATTTAATCCCTTTCATAGATTTCAATATGCCGCGGATATGGTTTTTAATGGCTTTTCTTGTTAATAGCAGTTGAACTAATGGGTCTTTCTTATCTTGAAGACTGATTTCATATGATTTAGTATACCCTTCCAAAGCCTGGTTTGTTTGAGTTATCTTAGTTCTTGTAGTAGGCATTGGTCGAATCAGTCTTTTATGCTCTCTCCTGGTTGTATCTTCCTTCTGTTGGATATGGGATTCGCGCATCTGATCTTCCTTACGTTGGGTTAAGTATCTACGCATCTGTCGGATATGGTATTCGCGCATTAATTGATTGAATCTAGCCTTATTAGCATCATCAATGACATTATTGCTCTTATATTTGATGACTTTGTTGATTACTTTCTGCCTAGTAACCCTTTTTAGTAGGTCCATCCAAGTATAGCCCAATATTTTTGCATCCTTCAAGTAATGAGTTGATAGTTGCTTAAAAAAGTTCATTTTGTATATACTATATATACATAATATTTCTTTAAGTCTTTTTATAGTATGTTTAAAAAAGTAGTTTTCTTATAGTGCGTTTAAAATGACTCAGTGTTTGGTTCATTTTAAACTATGGCGTCATTGGTTATTCATGGCTTCGGTATTTCTCATATGCTTTTTTGTCTTAATATGGCTCCATTTCCCAGCTAATGAGTAATCCCGATTACCACATACAGGACATCTCCATTCTTTATTTACCATGTACTTGGTCTTGCTTTGTGTAATTGCTTGCTTTCTCTCTTCATCACTGAAATGCTTAATTGGCGTATGGATATTTTTTGGTCTTCCCATTATATATATACTATACATATATAATATTTCTTTAAGTCTTTTTATAGTATGTTTAATCATCATAATAAACTGTTTTATATGTCTTATTCGGATCATATAATTCATAATCTGAAAACAGGGTCTCCTTTTTTACTCTAAAAGAATGAATGACTTCGTTTGTTAATCTTATATGTTCAAATACCCAAGTAGCCGGGCCAGTTGGTGGGAAATCAAGAGTGTGTTCATCTTTTAATTCTTCTAAAACAACCATCTTAGGAGTTTGTTTCTTAATCCGATAAAATTTGTATCTATTGAAATACAACTGCGGCTTGCTAACTACTGCATCTCCAACTTTAAAATCTTTGACGTTCATGTATACTATATACTATCTATAGATAATATTTCTTTAAGCCTTTTTATAGTATGTTTAATCATCATGATGAACTGTTTTATATGTCTTATTCGGATCATATAATTCATAATCTGAAAACAGGGTCTCCTTTTTCACTCTAAAAGCCAGTCTTCATCATCCTCATCAAAGGCCTTGGGCTTATTGATATTCTTCATAGCATTACCAATGGCCTTGGGCTTGCACACTATGATATTTCCAACTTGCAAATCTTCAACTATCATTTCGTATACTATACTATAGGTTTTTATTTTTAAGTGTATTTATAGTGCGTTTAGCCCTACCACATACAGAGCATCCCCGCCATTATACATATATTAAATATTTATAGTTATATTTGTCTTATGCCTTTCATCCGGGTCATCATATTCATCTTTCCTATTAATTTCCATCTCATAACCCAGTTCACCCGGTTCTTCAAGAATTATCGAATATCTTTCACTCGGTCATATAATTCATATTTGTCACACACTATTCTTTTTTCAATAATAAAAGAATTAATAACTTCGTCTTCTATACTCCAAACTCTTTTTGAATAAAATGGCCAATCGTCTCTTGTTTGTTCATAAATATAGTCAATCGCTAACCTATCCAAAATAACCGTTTCAGGTTTTTTTTTTTGTATTCGATAAATACGGTAATAGTCGTTACCCCTACGAGTTGGCTCTTTTACTAAGATATTACCAACTTTCAAATCTTTAGCGTTCATGTTGTATATACTATATATATATATTATGTTCTTAAGCCTTTTTATAGTGCGTTTAATCCAATCTATATGATTTATCCGGGTCATATAATTCATACTCGGAACATGCAATTCTTTTACATACTTTAAGATAAGAAACCAAAACTCGGTCCGTCACCCCTCCAACTTCTATTTCCCATATTGGATGGTCCTCTGGGCAATTTTTCATTAGTACATCTTTATATTCAACCTCTAAATGATCTAAAAAAACCGCTTTTGGTGTTACTTTTGTAATTCGGTAAAAACTATATCTGTCCCGGAAAAAATTGTAACTGTCCCGACTGTCCCGACTGTCCCGGGAGATACCCCAAAACATGCGATCTCTCACCAAAATATTCCCAACTTTCAAATCTTCGACGTTCATGTATACTATATATATATTATTTCTTTAAGCCTTTTTATAGTGTGTTTAAAAAAGTAGTTTTCTTATAGTGCGTTTAAAATGACTCAGTGTTTGGTTCATTTTAAACTATGATGGACTTGGTTATTCAATGTTATTCATGGCTTCGGTATTTCTCATATGCTTTTTTGTCTTCCTCTTCCCATTATATATATATGTATTATATTGTTTTATATATTTTTAACATCTTTTAAAGGTATCCATGAATTAAATTCATTTGGATAACCAGACCATGAAACCAGAGCTTGTTTCTTTTTATAATCCTTTTGATGACTTTGTCAATACGGAAAATGTCTTGTTGTGCTTTCAACAACTCCTGCTCATAAAATGAACCTTTAATTTCTTCACTATTAAGATCCTTCAATTTATATGTGATTGGATTTGTGTATTGGATTTTATTGACTGTAAATACTTCTTCTGTCCAGTTTGGAGTATAGCCCTTGTCAAATACCTTCCTTTTATACTTTGATATTCGAACCTTATCACCAACTTTGAATTTCGGTTTAGATGATAGCGGCTCCATTTCACCATATAAATTGAAATATACAACTCCTTCATTTTTCTTCTTAGATGCATCAACAGGTGTCATTTTAATGCTTGAATGCTTTGTACTATTGTATTCTTTTACCAACTGAGGTAACATATCTAAATATTGTGTTGTATTTTTAGCTGTAAACTGTTTCCACATCCTGTTTTTCATTGTACGATTCCATCTTTCAACAACTGATGACTTTTCTTCATTTTCTGTTGAATACAGTGTAATGTTGTGTTTATCAAGTAATGATTTCATATGTTTGTTATAAAACTCAGAACCTTTATCTGTCCATAAAAACTTCGGCTTTCTACCTTCTTTGAATATCGTTTTAAATGCTTCAGTAACTGTCTCGCCTTTTTTATTTTTTAATGGTTCAATCCATCCATACTTTGAGAAAACATCAATTACAGTCAACAAATATTTAACCCCTTTATTCCATTTGCTGAATTGTTGCATTTCAACCAGATCTGCAGCCCATATCTCATCTATTCCATTTACAATAACTCTTCTTGTTTTGAAATGCCTTTTGATTGGTTTATGAAGTTCATCGGCTAATTGTTGAGCCCAATCATTATTACTCAACGCCGTTTTCCGTTTTTTGGCTTCTTTTGTTTTAACACCAAGACCTAATTTCTGTTTAGTATTTATTAAATTACGAACAGCTGTTGAACCCCAAGGTTTATCTTTCCATGGTATCTGATCAATCGCTTTTACCATTTTTTTATCACAATCTCCCTTATCTCGACCACGATCGTAGCAAATATCGTGATATGCTGATATCTTATCCAATTCGTTTTTTGGATGGACTTTCCAATTAATAACCTCCCCTGTATCTGTGTTATATGATAATTGATCAGCTAGGGGGTTATACGGTCCCATATATTTGTATGAACCTGGTGTCCAGCCTCCTTTTGGGCGTGGAAGTTTACCAATCAATTTATGAATATCAACCCCTTGACCATATTGGCTTCTATCATAAAGCGGATTAGTAGGATCACTTGTATTGGTATACATGCTCATATCATATGCTATTCCTTTACCAATCGGTGATATTTTCTTTGAAATATCGCTCGTGAACGAATCCAGAGCTTGATCCAAATAGTTATGCCCAACCTTTTTGATCTTAGATTTTACAAAATCAGATTTTACAGCTCGACTCAAAGCTTGGCGTCCAACTAAAGATCCCATTTTCAGTGCTCCTTTGAAGAGCTCTGACGCCAAATCGCCCCCATCTTGTGAGGGCATAACTAGTTTTTTGATTGTTTAACGAACTTAGTCTTCTTTATGCCACACTCAGCACAGGTGCAGAAAAACATCAATCTACCATTCTTAGCCGTTGTATATCCAGATGGTTCCACACACTCAGTTTGTTTCTTCTGTTTAACACAATATGATTTCACCATTATAATAATAAGTTACATAATATTTGTGAAATAGTTGATAAGAAATCTATGATTAACATCGTGATCTATTGGATCAAAATTTGAATTATGTATGGTTTCTAATAATGATCTGCCTCTTTGACGTTCATTTAGATAGTATAAACACCAATATCCACATAAAATGGAATCTCTTTCCTGTATTTCATCTCCCGAAAATATGAGGTGTTTTCCACTTGTTGATAAATACGTTTTGACCTCATGGGGCATAGTTAAACCGAATGGATCAAAGTATTTACAATAGTTATCAATATTCCTATAACAAACCCAGTGAGTGCCCGGCCCTATTTGTGAATCCAAATTGATAATCCCACATTCTTTCTTTATTTTGTTTGGTAAATTATCACGACTGAAAATACTCCTGAAATGTTTGATCTTGAGTTGTTTCAACCAGTTTATTAAATCAATGTTTGATAATGCTTTGTTTATGAATTTTAAAGGAGTGCTCCGAGCAATGGGATTCCGTTGAATGGGCTGTTTTTGCCTAGAAGAAGCCCTTTCCCTTTCTTTACCTTCTTTTTTGGAGCTTTTTTTTTAATTCCCATCCCTACCGGTTGCCCCATGTTCCAAAGAATGGTGGAGGTCGTGCATATGGATTAATCAAGCCACCTTTCGATTTTGGGGTGGGAGGAGGAGGAGGTGGAGGTACATAAACGGGTAACGATCTTCTTGAACGATTACTATCAACCTGCAATCCTTTTCCGGTTAAAGCTTTTACCAGCAGAGGGATCCCGATAGATGCAAGAAGAGTGCCGAGAAACCCCCATGCTGTTTTTTAGAAGGTTTAATAACTAACTGACCGCCAGTTTGTAGAGCATCTAAAATCTTCTTTTTCTGTGATACTGTTAGTAGATGCTTATACTGGATGAGTTGGTTGATCTTATTCTGTGGAATGAGAAAACCACCCGTTTGTCCCTTTCCAAAAATCTTGTCAATCTCCAAACTACCAAGAGCACTCATCGCACCAGTAGCAAGAGCCGGAACCGCCTTTGTGGCATATGGCAATAATTTCGTTCCCAGTGAGAATAGCGATGACCAAAGACTCCCACCGTGTTTAACTGCTTTTCTAATCTGTGTCTTTGATATCTTGATATCAACTCCTGTTCCATTCCTTTGTGATTTCGCGATTTTATTAATCTGAGTTTTTGTAAGCATCAATTCATCAGATCCATTCAATTCGTTTCTTGATAATCGAATTGTAATTGCAGAATTATTTTGATAAGCTTTTGCAAGTCTTGATCTCTGTCCTTCTGATAGACTGACTCCATGAGGATAATATGTAGTCATATCTTGTATATAATATATTTTAGATAATTTTCGGTATCTTTGTTTAAAACATCAGTTGAATATATTTAAGATCTAAACAATAGCTTACCATTCTTCTGCTCAAGTTCAACGTCTTGTTCATGCAAGGTAATCGCATAAATAGAATAGGGTGTAGCAGTTATTCCTGAAAGCTCATATCTGAACGCTAATTTCGTTGTTCCGTCTTTGATGTCCATTTTCTGCTTCGTGAGGTCAAAGTACAAGAATGGGAATACAGAACCGAAGTTCGTACGACTCAGAAGCGTCCCTTCTCCATATTCGTTGTTAGCGTGGACGTATTTCAAAACATCTCTGTATACACGCGATGGATCTGATGAAGGTGTGTAATGAACATCCGGATATTCGTTTCCATTACCTACCTCAAGATGGCAATTCAAAAGAGTTCGAGGGTCTGTACTAACTGAAAATGTGTTTATACAGGTACGGATTTGCTGTTTGTACGTCTACGTTTGCGTCATTTAAAATGAACACAAAAACATGACGAGGTCGTGTTATCCCAGAGGTTATTTTAAAGTTACCAGTTCTCTGTTGCGAACTATTGGATCTCTCAACATTCTCGCGAAGATAAGTCCAAATCCGTGTTTTAAGAAATTCACTCATATACAAGCTTTGACCCTCTGAATTAAAAGTTATTCTAGGAACAAACAGCTGCATTCTAGTGATTATGACTCTACAATCATCAGCAACTTGCCAAATCAAGTTACCATCGCTCTCAATTTCTAAATTCAATTCCACTCGGGTGTTCGGCAATAGCTCACCCATAAGACTTTCAAAAAAAGAATATCTATTTAGCGATACTTCAGTATGAACAACAGTGGACGTACCAAGAAGAGCTTTTCTGCTTGCAAAGCCTTTATTATAAGCCGGATTTGTCTTGTCTTCTTGTGCATTTCTGTTAGTATCAAGATAGAAAAATTCATTTGAAGCCGTACTTTTGCATAAGATGGACTATATTCAAGCAAGTTTTTGATGTTCACAAGATGGTTACTCTCGTTGCAGTCGTATACCTTCTTACCGTTCAACTTAATATCAAAATTCTTGATCAAACTATGACTCCCGTTGACTATTCCATTATGATCATCAATAGCGAGATTCCCACCAGCTGTTTTTGTCACCTTGAAATCAAGTGATATTCGGGCATTATACCAATCAAATGGTGTGACCTCCCCCGAATTGTCAACAACGAATCGGTAGCCGTCCTTTTTCTGTCTAGCATTATTAGCAACAGTCGTATTCAAAGCTGTTTCCAGGTCAAAAACAACATCTTCGTATCTTTCAACAAATTTAGGATTTCTATACATATATAATTAAATTACATAATTTTCATCTTGCGAAGTTTCCCACCTGAAAGTAGTTGATTAACTCTTTCATTTATCTCATAATCAGTTAATGGTGATGATTGTGTTGGTGGTGCTTGGGTTCGTGGTTGATTATTTCTGCTCAATAGCTGAACTATCTTATCACCTGCCTTCTTTGTTGCAAAATCACCTGCTTTAGTAGCGGCGTTTTCGAATGCTTTTTCAGCACCTTTTTGAATCCCAGCTTTCAATGTTTTTTTTACTGTCTTACCAAATAATTTACTGGCAATTGATTTCATCACATCTGACATGCCCTCACCATAAATATGTGTTCGTACATATCGATCCATTTCTGGGTCGTAATGTTTCTTGTATTCACATTGTCTTGTCATTCTATATTATTCAGTTAGATTAAATAGGTGTTGATCTAAGAATCAGTGTGATATACCAGTCGATGTCGTTCAAAATCACAGGTCTATCGAGAGCATCTGAAACATAGAATCTCATTTGACTGATATTATTAGAAGCTACAGGACTAAAGAGAGCCCGCCTCGGCTCAAATGTGAATGGGAAACTGCGTGTCAGATTGTCAGTTGGAAGCACACATAATGAATTGCTGTTTTTACCGTCCACAATACTGTCTGTAATAGCATCGGTATTTATGTATAAGGAGTCGATGCTATTTGTGATATTGGGGAGCATTGATCCATACTCCGTTCCTGTAATAATCTTCTGTTCAAATCCAATTAACACGCCAAATACATTACCTCGGAGATCTAGCTGATAATTATTCTCAATTTCAATAACCACTTTATATGAAGACAAAACGAATGTGATATTGATGTTATAACCACCTTCTGCTGTTTTGTGGTTTTTAGTATCCATATATTGATGTAAAAAATCGTTAATGTCGTCGTAACTATACATCCCAGCAACAAAAGTAACTGTTTCCCATGACTGGCCTCCATCTGTAGAATATTTGATGGAATCATTTCCATAGATCGGCGAAATATTATGCCAACTATAAGTCATTGACAAACGATCTACAGCTAGTTCGTGTTGCATATCTGGGTTTAATTTTAAAATCGGGTTGAATTTAACAACAAAATCTTCAGTTTTGCTTCGTCCTACCTTGACTCTGTTGATAGATGAGATGTGAATCGCCCTCTCGTTCATTATATATTAGAGTATATTATTTGAGTATATATTCTTTTAAAAGATCATTAAGCTGATTGGTATTAAGAACACCTAATTTGTTTAATGTATGCACAATTTCTGTGAATTCATCTCTTACACCATCATTTCCTGCCATTATTGACCCTCCCAACAGCTCCAGACGTGAAAATAAATCCTGCGGGTTATTATAGTAGACGACTCCACTACCTATCTTCTTGTATTTTTTACTTGTTCTATGTATTGGAATTTCACTGATTCTATTCAAGTCGTCAAATACAGATTTCGATAAAGGACTATATTTCTTTTTACTATTGAACCTCTTTGTGAGAAGATCAAGTGTATCAAATCAACTCGTTTATCATATACTTTTTCACCATCTTTGTAAGCAATTAGTTTGAGCTGACCGTATAATTCAGGCAGATCGATGATTAAATGGCCATATGTGCCATTTTCTGGGTTGATCTTGTATGCATTCCGTTTTGTTTGTGTATATATACCCTTTCCGACTTTCAAAGTTTTTGTACCCTCTTCAACTACACCTATTCGCTTTCTATATTTTCGAATAGCATCAATGTCTCTGGTGTATTCGTCTATTGCATCTTTGTTTTGTTTTCTTGCTTTTTTTGTTGTAGATAAACTCCCTTTTTTCGTTCCTAATACTTTATTCAATTGCCCCGATTTATCTAATATTTTACTAGCCATGCCTGCATCTTTCATGGTACTAATCAGAACAGTTGAGGGTAAATCTAATTCATATTTTTGTATAATTGCTAAGTCTTCAGGTGTAAAACCTTTGTCCATATCTGAAACCATTTTTGTTTGTTCACCGCCAGGCCCTGGCAATGATAATTTTTGAATTTGCTGATAATATGGGACTATTTGCATTTCTTTTGCTTCTTCTCTCAACTTACTTATTTCATCGATTTCTTTTTCTAATTTCTCAGTAATCGGTTTAACTTCTTCTTTTTTTTGTTCAAAGACATCCTGCTTTGATGTTTTATCATCTTTGATAACATCACGAACAATTTTGGTTATTTTTCCTGCTTCGATTTTAGGAATAGTGAGTCTCTTATATCGTTCAATATCCATATATAAGTACATTATATTAAATCTTAACTTATCTCAACTTATCTTTACTTATCTTTAATATAACGTAATAATATATATGGAAATACCTAATTACGATTCTGGTAATGATCAACAAAATAATTTCAAACAGTTGTATGAATACATGCCAAAGAACACATTTCGTATGCTAATTTGTGGAAATAGCGGTAGTGGTAAAACCAATCTTTTATATCATATGATTACGAAACCGCTTGTTTACTACGATCAAATTCATTTATATGGGAAAAATCTCGAACAAGATAAATATAAAAACCTGGTGAAGACAATGAATGAAATAAGTAAACAAGTTGGTTGTGATGTTTTTAGTTCCCAGTATTGATAAAATTATCCCCGTGAATAAATTAGAAAATCAAGATCTGCAAAGAGTTGTTATTTTTGATGACTTTGTTTGTGAGAAAAATCAAAAGGATCTGGTTGATTATTTCATTCAAGGACGGCATAAAAACTGTTCAGTTATCTATCTCAGTCAAAGTTTTTATAAAACGCCAAAAGACATTAGATTGAATTGCTCGCATTATTGCGTTTATGATTTTCCATCTACTAATGAAAGAAATCTGATATCAAGAGAGCTTGGTGTTGATAAGGAAAAATACATTGAGGCTACTAAAAAACCATACTCATTTTTATATGTTGATAAACCAATGAAATTAATCAAGCGAAATTTTTATGGGGCTATTTAATATAACGATATAATATAATGGGGCTGTTTAATGAACGTAGTAGTTCTACTACCACCACTGGTAGTAGTGATATCATAAAAACAGGACCACCTGGAATTGGTTTCAAACTGGATTCGGATGGTAATTACGACATGCAACATAAAAAAAATCAGCAATCTAGCTGATCCAACAAATGCTCAAGATTCGGTTAATTATATGACAATGAAAGCTCAAACCCTCTTATTAGATGGTGCTAATCACATGACTGGGTCTCTTGACATGGGTGGCAAGGATATAATTAATTCTGGCGATATCGTTATGCAAAATAAATTAGTGAAACAGATGGGAATCCCGTTGGCGATCAAGATGGTGTTAATCTCCTTACACTTAACAAAGTTAAACAAGAGTTACAAGCTTCAGACAGTAATAACTAAGCAAAAACACTGATATCGATATGAGTGGTCATAAAATATTTGGTTTAGAAAACAATCCTGATCATAAAGTAGACGATGAATACAGTCATATCGTTCGTGATGTGAAGTCAGCCGTGAATAAAGAATACCTCAACCAGAAATTTCTAAAAAAAAATTATGATGAAACTTATTTCGATCTGAAAGGTCAACTAATTAAAAATTCAGAACCATTTAATCTAAGTTCATACGATGATCAAAGTCTCGTTCCGAAAAAGTATATAGATCAGACTGTTACAAAAAAGCTGATAAAAATAGTGTGATGCTTCTAGATGGTAGTAATAAAATGCTTTCAGATTTAGATATGGATCATAATAATATGAAAAATATTAATAATGCTTTGATAAGAACAGCCACAATACCCGTTTTAAACACGATGACACCTCCTAATCCTCAAGATATGAGAGCAATTAATAAATTATATTTAGACAATCGAATCAAAAATATTAACGGTTCAAGTGATCTTGATATGAAATACCATAAATTGTTAATTTAGCAACTCCTCTCAGTCAAGAGAATGGTGCCGCCGTTAATGTTGCCTTTGTGAGTGAGGAATTGAGAAAATCAAACACACTGATAACTATTGATATGAAGAATTATGTTGATAAATCTAATATTTCAAGTTCAAACAACAAAAAAGATTTTTTTTAGATATTTGATGGAAGACAAAAAAGAATCGGTGGATGAACACAATATTATCATTGATGGAATTGTCAATTTTAGCAGGTCTCCGCACAGTTTGAACAAAAAAGCTTATAGTCTAAAACTCGGGATAAATTCTCAAAAGAAATATTCATCAAGAATCGGTTTTAATATGTTGAAATTGCCTGAAGGAGAATTTACTTTCGTAATTGAATTTTTCCCGCCATCGATGACCAATGTGAGTTTGAATGTGGTTTCAACGTCTTTGAATATTTCACAACAAGCAACAAAAAGTTTTCAAAATTATACCAGATCAATCATTCATATGCATAAATGGTCACTTACTCCACCAGAATTTATTTATTTAGATTTAAAATGTGATGGATCTTCTTCAAGTCCAAGCCAGGGGCAGGGTTATTTGATTGTTTATGGTGTATCCGCCATCAATCTGATATAGACTCTAATATTTACGATACTGTTTTTGTCATTGAAAATGGTAATATGGTGATGGAAACTGATATTGATATGAATGGCCATCAATAAAAAATTCCACGCATTTCATTCATGGTATCTTGAACATCAAAGATGGTAATAAGACATTTTTATTAAATGGCTGTGATAAAATCATTCTGCCTAATTACAGTCATATTATTCAAATCAAAGCAATGCATTTCAAATTTGCCGCAGAATATGCCAAAATCAAATTGAAAATAAAACATGGTTTCCTTCTTCAAACCGTAAATAATTACACATCACCTTCGACGACCCAGCTTCAGACAATAGATATAGATCTGAAACTAACATTTGGCCATTTAGCAATTGAATTAACTTCTGAAGCACCAGAAGAAGAAATATTGTTAATGGTCGAATATAGAATACCATGATGAATTTAATCTAATGAATAATATATATATGCCAAGAAAAATAAGTGAGAGCATTTATCAATTCAATCATATTGATAAAGAACTTAGTAAAGAAACAATCGATGAGATAAAATCGTTATATACATATTACCATAAAAAATATTGGTGTTACAAGAAGGCTTTCAAATACTTTAAACGCTTGAATATGATGGCAAATATATCATCTGTTGGACTTGTTGTTGTGGGATCTGTGGTTGGTGGTATTACTTTGAATCCTATTATATTAGGAACAATATCAGGAACAGGCATTCTTCTAAAAAGTTATTGTGAAATTAAAAACTTCTCTCGGAAAATTGAAATGGCTAAATTTGCATTCACAACATATCAAAAAACTTTGGTTGATTTGAGATCTTGTTTGAGGGGGAGCCAGTTTAATCATAACCAATTCATAAATGAAATGAGATTATTAGATGAGATAATTGTTGACTTGTGTCCTATCGTGGATAAATTCGAAAAACAATATGCTGAGAAATTCACGACTAAATAATCTGTAAAATCTCTGTCTGCGCCATGATGTCATGGCGCAGCAGTACCGCAACGTCACATTATTTCTTAATTTTTGACTTGTAAAGCTTGGCTGGTTTGCTTTCAATATACTTCAAATCCACATTTTCACATATATCCTTCCATATGGTATTATATTGTATCAGGGTTTTCAAGCTCTTGGGCAAGTCAAAATATTTATAACATGGAGATTGTAATAATTCGAATAGCTTTCGGTATATGAAGTTAAATTTTATTGACCGTCTTCTTTCACCCTGAAGTAAGACACCTTCAATCCTCTTAAACATACTATTAATTTTGGCTCTATCTTCAGACGATATTCGAATCATGTATTTAAAACATATATCATCTAATACATTCTTCATATGGTATTTACGATGATAGACCGACTTTCGTCTTATATTATACATATTCTCATAAAAATCAATATACTCAGGTACTAATACATATGAGTCTACTACACCACAGTTTTCACATACAAACATGCCATTGGTATTACTCATAATCATATTATCACAACATTCTTCTTGTTTGTTTTCTATTCCATATTCCATTAGTTGTTGATCACAAAAAGGACATATAGACTCTTCCATATTCTTTAATTCATCGTGGATTTGAGAATTACAACACATTCTATACTATTATATGAGATTATAGTTTTAAGTCATAAGGTAATTAAAATGGCTTAAAGCCTAAAGAATTATATTAAAATGGAAAGAGGTACACAGTCATCCAATGATTGTTATCGTCTGGTTTCCAGGCCATGAATAGATTATTTATGTTTTGGGAAAGTATTGATACCAAGCTGGTATCCAAGAAAACGGAATCAGCAGTTACGCATACGGGCACTATGCCATCAAAGAATAACCCCAGGTATACCAAGCAAAGGATACAAGCAAAGGGATCCCCTGCTTCCGCCTTGCCGAGGTGCCACACACATGCCATAGTTCCAGCACCAGAGTTCACCAAAACTTGGTTCCCATTTTTTGATCCTAATATTTGATCCATAGGGAATGATTGCGTCCATCGTAGCTCCGCTCCTCCTCCCACCGAGACGCAAGGGGGATTTTTAACGCCCATCCATCCCCGGCTCGCCTCTGGCTGCGCTGCCGATGAGCTAAATCCGGCTTCGCTTGTCCACCAAAACTTGGTCCCATCATAGGGGTATCCTGCGCTGGGAAAAAATTTTGAAAACTGTGCCCGGACCCCCCATAGTTATATTTTTTTTGTTCCAGCATAGAGAATCCAAAATTTTGAAAACTGCGCTCGTATCCCCAGTTACTATACTACTTACACGGCACTCGTAACCGTATCGTTTTGAAAAAGCTCCACTTTGGAAAGCGTTTTCAAAAGTACACGGCGCGGTTTAATACACATCGCCGCCGTGTAAAACGGAAGGCCTAACCGCAAACAAAACGATACGGTTACAAATTAAACCGTGTGTTCGATGACGGCTATATCGCTGGGAAAAATATATTCCGTATTGGGCGAGTCGCAGAGTTTTTGTATCGCGATTCAAATATTTTTGGACAAATTAAAAGGAAAATTAAGATCAGTTGTTGCTGATTGAAATATAAATTCCTACAATACGCGTAGTGTTGTACACGAATACCTGAACGCGAAATAATTCTTGGTTTCGAAGAAAGTCGGACTTTTTGCGCCAGTAAATTGCTTATGGAAACAAAGCAATTTAGACTACGAGTAGTCCCTAATTTTTCTCAGATCGAGCGGGAGAGTGCGCGTCGCGTCTTCTCGCGGGTGCGAGATTTCCACGCGCTTCGCGCGCGCTCTCCCGCTCGATCTGAGAAAAATTAGGGACTACTCGTAGTCTAATTATCATAGACGCGAATCTGATGTCCCGCGCGCTGTGCTAGATGGAAACCTCTAGTTATAGACCTCGGATGCGGCTTTAAAATCAAATTAAAATCTTGAATCTTATTAAGCCAGTCAAAAGTGCAGATTTCTAAAAATCCACCGGTCTGATCTTCATTTCAGCTCTTTTAGCTGAATTGCTCAAGAATGTAACCCACTTAACACTATCATCACCCCAGTATTGTCCGTGACGATAGACTCCATTCAGGTTGCTGAAGTAACAATTGTTGTACCACCAGGCTCCTTTAAACGCCACAGCACAGTTGCTACGGCCACTGGAATCGTTATCTTGATCTTTTGTTGTGAATGGATGACCATTATGATAAGCCAGCGAATCTCCAGCGGTTCCTAAACCAAATACAAAAGTCGTCTCACTGAAATAACAGTAATTTTCTGACCACACTCGAAAACTACAACTGTCATTTGTTACTTGATAAAGGCATGATGGCTTCGAAACGTCGTAATCTTATTTCGCTAATTTTCATTATTAATTGTATTACAAAATGTTCTCTTATCACATCAGTATAACAGCCTATTTACCAATTACGAGGAAAGGAAATATTATATACACACTACAGATTGGTTCTATCAATGAAAAATGTTCCATAAACTCGCGTTATTAAGAGAAGAAAGATATCAAAGAGTGTGACGAAAACTAACCGGTGTAACTTCCTACGTTCAGCTGGTACTTAGTCCCCTCACTCCTAACCGCAAACAAATCGTACTCGGCGTAAGCAGTGCTAATGATCCCTGCAAAGTACATGTATTCCAGATCAACACGAAGCTTGTATTGGCCACTGCTGGTCAGGCGGTGTATCTTGTCCAGTCCCAGCCAAAACTCGCCATTCAGATTGCCGAAGCCACGTTTGTAGTCGGCCCAGCCGAGGTAGAAATCTGCGGAACCGTCCAATCTCTTTTGGAACACTGTCCATCCCCCACCGGCTGTTGAATGGTTACAGAACACATCAAAGGCACCTGAACCATCAGGGTCGATTGAATAAACACCGCTGTTTCGTTCACCAGATTTGTGCAACTCACCACAGTTCTTAGCTGTGGAAGATAAAAAAGAGAGTTAAAATGAGGTTCGTCATCGTAGGGCAAAGTGAAACCATCCCTTTATAATCCTATACCTGACGGGGCCTTTTGGTCCTCAGGGGGGATAACGAGAACTCGCTATCTCCAAAACTAATTGGCGAATGAATACCAAATTTTCAGAAGAAGATGTATCATTGTGTAATCAAAGTGGTATATGTAATTGTTATGGAAACAAAACAATTGGCGTCACTGTAGCCTGCCATCTTGGATCCGCCATCTCAAATTTCATGATTTTTCTTTGACGTCAGAAAATCAAAAACAATCACAAATGGCAAAAGAAAAAGAAAAAACAGAGAAGAAACAGCAAATTTTCGACGAACACGCCTGTCAAAATATTCTTGTCATGAAATGGCAGACGTTCACCCTTCAAATTGTTCCCAGTAAATAAATTTCAGAAAACCGGTCATAAAATTTGGTGGCCATTATCTTAAATGCACTTCCAAAGTTACAAGCGTTTAAAGACCGTGAGGACGAATTTCGCCTCCCGGTCGGAATAGGGATAGTCAAAAATTGAATAAAAAACGCACACTAACAAAGTTCGCCTTTTATTTTGATTTGTATCAACACCCTATATCTACTCACCCCGGCCAACAAAATAAATAAATGACATTACTGAAGAAAAACAGCTATGCATGTACAGTATTTAATCATCATCATTATTTTAAATCAAGATACTACGGTAGCTCTCCGAGCGCATACTGATCACCAGTTTTGAGCTCGGTATACTGCATTTTTCCCCCTGTACTGTATGTACACACCCTACTGCATTAGTCATAGTTTTCTCGTAATACTTCATTTTCGCCTTGCAGGGCGAGTCCTGGGGAAAATACGACCATTCTATCGTAATTGCTTTCTACAAAAATTCCTTCCCAAAACTGTTATTTTGATTGGCAGTCTCAACTGACGCAAAGAGGTTGCAACCGAAAATAAGTCAATTCTCGTCTTTTAACGACAAGGCTAATGCATTTTCTATTTAACTCAGGGGTGAGATCGGACGTCAGCATGTAAAGATGCGTATGGTAGCCGCTATCTTGGCTCATGTAAATCACGACAATTCGACCACGGTCGCGAATAGGGGAAGAATTATTATCTGTTGTTACACCCCGCAACGAAAACCGGGTCTTTTTCGAGAACAGGAACGCATCACGTGACACGCCTCAAAACATTTTTAACTCCCTAGGGAGACAAAATGTGATAACTCTCTAGAAAAACATCGGCTTGAATATTAGACTCGTACATGATTACTGAAGTCGTCCATCTTGAGTACCACGGCAGGTTTGTAGGCGCCGTACGTCGACCAGAATAATGGAAAATGAAATTCCGTAACCAGATTTATTTTTAACTGCGGGAAATGAAAGGCCCCAGGGGAGGGAGAGAAAATTCTAGCTGACCTTTTCCTTTCCGAAAATCCTAGCTGATCTTTTTTGTACCCAAAACGAAATTTTTATCTCTCCGAAAATAATAAGCATTAATTTTCCCATATTGCATGTAAGAAAGTTCGAGATGATATTTCCCTAAAGAAAACTCCAAACTTTAATCCGAATATCTGAGGCGATTATAGGCATTCCGAATAGATATTTCACCGAAACGATCCGTTGGGTGCCCCTGATAACTCATCAGGCAGCTAAATAAACCACAAGTGTCGGGAATACGTTAACCCAATTTTCGTGCCTTAAAACTCTATCATAGAAGAACTAATTGGAATACCTCGGGTGAAACAGTTTCTCTCTCTCTCTATGGTTAATGAAAAACAAGTCATACATTAAGGTCGTGTTCTATTGGGATCAACCGTTTCAACCGCAATCGGTTTATGTTGAAACGGTTGAGGTTTCCCATAGAACACTTTTCCACTGAACCGTTTTCGGTTGAAACGCGGTAACTCGTGGGAATAGTCATTATTTTAGCAGCGAGCCCTGGGACCTAGTATACATGATTGCACATTTAAGAAATTTGGCCGAGCGAGACTAAGTACTGGTTTGTTTAAAATAAACATGGCGGACGATGGCGGACATGACGTGCGTTTGTGTTCGTTCAGAAATATTTTGGCGATTCCACAGCAAACTCCCGTAGAGGTACGTTTCTCGAATGATTGACAGATTTCTTTACTTGTGCGATCATGTATAGCGGAAAAGCGGCAAGATCAAAGGGCGCTGGCTGCCCCCCCTGATCCCAACAGAACACGACCTAAATATGAGTTACCAGTGCAAGTTTTTCCATCTCCAGTAAATCCAGGTTTGCATGAACAACGATAAGAGCCGAGAGTATTCTGACAGTTGGCATTGACGTCACAGACCGGAATTGAAGCACTGCACTCGTTGATGTCTATGGGGATAAACAAAAAAGACAAACTTTAATCCGAATATCTGAGGCGATTATAGGCCTTCCGAACAGATATTTCACCGAAACGATCCGTTGGGTGGCCCTGATAACTCACCAGACAGCTAAATAAACCACAAGTGTCGAGAATACGTTTAGAAGAACCAATTGGAATACCTCGGTAATAGTCATACATTAAGGTCGTGTTCTATTGGGATAAACCGTTTCAACCGCAAAACGGTTGAGGTTTCCCAATAGAACACTTTTCCAACCATTTTCGGTCGAAACGCGGTAACTCCTGGGATAGTCATTATTTTCGGTTGGTTGGTTGACCAACCTTTTCAACTGTTTCATCCTAGTTTCGGTTCGGTTGAAAAAGATGAACAACCAAACCCCAAACACGAAAATCCCCAACCAAACCAACCAACATAAAACGGTTGATCCCAACAGAACACGACCTAAATAATATCAGTTACCAGTGCAAGTTTTTCCATCTCCAGTAAATCCAGGTTTGCATGAACAACGATAAGAGCCGAGAGTATTCTGACAGTTGGCATTGACGTCACAGACCGGAATTGAAGCACTGCACTCGTTGATGTCTATGGGGATAAACAAGCAGAAAGACAAGATATAAACGAAATATATATCGAACGGTGTAATCAATATAACTGATCACCCAAGAGAACTGCGCGTGCGCAATAAGTCAAATAATAAGATATTCAACTTACCAAATAAAAGTAACAACGAGACGAATATAAGCCCAGGCCCCAGTTGTTCAAAGGGTGCCGGATAACGCTATCCACCAGATACATCGCTATCCAGTGTAAACAAAACAAACTACGCTATCCGGTGGATAGCGTTATCCACCCTTTGAACAACCGGGCCCAGATAATAAGTTCTTCTTGGGAAGCAGAAGGCAGGATTATTACAGCTATAATTCCAAATTGCACTAAATTCTGTTATAGCCTGTCATATGTGGGAAGCGCGGTGGCCTCGGTAATGTTAGCACGTTGGACTATAGATCGAGTGGTCCGAATTCGAGCACTGACCAGGATAATTGTGTTGCATTCTTGGGCAGACATTTTACTCTCACGATACCTCCCTCTCCACCCATGGCTTAGACTGAGTCAGGTATAAATGGGTGCCGGCGAACTGATAAAGGGCAGCCTGACAAAATGCTGGGGGAAACCTGGGATCAGTGGACTATAGAATTCCATCCAGGGGATGTAGTTATGGTTATGCGATTTTTAGCGCCAGCTAATGGTTAAAATTTTGTGAAAACGTGATGTTGTGTCCACGTTTCTCCTCGAGAATAACACAAAACAACTTGGTTTTAACACTAGTAAGTCAAAACCTCTTTTGTGTAAATGAGAGGGGCTTAATAGGGGGAGGGGAACGGCAAATAGAGGAAATACGGTACTTGATGTAAGGACTTTTCGTTTTAATTAACACACCTCTTTCGCAGTTTGTTATTTTAGGCCAATGAGCGGGACAAACACAACGGAGGTTTCCTTGTTGATTTGGTAGACAGGAGGCAGCAGGAGGACAAGCCAAGCCACCACACAACTTCTGTTGAATATAAATGGTGCAAATATAATTATATATTTCCTAATAAAACAGGCCGTAGTGCTTTGAAAATAACATGCATCGTGGCTTTGGTTAAAAACAAAAAACAAAAAAAACAATGCGGCTTACTCTTTAGTTTAGGCTCTTATTTTCTTAAGAGGAAAAGGTACAGGCTACTGATCAAACAACTGTAGTCTATATGGGTGTGGTCCCTTCCTTATGTATAAGAAACATATAATTACACAAATTATATGTATGTCTAAAATGTAAGGCTACATTCTAAGCAAATACTGCACACACCCTGCTCTACGTCCTCTGATTTATTTCAGGTTATATTTATGCCCTATGCACTGCACTGCAACAAAACTAAACTGCTTTTAAATACCAATTCATGCCTGCTCAGGTTGCACATTCATACTGCACACAGTTTCAGTGCAAATTCAAATTTTTATCAATCTGATTTTCCAAATAAGAACCTGTTTTAAATTTTAGGCTCAACAGCTTCTTATATAATGGTAGTTTTTAATTTGGTGGTTTTTAATTTTGGCATTAATCACTAGGTTCTTATATGTGTGTGTTTACTGTATCAACAGTAATCACACTTACCGCCGTTGGATGATACGAGAAGCCTTTTTTGGAAACCAAATCTCCCGGATGTTGATAATGATCAGAGTCACTGAGCTCACAGAGAAGTTTGTCCCCAGACCCCAGCATTCCAAGATTAAATGATAAGCACATCCTCTCCACATAACAGTTTATTTCACACTGATCATTGTCATCAACCAATGCCGACTGTATCACGTGATGTTCTAAGTAACTGTCTGCCTCAGGTTCACTAAACTCCAGAATCCTGCAAGTATCTAATGATAAAGAAAGAACAATTAGTAATATAGCGAGAGAAAAAAAATCATAAATGTTTCCTAAATTTGGCACGAATCAATCTACTAAAGCGGCCTGCAGTGCGAACTAGCGCTGGATATTCTATCGAGCTGAGTGTTTATAAGCCGCCATCTTGGATTAGGAAAAAGTAATGTAATGTTGACTCAATTTCACAATTAATTGTTCAGTTTTCCTTTGACGAGCGTGATAGACTTGATAAAGATAACCAATCGTAGAGAATGGCGCGTGAAAGGATACCTAAAGTAGCCATTTTTTCCGGCGACCTTTTATTTCTGTCATGCATGTCATATCACGAGGGAAACCAAGTAATAATAGTCTACTAAGATATAAAAACACTAATGAGGTGGAGATAGGCCATCAATGAACAAGGATGGTTAAGACTGAGACGAATTTATAACACGAACTTTACACTGCAAATATTTTCACGGTCCCGTTACGTAGCTTGTTTAATGACGGTAGTTTGATGTAAATGTATTGCATATTTAGTTTTTAGTTTGGAAGCTTAATAAAATATTAATTGCCTTAAAAATGTAAAAGGGGCCTGGGCTGGCCATCCTCATCAACTGCAATCAACAATTATCACCGTCTGATAAAATGCATGCGTTTTATTTTTGCTAAGAAATGTTCTGTTAGAAAAAATGATCAAAAATCATTTTTCAATCATATTTTATTTCGTTTCATGAACATGTTTAGTTTCAAGAGCAGGTGCATGTCTATAGTTTACAAGACGCTTAGCTCCAAAATGTGCTACAAGAGTTGACATCTTTATTGTGGGTGCAAAATAGCGATTTTAAGTCCGTTTGACTGATCAACCGTCAAAAACAACCTATATTGAAAACGGAAAAGAGCTGAAAAGCAATTGAATGAATAATTTCGATTGTTAAAATAGTTTGCAAAATAAGAATCCAAACGGCCTTTCTGACCGAACATATTTTAAACAGCAGCTGTCGCATATTTCATTGTTCTGTGTATTGTTTATATGTGTTATAGTTAATTGGTTATTTAACATTCAACATCACCAAGCAAGTCTTCCTTACAAAAATTGGAAACTGAACTGAAAGTTCTTGTCATCTTGATGTTATTCTAAGATAGGCTCATTTGGTTTTTCGTTTGCTTGGTCATATGTTTGGTTTTGATAATATTTTATCGATTACACAGTTTTAGAGAAAGTTTAAACAAGTAAACTTGAATGTTAGTAACTGAAAGAATTTGCAAGTTAGTTCAGTTGTATAGAATAAATTGAAACTTGCGTTGTCAAACTCCTTCGCTCAGTGTAAACAAACGAACCAACCTTTATATACTGGTACTTATGGAAGTTAGCATTTCTCAAACCAATAGTTCCAACCCGGCGAACAAACCTAGCATTAAGGCTAAAAAAAAACAATCACCATCATTTCTTTCTACACATATTAAGTTTTACATGTGAAATGTTTCTATTTCTCTCTGAGCCGAAAAGGAGAAGAAACAACACATTCGGAATCGAAGATGGTTTATACTGGAGAAAATTTTAAAAAAGCCAACAATTATAGATTGAAGACGGGTTAAAAAAAAAAAAAAAATTTAAAACGTTCTCTGGCTATATAAAAATTAAAACTTCGAGCTTTCCGCTGACAGCCTTCAATGAAAAAATATATTCAATACATATTCCCATTGCTATATTCTCACTTTTCGTATATATTTACAGTTTACATTTCATTTTTTTTTTTTTCCATCGAAGGCTGTAGACGAAAAGCCGAAAGCACGAAGATTTTTTTAAAATTTTTATATTACCAGATAAGTTTTTAAATTATTTTTAAATAAGAAACAGACGGATGGATAACTCGGAGACAAAACTATGAGCACTTTAGTATTTGTGTTAGAATCGAGTTAGGTCGATCTGTCTTCCTACAGTATACGTCTACTAACCTTGTGACAAGACGTGGCAAGCGAAAAATAGCTTGAAGGCAACAGCATATAATATCAACATGGTCATAAAAGATGGTGGTAAGTTGAAAGTGAAGCTAGGTCGGACTCGTCGTAACCTACTAATGGGACGCACGTTAGCTACGTGCTCAGTGGCTCGTTTATATATCAAACTAGTAATACGTGACTCGCAGGCCCTCGCGAAGCTTTTGTTGCCTAGTAACGGGCACGCCTGCGATTTGATCTGCAAGGTTTCCAAGAATCGCTGCAAGGTTTCTGAGAATCGCCGGAGGAACGCCGTGTGTTTGCTATGCCACCGGATTTTGGTTTCGATTGGAGTTCGCTCGTCTCTCGATATCTGTAATAAATTGTAGCGCTCTTGTACTGTTTTCCCCACTTTTCCGTCCGAATGATCTGAAACCACCTCGCTTTCGTAGGTAAAATCTTCTTCGCAATATCGGATCGGCGAATTATTTTTAGACACAAGTCTTCGCGTCTACAATGAAAACTAAGCCATATGTTGATCGTACTTTGAGAAATTCCTGAGTCGTCTTTCCTTTTCCTGTTGTTGATAATGGATTTAATAAAGCCGGGTTTCTTTCACAAATGACCCGTATATAAATTTGTTCGATAAACAAACTTGGAGTAAAAATTGTTATTCTTCAGCAGCCGTTCCTGTTTCTACATTTACGTGTACAAAGATTACGTCGAAGTCAATGTTATTAAGCAAAGAAAAGGGGGTTAAAAAAAAGAACGGCCTGGATTTGAACCGAAAAAAAAAAAAAAAAAAAAAAAAAAAGAAGGACCATGTCGGATTTGAACTCACGCCCTCAATCCCGAAGATCAGATTTAAAAGTTAGCGCCTTAAGCCATTAGGCCACGAGCCGTGTGACGTCATGTCATCCCCCAACTCCACAAACAAACAAATATGACCGTAAAGGCCACACGAGAATTGCTCTCGCGTCAGCTCTTGGGGGACAGAATTATAAACCCCGCTACGCGAGGCCTTCGGCCTCGCTTCGCGAGGAATTATCCCAATTAAATTATTGACAGCTGCAGGTGACCGGCTTGGGTATGTGACACAAGTCATGACATTTCCCCAAACAACAGTCATCGTTACAAACTGAGAAGAAAGTAGTACTTTATCACGAAGTTGCCACCTCACCTGGAACACTTTACACTAGAAGAGAAGTTTAAATTTAGTTTTTCGATGATGTGCGATGTTCATGTCTTACATGTATGTGAAACCTGGTTTTAAAAGGAAACGCTCATTGACAAGTAAAATCTTATACAGTCAACTCTCTCTTAAGCGTTGGTCCTTGCGCGCCGTTTTTCAGTCATTTTACTGTATCTAAACGGCTCTCTATAAGCCGGACTGACCTCTCTAAGACGGACAGTTGGTGCCGGTCCCGATGGTGTCCGTCTTAGCGAGAGAGTTGACTGTAGCTCTAATTATACTAGTAATACGTGACTCGCAGGCCCTCGCGAAGCTTTTGTTGCCTAGTAACGGGCACGCCTGCGATTTGATCTGCAAGGTTTCCAAGAATCGCTGCAAGGTTTCTGAGAATCGCCGGACGAACGCCGTGTTTTTGCTATGCTACCGGATTTTGGTTTCGACTGGAGTTCGCTCGTCTCTCGATATCTGTAATAAATTGTACTGTTTTCCCCACTTTTCCGTCCGAATGATCTGAAACCACCTCGCTTTTGTAGGTAAAATCTTCTTCGCAATATCGGATCGGCGAATTATTTTCAGACACAAGTCTTCGCGTCTACAATAAAAACTAAGTCATATGTTGATCGCACTTTGAGACATTCCTGAGTCGTCTTTCCTTTCCCTGTTGTTGATAACGGATTTAATAAAGCCGGGTTTTTTTTTCACAAATGACCGGCGTATATAAATTCGTTCGATAAACAAACTTGGAGTAAAAATTGTTATTCTTTTTTTTTCAGCAGCCGTTCCTGTTTCTACATTTACGTGTACAAAGATTACGTCGAAATCAATGTTATTAAGCAAAGAAAAGGGGGTTAAAAAAAAAACGGCCTGGATTCGAACCGAAAAAAAAAAAAAAAAGAAGGACCATAGTAGGATTTGAACTTTCGCCCTCAATCCCGAAGATCAGATTTAAAAGTTAGCGCCTTAAGCCATTAGGCCACGAGCGCGTGTGACGTCATGACATCCCCCAACTCCACAAACAAACAAATAAATAAATAAATATGATCGTAAAGGCCACACGAGAATTGCTCTCGCGTGAGCTCTTTGGGGACAGAATTACTAGTAATACGTGACTCGCAGGTCCTCGCGAAGCTTTTGTTGCCTAGTAACGGGCACGCTGCGATTTGATCTGCAAGGTTTCCAAGAATCGCTGCAAGGTTTCTGAGAATCGCCGGACGAACGCCGTGTTTTTGCTATGCCACCGGATTTTGGTTTCGATTGGAGTTCGCTCGTCTCCCGACATCTGTAATAAATTGTAGCGCTCTTGTACTGTTTTCCCCACTTTTCCGTCCGAATGATCTGAAACCACCTCGCTTTTGTAGGTAAAATCTTCTTCGCAATATCGGATCGGCGAATTATTTTCAGACACAAGTCTTCACGTCTACAATGAAAACTAAGCCATATGTTGATCGTACTTTGAGACATTCCTGAGTCGTCTTTCCTTTTCCTGTTGTTGATAACGGATTTAATAAAGCCGGTTTTTTTTTCACAAATGACCCGTATATAAATTCGTTCGATAAACAAACTTGGAGTAAAAATTGTTATTCTTCAGCAGCCGTTCCTGTTTCTACATTTACGTGTAAAATGTTATTGTCGAAGTCAATGTTATTAAGTAAAGAAAAGGAGGTTAAAAAAAAGAACGGCCTGGATTCGAACCGAAAAAAAAAAAAAAGAAGGACCATAGTAGGATTTGAACTTTCGCCCTCAATCCCGAAGATCAGATTCAAAAGTTAGCGCCTTAAGCCATTAGGCCACGAGCGCGCCGTGTGACGTCATTGCTGTCAACCACGATTTCCACAAACAAACAAACAAACAAACAAACAAATAAATAAATAAATATGATCGTAAAGGCCACACGAGAATTGCTCTCGCATGAGCTCTTTGGGGACAGAATTATAAACCCCGCTACGCGAGGCCTTCGGCCTCGCTTCGCGAGGAATTATTAGCATACAATCCCATTGAAACACTATCAAATTATTCCCAAAGCAGACGAACAAGTATAAATGACCAAATAGGACCAAACTGGGATTCACGAAAATTCCTCTGACTGTGAATAAATGAATGAATGTCGAGTCATCTAGCGTATGCATGGGAAACCCTACGCTAATTGGGGACACCTAATTATATCTAATACATTAAAATTTCGTAATATAAAATATCGTAATTGGACCTCGTCCAGCTTGGCAGTCCATCCAAATATTTCCTAAACTTGGCAACAACATTCCCATACCAAGTCAAAAACGTTTTTAATCTCGGCGGTCTGCCAATTCGTCCTGAGCCAACCAAATTCGCACACGCTTTCCTGTACAACTACTATAGCATTCTTATAAATAACGGTATGTCATCAAATTGTTAAAGTATTATGACAATATTTTTCACTTAGCAGGTAGCGACTCATTTAGTATCTTCAATATGTAAATTAAATACCCATTTTTTTAAAACTCTTTTTGTAATATAAAAAAACTCTTATATCTAAAAATAAAATAATTCGTGGTTCCGAGACTCTGCTACCGTTCCAGATAACAAGGTATTTAAAAAAATAAATACGTACGTTTTTCGTCGGAACAGGTAGGGTAATGTGGTGATTATATATGTCCAGGATTGAACGCAACTACGAAAATTACAAAATTTACAATTTTTTGCTATTGTCTTACGAAAATTACGAATTTTTATACGAAAATTGCGAAAAATCGCAAAGGTACGAGAAAAAACCCAAATGTGATGCCAGAGAGTGCAAAGTTTACGGAATTTGAGAATTTTCGCAATTTTCGTAAATTTCGCAAAATTCGCAGTTTTTCGACAATACCAAAATTCGAAAACTGCCAATTTTACGAAATTTTTGAATTTTTGCAATTTTCGCAGTTTTCAGATGAGCATAGCAAAAATTTGAAATTTTGTAATTTCCGTAGCTGAGTTCAATCCGGGGTTATTGTAGCTTTGACGGTGGACTAGCACCTTAGCCAGGTTGTGGACTCAGTTGTCGAGCAACTTAACTTATGATCGATCCACAAGTTTAAAATACGAAACAACTCAGCAGAAACAGCTTGAATATTATCATTCACTTTATTTGTATCAAGTTATTTCTAGCATTTGTTTTATCAATAGAGTGCTTGAACGTTACTCTTGGAATGGTATTGAAAAAAAATTAAAGCCAACCCACTTAAATCGTAGAAATCTACTTTAATTAGAGCAGCTTACTTTATCAGCTTTTATTTACAAATCGTGCGTATATAAATTCAGAATCTGTATCAAAATACATGAAATACTTGTTCGAAAAATCAAATCCCGCGGGTGATAAATTCATCATCTATTCCATGAATATATGCACGGGAACTTGCTATTTACTTTTACTCAGTCTAGAAAAAACCCCTAGGAAAACTAGGAAAATGATTATATTGATGCGAGTAATTTGATTGTCTAGAAGAAAGACAAGCACGTTTTGCTAATATTTAATGTTACAACAAATACCAGGATATGCCGCTTGATAAAACTTCACCGTGCCTTCTCCTTCCTATTGCAATTGATTCATGCGAGGACCAGTCTTTTGAACAGTACTCGTGTCGTGTTGTGCTTATGTCTGTAGACAAAAGAAAAATTAGCAACTGATATTCTCAGACCAACTGATACTTAGGCCATAGCCTAACGGAGAAAATTACAATTACAAGACACTTTTGCCAGGCCAGGTTTTATACGTTTTTATTTTGCTATCGTTTACTTTGTTTTCTCAGTGGCCATGAATATATAGTATTCTGTTGCTTTTTCAGTTGCACATTGTAGTTTTGGACGATGTATTTTGTGACCTTAGTGGTAGATAGTATGTAGTTTTTTTTAGCATTTGTAGAGATAAATACTATACTGAATATGTATTTATTATATATATAGCGAGAATTTCAGGTAATAAACGGTGCAAATATAATTCTGTATTTCCTATATTTCACATGTGAAAAAATCGATACGGCCAATCAGCTTCCCGTATAGCTTTTTCACATGTGAAAAATATAACCAATCAGGGTCTAGAATAGAACCACCTAGCCAATCAGAGCATAGCACAAATGGCTTCCCAGGCGGTCGAGAAAACAGCGCCCGCTCGAAGATTTTGTTTTAAAAACATGGCTCAGTTCGGCTTCACGCTTTGTTCCTCAGCAATTACCTTTCGCTGATAGGAGCAAGCAAACAAAAATACTCTGAGCAAAACGAACAGAGACGTTTCCTTGCTCAAAGAGGTTTTGAGAGCGAAAGAACAGGGCCCGCGCAGCAAATTTTTGAGTGGGGGGCTAATGCGAACGCGTAAGCGTGAGCCATCTAGGAGGGTCCGGGGGCATGCACCCCCTGGAAAATTGTGAATTTAAGTCCTCTGAAATGGCTGGAAATGCATCTAAAATTGATAAGCGTGGTGCAAATTACCAACTTTCAGCACTTAAAAAGCGACTGTTTTTAATACAACAATCAACATTTATTATCCGGTCTTTGAGAGTTGTCCATTTTTCGAAAAGCAATCAGAGATTTTTGTAGATATTTTCTTTCCAACAGCCAGAAGCCTTCGTTAATTATGCTCATTTTACCATGTGTGCTTCTCTGTTGGTTATCACGCAGGACTCCCGTGTCCTGCGATGTCAAGAGCTGTGTTTAATTCTCAGTTTAAAGTATCTATGGCGATAAAATGTTGCCATAAAAACGTTTCTCTATAAAACACAAGATACAAGTACTGCTAAAAAAACCGTTAACTAGTGAAATTACTTTTGGAAATTGTTATTATTATTAATTTTTTTTAGAAAAGTGGGGGGGCTAAAGCCCCCCAGCCCCTCCCCCTGCCCGGTCCCTGAAAAAATAGATAAAGAAGTTGAGTTGAAGCGAAAGACTAGTTATGTGCATTCATCGTGGAGGTGAAAGAAAGGACGGAGGAGAATACGAACCAAGAACCTTAAGGTAATTTATTTCCAGCTTCGATACGGAAGACAGGTTATCCCACGACCATGATAGATGGACAGGAATTTAGGAAGAGTAGTTTGCAAAGCAGAAGGATTTTGAAAGCTGACAAAGGAAACAAGACAAAAGCAGCCCGTGCTCTGAGTGACGAAGAGGTCGATATTCTTTACGGCAAACAAACACTTTATGGTTGAACAACACCCAGCACCTCGGCTTGAGAGGATGCTAAGAACGTAGAGATTGTAGTGGGGCGGTGTTCAACTCTGAACCAGTGCGGATGGAGCTGAATTTCTCGAATATACATGTATTATATAAATGCGAAGCGCTGTTTTTTTCAACGCGGAAGCCATTTGAGTGCTATGCTGTTTCTGCAGGTATGCTTGTTTTGAGGAAAAATAAAAACTGATTTGAAGGCCATGTTTTAATTCTCGCTATATATATAATAAACAAATTACATGATAGAAAGTGCTTTGTACGGATTTTATTCACATCGTTGCGAAACGTCGGAAAACTCACTCGTTCGCTGCGCTCACTCGTCGTTTTTCGACGTTTTGCAACTCGTGAATAAAAATCCGTACGTCGCACTTTCTATTAAGTAATCTATATATACCTTACATCTTTATTTCAAGTCCAATTTTACGTCATCTCCAAGCAAAACAATGGCGCCCAGTGCCTTCACGTCCTTGTATTCTAGTGAATCTCTCAACACTTTCATGGAGTGGTGAAGAGCTTCACTTGTACTCAGTTTCTCACGATCAAGCCCTTGTAGAATATGTCCATGAAAGCTTTGGTTGCTTCATCGTCAACAGCCCACAAAGACATCAGAACTGAACGAGCACCAGATCCAGGAAGGCGCGAGCGATTCCAACAACTCCCTCAGCTGTCAGGATCTTTCCCTCAGCCACTGTGACAACAACTGAGTACCACCAGCTTGGCTCTGATACCAACTTCAGCTATGTCTTTCATTGTCAGCATGACGTCGTCTTTTATGGGAACTCCAACTACAGAGCTGTTGGGAGCAAGAGCTATTTCTCCTCTCTCTGCATCACCATGAGCAGCAATGTGCACCCAAACTCACTTCTTGGATCCTGCGTAGCACTTCTTCTTTTGTGGCTTGCTCTCCTTACAAGACATGATACCCCTAACAGTCTTAGATACCATCTGTGCCTCTTCTCTGGCTTTGGGAATGACATAACTTCACGATATTTCCGTTGAACTCCACAGGACCAACTTTCGGATCCTCCTACAACCAATGCTGCAGTCTGCCAGTGATAGTCCCGCCGGTGAGTCCAGGATGATCTTGAGGTGTTGTTAGAGATGGAATAAGGCGGATCCTTACGGTTTCTGACAAGTATTTCCCGCTGGAATCTTGTAGTGCAGAAAAAAGGAATTCGGAACAACGTCCTTCAGGGACAACTAGAACCTCCGGCTGTCAATGCGATCGGCAATAGGAGAGATGATCATATTGAATACTGACGGCACTTTGATTCCTGATTCTTTCTTTGTCTTTACGTGATCACTCTGAGCCGTTTCATCGCTTCGTCTTGCTACAATTGGTAACGAAGTCCATACCAACGCTGCCAACGAACGATCCTCACAACTGAACACCATCAAGAGAATGCCAAATGTTTTCCTATCAACTCTTTCATCAATGGTCTTCTAAATCATTTCCATGGGAATCTCTCTTATGAAATCTATAAAAGTGTATCTTCCCGTCCATGTTCACAAACCAGAGTGATATTGTTCCCATTGGAGTCGCCAAAAAGAGGAAGTTAGTTCGTTGCCTGGTGAAAAGGTCTCTAATGGCACTCAAATGAAGCACCCTTTGCATCACTGTCCTCTTGAATACCATACTTCAACGACAGCAAGTCACGAGACCACGGGGCTCTTCCCTGTTTCTGCGGTGCAGAGAGCATCATGTGGCTTGTCCGAGATCATTAGCAGGTGGCAAAGCAATCTGTAACTGAAGATATGTTGGTCATGCAGTGACAGCTTGTATTCATCTTTCAGACGTGATCGTATCTTCTCGTGACGACTTTATGCTTTCCGATAGATGATGAACAGCTTCTGGAGGATTATTCCTCATGACCACACGACTCAAACCTATGTTATGGCTAGCGAGGCGTTCACCTTCTATAGATCCGATCTCTTTCATGGTTTTAAGTGGCCTTGTTTTGATACTCCAGTGACTTTTCCAAATTGCCGAGTTTGAAATATGCTTTCTCCGATGTTGCAGTAGGATGTACCTTCCCCATTTCGGTCTCCAACTTCTTTAGGCTTATTCGAAGGTCTTTGCTCGGAGTATTCAATCGACTTTTCACAATGACCTAGAGAATAATACGTATTGGCGAGATTGTTATAGGACATACCCTCTCCAATTAAGTCCCCAATATCTTTACAGATTTTGAGACTTTGCTCTGAATACTTGATCGATATTCCATACTGGCCGAGCTTTGTATACACTGAACCAAGAATTTGGTAGCAGCTCGCTTGTCTTTTCTTGTCTCCCATCGTCGTTGTAATTGCAAAGAGCTTTCTCGCAATACTCCACTGACTCTTCATATTGGCCAAGAGTAGAGTATATGCCCAGCTATGATCGAGTAGATTGATCCTTCGTCGAGTCGAAAACCAAGTGAAACGTATTATTGCAAGAGCTTTGTCGTAGTACTCCAAGGATTTCGCATAATCACCAAGCATCCTATATGCGACAGAAAGATTACCGTAGGCCCTTCCTTCACCTTGTCTGTACCAATTCTTGGCACGATTTTAAGTCCCTTCTCAAAGTTCTCGATGGATTTGTTATATTGGCTTAGGCGAAGGTAAATGCTACCGAGAGTGTTATAGGATATTCCTTCTCCTTCTCGATCGCCAGATTCTTTGCTGATTTCCATTTCTTTCTCTTGAACACCTCAAATCGCGTTTCCTCGTATGGCCAATATGAATATATATCTTGAGTAGAGTTGGTCAGGCTACCCCTTCACTATTCCCGGTCTCCAATTTCTTTTCCGATTCTCCAGCGCTTTCTCTGGCGTAAACCTATGGCCTTCTGATACTGACCTAAGGTACTATATCACAAAAACAAATATGGCTAGTACGATTGATGCTTCCTAGTGCCTTGTTTCTCCATTTCCTTTTCCGGATTGCGAAGAGCCTTTCCGTGTGATAACTTAATGATTTTAATCACACACATGGGGGGGGGCCGAGATTGAAATACATGCGAACCGGATTATACTCATAGCATTCACAAGTCTGTCTAAAACGGTTTATTTCCTTATTTCCTTCCTGCTTCATTTGTGTTGGGGGATCTCAAGGCACTCATTGCACATTGCTATGGAATTTTCAAAGCAGGCAATCTCGGAATAAGCTTCAGAGAGACCCAAATTAACTGCCTTTCGATTGTCACGGGGCTCATTTGCTATGGTACGTTCCAATCCATGGCCGATGGTGAGCCTCAGAAGTACAAAAACACTCCTTGTAGAAGTCGATCCGCTTAGTGTACAGATGGGTGTTTACGAAGGTAGTCCGCGACACAAATTCTCATGCGATGTACAAAAGCTCTGTTCTGGTTGGTCCTCATGGTACTAGGTCAATGTTTTCTGGTGAAGCACTAGAAAGGCAATTATTTTTTCTTTTATTAATCGTGGTGGGGGCCAGCGTAGATTCTCGGCACCATTTAACTGGCTATTTACTGTATATTTTTGTCAGTGAAGTACATGAATGAATCAATATATGAATTGCGGATAGAGAGTGTAAAGTGAAGAATTGAACCCTCGCAGTTTGTGCAACCTCGTTCTCTCAAGGAAAACTGGAATAAGGCTGAAAAACACCAAATTTGGTTCAAACGACCTGTCAAAAAAACTAAAACTTTGGTTGCCATGGAAAAATCAAGTCCAACGTGATCAGAATACGGGTTTAAATGTTGTTACATTCTAAGCAATTTAGTATATGATAATAAATGTTTCGTATGTTTTGGGTCAAAAGGTCATCAATGAAATTCACATGAATATTTGAAGCAAGGGTGTAAAATTCACTATTTTTATACTGACAAATAAATTTTAAAAAGCAAGAGAAAGGCTGCTGAATTACTACGTAGAGAACACCGAAGGCGCGAGACAACGACATGATAGAGCCCAAACCGAAAAAAAAAAGGCCATAAATTCAACCCGTGGGACAGCTGTTTTTCTCGATCGTCCAGACCTACCTGTGTTGGGTCTCGTCCTCGGTCAATCAGTGCATACACGAAGGTGTAGCAGGAGGCAAGCACAAAAGAAAATAGAACAAACATCATGAAGGGAGAGGCACCAATTGTCTAGCTAAATTGCACATGGTGTATGACCTCAGAAATGAGGCTCAAATTCAAGATGTTTGCCAATTGGCCAACGCCACACAGCGCGTAAACTATGATCAATAGGTCTAAAGAATTTGAAATAGTCATGGTCGTTATTGTCAGAGATAGGGAAAGATGAGGGATAGATGATAAACTATCATTCAGTTCGAAGAGCATTTGGCCAATACTCCATGTTCTACATAGTATTCCAGCCTTGCTTAACTTTATTTTGTATTCATTTTCTCTATTTTTGGGTTGATCAGATTTCTTTCCAACACACTAGATCCTCCTAACGTATATCCCAGCAGGCAATTTTTTGTTCGCGGTAACTTTGCCACTTTTGCAACTATTTACTACACATTTTAAAAAAAAACGCGTTAACACTGAATATTTCTTCTTGTAAACCCCCAGAACTAAAAGGGTGAATGTTTTTAATTTGAATATAGAATATATAACGAACGCACATGTTCACGCTTGTCACCATCGGGCAGTTCCCTCCCCCTATGTTCTGATCTAACTGTTGTCTAGTTTCTTCTTTGTCTAGTAGGGCAAAATATAGGGAAGAAGACTTGATGCAGACCCATATTTTTCCTAGCAATGAGTAAGCCTTGCGTAGCAAGCGTTCCTGTACGACACGTTCCGTTCCTCTCTCGTCTTTCCCCCACACTCTCCTCCCCACGATCCTCCTCCCCCTCCCTCGGACTTTTTTTGCTCTCGCCCCAAATTTTTGCGCGGCCAGAATGCTAGAAAAAGCTTAAGGACTCTTTTCGTTCGTGGAATAAGCCTCTTTCGTTCGTAACAAGGAACCAGCGCCTTTGCCTACGCAGGCTAAGCAATGAGGGTTTTGTTAACATCCTCATCCACGGCAAGGCGGCCCCACCACCTTAGGTTGGGATGGAGTCGAAGTAGAGGGAGGCTGGGGAAGGGTGGGTGGGTGTGGGGGGGGTGGGGGGGGAGGGGGGGGGGAGGTCTGACAGCTACAATACCACCTACATGTATATTGATGGGTTGGGTGTTCATTACATTCTGTACTACGTTGGACTCTTCTGAGTATTGATTTCCCTTATTTTGTGTCTCTTTTTTCTGTGTAGTGTATTATGTATTGTAATATAAGTTAGTAATTTAAGTATTTGTACTACGTATTGTTGCTGGTGAACCTTAGTGAGGCAGCACTACTATTCTATTTCTACGTGTTTGGTATCCTGTGGTATGGCTAAGCGGAGTAGATTCAAAATTTTCGTATGTCAAAATCGCGCATGCGGTCTGCGATCTGCGATTGTGGTCAATTATGTCACGTGTTATATTCTGGTTACGATTGTGCAGGCACGTTTATTCAACGATAGATTATGTAATCGTCCAGGTTTTATTTCGCGCTAATAAAACATCTGATCGACGCATTGTGGTAACATCAGATCGACTATTGTGTAAAGATACGTTTACCAGCTGTTTCGAGAAAGGCTGTCGGAAAAAAGTCGCAACGCGAACAATCCGGAAAGATAATTTTTGGATATGATCAATTAATTTTAATAAGTCAAATAAATACATCAAACCCGCGCTGCCATACTTTTGTTGCTTTCCTTTTAGCACTCGCAAACATACGTCCGTGGCGTCTCAGATTTTCCCTGAAATGCTGAAGTCAAGTAACCGTGAACTTAAAACTACCCACAATAACTTTTCGGGATTGTTGCGTCGCGCTTTTTTTCCGACAGCCTTTCTCAAAACAGCTGTATTCAATGCATGGCAGTCTCGACGATCCCCATTGATCATTGTGTATAAAGGTCACATTTATTCGAATAGGGTTTATAAATTAAAAACATCTAATACAATATACTTGATATGTATCTACAATAACAGTATTTGAAATGGTGAATTGAACTTTCGCCAGCAATCACGTCATAATTGAAATTCCTAGTAACGTGTTGTAAAGAGGCAAATAAACTGTGTTCAGGTGGTTCTTATACCCTCAGTAAAATGTCCAAGCTTTCGATGCAAACATCCTTTTCTAAAATAGATTGACCTGAAAATCCTCTAAACACTTACAAAACGTATTTTGAAGTGGATTTTGTACTGGATTCCTCTAATTTAAGAAATATACACACTGCTGTTGGATCCATATTTTTTAGCATAGCAATGCCTAGCACGGTTGTATATAACCAGAAAGGTGCTTATCACAATTAACCTATTTCGAAGTATTACAATTGATATATATTCTTTATCAGAAAAAGAAGCTTTACAGAAAAGCTCTTTACAGAAAGATGCTATGCACTAATCCTGAAATTATTTGATTGACAAAGATTACGCCCACCTACGCTTGACTATCCAACTAGAACATTTTTAAAACGATCGGTATTTTAATAAAACCTTAATATATAACTCCTTTCAAAGTTGTTTAAGAAAAAAAACATCATTGTTTTGCATGTATCAGACTACTGAACTAACCAAAAAAATGATGTTGCTTTAAACTGGAAAACTATCATCACCGGCGTTAGGTAAACCTCCATGTTATTGTGTGTTGCGCATTGGCGATGTCAAAAACGGGCAGACAAACAGTTTGTCACTTCATAGAAAATTTTGTCCGAGAGGGAATGAATGAACAACTACTCTTGTTCCTAGAGATTAAAACTAAATCTAATCTGACTTAAAGATAAAGAGAGAGTCTCACGAGTGGGGCGGAACCGGCTACGGAGGGGCAGCCGCCAGCGGACGACTAAAGGGAAGAGAAAGGGAAGGAGCGAAGGAGCGCGGCGCGGCCATAGGGAGCCGGCGGAGGGAGAGACGGTACGGAAGGGAGGAAGGAGGGGGGAGAGGGGGAGAGGGGAGGAGAGGACGACGGCGAGCGACGGGAGAGACTGAGGGAGG